>CM055201.1:17603616-18241116 GCA_029224185.1 Karalla daura
ACAAGGGAGACAGATGAAGCAGAAAAACCAGGCCTTGACTCAAATAATCAGCCATTTTTCTCTCCTCACAACACGTTTTTTGCGCACACACATACACACAAACACACCTTGAATCGGTGCCCAGTCAGACTTAACTTTTCTCTTTTTTTATCTTGCACAACTGCCTTTGATCTTTGATGTGCCATGCATTGCATTAATTATGTATCTCGCCTCAGTACAAACGTGGCGAACACCTTCAAGTGCTTAATATGAGCAAGCTGATCGCAGGGGCCTGGAGGATGGCTGCAGGAGGTGTACGTATGCCCTACATCGCTCCTATACGCACCGCATAAGGGATTTTACAGTATGGGGGTGGGTAAGTTGGAGATGGGGGTGTATAGTCTTTGCATCTGTGCCACACTCCCTTAATGTGAGCCGAAGAAAGGACATTTTTCACTCTCCTGTGCCGGGTGCCCTCTCTTCTTGTGCAAGACTGAGTGTTGAAGGGGAGGAGGTGCACACAAGATAGATGTGACTTGAATTAGGCAGAAACTGCCATGGTCAGAGCAGTCGTGGCAGCAGGAACAATGGCAGGGATCCCATCTGAGTATTTTTCAGATGCAGAGAGAGTTATGCAAATTGATAGCTTGCCGAGGGGTTGCTTATGTGAATCCCCCCCTAAACTTTTATGCATCTGCAATAAATTCATAGCGTTTTTATTTCTCTGTGCCATGTTGGCATATCACAGCATGAATTTAGTAAACATTAGCAGATGTAGAGAGGGAGTTATATGAATAATATTGATACTGTAAATCTTTTAGCTAGCACAACTTTCGTGTTCTGGATTCCATTGTTTAGTCCCAGTCGGAATGAGCCCAACATCACAGTGTACCTTTCATAAAACCAAGAGACTCTGTCTGTGAAGTCAGAACTTGAGTTTTCGTCCCTTGAGCACCTTGATATTAGCTCTTCATCAAAGTTAACCAATTTAATACTGATATACTTTTCCACTTTCTGGCTGGAAGTGGTACTAAATGGGAATCCCTTCGTGCAGATGAGTGTATTTGCTTAATTTAATCCCATTTTATTTACACTGTAGCAGCTTCTGCAGGGGGACATGGGCTGACAGAAGATGTGGTGCAAGCATCTATGTGTTGAGCCAACAGCCTCAACTCAACAGATGTGACCAGGTTAAAATAACAGCAGATAAGCGGGGAAAAAGAAGAAGTAGCTGTTGCTGCTCAACTTGGAAGCAGCTCTGCGTGTTTAGGGGGCCTAGAAAACCTCTATCTGCAAGAAAAATTCATGCTCTGCCTGGTTTTATTTTTGTAGTTTCACAATTTTATTTCACATTGTATAGTTTTCTGTTCATTTAACAATATCATCTCATTGTGGTATGTGCCTTTTATTGGTGTGCAGAACTTTGGTCAACTTTTTAAATGTGCTTGAGTTGAGTTGTCTATTTATTTATGTATTTATTTTTGAAACCAGTCCTGTCCAGCAGTTAAGGCAAGCAGCACAGGTTTGAATTCCTTAGTGCCAAGCAGATTTGATCTATACAAGGTGCACTAGTGTTCTCCACCTGTTTCATGGACAAAATCCCTCTTGATGTTATCTATTTTTTAAACGTGATCTGTAGCATTATTGGATTAGTTGATGTAAATGGAACAGACTGGGAGATGGAGAGCAGATAAAAAGTGGAGAAAAGAACAGTGACAACAACAATGACAAAAACTACAGCAACAACATCATAAACAACAAAAAGAATCAACTGTACCAGCAACACTGCAAACAGCAAAGAAGCAAAAATATCAACAACGATAACAATTGGCAAAACAAGCACATCAGCTACAAGCGACATCCTAAACAATAATGCACTAGCAACAACAGCAAGAACAAACACAACAGCACCAACATCACCACCGACAACGATAACAACGGCAGCATCAATAGTAACAACAATACCAACAACAGCAACAACAAAAGAAGCAGCAGCAATAATAACAAAACAGGTGCAACCGAAAAATAACAACAGTATCAACAAGGAACCAAAGCAACAAACATCAGCAAAGATGACAATGACAAAAACACAAAGAATAACAGCAACAAAAAAGCAGCAGATATAACATCAACACCATAAACAATAACAACTATCAAAGGCGGCACCAAAAAAAATACTGACATCAAACAACAATCGAAGATATACAACTACAACAGTACCAGCAACAACAACAACAACAACCAAAGAACATAAACCATAACAGTGGCGACAACAGCAGGACCTCAGCATGGCATCTGGGTGCAGTAGACTTGGCAGAGTAGCCCTGGCTGAGCAGCGTCGCTGCAGAGCTGCGTTGGTGGTGGGAGTACCCCCTGCGCAGTCCCCTCTCTGCGGTGCGCATCCAGTAGTTGGAGTCGTTGTACTGAGAGAGGAGCGGAGCGGAGCGAGCGGAGAGGAGAGTAGAGGTGCGCAGCAGCTGAGCCCAGAGAGGAGCAAACACTGCCACAAACATCAGCCTATCTCACCAGCGAGCCTCCACTGCTGTCACTTCCTCTGTCGGGAAGAGCAGGAGTAGCAGGAGGTGGAGGAGGAGGAGGAGTGAAGAAAGAGAAAAAGAAGAAGAAGCAGAAGAGAAAGAAGAAGAAGAAGAAGAAGAAGAAGAGGGTCCACCGGTCTGCTCAGTTGTGCGCGGCGGCTCCAGCCCGTGAAAAACTCCCACAGACGCGATCGTCTCAGCTGGCATGAGCTAACCCATCAGGCAGACATGGAAACCAAACCGTTCCTGTCATTGGGTAAGTGTCAGGAAAGCGAAAGCGGCGTTTTTTGGAGGGTTAATCACGGTCTTTGCGCTGTTGTGCTTTTCCACTCTTCCTCTGTTGACAGCGCATCAACGCGTTGTGAGCGCGTGTCCGAGCGGACGTCGCCCGCTTTTTAAGCGACTGTATTGTTTGTGCTAAGATAAAAGAATATATATAAATGTTGTTTTCTTCCGATTGCATGCTCTTTGGAGCCTGTTGACAGGACGCCGTCTTTTGCGGAGCGACACCGCAGCTTTGCACCGGGGTTAGTGCGCTGCTGTTGCTGCTGTTGCCGCTGAAACGTCCCCCCCCTAAGTTCGCCCCAAACTTTAAATTTACATGAAAACTCCGCAAAAAGACTGCATGCAAAGTTTGCCAGTATGGTGCATCGACGAGAAGAGAGGTATTAGTTAAGATCCTTGCATTTTTCTTGGACGGTGTTTTAAGAAGCTCATGTGCCCCTGTGCAAGTTATGTGTGTATTTGTGTGTGCGTGCGTGTGTGTCATCTGGAAACACATGGATGCAACATCAGTTTTGCGTTGTTTTTCACGTGACTTGGTTTAACTACCGGCTGATTTGAACTTCCGTCTGATTGCCTATGTGGCTATGCGGCTGATAGAAAATTATATTTTCGACTTTGAATAGTTGGGTCTCTTATAACGTGCACAGGTATAAACTGCTGCCTACTTCTCAACAGTGCAAATAGGTGACACGGTGCTGTAAGATCTGACATTATTGCCTTCACTAATCCTAGTATTGGACTGACAGTGTTTTTGCAGGGGGTGTTTGTGGCAACTTTCACACTTCATTTTCCATGCTTAGCATGAGGCTCAGCATTTACCCAGCTTACATAATTCTAAGTGGTGACACAGGATGTTTCAATTCTCAGAAAATAGACAATGCCTCTGTTCATCTTCAGCATCCATCTTAATGATGTTTACTGTCCTTTAAGAGTCTTCTTAATATCCAGGGTGCACGCACAACCACGCACAGCCAGTCACGCACAAACACACGCACACACACAGGCACAGAGGGCTGTTAATGATTAATGCTGAACGCTACTGTAAGTTTGTCAACCTGAACAGAGCAGACCCTTGTCCCCTGTCCCCCGGCTCAGAGCCGCAGGGCTCTTATTGTGTCTGCAGCTCTTTCATGAGGGCGTCGTGTTACACCTCCACACATATCATCAGCTGCCTGGATCCACCGAGGAGGTTCAGGAGGGGACCTGTGAGACGTCGGGCCTTCTTTTTTCTGTTCTACAGCTCGCTTTTATGTGCCCCCCCCCCCCCCCCAAAAAAAATACCCGGTCTGGGTTGCAGACATGGACAGGCTGTTATTGCAGGTGCGTCGTATTGTGTGTCGAGGCTGAAAGTGATTCGAGTTTCATTCCACCAGAGGAGACACTTGACATCACACACAGGCCGCGTCTGCGGTCGTTGTCGCACTGTGCGTCAACTGTTGAATCGAGCAGAAACAGCTCAGCCATCAGCGCCGGATCTCATCTTTTCCAGCTGCTGCATCAGCAGCTTTGTTTTTTTTTTTCCACAGCCTGAAGTCCGTTATCTGTGTCTCCTGAAACTGCCGTATATATTTAAACTTACTCCATCAAAGGTCCACTCGGAGTGCTGATTGCTAATTGGCCACTTCAAGGACGGCGCTATCTGCTAAGTCCTTGAACGTATTGATTAGCCGCTTGCTCTGTGTAATTATCTGTCGCAGCACATTAGAAATTCTGACATGCAACTGTTGGAAATGACAGCCGGCACATTTCACAATTATAGATCGGCTGCAGATGACGACACCTGCCTTTGGCACTGTGTTCTCAGGACTGTGTGCTGATGTCCTGCTCAGTCTGGCCTTCAGACAAACCTCCTCTCTACATCCCTTCCGCCATATCTGACATTACAATGTGGCTGATCACAAGGGTACGCAAATTAAATGAAAGAAAAGTCTTTTTTTGTTTAAAATAACACTGCAGGTGTGTTGTAAATACATCAGAGCCTAAGTAGTTGTCCTTCATGTAGTTTTGCACACCTGCTTTTATTGGTTTTATTGAGCTTTCAAAAAGATTTCAGGAACAGTTCAGACAGAGCTAAGAGACCTAACCCCCCCACCGACACAACTGTTACCAAGTACCTCAAGCTCAATCAATGTTTTCCTAATTTAAGCATTGAGAGTTCTCTGAATTCAAACAAAACTTCTCACCAGCCCACTGCAAACCTCAGACTTTTGTCTCCACAACAGTAGCTGTCATCTGCTGGTTGGCTCCGCTAAAAATAGACCTCGTCTGGTTTCAGCCACATTTTGACCTTTTTCGAGACTCAATAGCACAGTTTTATATAGAAGATAGGCAGTGTGTGGCATAAATAATTTTTTTTTTTTATCAAATTCTATTTCCTCTCATATTGACTGATGAAAGTGAGTGATTTCTTTCTGTAAAGCACAACTTCACTACACAGTGAAGTGAACCGAAAAGCTAGTACACAATCACATTTAACCACGTAAATAATGACTTGAAACTAAAATTGTGTGTAGACAGAACCCTAGCCATGTCATGCAAAAAGCTGTCTTTTCGTACCTCAGGATTCATGTAACACTCCTGACAAGTGCATGTTTTACCACCTGCTAAAAAAGCCTGTGTTATGTTTTTTTAATCCACTGGAACTACACTTTGTGCTTCTTTCTGTTCTGGGGAACATGATGTACCCCCAGCGCGGGGGCTCGCAAAGACACTGTCTCCTAAAATCAATGAAGTTCATGGTCTTTGATGAGAAAGTGAGATGCATGCTCTGCTGTATGTGTGTGTGTGTGTGTGTGAGAGTGACTGAAAGACAGAGGGAGAGGGAGAAAGTGTGTGGGGTGTGGGAGAGACTGACATTCCTTTTCTGGCAGTAACTCAGGAACAAAGGTAATACAGGGAGAGGGTATACGTCTACTGGGAGGTGTCTGTGTGTGTGTGTGTGTGTCTGTGTGTGTGTGGTGGGAGTGGGCTGGCGGAATTACGCTGCCAAAAGCATTTGGCCAAGTTTGTCTTTTATGGCCGTCCAGTTTTGTGTTCCTGATGTGATGCTTTTGCTCCCCTTTTGAGAGCCGGGGCTGCAGCTGTCATTTTTATTGGAGGAGTTTTATAGCGAGACTTAATGGCTTAAAGTGACAGCTCTGTCTCCCTCTCCTTTCCCTTTTTTTCTGTCTCTATCTCACCCACGAGGCCTTTAACTCACACAAATCAAAGAAAATTTGCTCGCCTTCCATGTGCCCACCCGGCACTTGCCCACCCCCTACCGCTTCCAACTCGTGAGGAGCGAAAAACAAAAATCACATACCCTGTTATGAACAGCAAGAGCGTGTCATTAAGAATAATAGGGGAAAAGCAGCACAAAGAGCACAAAGAGTTGACCTGTGTATGGATCCCTCCATCAGTATAAAGCATGAAGAGTTGGCTCCAGATAAAGCCGAGTATACCGTAGCCTGTCATCCTCCCTCCTCCGCAGCCCACACTTGTTTATGTGCTAAACATAGTATGAATCAGAAAGCGCTGCCAGGCTTTCTGATGCACAAATCGGGAGAATGAGTCACAGACTCGTTAATTATTTGTGTACAAAGTTCCTCGCTTGCAGGAGGTCTTTATTGATAACGTCTGCACTGAACTTTGCACTTCAAACCTTGACCTTTGCTCCTCGTATGCTCCATCATTCCAGGAATTTGCCGTTGGCGTTCAATATGTTGTTCAAAGCTTTTAGAGGCAGTAGCGTGTAGTTTTTCATGTTTGTCTCTGTCTGTGTATTTTTCTCTATCTTGTCCCATCTTGTCTCAATAGAATAGTCTTTATTGTCATTGCACAGGAATAATGAAAATTCATACTCTACAAATTCTGCTATATGTTGAACAAAAATGCTCCAACTATGGATAAGTCCATGAAGTATTTGGCATATTTGCTCAGTTGGTGCCTTCAACTAATAATCACTCAATCATTCATCTAGTAGCTATCTCAATTTACGCTTCTCACCCCCACTGTGAATCCTTGTTGTATTGAGACTCTTCCCATGTTGAGTTTGCATGTTTTCTCCAGGTAGTCCAGATACTCAAGCATGCACATTTGGGTCAATTTTAGACTACATTTCCCTCAAGTGTGAGAATGAACAGCGTGTGTTTATCTTGCGATGGACTGGTGCCCTGTCAAGGGTGTGTTCTGTTATGAAATAGACACAGTAAGGGTACAAAGCAGGTAAAATAAATGATGGATGGATCTGCAAAACCCAGAATTATTAATATGAATGTAGATTAAAAAAAAACAAAACAAGGTCTCTCATTTCAGATGCACCTACCTGAAAGTGTTTGGTCTGTTTGCCCAGTCCCTGGTCGTAAATACAGTTCTTTCTGCAGTGTTGATTTACACTTACAGTTTGCATATGCAGTCGCTGGCTTGCTGCTGGGAACACTTTGCTGGCTGCTGGAATCATCTGAACAGCATTAGTCTCAAGGTTTACTGCAGGTCCTCCTGAGTGTGTGAATCGCTCTTCTGCGGGCTGGCGGTATTCAGGGTGCGTACAGCCACTCTTTTGAAGTGGAAACGTAGTCTCTGTGGGGAATTGACCAGATCACACTCATAATTTGCACTGAGAGGAAGGTCGGTTTGCCCTACCCGAGCCAGAACTCTCTCCTCTGTGGTCATGCGCGCATCGCAAAGATGGGAGAGAGAGGGGCTTGAGCGAGCTGTGAAGGGCAAAAAAAAGCGGAAGAATGAATGGTAGAGAAAGGAACCCAGCACACTGCAGTTGTGATACCCCCCTCCAAAAAAAAAAGAAACAGTAGCTGTCAGAGGTTAACTAGCCTCTCCACTCCTCTGCAATCCTCAAGCTGGCATCTTTTCAATAATAAAAACAACTGTCGACTCTTCTGCTGTGATCGTGCTTAATGCATGAAAATATGTCGGCTGTTTGCTGGGAATGATGTGTTTTGTAATTAAGTTGTGAGCGCTCTGGCTTTGATGGGTATTCACTGGAGAGAGATGACGAATGGAGTGAATCCCAGATATGTTATGCCCCTTCATGTCATTATATTTCCTTATGCCCACATTTCTTTCCCCCATACTAATTCTAATTGGCCCCAATGAGAGGGAAAGTTAAATAAATCTGTTTTTTTCCCTCTCTCGAATGAGCTGTGCACAACAATGCAGCTTGTGAGAGTGGAATTTTATTTCCTGCTTATGGACGACAGGTCAGCGGAGTTAGATTACAACACAGTGGCTTTGCATGCTGTAATAATATGTATCTGTTCCACTGTTTGTGATATCAGCAGTGTGTAACATGATCAAAAGCTGCAGTGATGTGTTTGATGTTCCTGCACTCCTCAGAGAAAGACAAAGAATAAGATTGTGGACTCCAACCGGGGTGTTGCTTTTGGAAAACTGTATATTCAGGTGTACGCACACACTTTGCCTCCCACATACACACACACACACACACACACACACACATAAAACGCCCGGCCTGTCAGTGTCTCTGTATGTACATGTAAACATACATGCCGCGGCAGCAACAGAGCGAGGTAATTAAGACGGCGTCTCTGTCCCAGTCACCACAGTTTCTCTCTGAGGTCACGGAGAGCGTGAGGAGGTGTCCCACTGTGCCTCACACCTTCCTTCCCTCCGCCACCACCACCACCACCACCACCGCTACGACCAGCAGCCGCCACCACTGCCATTATGTTTGTCTGTCACCTTGCCAGATGCCATCGGGGGTGGGGCCTCCACGCACTGTTGGGCACCAAGCCACGGAAGTCCCACACGCAGCATGCAAAACGCCTCGGTTATGTTCTGCGTATCTGTGTGTCGCTGTGTATGCATGTGAGTGGGCGGGTGTTGAGTGTAAGCACAAAGCAGCAGTCTCGAGAGCAGAGGGTGAAGGTGAAGTGCATTCACACCTGTGCGTCGCTCAAGTAGTTTTTTGATACCAGCGTCCCATGTAGGCCTTATTGAATTTGAAGAGTAATTGAAAGCAGTTTGGAGGAGGTGGAGGAGAGAGAGAACAGGTCCACTTCTTCTGCTCTCCCGTCCTGGACAGTTAGTAACAATTTTGTGTGTAATAAAGAAAAATGAAAGTCACACCTTCTGTCCGCGTCTCTCTCCTCTAAACATAGACATAGTTTCAAATACATATTTTGAAAATTACTCATAATTTCTGAACATGTAAGAGATGATTTCATAGACTAAGTTACAGCCACAGACTGAATCAAAATCAGAATAATTACAGTAATTCATCCCCAGAGGGAAATTGTATCTGTTACATGTTCTTCTTTAAGACTAGTAATGTAATTAAATAGAAAAGAGAGAAAGAAAATTTTGATTATGCTGATCAGTGGAATACTTTCGCACATTATTTTAAACAGACTTCTTGAGGCGAAAGTGAAATTAACCTGAAAGCGTTCTGGGAAAGGTACAAAATGGAAGGTACAACTGTAGAAAATTACACATCTCCCAAGCATGGGTAGTATGGCGGGGGGTGTTAGTGTATGCTATGAGAAGTCGTCTTTCTTACTATAGCAACTAAAACTGTCCTGGAAAAGACCTGGAAGGTGAGAGTGTGAAGACTGTTTTAGATTAATGTAAAATTGGTCTAGACCATTGGTGCGAATGTCAGTCTCCAATATTTTTATATTTAGAGAAGACAGAAGATTTTAAAAACAAATAGTGTTTGCCAAAATACACCCTAAACTGGCTCAGGATATCCCCAGTCTTTCTGCCCCCTCCCTCGCTCAGGTAAAAGTTTGCACTGGCACAGAAATGAGATGTGACCCCGGTGAGCCCACCTCACGCTGCCAAGACTGAGACCAGGACCAACTCTGAGCATTTTCAGTGGTACACACGCACTCTATGTACACACACATGTTCTTTTATAGCTAGAAAGAAATATTCAGGAACTCAGACAACTTGGTTAAGGGCCACCTGCGCAGGGTGTAATAATATTTATTCTGTCAGCCAATTACCATCTCAACTTTGCCTTCTGGCTGCGTTGGCCTGATAATCCGGGCGTGCCGGTGGCTCTTGATATTCCCGAGGCACACATCACTTCAACGAAAGCCGGAGCATTTTCAAAAGCTCCCCCTTAAGAAACCTTTGCTTTACTTTACCTCACCCATCTATTGGATGGACGTGCCCGCGCAACCTGAGCCTCTCTGTGCCTGTGGAAGAAGAAAAGTCTGAGGCTGTAAAACGTCACTGTGTTGATTGATTGAACGCACAGTGCCATGTGCAGCTGTGATGAGCACATATTCAGTCCAAAAATGTCAATTTTGTTGCTCGTCATTTGTTAACCCCCCCTTTATCAGTCTCCTGCTGCTTTCTCTTGAGCTTAACAAATTCTTTTACGCAGCTAAAATCCTTCGCCTTGCGTCATACTGCTCTTCCCATCAGGAGCTCTGGCTGCCTTTATTCACATTTAATCTGACATTTTTAGGGAACTTTCATTTGTCTGAACCTTAACATACCTGTCTATCACTTTGTCTGCTTTGGGTTTCCACCCCAGACTCATAAATGGAGGTGCCTCCCACACATGCTGCCTTGCTACCAGGCTGCTCTACAAACATCTTCCATTGGAAAATAACCACCCATCATTTCCGCTCATTTTGTTTATTTATTTTTTAGTAATTTATTCATTTATCTTTATCATTTCACTACCTTCAATTCCTTTTCCAGCTGTCTGCTGGACATTTTCATTTGAGACTGTTGATGCTGTTTCTGCTGCTTTGAAATCTTTCCTTTACTCCTGAACTTCATCGTCTGTAATCTTCTATAAATTATCATGAACTTCTTGGGAAGGTTTGTATTTCTGCCATTCTGATCCCTGGAACATGCTCAAGAGACATTTTCAAGCTTTTTGTGATATTTCTTTGCAGCACAGAATAAAGTGTGCTTTTTAATGGACAGGTCTGAAGGTTGCTCTTAATGTGTATTGCACAGCAGTTTCCCGGAAACTGCCTTTTATATTCACGTAAGCCACTGTGACTCACTATCCCTGACAGATCTGTTTTCTGCGTAAATGTTACAAAGCTAAAGCAATTTTCCTCCGTTAGAACTTTTAGCTTTTGGTTCGGCTTATTTTATAGCTTCAGAGTCAGGCCAGCAGGGACTGACAGCAGCCGAATCTGTTATTCAACTAGATATCATTTGATATAAGGAGATCCTATAGGCAGAAAAACTCCCAAGACGCAATACGTTGGAAAGTTTTTTTCCAACTTTAATGTCCTTGTCGGAAAGAAATGCAAGAATTCAGAAAAGTGGGTTTGTAAACCAGCCTCTTTTCGAGATTAGAGGCTGTGACTTTAATTATGATAAACAGGAGATTCATTACAGGACCAGGCAGACAGCCTGGATTGCTGATGAGGTTCATTGGACTGATTGAAATTATCTTACACAGCAGTATTGACACGGGTCATCTTAGAAATGGAAACAAAGTAGAAAATCCATAAAAGCCTAGACTTCGCCATAGGGACTTGAGAAGATGTCACCGCTTGCTCAAGGGGCTCCTTGTTGTGTTGTTGTGACTGACTGGTGAAGAGTCCCAGGTATTTAACCTCTGTGTGTTCATTATAAAGGTCACAGATATGTAGCAGCGCTCCTGACAGCAGTCGTTGCAGTGCGCGCGGGGGTTGCAATATTCCCATTTTTTTCACAATTTACTGCACGCGAGAGACGAGAGCTTAGACAATGATGATAGGCAAGATAACAGTTCCTCTGTTTTCCGTTTTCTTCTTTTTTTTGTCCTCTGCCTGCAGTGCAGAAAGAGTGATTAACACTTTGTTGACGCCTACAGGCCTAGCATGTTCATACATCCGCCCAGACTGTGGTCTGTAGACCTCAAAACACACACACACAGACACACTTGTCAGAATGTGCATACACAGACAAGGCATGGGAACAACTTTCTCAGAAGTCTAGTGGGCTTTGTCACCAGTGGTTGGACACTTGCCTGAGCCGTCTGCTTTGCGGAATGTTCTCGAAAGTACAAGGTTGTTAAGGATAGTGGAGGAGGGGCTGTCAATCTGGAAAAACAACACCAGAGACTCAGCTCCTCTGACTATTGACAAATGTACATTGTGTACCAATCGTTCCACTTTGAACAGCACAGAAAACCGCTGAACAAAATGAGCCTGCACACTCGTCTGGTCATGGCTTTGAGATGAAGGAGCTGTTCACCTCCCGTCTGCCTACAGGGTTCAGTTTGCCTGATTTGGCCTTTATGGCCTTAAGAGGGAAATTTGCTTTGCAGACAATGTTTGCAGTGAAATTAAATGGGAGAGCTGTGTAATACAAAAAGAACAAGGCCATATAATATCTGTCAGTGCAAACCCATCATGACCACAGCCCAAACAGATTGAAGAGTAATGTGTTTTTCTTTCCTTCTCTTTAGTTACCGACACAAAGAAGACTTAACCTCCTTAACAACCTGAAAAAAACCCTACCATTGAGGAACATGTTGTCCGCGTCATACAAATACATTTCGTCCACGGCGGTGTCTCACTCCTCTGCCTTGTCTCTCACTCTTTTTTTTCTACATTTCCCCCAGTGAGTTTAGTTATCTGGCTCAGACATAACCCTGCTTCCCCTATATGTGCGCCTGTTTTGTGCTATTTAGGAAAAAAGAAAGTTGAGCAACCAGGTCTACTTGACAGACAGAGACAGGCAGGCGCTGGCCATGTCTTTGTCATCAGTGCTCTGCATACCGAAGTGCTGACAGTTGCCTGCTCAAACGGCTCTGACAAGTTCAAGTGTCACATTTAGGATGCTTTCTTCTGTTTCAGCCCACAACGGGGGGAAACAAGAGACGACTGCAGATTAAACAGCGACAGATCTAAGAGCACCAGACTCTTATTGGCAGGACTGTGCACAGCTGTGAAGATTTATGTATTTGTGTGTGTGTGTGTGTGTGTGCGTCTTATAGGCAGAGAGAAGGGCTGCAGCTACTTATTTCCTTTTATTTTTCTGGGAGGGGAGTGCTGTTACAAGAAGGCACCTGGAATCTGCATGTTCTCTCTCTGCATGTGTTTTCTCCAGGTGCTCCAAAAACATGAAAGTTTAGGCCAGTTGGAGACTCTAAATTGTCTCACGGTGTTACTGTGAGAGTGAATGGTGTGTGTGTGTGTGCGCCCTGTGATGAACCTGTAATCTGTGTGGGGTGTATCCCCCTGTATAGGGGGTAAGATGATGGATGGATGTGTTTTGTTTTATACTACATTTTGCTTAATCATTGTGGTTAAACAGTTTTTTAAGGATGCACATCCTAACTGTGTCAGCGCTTGCAGGCACATGTGAATTAGTAGGGGTATGTGCGTATGCTCGGGCATGTATATGTGTCAGCCTGTGCAAGCCTGCACACGTGCGCTTTTATGTGCCATGTGCAGTGATTAGCTGATGCCGTTGCTATGCTGCTCTGCTGTATGTTCCACTGGTGTAGGTGGTGGTGGTGGTGGTGGTGGGGGGGAGTGCCTGACACTCTGATTCATGAACTGGTGTATGTGGAGCAGCGTAGAGCGGAGCAGCTGAGAGTCAGTGTGCTGCTGTCTGGGAGAGGGAGGGTCAGGGGTTGTGGCTGGGCCACGCTCTGTGGGAGAGGAGCAGCCTCCGCCGACATGACAGCGTTTGCACGGCGCTGAGGGGAAGGCAGAAGTGACTGGGGGAAAAAAAAAAAAAAAGGAGGGAAAACAAAAGCAGATCAGACCGCCGGCACGCAGAAGGAAGCATGTTGTTTTTATTTAGGTCTTGTTTCTCTCTGCACGAGGCTTTTTTCCCCTCTCTTCTCTCCCCTCCTTTTTCTCTCATTGCATCAGTGCGGCTATTGTTAGTAACAGAGTTAATTGTTAATTGATCCAAAGAGCGATAAAACAAGGCACCTAATCTCCCTCTCTGACACACACACACACACACACACCCACACTCTTGCGCACACGTGCTTTAGAGAATGAGAGTGGATGTTTATTACAGGATCCTAGTGGATGCTAAGGTGCCCTGGGGGCTATTAAAGCCCTCACTTAAAAGGCACTATCAGGGAACAGCGATGTGGGCTGCTGGAGGAAGGAGGGAGAGCTGGAGGGGTTGGAGAGAGAGATGAAGAGAGAGAGAGAGAAAGAGAGAGAGAGGATAAAAGAGAAGAAAGGGAAGAAAGAGAAGTCCCTGGAACGGCCAGGAGAAGGAGGGAATAAACAGCGTGAGCACATCTGGATTGCCTCAGTAGAATATTTGTGCAACATCTGGAAAAATTCCCTGGAATTTAAGGGTCCCCTCCTTTTCATTTTGCTCATTTTTTTCTTCGTCTATTCACTTCTTCTGCGTCCTGTTTTCAAAGTCTTCAAAGTCTCTTACACCGGTGCGGCAGGCACGTAAATACTCCCGTAGTAATGCACGTCGGGCCCACGCAGACTTTATAGCAGGCCAAATTGGGCCCATGTGACCAACTCCCCTTTGTGCAGGGCCGGGCTAATTAAGTGGCACAGAAGTGAGAGGGCACCCGACTGTGGACCCAGACCTAGGCCCGGTCCTGGGCCAAACACAACCCCTCATAAAACCAATAAAAAAACAAAGAGGGGGGGGGTGCAGAATTCCTTTTCTTCCAGACAGCAAACTTTTCATCGTAACCTCTCTGTTCCAGTATCAGCAGAAGCATTGCATGAAAGGGACAGTGCATAATGTGATTAAAAACAAACCCTTTTGAGGCATTTCAAACAGAACCTTTTCAGTTTGCTGTGACTGAAAAGGATATGAGGGTGTGTTTATGAGCCTCCCTTTGAGCTGCGAAGTCCCAAGGGGGACAAGAAAAGCGTCAGTATTGAATCAACACCTTCAAGTCGATTTGTATCTCTCTGTTTTTCCGGGCCTGTACGGCTGCATAAGAGATGCACGGCGGGGCCCCTTCTGTCCGTCTCTCTGCGCCGAGATCACAAGAGAGCTCACATCAGCAGCGGAGCAGAGCCCACGCTCATTAGCGATTAAGATTCAGACGCGCTTCGGGCGCCTTCTGTCTTACCTGGGCGAGGCCGCGCGTGGTTCGGCGGCGCTGACAGCCAGGTAGCTGGTTCAGAGCGAAGAGAGAGGGAGGGAGGGAGAGAGAGAGAGGGGAGAGAGCAGAGATCCATGCTAATGTGGCCGCTGCGCTGATCAAAAGAGATGCATCACGGTGCTCCCTCTGATGCCCACCCCCCTCCTGAGAGCTACACAGGCGGGAACCGGCCAGTAATCAGAGAGAGAGAGAGGAAAGGAAGAGGACAAGAGATAGAAGAGAGATGGAGAGGAATCCGAGCAACACACAGCGCTGTCAGATGGGAATCAATGGAGAAATGAATCGAAATCCATTCAACGTTTCAATTATGGAACGAGCGAAAATGCTCAACATGCAGACATTTCCAGGGGGTTCCCTTCATTATCTACTTACAGAGTGAGGAGGCGGACATGTTGTTTCAGCTGGTCAAAACACAGAGCTGATTTTTTTTTTGTTTCAGCCCCCCCACATGTTGCTCAGTAGTTGGCCTACATCTTTCTGCCTGGCTGAACTGACAAGTTGAACTCCTTTCTAGGAATGTTGATGCCGACGATACACTTGGCTGTATGTGCATGTCATGTTACACTATGTACATGCAGGGCAGTGTCGGCCCGTGTTTGAGGATGTACAAGTCAAAACCAAGGGGCCGCACATTGAAAAGCAATCGGAATAGTAAACTGACCCATGAACAACGGACATACAGTATTTGCTTTTTACCTTTGTTTTTATGAGTGCGTTTTATCTGCTCTACCATCAGTTTACTTCACATCTGTTCCACTTAGTGGGAAGTGTATTCTAGAAGGACAGACTGTGACAGTTATGCACAAGTGAAAACTGCTGTTCAACAAAAGGATAAACCACATCTGCTCATTTTCAAAAACTGTTTTCAGGGAAAATTAGAAAATGTTCATTTTTTCGCTTGAATTTCAGGATCACTTCAACTAAAAGATGAAAGAGTGTGAAGACAAAGTTCTTATTTTTGTACCCACTGGTTAGCTGGTACCTGTCACAAAGAGTGAAGGCAGGAAATACACCCAGGACAGGTCGCCAGTCTATCTGACACACATCAGTTACACACATCATTCACTCGCAGTCACACCGAAGGGTGGTTTATTGTGTCTCCAGTTGACCTCAACATGCATATTTTTGGACAGAGGAAAATCATAGAAAAACCCAGGGACATACATAGAGAACATGCAAACTGCACTGGGGACCTCCTGGCTGTGAGGAGACATGGCTATTCACCAAGACACCATGTTGCTCCAATCAAAACCTCCCCCCAAAAAAAACCTCTGTTGACAGAAGAGAAAACAAAATTATTTTAGAAACTCTCTTAGTTTCTTAGTCTTGTCTCGATAAAGACCTCAAAAAACATGTCAGATAGATTAATTTATTGACTGGCACCCTAGTGACTAATAGCTTTAAACCTATAGTTGCCTATAATACACACAAACACACACACACATATGCGGTACAGTGGTGCAGCAAACCAGATTAGCATTGTCATTCTTAGAGATATCTGACTGCCGGGCTCTGGCCTGACATCAGATTATGACAGTGTTGGTCTTGCTTCCTTTAATATGTGACTCCTATAGCCCCGGGAAGTTGTAATGCACACAACCTGCACTCACTCTCACACACATACACACACACACACAGGGGAACATTTTCCCTGTGCCTTCAGGTCATGCATTCGCAGACATCTCTGTGCAGCCCTGCACAATGACCTTGCCTTGGCTCGTCCACTTGCCTGTCCCTTGATCCAAATTAACTTTGCTGTTTTGGACCCTACTCTTTGAGAGGGTGCACTATTGCTCAACCCTAAGCCGATCTGACGGTCTGTCTCTCTTGGTCAGTAATTGTTATTTGAGATAAGAGTTCTTACCCCTGAAGGCAGATTTAGTATTTTTGGAGCAACCGTGTGCTTCGCTGGCTCATCGCATCTTGCGGCGTCTGCAGGTAGATGAGTGTTGATGTCATCGATGACATTGCAGGAGCAGGAGTACGCCCCGGACTGACAGAAAACCCGTCCCCTCCTGACCTTGACCTTGCTACAGTATCAAAGTAAGCTTAGTCCTTCGAGCTGTTCTGTGATTGGTGTCTGCCTGGAGGTTTGCAATCTCAAAAATGTCACATTTTACCTCATGAATGCCTCTCCTAAATGGCCATGTAGCCATGATATAAAAGGCAAGAAAATGATGAGTCCGCACGAAGCAATGTCAGTCCATTAAGAATTAGATGAATATCCCTTTTTTAAGGGTGTTATGTTTTCACGACATCACATATTATGTGATAGATGATTTTTCCCCTGCTCTCCTCTCTCGCTCTGCAAAATAAATTAAGGATTAATCATCATTTTATCGGTCAGATACAATCTATATTTGGTATAGACACTTATTAAGAGTGAATTCCTGGCCCAGGTCAGTTTAAAAATACTGATTAATGGAGCAGCACGTGCCCAGGAGAATACACTTAATGACTTGAAACATGCTGCTGGCAGCTTACACATCTGATATTGTTACTAAAGATTTTGTCAGAGAAGTCAGTCCTACATGAAGTAATGTTCCAGCGTAACCTGAAGGGATTATACTTCTCAAATCCCTCAGCAATGATAAGACTGTGACATAAAATATGTAACAATTCCGAGCACTTTTCATCTATCCCTTCATGGAAGTAAACACGGCAGCACGTGGGATCCTCGTGTCATCCGAGGTTATCTGTGCATCATTTCCTCAGTGCTGTACAGCTCAAGAGATGTGATGATCTCCAGTGCTGCAGCTGCCTGCTTTATCTGTTCTCTGACACACACACACACACACACACACACACACACACACACACAGACAGTGCGCTGAGCCGCCTCGCCGCTCTGCGCCGGGCCCCGTGACCCTGAAAGCCCCGGGGGTCAAACTGATTGGAGAGGAGAGCCACGTGTTGGTCTGCTTCGTCAGCGCCATTACATCACATTGATTGGCTCACTTGGCTTGAGTGATATGAAATTATGAGTTGCAAGTGATAGATTTCAGCAGCACCCAGCTCACTGACATGTTTTTTTGTAATATTTTTATTATTATATTTTTAACATTTTTCCTGACTACAGATGTGAAAAAATGAGTGATATCCCAGAGGCTGTTCTTCCAGGGATTGACTGAGTTTGGAGACCATCTTAGTTTTTAGTCCCCTACGTGATTGGCAGCTATAGTTTCTTTTTTCTGTGAATGTGTTGCAGGGGAGAAGGAGGAAGAGGAGGGGCAGATGGACTACCAGTGGATTTTTTTTCTTTTTTTCTTTTTTTTTTTTACATCTCATGACATGTCACTCTGGATTATGCTGCATGTGAATCTCATTGGTTTGATATTTCAGGCAGACAGGGGCTGGAGTCACAATAATAGTGTGTCTGTCAATGCCAATATTGTAACCAGAAATTTTCTTACCATTAGAAAAGTTACCCAATAGGTTGGCTTTGATCTTTAGTGGTCATACCTCTGTTGTTTAGGGCATGACGGCTCTTTAAAAGTCATTGCTGGAGACAAAATAACAAATTGATGTATTTCTTGTGATTTCTCTGCATAAAACCTGACTTCATCAGAAGTGGCACACTGGTGTTATTTCTCCTAGTAGTTGTAATGTAAGCATGTAGGGGAATAATTCATTGATTAGATATAGCCATAGACTCCAGAGCTTTCAAATCAGAATTTTGGAAGCATGAAAGGAATAATCTTTAAAGTCATCTGGCTAAATGTACAAAATACAACTGTGAAAAAACAACCAAAGCACAAGGGGCTGTTTTAGTGTACTGTAGTGACTACATTTTACTGGAAAATTATCTTAAGAAAAGTCGCTATGGTGCCAGTTGTTTTGATGCTACATTAAACATACCGTTAATCATCATATATAAAACTTGGGTGCATATTTGATATCACATGTCATTATCAGAGAATGAAGCAACATGGACTTCTCTCGTTTAACTGTTTCACTGTCCTTTGCTATTCTTCAGGATAATGGCAAGTGCATGATATAGCCATTAGCCTGTCACAATGGAGCTATCACACACTGGAGCCATGTTCCCTCCTGTTGTGATCATTTTCATCCACTCTCAGGCTCCGGCTTTGTTTCCTGTCTCGGAGGGAACGGCGTGCTCCGCTCTTTAACGGGCAGGTTTTGTTCTCGCTGAAAGGGCCCCGGCTCCCAACCAGAAAGCAGCGCAGCATCGTGCTCCCTGTGCCGGGCCTCGTCCCGCGTGGAAGAGAAATAATTTATAAAATGAAAACTACATTTGTTGTGTAAATGACCACATGCTGTAGGATATTTAATCCTGCCTGCAGTCGATCCCAGTCATGTGACTTGACCTAGTTTTGTCTGCCTCCCTCTGCCCGTCTCTCATCTGTTTCTCTCTTTCATTCTCTTTCTCTCAGTCTCTAACCGTTGCTGTCTCTGTGTCCTCTATCCCTCTCTTTTCTCCCTCTTCCTTCCCTCTCCATCCCTCTCCCTTTTGTTCACCCCCATGCTGGCTGTTGTCTGTATTTCTATCCCTTTTCATGACTGATCCAAGGATTTGTTTCTCACTGGCCTCATGTTGGTTTTAATATCTGCAGCACTGTAGCCAGTAATTCTGTCTTTGATTACGTGCAGGACACAAACCTGTTTTAAAAAATGCACATATCTGTCAAAGGAAGGCAGTGTCACTCACTTTCAGAATGGCTGCAGGCATGACAGCAGAATATGGGTTATC
The DNA here is from genome assembly GCA_029224185.1 of Karalla daura. Lineage (NCBI taxonomy): Eukaryota > Metazoa > Chordata > Actinopteri > Chaetodontiformes > Leiognathidae > Karalla > Karalla daura. The sequence goes on from CM055201.1 coordinate 17,623,157, forward strand.
GCTGGAGTCATGACTCATCTCATCATCCTTGACTTCCTCAAAAAAAAAAAATTTTACACACACACAGTTATGCAGAATCATTTCTGCAGAACTGAAACGTCAACTGATGAATAACGAGCAGATCAGAATTTACTTTGCAAACACTGTTCGTTTCTGTTTTCAATATGCAGCTTTCTGAGGAATGTTGTCAAGACTCTACTCTCTTGGTTCAGTTCCTCGCGGTGGTCCTGAATTGTGAACACAAACATCCTTTTTCACTCCATTTTGCAATGTAATAGTAGTACACATAGTGGATGTTTTTTTCTTTCTTTTTTTTCCCCTTCCGTCCTGTGATATGAATCTGGTTTTCTCAGCATAAATATGTAACTCATAATGATCTTATCGGAAACAGATATAATCCCTGGAGGGATTGTGCCTTTATTTTGCTTTTTAAGAACATTGATGTATTACAAGATACATTAAGAAGGGAACGAATATGAGAAACATAACATAATTCAGAATATATATGCTACACGACTATAGTGGAAATGTGGAAGTGTGTATTTGAAAGTGTAAGATGGATAGCAATGTTTAGGTAACAATATACAGGATAGCCGCAGCATTTGCTCACTGTCTTGTCCAGCAAAATATTGAATATATATTGGAGTACATATACATATATATTGAGGGAGTACAGGGAATGTGAATGGCTACATGTGCTTATTTTTAGAATTTTATTGTAACTTATGCTTGTGACTCGAAATTTACAGGTTTTACTGTGAAATGGCCTTTTTCTCAACAGGCTTCATTTGTGGATACTGCTGTAGCCTCATTATTTGGTGTATAGTGACGATTTATTGATCAAATCATTTCTTTTCAATAAATGTCAATTCAATTTCTTACATTTCAAAACAAAGATCTTTTCCAGGCTCCAAAGAGTGAGAGAAATCTTCGTATCTGGCCATTTCGCCTTAAATATTCAACACTGAGAGACATCATAACTTTGTGACACCTGCAGTTTTGCACGATGCTCTATTTGCTTCTAAACTTGGCAACATCATGGCTTGTAGAGTCCTGAGCCGGGAACGTGACAGAATAGAAAGGTGAAAGGCTAGATGGATGTCCAGTCGCAAGAGCAGCTGTAGTCCGCTTGGCCCAGCGTGAAGTTTGGGTCGCCTCTTGGAATGTGTGGCATGTATCCATTCCTGAAGAGCACAAGAGATCACTCGGGCTTAGGAATAATACTGTAACCCATAACAAGCTTCAGCTGACTGGCTCTCCCAGAGAGTGGTGTACATTTGTTATATGTCGGTGGTTTTACACGTCTCGCATTTGCATCAGTGCGTCCACAGAAGCAGCTGGCACTGTGTTACCACAAGTTCTTTATAGGCTACGACAGGCTATTGTCTTTCTGCAAACAAATTAACCGCGTCGCCTGGGTGCTAAAGCTTTCAATGTCAAGGCTTTGTGAGAAAGAGCTGTTCGATTTGGTTCAGTGTGCAGTTGCTATTTCAGAACAAATTATGCTGAAAATGTCACTGTGGTGACAACAGAACAGAAGCACAGAACACACACCCCGTATCACATACAGTGGCAAAGTATTATTCACCGCCCATGGCTGGACAGCCCCATTATCATAGGGAAGTGAAGTATTTTTGCACCTTGAATGGAATTCTCGGGGTGAAAAAATGATTATACAAGAATGATTATGCTTTGTAAAACTCATCAAATTTAATGAAAGTCTTTTATCATGGACCTTTTTTTTGCAAGATTGGCCCATTTAAGAGTAATTATTTTACTGCTGACTTTAAAGGCTCAGCGAGGTCCGGTTGCTTGCGGTATTTCATAATTTTTACATAACATGCATAAAGAGCCAAAGAGGAAGCTGGAGTTCTTATTCAGAGCTCTCCAGGACTTTCTAAAGTGTATTGCTAAACAGCAGAGAAAAATAGACCATTGTCTTTCTAAAAACGTCATTACAACAATCCCATATATTCGTTTACATTTGTTTGGATCGGGACAAATGTAAAAGTGAACTGTTTTTTTTTTGAGTCCAGAGCAAAAACAAAAGGAAAAATGACTTGCACAAATAGAAGCAATGTCATGCCTCGCTCTTGGAGCTTAGACTCCAGATTGAGGTGTGTTTATTTTCACTAGTCAGGAGTAAGAATGAAAAACAGCTCATTCTCAAGGTACAGCTGTCTTAAGCCGTGTCATTAATATGGGATGTGAAACGTTGATACTTGAGGGTTTACTCAGTGAGAGAGACCTGTTGTCTCCATTCATTATCTTGGCCCGCACTCTTCATTCCAAAAGTTGACTTTGCTCTGTAAGCACGGTTTTCCTGTCCAAGTCCTTTCCCAGTCCAGCCGGGCTCAATATCACGTAGCAATACTGAACCAGAGGTGTGCACTTCACAGCCAATTACAGCCGCCAGCTGATTTGAAATTCTGGACGGGATTATTTGGATATTTTTCCTCTTTTGGTCTCTGCTCCTTAATGGAGCTTTAGAGTCAACAGAGTGGAAAGTCTTGTTTTGAAATCCTTTCCCATTCATTTTTAATGCCTTCAATTTTAAAGAAGCATTTTAAGCAAAGTAGACACTTAATCCCTGTTTCTAAAGATGTCCCACCCGTGGTCTGTTTTATGTCTTTCTTACCGTGTTGTGTTGTGAAGTTCGGTGTTTTTATTGTCGTTCGGAGTGCACGCCCATGCAGAGCAGCTGCAGCTCCAGATGTTTTCAGTTCGGGTTTTGAATTATGTAGCCCTTCATATTAATATGTCTCGCATAATAGGCTCAAACACACTGTTTCCCATGGTACCTAGTGTATGTGGCTTTCGTTTGAACAGCTTTTTCAAATGCAGCTGCGTTTCCACTTAACGGCACGTCTTTATCCAAAGAGTGAGTTGTCAAAAAAAATGTTATTGTTAGTGTTTATTTCAGCGGTTGTCATTACCAATGCTGGCTTCTTTGGAAACCAGGCAGTCTACCTTGGTCTACCAACCAAACCTTGTTTGGTGAATATGGGGCAAAGTTCTCAGAGAGAATAACAGAGGACGTGGGTGGCAGCGCAAGTCCTTCCTTCTGTTGTATCCTTGGGTGTTTGTTCATGTTTACATCCTCAGTGCGTCTATTCAAGATGTACTCGGCTGAGATGGCAAGAGGAGGTTAATGTGTAACTGTGTGCTCCCGCGGTGATGGGAACGTGGGTGTGTGGAGTCAATTTAGGGGGGCTAACAGGAAGCGTGCTGTGGGACCTTCCACCGGGACGCAGGGAGGGAGAGAGTGGGGCACAGGTTGCTCTGCAGCACAACACACACACACACCTTGCTCTTTTCCTCCGAGCACCTCCGCGCTGCTCTCGATGCATACAGAAGATTCATCGCCGTACCGCAGAGCTTTATTCTAACATCAGCTACTGGGGTTAGCTCTCTTTGATCGCGACAAAGTGTCAGCTACGATTGAGGAAAATGAACGCCACGGGTCACGTCTGATTGAAACCGTTTACAATTTGATGCTGGGTTGAAACACTGTAAACCAGGGTGAATCTCACAAAAAAGATTGTATGAACTTTCACCTGCAATCCATTAGAGGAAGCGCATAAAACAAAGTTTTATCTGGGATTTATCTGGGCCTTTCTGCTGGTGATATTTCTCAGCTGAGAAAAGGCCCAGTGTGCGCCGTGCCAAGGGCTGCTGGCAGATAGTCCATCATGTGAACAGCTACTGTAAAGATCAGCAGTGGGATAGTAGAGTTTTAAATGCTTCCTTGTGTCCTCACCAGGGTGAAAGGAGCCTCTTTTAACCCTGCAGCTTTTTCTCAGTCCAATCACACAAATTTGATTAGGGCCGTTTGCCCAAGGAGCTACTCTCTGGGCCGCTGGGCTGCTGGGCCGCAGTGAGGCCCTTGTTCCCCTGTTTGCCCTGGGAGAAAGCTTCTGACGTGGCCGAGCAGTCTTTGAACTGGCCCCCTTTTTTCTTCCCCTCTAACCTCATTTACCACACTCTTTTAGTTTCTTTGCCCCACCCGCCCCTGCGCCCCCGCGTACCCCTGTCTGTCTGCGGCTGCACACCAAAGGCCTGACTTCATCACGTCACGGCAAGTGAGACAAATGGCTGTTGTAAATTATCAGAATGTGTTTCTGTGTCATCCAAGCCTCACACAGGCATTCTGATGCCTCATACAAAACTTTAAGAAAAGACAGTCGTTATACGTTTATGGCTGCGACAATTGCTTATTTTTGTGGACCTATTACTTTTCTTTTTCAATCCATTACTTGTGTGGTTTCCAAAATAGTGAAAATGGTTTATGCCTGTTTCACAACGTCAAGGTGTTTCACAACGTCAAGGTGTTTCACAACACAAGGTGTTTAAATGGCTTTGTCCTCAACTCAACGACTTTCATTTTTCTGTTATTCTCATTTAAGAAGCTGGGATCAGAGAACTGTGACTTGATTTCTTAAAATCCTTCTGAAAATTGTTTTTAAATGCCACTATTGACAAATAGATCATTAAACTTGGCACATTGTGATGTTTCAAAAAAGTTAAAGGGAATAGTCGTATATTAGATACGTTTGAGGTCTTAGAATCCTTTACAGGCAGTATGAAAGCAGGTGGCCTGTATGTCTGGAAACGATTGAGTTTTTGAAGTTTTTGGCATCTGCATGTCTGTGTGTGTGTGTGTGTGTGTGTGTGTGTGTGTGTGTGTGTGTGTGTGTGTGTGTGTGTGTGTGTGTGTCATGGCAGGGAGGGAGGGTGTAGGCAAAGAGAAACAAACCGGCGACTTTCATGTTGAAATGATGAAGATTGTTATTCACACCAAGCAATTGCAGCAGACTTTTGAGGAAGCCTGTGGGCGGAGCTTCGTCAGTGGCAGACTTTGCCACAACCACAACCACACTTTGAACTAGTTGTCTCCAGGCGCGTGTTCTCTGGTTCTGTGAGAGTAGTCATAATGCCTGTGTCAACAAGAGGAGAGAGTCGCAGCAGCAGAGTTGTATAATAAAGACAGTTGGGACATGCGCACCCTAGCTGATAGCGACAAATGCTTGTCGTTTGTATAAACATTTTTGAGGCTTGCCAAGCCATAAAGTATCGGCTCGTTCTGTCATTGTGCTTAAGATGTCTAATCAAAGGTTTGAGGACTTTGAGAGAGTGCGCAGGTAGACATGTCCTGCTCAGTAATATCAGTCCTTTGGCTATGTTTTTTCACAAAGGTCATCTTTGTCAGTTCCACCTTTTCTACAGATGCCTTGCGGCTTCAAATGCCACACCAGGGCAACTGCCACTTTCATTATCCTGAGACTGTGAAAGTGTAGACTCAATTTCAGAGAAAGGAGGAAAGCATGTTTTTTTTCTTCTTCTTCTTTTTTTTTTTTTTTGAAAGTGCCGTTACAGAAAGGTGCTCTTGTTCATTTCAAAAAAGCGCCCTCAGTTTCGGTCTCGCAAAACACAGCGGCTTAATAAGTCATTCAATAAAGCTGTCCAGTTAACTTTTTATTGCCCGGCCAGACCTCAACAGCGACTGTTTTTATGCGACTCGCAACCCAAGCAACAAATGCAAATAGCAGATTTTTTTGGTCACTTTTTTGTTTTTGCAGACTACTCATAGCATGAACCGCCTTGTCAGTTTGTGGAAGGAAGTTTTGCAGTGAGCGGATTTGTTGTGACTGAACTTGAGAATTATGTCCTTCTGCCGAGGTCGTCACGAGTTTCTGTTTTCGGAGATTTTGTCTAACTTCAGAACCATTACTTCTAAAAGACCTGGCTGATGTCAGCCTAATTCATCCACGGCAGGGGAAATTGTGGCACTAAATTAAATGTAGCTTTGGTGAAAAGCAGGTGAGCATTTAATTTCCTCACTCAGAAGCCACATATGCCTCAGTAGAGTGAACACCTGGCTGTAGGGTTAATGCAGTGTACCAAATAAAATATGCAACATTGTAGTGACCTGCAAGGCCTTCCAAAGTCCTTGTTCAGGTGTCACCTTATTTTCGCTTGCTCCCTGGTCTCTTTTTGCCAATGGTTCCCAAGTTGTGCAGTTTTGTTTTTATGGTAGTGTTTTTCAAAGACATCAGTAACAAAAGGCTTTACATATGAGTAAGATGCAGTAGTATTGGCTTGTCATGATAGATCTGCTCAGGCTTTGTTCTGGCGGAGAGAAATAAAAGCTCAGAGGCATATTTAAATGTAGCTTCTCTTCCTTCAAAATATATCATCGAGGGGTGGAGGAAGGGCAGACAGTTTGCTGATGAAGCAGATATGCTCAGTAGAAGGTTAGTGTGCTACCCATGCTGATCACAGGGATCAGAGGAAGATGCCGTGCTCAGATGAGAAGTGTGTATTAGCTGACAGGTTTTGTAATGTGCTTCATCTCACAGAGAGCTGGTCCTACATTGGGAGAGGTGTTACAGCACGTACTGTAGACTTTTGATAGAGTGGTAATGGTTGGAGTAATGAGACAGTGTTGCATGGAATTAGCCCTCTTAAGGAAAAGCCAAACATGGGCGCATCATTAAGTGAGGCATTCATTTATAATGGCGTGAAACAGAGAAAGAAAATGTGTTGAACATCATATTACCCATTGTTAGCATCTCATCAATTGTGCTGTTTTCAATATTTTAAAATGTTTAAAAGGCTTAGTAAAGATAATGATTTTCTCAAAAACCCTCAAATATATTCATTTAAAGCAAATAATTTCACATAAAGCAGCAAGCATGAATGGAAACAGCAAATTAAGTATATTATTGGTGCTTTTGTGGACAGTCATTTGTAGAGCTGAATAAACACTCACAGCAGATACTAAACCCACCGCTGCTGTCTCACCAATAATGTCCAATGCAGCCTTATTCATATTGTATTCTGACACTGCTTAAGATAACATGAATGTCAAGGCAAACACACCGTGATATTCGATTTTTAAGGCCGTGCTGAAGGACAAGCAGATTTTCTTCTTTCCTCCAAGCAGAGCTGCAGGGTGTGCTGCGGAACGCTGCTGAAGGTGAATGGCATTCACATCGGTAACCGTGGCAATTGATGGCTCCTCTCCTCCTCTGTCCTTCTGCCCGCTCTATCAGAACCTTATCCCCTCCGGTCCCAAGTGGGAAAGAGGCTTCTCTTTATTGCACCTGGGAGATGCATTAAGGGCCCAATGAACTTTGACCTTGAGCCCCATTGCCCTGGCAACACAGGACACGAACAATTGCAGCGCTTTAAGAGAGCTGGGCTGCAATCCCTTAACCTCTCATAAATGCTTGAATGTATTTCATTCAAAAGAGCCAAGTTTGTGGGATCTTGTAAAGTCTGGAGGCACTTTGACTGATTTATCTGCGATAAATGAGGACTGTCCTTTTACTTTCCTGTTTTTGTGATAATAGCAAATTTACAACCAGTTGTTTCATTAGAACCTTGTCATTATACCTTTCTTTTATTAGCGTTATATCAGTAAATATATCAACAGAAAGGCTTTTTTCATTAGTGAACGGCACACCTTCATTAGCACGCAGCTGTAAACGCTGGATGCAATTTCATTAGCACCCTATCTTTAATGAGGAACGCCGTGGCCTGTTTACATTGCACTGATGCCTTATGATGGCCAGTAAGGATTAATCCTGATTGGCTGCCGGCGGGGGGAATACGTGTGCACATCCCATGAAGATTGGATCACACAGTTATTAGTGCCAATGAGATTCATGCTGCTCAGAACAACATCAAACATTTCTGTAATCAATGTCCTGCTTAAGTATATGGGCCAAGGCACATTGATGCAATGATAGAGATGATTTAATGACCAGACGTGTGCTAACGTTAACGCTCATGACAACCCGTCCTCAACCTGCACCATCACCGCCAGGCTTCTGCGGCACTTCTCATCTCTGACGTCAAGGCCTGGAAAGTAAAGCCCTTCACTGGAAATGATTTACGGTGCTAACAGGAAAAGACAAGTACATGCCACTCCAGTCTGTAGTTTATCAAGATTTTTTTTCTTCTTTTTACGACTGTCAGGTTGCTGAATGCTTGACAAGCCATTTTCTGCAGTCCTGATTTCAAACACCATGTGTAAAATATATATCAAACAGGTGGTGGTGATTTGATAATCCTTTTTGAAGGTTGTATGTAGTTGTGTGTAAATATATTTCTTGGGGAAATGTTGCATTTTGTCATCACATTTTTCAGAAATCAGGATTTGTAATTTGATTTAGATAACAAGGGACACATTTATTTCCATATAAAGATGACAAGCTCATGCTCAGGGTCAGACTAATGTTCCATTTTCTAGCCCTGGCTTTAGGTGAAATACTAAGTGCTTGAACGCTATAGTTAAGCAGCGCTCTGTCCCGTGGGAACATTACGCCGGTGGATAGCTCGCAGCACTCGGCTCTTTTTTTGTGTGTGTGGGGGGGCTGCTGTCTGCTTAGTTTACTCCTTATTTTGGAGAAGTCCAACGTGACTGGAAGCCCGGGCTCATGTGTTAATGCCTTAATGTTCAGTGACATTGCTCAGAGGTCTATACCATGTGTCATTGTTTGCCCTTCAACCCCTTTGTAGAACCAGGAATGGGCAGGATTTTAGAAAGCAGGCGACCTCTTTCAATCAGACTTTCTTTTTAAGATTAACTTAGTTCTCACCTTGAAATTGAACTTCCCCATTACATAGAAACATACACAAATCTTTTGATCATTTTTATTCCCCTGACTCATTTTGTCTGAAAAGCTCCAGAAAGTTGGACAGTCAGAGATCAAAGATTATTTTGCATTTTGTTTACTTATTTCATTCCTTTGTATTTTAACTTACATAGAAGTCAAGAACACACTCAGATTTACTCATTCGTGGCCAAGATGCCTCCGCTCTGAAGTGACACACATGAGTTAAAGATTCTCTCTTCCTGTTTCCAGTTGACATTTACCCACATCATATAACAACAATAGCATTATTGTGCACAACAAACAATGACATAAAGCATAAGAGGAGAAACATGTTTACTTGTAGTTTTATAAGACAAAATCAAAATACCCTCCCCGGCCTGTTTTACTTAATTCAAGATGATCTCAGGCTGTCTGGGTTTTGCTCCTGCTTGTCCAGGCTTGTGTTGCCTCGGCGGCCCGTGCTTCATCAGTAATAGTTATCAAAGCCTTGAAGAATGTGTCATACGTGAGAACCCCACCCCCCACCCCCACCACCATGCACCTCCACCACCCCATGCACCAACCGACATTCACATAGCTGCGCACGCATATGGCACACACACGCTTGCACAGCCCTTATGAGCAGAAAGTATCAGCCACAGAGACAGCTTATCATGGGGAACTAATTCAATATCCTTTTGCCTGTTTTAAATGTCATTCTCTGAGCTCATCCGGAGTGACATGTTTTTCATGGTGGCAATAAAGGGGCTTTATTGGCCTCTGAACAGTGAAGTGATGGGGGTGGGGGGCTGGGGGGTTGCTCCTCCGGTTGTTGCTCTTGATGTTTGCTGGAAAATCTTAAGGTCCTCATGAGGAATGAATAAAGTTTGGATTTGTACTGATCTACCAATGCCAATGAGATCCGCATGAGCTACCCGTCGATAAAGGCACAGTAAATCCACCTCAGAGTGGGAAAAGTAAAGTTCGCATACTATTTGCTTAGAGTCCACAGCAGCAATCATGAAATGAAATGCCACTCATATGCCATGCTCCTTCTGCAGACTTAAAGCAATGATCAGGAATTGAAAATGGTCATTCATGTTGCTGACAGTGGGACAAGGTCTAGTTATTGTTTGATTCTTGGGCTTTAGCTCCCCAACTCCCTCTCGTATTCGCTCTCACACCATCTTCTCATTGTCAGTGTTGTGTAATTCCAGAAAAATCCCTGTAACTTACTGTAGATGTGTTTGTTTCTCTTCCTGTTTGTTGGATCATGTCAGTAATGGGTGAATTATGGCACAGGGGGGGTGTAGCCCACTCACTCTCTTCTTTGTGCTGAATAATGACTTCCCTATTGAAAATGACCTTGTTGACCTCAGACATAGACAGTGCAATGGCCCGGTCCAGCGCCTCGAGGCGCCTCACACTAATATGGTATTTTGCCCATAACCTCAATCCAGTGCCCATCTGCACTTTTTGCCTTCTTTCATGCCAGCCGTATGCGGTTTTCTTCAGGCTCTTGGTATGAACACAAAACTGCGACGCCACCAGTGCAGAGGTTACTTTGAAGGCCAAACATCCACAGAGTTGTAAATGTGAGAGGTCTCTGGGTCCGATGGTGGCAAGGTACTGATGGAAATCTTTTTTTTGTTGTTAACTCCACACCCTATGACCCTCGGACAAAGAGCCCCCCGAGGCAACTTCTCAGTTTTGGCATTTGCCTCGTTTTAGCTTGAGTGGGTCTTTGTATTTTGTAGGCCTGTCTTTGTGATCAGAATGACCCTGTTTCAGTCCTGCTTCATCGTGATCTGTTCGGTCTGTTTCTAATTTATCTGCGTCTCTATCATTACAGGGTTCCTGAAGCCCCAGTGCTCGTTGGCTCCTCCCATGCAGCGAGGTCGCTCGAGTGAGGCTTGCTCCTGTTTCAGTGGCATGTGTCCGCTCCATCAGCGACGCCTATCCACAGGTAACACACTGACTAACTGCCTATACTAGCCTGTCACCTCTTAGATATATACCAATTCTTATGTAAAAATGCATCAAAATGCATTGGTCCTCATTTATTTTTACTGTGTAGTCTTTTCAAAATATGGATAATCGGTTCAGGTCAGAAAAAAAATTGTCACAACCCAACCCTTATGCCCCTGTTGAGACAGTCAATTCTCTGTCCGATTGAAATAATTAAGTTAGGTTAAGTACGCTTTGCATGTTTCCAAAATTTGCACTTGTAACACTACTTTAAAGGAAACTTCCTAAGCACAAGGATGCCATTTGTCTTGAGACTTGAGTTTCTAAGATCATTAGCTGTAACTGGTCTTGTCGTTTGTTGGAAAGTATTACCGCACAAACGCACGCTCACACTGCCGCCCTCTGTCCGAGCTGTGGCTGCAAGCCTTTCTGGAGGCAGCGCTCAGCCTGCTTTTCATGCTCAACAGTATCTTTGCATTCAGAGCCTAAGTGATGGACAAGTTTCCAGACACGCGGACACAAGGGCAAGCAGAGCTGATATCAGTGGGTCGCCTGAGCTGAACTCTCAGCTACATGGCCAGTGAATAGAGGATGTAGCTGCGTGCAGCGTGGTCGGCGATACATTTTCTCGCTCCTTCCTGCTGCAGTGTCAGTGTTGCCTCTGGCCAGGCTGCCGGTCATGTGAGGAGGGTATGACTTGTTTGGCAAGACAGAATCACATCAACATACAATCAGCTTCACAACAGCGGCCGCTTGAGTTTAATGTCAGATACTCATGGATTTTGTACCATTGAACTTAAAAACCTCCATTCAAGGAAGAACATGGAGGACATCCAGATTGATTGTATTGTGCCTTGTCCCCACTTAGGAGTATGAACAAAACCTGATGAATACAGCATCTCCAAGCTCTTTATATGCTTTCCGTTGTTGTTGAAGAACGCAGCATTTTATGATAGATCCCCGAAGCTTTTCCTGTGGTCTGGTTCTGAATGAGTCCAGGGTTAAGTCCATTTCTAGCATTTTGCACAGCACTATGAAATAATCAGACCTCTTTCTGGTTTGCTTGATTTAATTCATTTGTTCCTTACTTGAAGTGCTCTTCGCTGCATTAGTGGAATTTGCTGGTTGAAGTGGTTCATTAGATTTAAAAAGGTACAAGTAAATATTATTAAATTTTCTGTTGCGTCAGTCTTCCAGTGGTCATGAAATTTTGTAATCTGTTTTTCAAAACCAGGACAGAATTAGTAAAAAACATTTAATGGTCACAGATTCAGAAAAAAAGGCAAAAAGTATGTTCTTTCTTGCTTTTATGGCTCTACAGTGTAGTTTTAGTATCCAGATGATCTGCCAATACCCTGGGAAGTCTTATGCAACTAAAAAAAAATAAAACAGAATCTTAAGTTTGTATCATTTTAGATAACAGCGAAAATGACAAAAGTCTATTCAGTCTGCAGGATAGCACTGTCTGAATTTGATAAGCTGAAAGGGAGTCTGTATCAAAACTGCCTCGAGGTCTTTCCATAATTGAAATCATTCCATTATATCTGCCAGTTGGCTGTTTAAAATAAGAAGATACAATCAAATTTACCAATATGACTATGCTAGATAGATTAAATCTATTACTGCACATATTTCCTGGCCTTTTTTGGTGTTCAAATCAAGTGAAACTTTCACAGTTAAGATTTTGAAACTCTTTTATAGGAGGTGTTATTCTATTAAAGCAAGAATGAAAATGTGACTAGATGGTGAGCTAGTAAATCCTATTTGACACCCAGGCAACTTAAGAAGTTCTGGGTAATGTTGACCGGCTGGGAAGTTCAACACAGGACACTGATCCTGAACCTGCAGTAGGGACCTAATTCCATCATCTCTTGAGACAACTTGCAAGTTTGAATAACATTTACCACAAAAATGTTCAGTCTCACTGTATTTTTCATCCCTTTTAAAGGCAAATAGACAATCTAAATCCAGACATCTAGGCCCCTGCCCCCCCCCCCCCCCATCCCCCCCCTCCCAGATCCCCCCCCCTCTTCAGCGGAGACGAGATCAGAACCCACCACCCTCTCTTTCACAGGCAAATACTTTTTCATGGACAAGTTGGAGCACGATCGACTTTACCACCAACCTCACCCCCATCTCTGTGTATTTTGCACAGCAATCTTGATTGATTGCAACATTTTTTACTGTCACAGCCTGCAGTAAGGGTGGATGTGCTTCCTGAACAATTAGGAGCATCTGGATTAGAAGTGTAGCCTCACTGAAGTATGTTAGAGGTTTGTTTTTTTTCCTCCTTTGTGTTGTGGCTATTTTAAGACCTGTAGCACACCAGGATACGAGTCACATCAGATTATTTTGTCTACCGCAGATTCAGGGGCAAACGAACAGGAGGGAAAGGGTGAAGGTGTTGAAAAAGGTGTATTTTTTTACTATCTTTGGTTGTTGCTGTTTCACTACAGGAGATGTTAAACTGAATCAGTGGTGTGTAAAATGCTTCCCCTTGTGCAGCCAAGAGCACAGTGTTCTCCTAGGAAAGTGAAGTAACTGTTAAGTCATAGTAGCAAAGGTTGGGCAGCCGCCCTGGAGTCTGAAGTTTATAGACCCTGTAATAATCATGGATCTAATTGTGGAACGTGTTACTATAAATCCAGGCAGTGTCCCCAGATTGTGTGATTGTCCTCCAATCACGGCGTTCCAGCCGCCCGTCCTCGGCCACAATGACAAGCTGCTGTGGGAGGTGCGAGGCATGTAGCGGTGACCAAGCAGGAGGTTTTCTGGGAAGGTTTACGAACCTCGCCCGGGGAGCAGTATTCAGCAGTGATCTGCTGAACTCGGGGACGTACACTGATGTGGCCGGGCTATGGTTTCAGTGGTTTTACATTGTTTAGGTTTTTTAAAAACAAACTCTTTACTGGAAAGGCACTGTGAGAACCAAAGGGTTTGGGACTTTGCTTTCCCGTAGGATCATTTCAAAAAAAGCAATCATTTAAGGAGAGGGTTTTTTTTTTTATGAGAAAAAGAAGTCATGATGGGGGAAAAAAAGTTTTTTTTTTCTCTCTTGGAATTGTGGTGTATGAGGTGAGAGAGAGGGAAAGCATAAAAGAGAGACGGCAGTGAAAACAGGGCTTTTTGAAAAGGCCCTCACAATGCAGGCCTTGTGCTGTGATTTGGTCTGTCCTCACCGAGCTGAGCAGAGGAATGGAAAAGATTATCCGCAGGAATGTCTGGGGTGCCCTCAAACGGAGCGGGCCGCGTGACTGGCCAATGGGAGCGAAGCCTGCAGAGCGGCGGGCTAATTTTTTCCTGATGAACTCAGCCGCCTGCTCCACAATGCAGTCTGATTGCCAGGGCTGAACCCACATATGGTCTGTGTTTGGAGGGTCCAAATGACAGGACCAATTCTGCCTGCAGAGAAAAAAAGGGGGTGGGGGCGTTGGACGTAGATGATTATTTCTGGCTCCCCTTCTTTTTTTTTTTTCAAACTTCATTTGCTTTGGATGTGTAGCGGTTGAGTAGCCTCTCGGAAACGCAACAACGCAACAGTCCCGCCCCATAGCTCCATGCTACCTGCAGGGATCAGCAGTCCAGGTTCGCGGTCGACTTCCTGAATCCACATCAGCCTTTACTGATGCCGTTTTGTTCACGTACAGTAACTCCTAATTAAGCCCAAAGCCAAGCCACATTAGTGCTCACGGCAGTCCCACTTCATTTCGGTGCCTGAGAATTATCTCACCACCGCACAAATCCTGCCAATTAATTTGGAACACGTTACTATTTGGAGTACTTGGAAAGCGGCTCCGGTGCCTCCTCCACCTAGAAACGGGCCAGCGTAAACTACAGGGGAATGCAAGTGACACGGCTCCAGCTCTGCGTGAGGAATGTGTGCGTACACGCTCATTGTTTTTCTGTGTGGTGCCTTTCAGCGTCAGCGCAGCAGTAAAAAAGCCATGTGGTGGGCCTCTGGAGAGAGGCAGCATGTGTTTGTAGACCTTGTGGTCACACAGCAGGGTCTGAGAGAGCACAGGCTGGGGTGAAGAGACGGAGAGGAGGCGAAAAGACAGTTTTGAGGTGGGGTGGAGGGGGGCAGCTGGAGTTAAAGTGGCTCCCGGCTCCTCATATTTCTCATGGCGGGGTCCTACCGAGGTGAGGAGGGTCACAGAGAGGGAGCTCGTTAGCCTCAGTGTGCTCCGCGCTGCCTGCTCTCTAATTGGCTGGCCAGAGTCAGCGCTCTCCCTGGCTGCTTCCTGTCAGGTCAGGAGCCAGAGGGGCTGGAGGACGCCAAGCTGCCGATTATGGACCCTGGCCCCCCATTCATGTCGAACACACACACCACAGGTTATTTTTGATACACAAACTCACAACTATCCGGACTCATCTGGACTAATTTCGGCATGTTTACTTGAGGGTTTGGACTGGAGTTTGTCATAACTGGGATAAGAACTGCCAAACTGTTGACTTAATTAGTCCCTTCATTTATATTAAAGTCATTAGCGAGATGACACAAGCCAGTCATGTTCCCTAAGATATACAAACTTCCCATGCATGTTTAATGATTTCTTCTAAAAATCCATGGCAGGGAGATGCAGAAATAAGGTCTAATGAAATGACATTATTGGGAGGAGACCTTGTTCCTCATATGGGAACTTGAGAACAATGACAGCGTGCTGAAATCCGGCCTGATCACTATCTCTACCTTTTCTGTTAAACAACCCTACGAGGAAGCACATTGCTGATAAATCTGTCATCTGATTTTGTTGTTTTGTTCAGGAGCAAGTCATTAAACCGCATTGACTGCTGGTTTGGGTGGAGATGGTAGTGCAGGGAAAGCTTTGCCACATTATTCTATTATTTTGAAAAACACAGGCTTTAAGACTTTTGACTGACTTAAACTTAAAATAAGGGGGTTGGCTGATCCACACTGATTTGCAATTCCCAAAGCGGTTGTGTTTCCGATTTAAAAGCATTTTTTTAAATTTAATATAAGCATTATATTTAGAAGTGTGTTCAAAAATAAAACATGCAGTGCTTATTATGAGAGCAAAAATATAGATGTAAAATGTAAACGCTTTGAAGTTAAATGCACCGGTAAGAAATTTATTTATGTTACACTTGTTAGCATATTGCTGCTATTTAAGTCTGTCAAACTCTATCTGCATCACAGAAATCGTAGCTCACCCACGGCATATCAAAAAGTCCTCATTCTGAAAAGATGCTCTTAAAAGACAGCCTAAATCCAAACTAAGGCGTACAGGTAGCAAGAAACTGAATTGAACCTGGATGTGTGAATGTGTCAGTCTTTATTTTAGTGCATGTCGTACAAACTGCTTTGCATGATTAAAAAAAAAAAGAAAAGGCAGAGACACACACACACACACACACACACACAATGAGATCAAAAATTGGAACTGTGCACAGACGAACACTATGGTTGAAAATATGTTTGTTATTTAATTTAATTAGAGCATTGTTCACATCATCCTGCATATGCGCTCGTCCTTTCATTGGACAGGGATTCGCTGAATACCTGCAATACCTGCCTATCATTTCTGCCAGTGGGATTCCTCTGAATGACACGGCTGGTGATGGCGAGCTGCCATGGCAGCCCCAGCGCCAGCGGCGGCTTGGGGCATCTGCAGAGACGGAGGTCTCAGCCCTGGCACAGTGCGACAGCAAGCCATCCACGGCGGGTCACTGGAAATCACAGCGACTAAGCCTTTGATAACTCTTAGAGCCTATAATCCCCCGGCAGCACCATCAGAGTGAAATGCTATCTCATTGTTACAGCTCAACGTCGGCGGAGAGCAGGGGCGAGCAGGCAGCCCCGGACGTGGGAGGACAGACAGCCAGACAGACAGACAGACAGACAGACAGGAAGTGGTCGTATCCTCGTCAAGTGCAACTGAGGGTTGGTGGAGCAGTGGGGCTTAGGCTCGAACTTTAATTTTTAAAGCGCACAAATTCTCAAAGGCTTTCATTATAAGCTTCAGCTGGAATCATGGTAGGCAAAGGAAACAACATTTAAATTTAAATTATCAAGAGTACAGCATAATTTAATGTCTAATGAATTTGTGAGCTGAATACAAATTCATCCATTGTTCCCCCTCCTCTTAAAATCAGAGGGAGCCCTTGTATAATTTCAAGGCAAAAGCAGTCATTTTTTTGTGGGTTTTCAATTCATATCCTGTCGCATCTTTAGTTATATTTAGCTTGTTGATAACATATTCTCAGAGAGGCAATTTACACAGATGAGGTGAAATTTCCCTCTGCCACAGATTCCAGGTCTCTTCGGAGTTGATCCTGACCCTGTTGAATGCGGTTTACAGTATAGCATGAGGCTCTGCAACTCGGAAGAGCCGGAGAAGAAAAAAAAAAAGAAAAGCGAAAGCTTGCATTTTTTATTAACATCAATTAAACATGAATAAGCAAGTTCTCATTCTTCAGGCCCCATGTTGCCTAACACAGAACAGTATGTTAATCGCAGCGTGGCACATCGGGTGTGCCTCTGATATATATGTGGAAACTTACGAATGCCGTTAATACAAATGAATATGTACGTCTTCACCCAGATACCTCAGCACCACTTCCATGCTGCAACGTCAAGCTCAAGCATGCGGCGTCTGCTAAAAGGCAGAAGTGCCAGAGTGCCATGTTTATCTCATTGAGGCTGACTAAGTGTTGAGGAGCACTGGCACCTTCTGACCGCAGATAAACATCAGAGGATTGGGATGTGAAAGAACGGCATATGTGTCACATTTTGCAGAAGAACAGTTATGTTGGCTCACAACACGCTACACTCCACTGTGCAAACAAACAGCGGGAAATGTGTTCTTTGTGTGCAGGAAAGTACACCGCAGGCAGGGATAAATCATGAATGTATGATGGAGGAAAAAATCTGTTGTGATAGATGAACATGATGAAGAAGGAGAGTGCAAAGTGAGACGTGTATTTTGAGAAATTCCATCAGCTCAGGGACCTTTTCTGTTTTTCCTCTCCTCACTAAAATGATGAACAGTCTAAAAAGTTTGCATTGAACATCTGGATCAGTTAACAGCAGCACAGCCAGATATTTGGACAAGGCCAGACCAAAGGAAGAAGCCAATCTCTGTGATTTATTTATCGAGTCTTATTTTCGTTCGTAGCTATGCGTTTTCTGGTTGTTATGCTTTGCTTGCAACATCCGACGATGCTTTGTTAAGAGCGAAGAACAACAGCCTGTGAACGGAGGAACATTTTTCTTGGCCTCGGCAACTTGCAGCGTTTTCAGTTCGCACATTTAGCATCCTGTTTGATTACGTGACCCTCATTTTCCACCCACTATAAATCGTAATGAGAGTCGCCCCCCGAAATGTTGCGGCAGAGTTTGAGCGTGTCCTTCTCAGTCCACCTCATGTTTGTTCACTGGCCTGTGTGTTAAGTAGGTGGTGAGGGAGCTCAGGTGTCCTTTTAGAGTGGACTGGGAGCATGATGCTGTCACTGTCGGCTCTGCCTGTTCCTCCTCTCGCTATGGTCAGTTGACTCTGTCCTCGTCGATGGGAATTTGAAGGACAACGGCAGCTACAGATCATCAGACTGTTTGCGCTCCGACTGCCCCCGGAGGAGAAGCAGCGAGAGAGGGGGAGAGAGAGAGAGAGGGTTGTTGTCGGATGGAGAGAGATGGGTGAGGAGTTAGTAGAGGAGAGAGGAAAGGGGGGAGGCTGTCGTTATTTTGATGCTAAAGTGATTTGACATGCTTGGCATTATAGCCAGCCTGGCAATGGAGGGGGGGGGGGGGTGAGGCGGCACAACTGAGTGCTTGATCCGAATGTCACTGAAGCCGATCTCATGAAGTGGAAGGTCAGAGACGTAGCACCTGCCGCCCCTGCCTCACATAGGCCCCGCCCTCACGCCCCCGCAAAGGGCAGCGCGTGAATCGAGTGGTGTATGTAGAGGACGAAGGGTCACAGAGGTCTGTGTAAGATGTGTGCATGAGACTGGTGGTGAAGGTGTGTGTGTGTGTGGTAGTGGTTGTGATGGGGAGGGGGGGGTTGGAGCCCTGACCTTCCAATGTCACATGTCTCTGCTGCATAGCAACAGGCCCACCCGAGTGTGCTAATGCAGGCCAGTACACGATGGGATGTGAGAGGTGGAAGTGGGGGAGAAGTGTTTGCAACTCCCACGTGCTTTTCCCTCACAGAGCCACGACTTGAGGTGCTCAGAGGAGGGAAAGGGGGGGGGGGGGGGGTGATGGTAATGCAGTAGCTAATGGAAATATCTTGTTGGGACTGTGTTGGTCTGAGAGGCTGGACGCCCTGGAGGAGGAGACCGTTGCTGCTGTGCTGACACTCACGCTTTAGTCGCTGTTTTAGCCAACAAACAGGAAAACAATTGAGAGAGTTGTTTTTTTTTCAACGTTGGACCAGGTCTTGTCGCCGTGGTTTTTGTCATCATGTGACGTTACGGCAGAGCAGCTGCTTAGGCCACAAAAGAAATATCATCGCAAGAAGTAAAATTAGATGTGAGATACTGACTGTGGATTGAACTAAATTATCAGTAGGTGTGTTTCTATTAACCCTTGAAATGCGCAAACCTGAAAGTCATGGAAATGCCTCAACTCCTCAAATATCACAAAAAAAATTCACCCTGTCATGAGGTGCTTTTTCAGACGTGTTGATGTAGAAGTTAATTGCAAATGTGTAATGGGAAGAGTTTTTTAGCATATACATTTCACCAGACATAACATAGGGATCACATGACCAGTTTGCTTGATGTTGCCGTGTGCAGCAAGACTGAGCTTTTTGTAACTCTAATTAAAATGTCTCAAAAAACAATGTTATGGATGTCCCTATCCATAAGGGACCTATCCTAGAAGTGGATTCTTGAGGGACAAAAGTCTACAAGAATTTCTCTTTATGAAGTTTATGATACCAATTGGGATTTAAGGATCGCCAGAAGTCAGATTAGAGAGTGACTTGATGTTTACCAACAGATATCATAAAAAATATGTAGTTATATAGTTATACTTTTTAAAAGTGGACACATCTCTTAACCAAATCATATTTCTGCCCCCCTCCCCCTCGGCCCCCTACTGCGGGGATACCCGGGGCGTCGGTGGGGGAACTGTTGCAGAAAGTTGACCTTTAGTGTCTGTCCATGCAGAGGGCTCAGTCAATGGGACTGTGCGATTAGAGTAGGGACTGTGTGAAAGCGTGCTCCAAACGCCACAGGGGCATCATGTCCACAAGTCCATTACAGTCAGCGACATTGAGCTAATTGACTAACGCGGCTGTTCAGCTGTGCTGGTGCAGCTGCGAAAATGAGGATGGGGGGGAAAGAGATAGTATTAGTGGGCAGCGGAAGTGGTGCAGGATTTTTGGCGTCGGAGTAAAAGTCGAAACCCGGTGGCTCAACATTGACGTATCTTTGGCTGTTATTTACGATGGTTTTGGCTGCATGGATCAGTTGGCCGGACCTTTATGAATCAGGCTGGTATTTTCTTGGTTCACATACCTCTGAGGTGACCAGAAGGACAGAGTGATGTGAAATAAGAATATCAAAATGAGTATTTAAAACCGAACAGAGACAAAAAAAAAAGTGCATCATTGATCCATTTTCCTTGTGAGTGTAAAAGCAAAGGTTTTTAGCGTATTCTGAAATCAAATCTCAGGTGTATTGATTTGCTGCTTTTTTCCTAGGCTCAATCATTGTAATTTAGTTTTTGCTGGTGGTCAAACAAGACAAAACAAACGTTGGAAGATATTCCCTTGAGCTAAGCCTCCTCTTTACATTTTCAACGGTTGTCAGTAATTTTCTGCATGTCCTGGATGCCACCTGCCTTGCTCTCTTCCCCCATGAGGCAGCCGGAGGCTCGCCTAGGAAGGAGTTAATCATTTACGTGACGGTTTTGTGCTAAATATTATGAAACCATTGAGGCCCTGGAACATTTAGTCCCACCGCAGTTAATGCACGTCGAGCAAAGATCTCCTCTCCCGCCGAGACAACGGCATCAGGACAAGCGCTTAGTGCCAGAAAGAAAAGCCGGCACAAGCCTAATGCCTCTCTGTTTGCTTTTTGCCCCCAACAATCTGCGTATGCTCATGTTTGTGTGCAAGTGCGTGGGTGGTTGCGTCTTTGTTCTCGGAAATTGCATGTGTGTTACATACGAAGGCCGCATGCTTTACATGTCTGTGCATAGGGTGTGTTTTTGGTTTGGCATGTACCACACAGGTGAGTGATCAGGAGGAGCTGCCGCCACCGCCTCTGTGTAAAAACGGTCTGGCTTCTGCACTGTGATTTGTTTCCTTCTACGTCAGTTGTTTCGTCGCGGGGGGGGGGTGTTTATAGAACATCTATGTCAAAGGAAAAACGAGCAGCAGCAGCAGCTGCCTGTAACCCAAGCTGATTATGAGTCTGTATTCGTGTTTATTTAACACCCTCCCTGCCATCTGCTCCGTGTATTATGATACAGAGGCGAGGCACGTGTGTATGAGCCTGATGATTACACAACAGCCGGGCTCGCTTTTTGTGGTGGCAGCGTCTCACCCAGCACCATCGTGCCGCCAGTTCCATAATTCAGACTCCGCTCTGTGGCAGACTGTCTGTATCTAGTGCCGAATTCACATGTATAAACAGAGACAGCGACACAGTCATGCTGCACACATACACACACACACACAGTCGTCATTGGTGTGCATACAGGTGCACAGGCGCAATAGCGTAGCGCCTAGAGAGTAGTGATTAACCTGCAAACTGAAGCATATGTAGATCACAGTGTCTGCTGCCGTCATCATGCTTTATACAAGGAGTTGTCTCGGTTTGTCTGGCCCCCATCTGCCCACCAAAGGTTGTCAGGGTTAAAAGAGCTTTTATTGGGTGTGGAAAAAAAAACAAGTCTATTATCACCTTGCTGTTATGTTAATTAAGCATGTGTTGATTTTTATTCTCCCCCTACTTGCGTTCTGCCTGTCGAGATAATCATTATTTGTGAACCCGACACATTAAATATGTAGGAGAGAAAAAAAAAGGCAACTCTGTGCTGTAGCATGCATAATTATAACCTGAGAAGTACTCTTATTCTCTGAGCATAGTGCTAAAATAATGTCTTTCATCACACAGGTTTACAGCTCTCTGTTATCTGCCTGCAGGAGTTATCACTGAAGATGGTCTGTCTGATACTGAGCAAGAGAGAGAAAAGTTGACTTTGCCCCGTTTGAGTGGCAACAGATATGTGTGATGCTTGATATTTCGTACATGTGGGTGTTGTCTAATGTCTACCCAGAACAGTGTTTGTATGTCAGCAGAAATGACGAGCAAAAATACAGATTTTACTTCAAATCTTAAGCAAAACAACTTATCCTCCATCACTATCGCTTCAATCTGAAAAAATCAGATTTCAACATTGCACAACAATTTTCAACATGATGTGTGCTTCATCTTCGAACGGCATGCGATTTCCATATGAAATGAATATCCAACTTTTTTTATCTAGATTATCTAGAAGATATCACTATGAAAAGTACAAACTTAAGTCCTATCACTAGATAAACATGCAGGAAATCCTGCTTCGGCTATGTACAAAATCTATTCAGTCTCTATGTTACCTTAAAGTGCTCCAGCAAGTAACCCACATGAAGTGAGGCAACTCATCTCATGGTCAACTCAGAAAACAGTAGATCTCTGATTGTGGACACTGAATGGGTAATTCCCATAATGCAACAAGATTCACGATCCATAAGCCTTTGACTGTCTCTGGAATAACCACTGCCTTCTATCCTCGCACCCTCACTTATATTTATGTTAAGTCTTAATACTTTCTAAGGCTTTTTAAGGACATAGAAACCTACAGATAGAGCAATGACTGAGTCATATGTCAAGTGTCTATTTAATCTAGTATCTCTAATCTACTGTCCATCTCAATGTTCCAGTGACTTGCTGTTGAAATAAAAACAAAACAAATAAACATTTAAAAGATGATGAGCTTCAAAAATGGAATTCCCCAGATATAGCTGAAGGCTTTCCAGAGTGTTGGTTGAAAGTGTTGAAGATTTAAAATTGGGCAAACTCAGCAGCAGTAAAAAAACATAAAAAACAAACTCAGTTTTACTGAGTTTGAGTCACAAGCAATGTCTAAAAGGCTGTGCAACAGAAGACCCCACCCCAGAGGTCCAGGCTCATATAGCCTGATCAAAATGGGACAGAGATCATGTTTTCAGCACTTAAACTTGGCAGTTCTGAAACATTGGCCATTATACATCCCTAAAACACAGTTTGACATATGTCAGGATACACATGGTGTTTAAGTAACAGTAATCTCAGGATACGCAGGACCATAATGTGCACCTGACTGCCTTGAGTTTCTGTCTGTAGTAAACTGTCAGTGAAGTGAGTGACGTGAAAGCAGAGTCTAAAACATCTCAGCACACTAAGAAATGTACAGAATGTCCAGTGGATCCCAGGTCTGGAGGACATTAACAACAGCAGGGGAGTTTTCTCAGATGCTGCCATATAAAATATTGAAAGAGTCCAGGAAAAGAAAAAAAAAATCCCATAAAAGAGCACGTAGGGAGGCAGGGCAGTGTCCGGATTACTGGCAGGACCGATTCTGCTGAATAAACGGGAGGGGGGAAAGAAAAAACCCAATGTGGACAACAGAAGCTCAAGTCAACATGAGACAAATCAGCTGTCGGTGCTGCTGGTCATGCAGCAATGGAAGAGAGTCTATATTTTTCAGCTTTATCCAAATATTCTACAAAGACCCCCACGCTCCTGAAAAAAAACAAAAAAAAAAACATAAAGAATGCAGAGCAGTGTCTTCAGGAGGAGAGGATCGACATGAAAGTGACCGTAAACAACATCTCTCATGTTTTCTCTTCACCAGAGACACATGCTGACACTAATAAATCCTTCAAGATGTTTCATCTAGCTCTTGATACTGTACATCAGACTGCACTTAGAGTTGAAAGAGAGGAAGCTGCTTGCATCACTCAGACTTTGTCAGAGGAGGAGGGATGTGTGGCTGACTTCTGTCTGCTCTCATTAATTAATGTGGATTCCGAATGTTATCCAAGGAAGTGCTGGCATGTGTGTCTGTGTTACTACAAGTCTTTCGCTGCTTTATTTTATAATTTACAGGCACTTACGTAACCTACATCCAGTTGAGAATGTTTCTTAAATCTTAAATTAGTTGAGTCTGAAATAATTTCCTGGTGATTCAGAATTAGATTTGCAGGAATCTGTATCAGATTTAGTCGTTGTGAAGGCTTGTGTGATGCGCGTTTTACCTGCACTGCCTCCTCCGTCGGTCGTGATCACCGTGTGGGACGTTACAAAATCATAGATCACAGGTATGAGACCTGTGTACAGGATAAGACGGTGTAAGTTTATAGTTCCTCTGCGTGTTTACTTCCATGTGCTATATTGCAAGTCCCTCAGCGCAACAAACCAGGAAGACAAAGGCCCCGTGCCTTCCTGTTTGTGTGCTGCCGGGAAGTGCAGGGGGAAGCATGCCTGAGAAATGAGTGGAAATTAGAAGCACACGCCATCAACCTGAACATACAACCCTTGGGTCATACATGTTCGAGCAATAAAAAAAGGGAAAACTTAATTACACTGACACAGCTTGGCTCAAAGCTGGACAAAAAGGGGAAAAGTCAGAGACGTAACTAAATATGTGTTTATTTTACATAACCGAAAAGGGAAATTAAGATAAATATAACAAAGCCAAACAGGATGAGAAGCCTGGGGAGAGCACAGCTGGCGGACAGCCACAGCGTTGTAGACCTCGCAGCTTTACCAGGTGAGCTGAAACTCCCTCAAGAAGCCAGTGAGGAAGGAACAAACACTTCCTTTAGAAAGTGTGACCTGGGTCACCCAAACCTACCGACTGGTTTACCAGTCTCCCCATCAGTCACCATTAACCCTGAGGAGCAACTTTCTTTTAGGTTAGTAAAGTACCTGCAACACAAGCCAGCGATATCCAATAAGTTTCACTTTTCAATTCAACCTCTTTGTATCAGAAATGAAACGTCTTCAGTACTCCACAGCAAGCTGCCATGCCACTCTTGAGTAGCGCTGACCTGGACAAATGAGAATCTCCACAAGCAAGTCAGCAAGTTTACAAGTTATTTAGAGAACCTGAAAAAAATGACATACTGGGCACCCGCTTCATCAATCCCCCATCCAACCTCACAAACTCCAGCACGAAAATCCAAATAAATTACAAAATAGTGCAACCAAATGCTCCTCCAAACAAAGGCTTACTGACCCGCTAGCTCATCAAACGAATCACACATCGCTCAAAGAAAAGTGTGTTTCAAGTATTTCTCCATCTTCTTGATTGAGCCTATTATATTGTGCTATAATGATCCTGCATTGTCACGTCTGTCGAGGGTGAACAGTTTTATATTGATATTTCTCTGTCTCTCGCCACTCTAAAACAACTAACAATCAGTTTAATTGGGAGACTGGCCGGTCGTTAATGGCGCATCAATCAGACCACTTTGTTCCTCTCTCCCTGTCTTTTGTCTTTTGAGTCCCCTTTCCATTAAACCATTTTTCACTGAACTGGTGATTTTCTATCCTCTTTTCTAGTCTCCTTTTATGCAGATATATTCAAGAGAACTTAATGAGATTATCTTTATTTTAGCGCTACTTACTGTAGTAATTATTTTCATTAGTGTCAACTAAACGGCAATTGCTCTCCCCCTAATACCTCCAAGGCCTGCAGTTTTAGCCAGAATCACGACGTTTCTTAGGTCAGTTTTCCCGTTGTTTACAAAAGGCCTGAGCCCCGAGCTGGAGCTGGTCCCCAAGTGCTGCTCAGCGGGCGCCCAGTGCTGCGGTTGCTCGAGTACAGATAGCACATTTCACCTAAAGTTGCGATCGTATGTGACATTAAAGAATCCGTCCATCGATGATCTTATCTGCTTTGTGGTTTCGCGAGGCCCTGCTGGAGGCAGTCCGACTAGGGTTTGAACCTGGGACCTTTGTGTTTTTAGGCGATCAAATACTCTGTCTTCCACGTCTTGCCGACATCAAAAAGTCTTCCTCTAAGTTGAATTGAATAAGAAAATTGAATAAGAACTTGAATAAGAACCTAAGATGACATTTAATTTTATCGCTATTTATTAGATTTCCTGCTTTTCCACTCAGTTTCAAACTGTACATAATTTCTTCACATCCTTCCTTTTCCCCTTCCCTCTCCATTTTCTTCCCCCTCTCTCTCTTTTCTCCTCCCTTCTCTGCCTCTCTTCCCCTTTTTTTCTCCATGCGATTACTTCTGAGTCATGTTCCAGCGGATGTACTTCTCGGCCAACTAAGCCAATAAATACGCTCTACGTGATTGATCCTCCTGCCTGTCTTGTTTACACAGTGTGCGCTCGCCTGCACCCAAAGGAGGCGTTGACCTTTCACACATGGGGCAGCCCACCCTCTTTATCTTGCATCATTGTGCAGCGGAGGAGTCAATCAGAGCCGATCATGTGGGAAGGTTTGGCGGAGGATGGTGCGGAAAGACACTCGCGTCTGTGTGCGAGTGGGGAAAAGATTGGAGCCGTCCTCTGATGTTCACGTCCATATAGTTTCATAGCCCCTGCCGGAGGGCTTATTTATTGAAGGAGCCGTGTGCGGCAGACAGAGGCCGTGTTGTGCAGCCACCGTCTCAGGAATCAACTGAGCCTGGTGATCTTGTGACCTGCTCCCCCCCCTGTGCTCCCTCCAGTCGCCCCCCTCTCAACTCTGGGGTTCAGAGGTTGCCTCTGAAGCTTGTCTCTAATCTGCACTTAAATATCATAGAGGGAAGGTGTAAATTGGCCCTCTGTTGGTGGCAGACTGGACTTGCATGTTCAAGATCATGTTTTTTTCTTTTCTTTTCTTTTCTGAATAGAATTTAGCATTGTCTGTTCCTTGCCGCAGAGCCCTTTATGGAGTTGCTGCAAATCTGTTTACACCTATAGATTGTATGGTAGATCATGGAGTTTTGCAATAGTTTCTAAGTTTGCAGCAAACTGCTGTGGAATATGGCATTTGGGACACACGTTTGAGGTCAGGATGTCTAGAGAATTGTACTGCAGCCTCTCGTAACATCTGTATCAAATTAATGTGTGGTAAAGTATGTAAGCGTACACATTCAGAGCTGAAACAGCTGTGGTCTGACATTTTTTGATTTTAGTCTCTATCAAGAGGAAATAAAAAAGTATTGTTAACTGGAGTTTCATCTGATAGCTTAGCCATGTGTTTTTAGATTGTTGCAGGAAACCAGGGTATCTTAAGAAAACCTATGCACATACAAGGAGGACACACAAAATGCCCTTGGTCTGATCAGTATGAAAAACCCTGGACTTTCTTGGCTTTTCTTTTCCTTTTCTTTTCCTTTTTTTGCTATGTTGAGATTCTTTTTGAGTGGAATTCATCTGTAAAAAGCATCATCTGTCATTTTGAAACAGTTGTGGTCTGACATATTCTGGTTCCAGCGTCACATGGGGAGGTGATGATTATGGAATCGCTAGCTATAAATTCAAGCGGACGTGTCTCAGTCAATTATTTTGTTTTTTTTTTTTGTTTTTTTCTCACTGAAGCACACAAAAAATTCAGACATAACAGCTGTCTAATGTGGTGTCCACTGGCTGTCTGGGCCCTTTACTCACTGGTTGAACTCTCAATATCATAACGTACTGCCAGACTGTTGCTGCATGTTTGCTGCTTTGCTGTCAAGCTGCAGTACTGCAAACTGTGGTGGTCCTGCATCATTCTCCTCCCCTTTTCTATTTTTTCTCTCAGCACTATCCCTGATGTATGGAAAAGGGGGGTGGGGAGTGGAAAGGGAGAATGAAGTGAGAGAAGGAGAAGAGAGAGAGAGAGCTGAGATATTCTACAGGGGATTGTGGGAACCCACTGATAAAGGCTTGCATCTTAATCCATCCTAAGGCCTGTCTTACGGTGTGCTATGAGCTTTTATGTGTTCATTAAGAGTGTGTGCTCGTATGCGTGTGCACGTGCACTCTTCAGATATAAGTGTGTGTATGTGGGGTTGTGTATTTGATATGTTAATGTTTTCTTTTTGTGCAATCACTGAAGCGGTAGTTCAGTCCTTTGAATCTTGTGTTTTTAAGGCTCTGAGTTATCTTCAAATATCTTCAGTGGAAACACAACACACCTCTTCACTTTGACAACAAGGCAACGCTGAAGCACACTGAGTGCATAATGACTTGTTTTATGGCTCATAAGTGTATTAAAAACACTAATTAATGCGCCGCGATCCCCCCATAATGCACCGCACTAGGTAGGGATCTCTCCCTCTCTCTCTCTCTCTCCCTTGCTCTCTCTCCCTCTCTCTCTTCCAGCTTAAGTCTCCAGCTCATCCTCAAGCTTTGGTGGAATTTGGCTGATGTGCACAGAGGGGAGGAGAGGAGGGAGGCGCTCATCTTGTTTCAGTGCTTTATGAGTCTGACGTGTACGTCTGTAATTGCGGTTATGGGTGATTAAACTCCCGATGCCCCTCAGGATCCACAGCCAGCTATCAGTCAGCGTCAGCCCGAGCTGCACAGCGCTGCCTTATAGAGCCCTGATTGGCTCATCAGAGTGTCTGTCCCACATATGATGCTGCTTCTGCTGCTGCTGCACATTGCTCTGCACCATACTCACTGTGACTGAGTTTATTGAATGTTTAAAATTCATGTAAATGTAAAGTTAAATGTAAAGTTATCACAAATCAATAGCAGATCCTTGTTGAGTTGCTAGTGCTAGTGAAAATGCAGGGGGTTTAAAGACATAACCTTGGGCTCTGGAGCTTGAAATGTATTTGCAGTAATGCAGGGAGTTTAAAGACATAACCTTGGGCTCTGGAGCTTTAAGTGTATTTGCCATATTATTTTATTCATCTGCCCAGACTGTCCATAGGTAAGAGTGAGTGGTGTGTGTCCCTTGCGATGGACTGGCAATCTGTCCAGGGTGTATTCTCTGCCTTCGGCCTATGTGTGTGACCCCACTTAGTGCAAAGCAGATCATGGATAGACGGATGGTTCTTGCAATATTGCACATACCTTGTGGAATGCAAACATGCCACACACACTCTCAAAAGCTGTTTACCTCAAACAAAACAAGCAATTTGGTAAGAAAAAAAAAAAAGTCACCTGGAGCTTGAAATCTCTTTGTTTTACTCTTTTTCTCATCAATAAACCTCTCTGGAATGGCTAAGCGATAGATATAGTTGCATTAGCACTGCAGTGCAGTATGCTTCGTGGCAATTTGTTTCACATACTTGGTTATTGGAAGCAAATGAGATGCGAATTGTGGTCATTATTTGAGTCTAAATATGTACACTGTGTGTGGGTGGATGGAAGTGGGTACAGGAATGCTCATCATTTTAAGGTATCTGTATGTTTACGCATTCACGCCTGTGTGCAATGTGTTTTCATGCATGGCGTTGTATTTTTATGGTGCATTTGCATGTGTGTTTGAATTCTATTTACAGCTATAAAAGAAAGGAAAGGCCTGGAGGCCTGCTACTTCCTGGTCTAATTGGCATGTTAATCATGTCTCTGTGGGTTGGATATCTGTGTGTGTGTGTGTGTGTGTGTGTGTATTTGTATTTGTGTGCATGTGTGTGAAAGACCCATGACTTATCTCCAGAGGCGATGTGTGACCGCAGGGGTCCCGTCCTCCTCACCGTCCTGCTCTGACACTCCCATGGCGGGAGTTTCTCTCAGCTGAACGGAGATAGGCAGCCAGGAATCTGAGCCCCACAACTATCACACGGGGTCGAGTCCAAATAAAACACTTCAGCATGTGTGTGGTAATGAGGAGCTGTGTTTTTTTTTGTGTGTGTGTGTGAGAGCTATCTGTCAGTGGCCTCCTCCCACCAGTTTGCTGACTTGGCTCAGCCTTTCTCCTCTGTTGATGTTTGGATGTTTTCTCTCGTTCTGATCGACACACACACACGCTTACAAACCGTACCCTTGAAGGCAATTTTGAAAAAAGGAAAGGAGGAATCCCACACCCTCTTTACCCCGAGGACCCCTGTTAGTCATGGCAGGATGACCTCATCGTGGAGGAAGCGGGGTCATGGGGGGGCAGGGAAAATAAGCTCTGTCAAAGGCAGACAGAACTGTCACAGAAAATGAGAGAAAGGGGGAGAAAAATGCAAAGAGGTAAATCCTGCTGCACCAGGTTTGAAGCCTTGAAGCCAAACCATGCCTGTACTTGACCGAAGCTGGATGTCTGGGTCAGACGAGGTTGTTCTGGCTGCGTAATGTTTAAGGCTGAGTAGGGAGCTGGGAGCTGGGGGATGGAGGGGTGGGCAACAGGAGCTGAAGCCTGACTGATGTGTGACAGCCCACGTGGACCACAAACACAGTGCACATTGTCATGCTCCTTTATGTGCACTTAGAAACGAAAACTCAGCATTGTCCCATGAGTTTTTCTTTGTTTGTGTCACTGCAAAAAGCTCCTCGCCAAGGCATTTTGATATGTAAATGATTCCTTAAAGTGTTGTTCTCTGTGTGCAAAGAAAAAAGTTCCACCTATTCCCCAATTCAAGTTGACTTTCAAGTGTCAAAACCAGGTTTCTTTTCTCAAGAATGTGGTGCGGCAACATACAAACAAGTTGTAAGCTGAAACATCTGCAAACAGACTTAATGTCTTGTGGAAAAAATCCAGCATTTAGTAATCAGCTATGAACAGATATGACACTGGATGTTTGCTTTTTGTTCTTTTTCTCCATTATACATTCTTGTAACCCCACTTGCTCCCATGTCAATAATTTAGTATGGTGAGATGGAGTCTTCAGGAGAATGAAAAAAGGTTTCCAGTCTTTGTGTTCTGAGGAAACTTATTCACTTATCTTTATACTACAAGGCAACACAACCCTGATAAAAGCAACACAAAAACTAATTCATATTCTCCTGAACCCTTTTTCCTCCCTAATATATTGTAATTGAACTGTGTTTTATTCACCAGCAACATGTGTCTCTTGACTACATCTTAAACGTAGCTTTTGATCTTGCCATTATCCTTTTACGCTTAAGCATGATTCTTGACTATTCTTGGTGTTTTCGAGCCTTTTGATCTACTTTCTCTTTTCACTGGGCAGAGTAAAGAAGAAAAAAAAAGCCTTAACTTGGTGGAAAAACCCGAGCTGAAGCTCCTTTTGAAACTCTTGCTGGACGGCGTGTGTGTGTTGGAAAGCAGCCAGTGAAAATGCAAGAGAGGGGAAGTCAGCAGACTGGCTGTCTTCTGTTCACTGTTGTTCAGATTGACTCTGTCAGGCCAGCCTTTGAGGCCCGTGATCCAGGTGGTCTGTTCTCTCCTCTCCACCATCCCACCCCCCTTCCCCAACACCCCTCCCCTTGCTTGTGCCTCGGCCATCCCATGCCCACAAACATGCTGGGCATCGGCAGCTTCCTCCCAGAGTGGTGGTGTCTTCTCTCCGCCAATCGCAGGCCTCCGCCGCTATGGGCACATCGGTGTGAGCCAATGAACAACACCTGTTTCTCTCAAGCGTGGCTGTCCATGCCAATCATAACACCCACTTTATTTGGCCTCTGTCCTGCAGCCAATCCCAACACGTAATTCGCCGGCATCCAGGCCACGAGAGGCGCAGGCAAAATGAAATATGGATTATATCGCTAGGGAATGGCCCTTCCAGAAAATGACTTTCCCAGCACAAATGTCACAGCAAATGTGCACTGCATCATTGCATCATTGGAAAAAAAGTATCTTGCTGCAAAGCAACCTTTTGATAGGACTGAGGGATCATTGTTCAATGCTTAGACTCTGGAAAAATGACTCACGTTGTTGCCTTTAGAAGTGTGAAAGCTTTTCATGTTAACTTTTCAGACTTCCACATGTGTGCGTTGGCACCATATGAGATTTCTTGTTAGAAACACAATTGGAGCTGTCAATGTCTTTAGGTGCGGGAATCTCTCAGAAACAGGCTCCTTGGCAAAACAATATAGCTCGGACAAGACCTTGGCCAGATCACTACACGGAATTACACTGTAGCCAATAATTTTCATTTCATTTAAAGGGTAATACAGCATATCAGGAATTACAAGTTTATGCAGTATCTGCAGTTATATGACAACTTAATTATCTTTTCTTGCTAAAAATAAGAGCACTAGAAGGCATGAAATTGTCAAATATGTCTCTGATTGTGCCTTTGTGACAGTGATGAATCCCTTGCTTTATTTGATGATAATGTGTTCAATGATGGCAATTATACACTTGGAAGGAAGACATGCGTGAACATGCGTACGAATGAGTCAAATCCTGCCTGAGAGGCTGCAGAACAGCTGATTATGGGTGCACTCAGAGTCTCTATTTGACCTAAACATGCTTGTTTTTGGACCGTGGGGGGAAAGGACACACAGAGATACTAGGAGAACATGCTCCACAAAGAAAGGCCCTCAAACCAAGTGGGATTCGAACTGGGACCCCTTTTGCTGTGGGCACTGTCCACCAATCTACCATGTTGCCCTACAGCAAGTAAGAATAGAATGTGTTTGATTAAGGGTAGAAGTCGCCCCATGGGTCAGGTCACATCCGCATTTGATTTAGAAATAACTGTGGGTAAGAAGTTGGATGCTCGAGGCAGAGAGCCAAGCTGCTATGGTTCATTACATGAAACTCTTTTGAAATGTCCTTTATGGGAACTCTTCACTCAAAACATTGTGACCGCAGAGTAACTGCTTTGTTTCAGGAATCTGAGGTGCACGCCTCTGTAGCTGCCCCCCCCCCCTCCCTTCAGGGGATCTGGAGAAGCAACCAGAGCATACAAAGGAGCAGGCACAGTAGTCCGTGCTCTTGTTTAGCTCCAACACCTGGAGACACATCCTCTCCCAGGTGTTTGTGTTGTGTGTTGCGCTCCTTAAACACAAGCTAGTGGTGTTAGTCACGTTCCCGGCAGAAACCGATGGACTCTGTAATGAAGGAGAGCGTAAACACGAGTGAAAACAGAAGCACCAACAAATGGGACAAAAAAAAAAGCAAGAGGGAGTTGGGAAGCTGATGCAGGTATCTGCAGAGAGGAAAAAGGGGAGCTGGCAGCGCTCTCTTCCAGCGTGTCTTCCCAGGACATGAAAGACGAGCTGCTCTGAACACCTCTGGGGAGCCCCCGCTGATGAGCAGAGGAGGAAGAGGGAAAGATGTGGAGAGAAATTGAAGGAAACAATGACAGAGGAGAGCGAGGATAGGAAAAATTAATCGTGATAGTGCGAGCACCAGGGAGAGATAAAGAGAGATGCATCCACAGGCTCTCATCCATACAGATGTCAGCTTCACTTAAAGTCCTCCTGCTGAAACTCATGATGTCTCAGATGACCACCGTTTGTGCTGCGTTTTTTATTTTCCCCACATTCAAAGTGACCCTCAAAACCCCCAAAGATGGGCCATGCTGGTAATTCACTAGAGAGACGTGTCCTTGTTTGATCTGACTCCATCCTGAAAATCATCTCTGCAGGCCCAGACAGTTTGAATCAGCTGTGATCATCCGTCTACCCGTGGAAAAAAAAAAAAAAAAAAAAACCTTAGCAGCAGCAGCAGAAATTTTCAACAAGTACAAATCAATCTGTTTTTATTTTTCTGGTTTGTAGTTTGTTTTTTTTTAATCCAGTTGTTCCTCGACAACCAATGGGAAAATCTGTCCATCATTTTATTTACACAGCACATCAGTTACTTGTTTTTAACTTTTTAGTAGTAGTAGTAGTTGTAGTAAAAACAAAGATAATTACAATTACCCAGCAGTGGAAACAAGCTGAAACAATAATAGTATATACATAATAATCATTCGATCATGCTCCATCTTTTTGAGACTGAGCATGCTCTAGCCTGTTCCATATCATGCACCTCTAATTTCAAAAAAGTTAAGACAAGGAAGATGAAATTATAATTTGATTCATTCTTTTTACAGAACAAAAAGTTGCACTGATGGTTCCAATTCATTTCATGTACTGTAATTTGCAAACATTCGATACAAAGGTGAAAATGTCTTAAGACATTTATTGTCTGAAAAAAATATTTATAATTATGATTGTATTTAATGAGCTCAGCTTTTTGTATCGACAGAAAAAAAACAGTTTCCGCAGTTCTGCAGTTACTTATAACAGACAAACAACACACTGGCTCTGGAGAGGACTTTTCATGTTTTTTAGAAAAGATTTTTTTTTTCCTGCAAGCGAAGCGTTGACTTGGCAGCTGACTGAAAAATGCATTTGAAACAGAGCATTCAGCGGAATAGGGTTATGCTGTTGACATAAGTTGTTTGAGTTGTCCATGTGACTTATTTTGTTGATAATGGGCCAAAAGCGAATTGATTTTGTGTGCACTGGACAGACTGTCTGTCTGTGTGCAGTCGAGCAAAGGGATGGGAGGTGTGTGTGTGTGTGTGTGTGTTTGTGTGTGTGTGTGTGTCGGCGGGGCAGTTAGGTCGGACCTCATCAGTCAATGCGACTATATTTTCATGGTTTCTGTT
Organism: Karalla daura; assembly: GCA_029224185.1. Taxonomy (NCBI): domain Eukaryota; kingdom Metazoa; phylum Chordata; class Actinopteri; order Chaetodontiformes; family Leiognathidae; genus Karalla; species Karalla daura. Next base: position 17,657,165 of record CM055201.1, read on the forward strand.
TATTTACCTTGGATGCTGCGCCTCCCTGCTATCCGCTGCCTCCCCCCTGCAGGAGTTTGTGTTATTTGTTTGCTGCAAGTTGACGCGCTGATCCAAAGTACACTCCACCGGTGACAGTCACACACAGAGAACACTCATGTACACACTCGTCAGGACATACAACAACCCCCCCCCCAACCCACCCCTCCAACTCAACTCATCAGGGCACGCGTGCTCCCCTCCGGCTCATAAGGCCTCTTCCTGCAGCACGTACACACATAGTTTCCCATCGCCGCCCCCCTCATCTCATCCCCTCCGACTGGCCCCCAGGGTCTCCGGCTTTCTCTGAGACTTCCTCACACATTCTCTTCCTCCCGCTCCCACTTTCAATCTCTTCTTATCCGTCCACGGATCGCTCTATCTGGCGCTCCATGTGTCCGTCTATTGATCAGTCTATCTCTGCCCATCCCTCCCCCTTTTTTCTCCCTTTATCTCAGACTTGTTTCTCCCAAGGGAGAAAGAAAAGGAGCAGGGCAGTTCCAGCGCAGGGCCAGGAGCCAGAGCCAGAGCCTTCTCCATTTGGATTTCATTACAAACTCGTCACAGAGGAATAATAATCAGAGGGGGGAAAAAAAAAAAAATGAAAAAGCAAGAGAGAAGTGGGCTCAAAGGCTTGTAATATAGTCAATAAATTCAAACTTTCCACTGGAAAAAAAAGCTCTGATAATATTCCTATATCCCAAAACTTAAAGGCGAACCGGCTTATTTGGTCTGAGCCGACACTAATTGAAAAGGATCTGTTATCCTAAATCACGTGTAAACATGTCCAGCTCCAGTGTAAGAACAGTAACCATTTTTATGGGCCGTGATACTGCCTTCCCAAGCCCAGCCGGGGTGGAGGCGGGGGAGGGGGGTGGGGGGGGGGGGGGGGGGGGTGGAGTTAGTTGGAGCCGGGCCGTCGTGTTCACCAACATCTGCCTTGGGCTGCGTCCAGGTGTTCCTTTGGATCAAACACACACACACACACATGCACACGCACACACTCTGCAAACGTGCAGCGTTCAACTTTGATGTGTTTCATTGCTTCCTCCACATAAATGGAAATCATCCATCACCTGCCGCTGCTGAACAAGTCATCAAGTGGCAAATTCCTCACTCCGATGTCACCAGAGGGAAGGGACAGTTTGTTTTTCCTCCGCCGTAATTGGCGCAATTATTCTTCACGGATTGATGGCTTTATGACTTCTGAGTCATAACAAGACACTTGGAAAGCGAACGGACGCACCTTGTAGATTAATTCTCTTTCTCTCTACACATCATTGGCTGTTTTTTTTCCTCTTCCTCATTTACATGGGCGTGTAATATTTCATTTTGTGAGGCTTGGTACCACAACAGACTCGCTATGTTTTTTTTGTTAATGCAACATATTTCTACCAGATCTTTCGACTAGAACTTGTGCCGGGATCTTAATTTTGTATCATACTTAATTTTTGGGGATTCCAGTGCCTGTAGTTAAGTCACACAGACAGCGAGAACATGCCTATGGACCTGTGAGGCGACAGCACTATATAACGAGCCAACAAGGCTTATTCAACTTTCTTTCAATGTTAACTTTCAGATTTTGACAGCACTGACCTCAGTTCTTAGTTTCTTTTGAGTGGTTGCCTTGCAGCAGATAACGATTTCTGCTGCATTATCTAACAGAAACCTGGTGTCAAGAGCTTTAAATGTTTCAACTATGCACATTCAATTCCTGTTTTGCTGTTGTTGTAGCTGTTTTTTGGGGTTTTTTTTATCAAGCTCCCTCTGTTGTAGATCTTTCCACACGAGAATCATCTAAAGAGGTTGCATGTCATTTGTCATTTGTGCACTTTATACATTTCCAAAACATGGCCTTTCAGTCTGATATAGAAGAATTTAGTCTTGCAGAAAGTTGACAATTGCTTGTGAAGGGCAATTCATCACCATTGCTGGCTGAGGTCACAACACGATTGACAAAAAGAATGTTAAAACAATCAAAACAGTTTTCAAGTTCCACATAGCTGCTGTTGTTAAAGTGCGCTCTGCGTGGTGCAGATTTTTTATCTCGGTCTATGTTTTGTGTCTATGTATATGCTTGGCCATGTGCCTTCAAGTGTATTTTGGCAGTGAGCGAGCCTGATAAGGGGCTGTGTTGTGATTTTCATCGCTGGGTGCAAACAAAAGAGGAAGCTGTATGAATCATGGCTTCCTGGCTGTTACCAGCTACTTGGTTTCATGCTGCAGCCTCAGACAGGGTAGATTAGATGGGCTGGATGGCAGAAATATCAGATTCTATTTATTCTTCCTGAAATCCATTATCGTGTCTTGATGGCGGGGTTTTTGTGAATACAACAGGACAAAACAAAGTAAAAAATCCCTCATGTCAGCATAAAATTGTGAGTCCGGAGGTGGGCTAAGGTCATCAAGAAAGCACAATGTTCTTCAACATGTTGATCATCATAATGTACCCATGCCACTTGCTAAGCTGCTGTTGTTGCTGAAAATGTGGGGAGTCCTCAGAAAGGGCCTCAAGCATCGAGTGTAATCCTGCTCTCCTTAAGGCAGCTCCACAGGCAGCTGGGGTAATTATCACTCCATGCCATGTCTTTGATCAAGGTGCTTTTGTCAGTTCCTGGACCTGATATGAGTTGCCGACTAAAGCACAGCCGGTGTGTGATACGCTCACCTAACATCTCCCTCCCGGTAGTACTTTCTTTTCTTTTTTTTTCACCCTTTGTGCAGTACACGAGTTGAGGGAATGCTGGTGCAAATCAAGCAGACTAGGTGAGCAGAGAGACCCCCGCTCCCCTGCTCCACTGCGAAGCTGTTTGAGCTTGAGCTTTGATAGCAGTTCATCCAATATGTCCCTTGGTAAGCTGTATGTAATTTCATCTTTAACTCCAACAGCCAGGTACTGGAGATTAGCCTCAAAATGTTTTATAAATAGCCCAAAAAAGCTTGGCCCAGCTCCTCAGAGCCATTGAAATTATTCATCTCGGTAACACTAGAAAATACTCCAGAATTATTGTCTCAAATTCTAGACTTGCTCACTCCTGGTATTCAGTGTGTAAGTACCATGCCATAGGTGTTTTGAGCTGCATTTGCTCAGCCTCCTCTCACTCTGCTCTGCTCTGCTCTGACTGCTGTGGGGTGGAGGGGGGGTGAGATGGTATATCACCTCTGAGCTAAAGAGAACAATTAGGCCATATCAGCAGATCAGAGTGTTGGCAGTCAGGGCACAGTAAGCAATAGCGCCAGTAATCTGTGGTTAAGCTGGCACCTCGCCATGGCCAGCCGCGGCTCCGCGGCCTCCTCAGACACTTAAGAGTCGCAGAGGGCACCGCCATGCCCCGGGAGCTGGCGCTTTCATCCACATGCTATCAGGCCAATGAAATGAAATGGGATGTTAAATAAAGGGAGCCTACGAGAGACTAGAAAGCTAGAAAGAAGGAGGTGGGAGGGAAAGAATTAAGTCTTTAATGAGGGCAGTTGTTTCAGCAGGCAAGAAGAATCGGGTTATATCAACACTGTATCAAATGATGGTTGTTAGCGGCCACCTACTGTGAAATTATGGGTGGCCTGTTTTGGGTCCTTTCTGCCACTTATCTCACATTAAAGGATTTTTCCATTGCTCTTACATTCTCTCTTTCGGTGGGCTCATGGATGCTGCAGATAGGGGACTTAACAGACAGTGATAAAAGGGCTTAGCTCCACTTGATTTGAGCTGTGACAAAGGTAGAGCTACAGTGGCAGCTGCTCTGCCTGATCGTATCTTGTCTTGACAGAAGTCACCGTTGAGGGAAAAGCCTTCATTGCTGCACAGCTTTTTGCACCTTCTTCAAGCCTCATTTGTTGTAATGAGGATGTAGGATTAAAAGTAATGACTGTGGGGGGAAAGAACCTTGTAAACATAGTGTATTATTTCCTTGTGTGGCGTATCTGTAGTTGTGCAGGGATTATAAAAAGAGCACAGACCACAGGGAACAAATGACTAAGAAAGAAACCTGTTTCTGTTAGGCATCTTTTGTGCATTAAGTAAGGCTGTGATGTCCTTTGCTAACTTTAAAGTCTCAGCGGTAATGATGAAGTGCCACTATATGCTCCTATCTATCCTTGATGGAAGGTTTTGTGCACTGTTTTACTTCAGTTTTCTTTTATCACTCCCAGCATAGCATGGTCATGGCCCATACTGCTGTAAAGGTATAATAAGCAACCAGGACAAGGAAAGAAATTTAGACCCTAATTGAAATTAACCCTTCAACCGATTTTCAGTTCATCTGATCTGTGGTCAACTACGCTAGGCTTCTCTCATATGATGGGCACATATTGGTAAAGTAGAAAAGTTGGTCATTGAAGTTTTACAACTCTATCCATGGATTGTCTCTGAAGATAAAAGTCCTCATCAACATCTTATAATAATTTTTTAAGCGAAACTACATTGTTATTAAAGTACTATGATTTTTCACTGGCATGTTGCTGTAAATTGGTTCGTTCTAATCAGATAGTCTTTCTGTCTTCTACTTGTGAGTGGCGATGTTTCACAGCAAAAATGTAGACTGTACAGTATGATTTACTTTGTCGTAGAGTCTGGGAGATAAGTCTTGGATAAGAGGTCTCATCATGTTGAGTCTGAGTTTCTCCAACTCTCTGGGTGACCTGGATAAATAAGATTTTCCACAGACATAAGAGGGAGGGACTTCCTGCAAAATTTTCAGTAACTGATAAAAGTTCCTCATGTTTTATGTCCCATCCCCCTGACATCAGTCATCGGCCTATTCTGGCTTGACCCTCTGCACCAATTTCCCTGCCACCCTAAACACACACACTCCCCTCCACACACACTCCCACTACCACTCCCCTATCCACAGAGTAAACACATCAGACTGGGATATTTACTCTTTGGACCGTAACTGAAGGGACCAGATTAGTCTGTTTATACAGTGGAAAACAGTAGACAGACATTCCCTGATTAACCAACGCACATGCACACACAAGCACGAGCAGGCATCACTCATAACATGTTGACAGCAGTGTCTATTTTAAATCACTGATAAACAGCGTGATGCTGAAAACAACAGGCTGGTGACTAATTGTTGAAAGGCACATTGAAATGGACACGCATCCTGATGGAAGATTGAGTTAAGTCTCAGCCCGCTGTCGTCATGGTGATAGAGACATCAGCGGTTAAAAACTCTAAATGAAGCTGTTACACTGACTCCTGTGTTATTTTGGGCTCTGTTTTTTTTTTTTTTTTATGCAACCGACTGAATCTCTGGGGTTTTTTGTTGAATCTTCACACACCCCCCCCCCCCCCCCCCCCCCCCCCCCCCCCCCCCCCCCTCCACTCCTCCTTCTCTCTTCTTCCTCTGAACACATCCGTAGAAATGCTAATGACTAGCGTTTCATCCTCACTGTGCTCTGGCACCCGCTGCACTTCAAAAACTGACTCACCTGCCTTTTTTAAAAACCTCCCTGCGAATAGTAAAGAAAAAGAGAAAGAAAAAAACAGATTGTCACCTCAAATCAACAGAAAAAGAAGGGGGGAGAAAAAACTGGTGGCTGCATTATTGTTGACAGGCCACAGCTTCATCCAGTTTTATCTTGGAAGAGCCACAGCTCGCTAATATGCTGCGCTGCAGGTGCAAGTGACTCATGACTGCTTCATTTACGTCAAACTCAATCCAATCCATATTTTCTTTTTTTCCCGCTCCCTGGCTGGTGTCTCAGCAATGGCATCATCGCTCAGCTGTCCCGTTGCCAGCAGGACGGTATAGAAAACTCATTGTCTGTCTGCTTGCGTGTATTTGTGCTCTGATGAAAGATTTAACAACCTCTCATGAGAGACTGTGGGATTGGACAGAAGCGATACAAGAATTAACCTAAAACTGGCACTACATCATTCATCAGTCATTCTGTGGGCTCAGACCCTTCCCAGGGCTTCATAATTTATACCTGTGTCACCAATCATGAGGAAAAACGTTTCATGGCAAAAAAAGGTATTTTGAGGTAAACAGTGTGATTTACTGAGATTTATGAGCTTTCTGTCTTTTTTTTTTTTTTGCTGCATCCCACACACTCCTGTTCTACTAAATCTCCACTGTGGCACTGGTGAATAAATAATAGAGCAGGAGAGTTAGCTGCACAGTGGAAAAAAAACAAAAACAAAAAACGAGCATCTGTCTGCCTGAGCATAGGCACGTGCCTGTCATTGTGAATTTGTTTATCAAAAGGCATGGCATATATATATGTCAGAGCAGCATCCAAAAGCCAGGTGAGTGAAACACTGATGGAGAATACCCCCCAACCCACTCCCCACCCCCACCCCCACCTCCTACTGCATGGACCCAGAGCAATGAAATGGGTCAAAGAAAGAAAATCCACTCCCAGGATGGTTCAGACTATGGTGGGGGGTATAGGGGTGTGCTTTCCATCTATAATGCAACGTCCTTTGCTGGTGGCATAGGCAACACGAGCTCAGGGGCAGGTTTGGGAATAAGCAGCCGCTGGTGTTGTCTCTGCAGCCAGCTGAGGCTTCTGTAGCGTTTATGCTGTTGTTGACAACGGGATGATAATATTCAGAAGAAACTTGTGTAGAGCTTTAAAAATACAATTTTTGTGTCAAAGCAGGCTGCTATGTCAAATGCAGACCTCCATGTTTTTGTGTGTCAGATCGTATGTATTGAGGATGATGAACTCTCAGTTATAGAAAAGGTTGATTGTAGAAATAAGATTTTGCCCATCTCAGAAAGTGATGTTTAGACCTAAATGTTGGGCATGAGGGTAATTGGGTGAACTGGTCCAGGGTCTTGAGGCTTGAAGTGAAGATCATTTGTGGATTTTAACTGTAAATACTGCTACTGCCTTACTGAACTGGCTCGTCATGGCAATCACAGGTTGTTTTGCTTTCATTATGACCAAAATCAGAATTGTTTCCAGCCTTGCTGACAAACAAGCAAATCAGCAGCCAATCACCCGTCAGAAGAATGTAAACATGGGTTGATTTAAGCATTTTGAAGATTCACCGTTGCTGTTGGTTCTCTTTTACTTTTTTCTCTTCATCCTTCGTCAACTCAATCAACTCAATGTTAAACTCAATTTACCACATCCTAAATTGCGCACGCTTGCAGCAGCGACAACACAAATTGGCAAAATTTCCTCGGTGTAATCGCACCCGACGGCAGAACAAAAGAGTGGGAAAGGCGAGAAGCGAGGGAGGGAAGCATTGTTTAGAAATAGGAGATGCTTGTATGGAGTACAGAAGTGATAAGTGGGGAACTCTGTCTGCGCCTGCCCGTAAGATGGGTCCTAATTTGCTTATTTGTAACTGTCACTTGTGCTTTTGTGAGCTCTGCAAAGTAGGCCAATTGACAGGCTGAGGCTGCAACCAACAATGCTCTAAAGCTCTTTTCAAATCCTGGTCTCAACATTTACCAGTCTCATAGCAGGAACCTGGAGAACTGCGACTCAAGGACTCCCCATTTCTCCCCTGGCTCCCTTCACTGCTGTCCTTATCTATAGTAATCTTGTGAGCATGTTTATGTAATGCTTTTTGCAGATAGTCCAAATAGTCGCCTGAGCTCGATGTGCTTTCTCAAGTTTGCTGGTAAAACATGTTTAATTTTCTAGCTCAACAGGTCGAAGTGAAAGGGCTGCATGAAGAAATATGGGCAGGACTGCAAATATGACTTTCACTTTCCTTCTCTGTTCCAAAGTTGTTCTGCTTGTCCTTTTCCTTTTCTTGTGTGCTTTCTTTTTCCTCTCCTCTCTTCTCTTCTCTTCTCTCTCGTCTCCTCTCTCCTCTCCTGGGAGGATTAGGACAGAGTCCTTTTCATCCTCCTGTAATCCTACACTGGCAACCCAACTCTAACAGGAACAAACATACACACGTGTACCATCACACTGCGGATCCATATGTGTTCACTCACAGTATGACCACATAGCTAAGCATTTCACGTCATGATAAATTGTTAAATGTCATTCATATTTTTGTTGCAAAAAAAAAGAAAAAAAGAGATGGTCGAGACAGAGGGAGTGAATGGGAGAGAAAGAGACACAGAGTGATCTACCTCCCAGCTTGTGTCTGTCACCCCCCTTGAGGTGGGGCCTTGCTGGGACTTTGTCAGCTGAGCCCCCCTCCCCTGCTGAGGCCCACAATGGCAGATTGGCAACCCTAATACTACAGCTCACTTTATCTCCCTGAATTAAAACCCAATTGGCAAAGGGTTATGGGAATTGTTGGCTTGGGAGAGAGAGCGTTTATTTATTTATTTTACTTTTTTCAGGAATTATGTGTGTGGGCGCGTTTCAGGAAAAAAAATGTAATCAGAGGGATAGAGGCTTGAGGGGTATCAGTCAGAGGATTAAACACTGAACTAATGCGGCTAGATGCAGAGCTGTTGTTAGCCTTTTATTAAGACGGATGTGTGTTTGTTTTCAAAAGGATAGGGCCCATGTGTGTGTGTGTGTGTGTGTGTGTGCGGGCAGGAAGTGCTCGTGAGGCAGGCAGGATGTGCAGGAAGTGTTTGGCTTGGCTGCGCTGCCAGCTAGGTTTGCTGTCCTGAGGACTTGCTGATGCAAGGGACAAAGATGCAAAGATTCACACACACTTCTTTTTCTGCTTTCATAAGGCATTTTATATCAGAAACACGCTGCCAAGGAAACACACTTGAAGAAACCCCCCCACAAAATGAAAAGGGCCCTTTTAAAGTGTGCCGGGACTGAGACGAAGCACTCTAGGAAAATCGCTGCGAACTGGACATGTTGCTCTCAGCTGTCAACTAATTGAGCCATCCATCAGTTTTATTCCACTGCGCAGAAACAGAGGAACCTGGTCCCTGAAACCGAGGGAGTTTGACAGACGTGCTCAGTCATTACATAACTAGTCCATGTCCCTGCTGCAGAGCGAGCAAAGTTGTAGTGTCAAAATAGGACAGGGGAGGAGAGGGTATGTCAGGACAAAGCACTTGTCAGAGGGGAGCCTAAGCTGCCTTATGTCAGCTGTAGGGGCGGGCGCTTCTGATGCACTGTTAGAGCACACTGTAAAAAATAAATAAATAAATGATACACTCTACCTCACAGGGAATCACCAGAAAAAATGATGAACAACAGATGACAGGAAAATCCCAAAATCATTTGTATTAATATCCTGTAGGGAAGTAACAATAGCACTGTCTCATAATGCTAAATTAATAAACTCATGATATGATATTTATCACAATATTGCAGGGATGTAATGATATCACAGCAACACAGTATTGCCAATAACGCCAGTTTCATTTAATATCACAACATCATTGCAAAATCATTACCAATAAGATAAATAAAGACTTGTAAATGTTATTACTTTGAGTAGCTTAAATAGCCCTACAGAGTTATCAGTTTCCATATTAAGTAATGAGCAAATTACTGTGAGGCTCTGCAATAAATACCCTTTTGATGTGAAACAGAAATGCCTTTGGCTTTCCAGTTGTCATGTAAACGATAACAGTGTACTTTCTTTAGCTGAACCTCAAGCTGAATGAGTGATAGCTCACTCACTGATTCACTCAAACGCTCCTTAGTCACTCATTGCATCAACAGGAACTTTTCCAGTTCCTGAACCTTTTGGGAGAAGTTCTTCTGAATTAGTGGGCTCAAACCCTTTAGTCTTTTAACTTCTCACATTGCTCTTATTACTCGTATTTGGGTAATTCACTTCACATCTCTTATCTGTTCACCTCGCTGCTAACACCAGCATCAGCCATGTACAAGATGTGTATCAGCATTGGAGTACAAAGAATGCCTGGCAAGGAAGAGATAATCAAAAAGTCCTTGCCTGGAAAACATGTTGTCACAGGTTGTGGATGTTGTAGGATCCCTAATTATCTGATTAAACCCCAAATTAAACCCATTAAAAGGAAATGCAGCAAGTCGCCACATCTGGCAAGATGAAGCCTGCTTATAGCTCTGCAGCTTCATTCTTAAAGTTATAATTAGGTCAAGTTATCTTACCTGTACCACAAAGTCAACCTACACAGCTTAAAACACAGCCCTTTGGGCAACTAAATAAAAAGGAGGAATACTAGAGCAGCTTCCGCAGTGTCCAGATGAGGCTGTGGCTCTGGGACAACAGAGGAAGGAGGCCAAAAGAAGGAAGAAGGCTGAGATAATATAACTTTAAAGATGGACAGAAAGAGGTGGTGTTGAAAGATGAGATAGGAGCCATGGAGCTGACGCCCCACATACAACCCTGTCGCCACGTTGTCAGTGACACACGACAGCGCCCTCCTCTTCTTCCTCCTCCTCCTATTCTGCTCGTGCTCCTGCCTGCCTCATATCTTCTGCGTTGACAGCTGATGGGAAAATGGCCCGTGCAGTCAAGGTACCGAGTGGAAACCAAGGCAGACAAAGCACACAAGCACCTCTCACTTTCTGCGGATTTCCTCCATCGCAAGGTTATATGTCCAGTCCCCGAGGGTGCGCTATTCCACTCATCAAACGCATACATTATAGATATACATCCTGCCATCATAGATCTCCTATGGGAAGCACTTGTGAAGAGGCAAACTCTTCATGGAGCGGCCTGAGAGTGTGTGTGTGTGTGTGTGTGTGTGTGTGTGTGTAATTGGCGGCCTACATTGACTCACCGACTCTTTCAGAGGAGCCAACGTCAAATTTAATTGTCTGAAGTGTTTCTGCTGAATCGTCCATTTTCCTGGTCCACGCTCAGATTCAATAACTGCTCTCACACTTCACCAGATGTGCTGGACTCTGGGCTGACAACTTCGGTCAGGGAAAAAGAAATTCAAATTAGGTTAAGCGTAAAAATGGTTGTTTGCAAGAAAGAAAAAAACCCACATGATTTTACTTTGTAGTCCAAAAGTCTCAATGTTTGACAGGTTAGTGTCAGTCAGTGGATTGACAGAGCAAGCTGACAAAAATGTTCATTATTAGAATTAAATGTTAATTTGCGATTCATTAATCCCTCAATCTTTTTTTATTTTTTCTCACGCAGACTCGTCGGGCCAGGCCCCCTCGCCTCTGGGCTCGCCCACGTCCCACCGGGCGATGCACCCATCTCTGCTCAGCCCAACGTCCATGGGGCCCTCTGGCTCCCTCCACTCTCCCATCAGCACGCTGAGTTCGCCCATGAACGGTCTGACCTCGCCCTTCTCCGTCATCAGCTCGCCCATGGGCCCCCACTCCATGAACTCCCCCGGCATGGGCTATGGCCCCAGCGTCAGCCCCCAGGTGAGGCCCGTGACAGATTGACAACTATAGAAGACTGACGTACACATACAGACACTTTCTCTTCACGTGAACTGTTTATTTATGAACAATGTTTTTGAACAATTCACAATGCAAGTATTTTAACAGTCCTGTTTACTTTGACAAAGATGGTCAAATCATTAATATTTGGTTCAGAATGCTACAATAAGACAGAAGGTCGCTAACATACTGATCATTCGTATCTCCTCCATTGTTACTCAAGTAAGTACAAAGCAGGGACTTGGAGTAATCGAGTCGGGCAATACTTGAATTTGTGATTGACAGCTCACTGGACCAATTAGCTTTTGCAATTGAGATTGTGGAACAATTCATCTAAAACTACAAAAACATAAAAAATAAATAACATAAATACATCTCTTCTGTGTATTTCTCACAGCAGAGCTCAAAATTGTTCAGTTTTGCTTCAGGTGTGCACAGCCACAGGATGTTAGTCATGATAAGATTCATCTAGAAAGAGGGATTAACAGCTACTCTGTCTTCATAAAATAATTGGCTTTGTCATTATTTTCACTTTACTCTAACAGCACATGATGGCACCAATATATAGCCCTGTATTTATTGTAGCTCCCTCTAAACCTTAGTCAATTTACACCCCTAAAAGCTTAGATAGTCGTATCCTTGATGTAGATACATTACACACTGTTTCCAAACGTTCCCACAATCCTTTACAAGATTCGAAAGATTGTTGATTAAAGTAAACATATCCATGGTCTGTTTAGCTGCTGATTTGTCACACTGAGAAAACTGTGTGTATGTCCTGCAGCCTCTGACATGGTTTTTCATTAGGTTCGATATTGATTCAGTCTTAAATCTGTGCACAAACGCCATCTAAACTGCCCAGAGGAATGGCCGTGTATCATGTCTCCCAAACTGTATTCATGTCTTAGAAGTGAAAATCACAGTTGATTACACTTGTGCACACATGCACACACACACACATACACACACTCTCCCTCATCATTTTCCTAAGCCAGGCCCCAGCAGACGGAGGCCCTGCATTGACCCTGTGCCACAGTTAATCAAGGCCTATTCAAATGGGATTCCACAGTTCTTCAGCTCTGTCACTCTTCCACTGTATATCAACGGCATATTTGTCAGTCTCCCCCGCTGTATCTTACTTTGCTGTCCGTCCGTTAACTCTTCGTCTCCTTTGGCTGTCGTGTTTTTATTATTCCGTGCCTCTTTCTCACCATCTCCATTTCCTCCCTCTCCCGCCCTGTCTCCGTCGCTTTTGTTCCATCAATAAGCCTCAATTTCGTCAGTATTAAAAAAAATACACACAATTAAGACATCAAAGCCTGCCGTGGCCCAGTTTCCGTCTAGAGCCATATCTAAAATTGAAATCCCCCCTCCTCCTCCTCCTTTCAGAATGCAGTGGCTGCCCTTTTTTTGTGTTTGTTAATAATTGTGTTAAAGTGCGTTGGCAATGTGATGCTATTTAGAACGGGCTCCCCTCACTATTGTTGAGTTTTATCACAGAAGTGTCCCACATGTAATGGAGTTAAGAGTGGATTAGGGGCAGTTTCAGAAAGCAGCTCGAATCTCTCATTGCTAGAAAGCCCCTTTCTACCAGCCCAACCCCACCCCCCACCCCCTCCCCAGCCCTCTCCTTCAGATTCTTCTGCACTTTTTAATTCCAACACTTTCATCTGAGCTGCAGTTTGTGTCCCGGAGCGGGACACACTTTGTATGCAGGTTGGATGTTTAGGCGGTCTGTCTCCGTCTGTCTCACTCGAACGAATCGTTTCCCTCGTCCTCTCTGCCGCTGGCCAATCCCGCCATGCTTTACAGCTGCGTAAAGAGCAGGTAGAACAGCTGTTTCTGTTGGCGGTGACAGTTTTAGCACTGTACAGTAATTACAGCATGTATCTTACTTGCGTTTTGGGTCATGGCTCGTTTCCAGCCTTAAACAGTGCGGCACTGTTGTGACATGGCCAAAACAGCTGGCGAACGCCTCCACATCATGACTACTGCCTCCATTCTTTCTTTGCGATTTGTAACACTCACACTTTGATCTTGAAGTGATGGAAAAAAATGAAAGAAATGCATGGAACGGTCACTGCAGATTAATGGCAGCCTGCGTACTTCAGTCAAGGCAGAGTATCCAAAAAAATGACTCAAGTTTAGATAAAACATTGATCTCCTCACCAATAGTGAAATCATCTCCTCCCATGAGCAATAAATACAGTACACACATGGGTTTCCTACTGGGGTTTTTTTTCGTGACAGGCCAGAGAATTGGCTGATCAAAATGTAGATTTCACACCCATTTTACAATGCAGGTGTGTGGTAGATACATGCAGATGTTAGAGAGTACCCCTCCCTCTTCAAAATCAGTTTCAGAGGATTAGAAACTGGTCTCCTCCCTTAAATTTATATTCAGTTCAGTGTTGCTTTGCATGGACAGGAATTATCCAGGCCTCTTTTACAAAGTGAGATACATGTTCTATGTCACACTTCTCCAACATTTATACTTGCTATGGACCAGCCTGATTAAAGCAGGAAATGTTGCAAAATGTGACAGATTCACAGATGACTCATAATGCCTTAATTGAAATTTCCAAATACATAGACAGTACATAACTTGGCGTTCATCACAGTAATCTCAACTGTACTCTGTACATTATCATTAAGTCTATTAGACACCAGCTGCTACATAGAATAATGGTGTATGAACATTAACATTCAGTGTGTTTTGCTGACTGCGAGGACTGTAATTAAAGCTGACATTTTCATTGATGAAAAACAATTTTGACAGTGGTTTTGCTGAAAGTTAGGACAATGAAAAAAAATGTGTCTTAGCTGATCTACCAAATGTCAAGTGTAGCAACATGGGTGCCGGTGGTGAAACTTTTCAAACTGTACCCGGCACTAAATCTGACAGGTACTCATGTTTTAAGGAGCTGAGCTGTTAACCGAACATTTGCATAACTGAGGCTGCAGAGGCTGCCGAGCACGGCTCCGTGAGGGTGGAGAATGGCAGTTTGATGTGAGAGGTTAAAGATGGTGGCAGGGCCCTGTGGTGGTGAGGCGCGGCGCTTCTGATGAGACGTGATTTGAGTCAGACGGCGTATGCCACTTGCTCTTAACACTCGCTTGACTTGCCGTTTTCATGAGCACTTGAGTGGAACGAGGTCACAGCTCAGCCTCTTCACTACTTAACCACCAAGAGGCCAGTAGAAGACCCCCGCCTCAGCTAACCACACGCACACACACACACCTAGGCGGCCACACATGCTCTACACTCACACACCTGTAACCACATGGAGCCCGTTGTCCCTTAAGTCACATTCTCTCTAAAAACTCTCATGCAGCAGCAGTCACAGCAGTTCCTTCTTTTTCTCACCTTAATGTTTTACTTTTTTACTGTCTCGCCACATCACAAGGACTCCTCAGTTTCCATAAAACTGTAGTCACAATCGTCTCCTTTTTAAGCAGAGAACACAGCTTCGAGATGCATGGAGACGTCAAGGTGGAAATTTGATTAAACTCTTTCTGGTTCTCATTAAGACCTGGGTAATTTTCACTCAAGTTCAGCAAAAAAGAAAGAAAAAAAGGAAACCCGGCGAGTCTTGACTATTCTCTACATCAAAGACACAATTGACGGCGTGATGAATGCGAGGAACGGCGATGAACAAAACTCCCATTGTTGCAAGGATCTCGCGTCCTCCAAAAAACCAAACCACATGTAAAAAGAGAGACAGTCCTTTATCATCAGCCAATTCTTACATCTCAAACAAGGCTTTCTCCCTCAGCTCCTTCCTGGACATATACACACACACACACACACACACACACACACACACACACACAGAATACTGGAGTTTGGCTCAGACACATCCTGGTTATCAGCTGTCTTTGTTTCTGAAGATCGTAAAAGTGTTTGCGTGCTTCTCTTTTTCTTTGGGGGTGGGTGGGGGTTGGATAAGGACATTTAGAATGTATACTTTTCTCTCATGTGACTTGATGTCACTTCTTTTTCTCAAATAATGGTGAGACATCTCCCCGGGTCTCTGGTCGGCGCCGTATGCCAGGCCACAGCCGTGTCCTCCAGGATCAGACCCACTGGTCGTCATATCTGTGGGCTTGATTTCACTGATAATACAGACCATCTCTCGATCGCACTCACCACAACTCGGCTCAGACAGATGGAGCACATTATAACGCTGGGGTTGGAATGCATTTTACTTTTGAAATGACAATAGTGAGAGTTGTCTGCTTGTTTTTTTTTTGTCCCCAATGAAAAAAAGAGGGCTCTTTATTATCGGGCCGCTGTCAACTCCCATTTTCCATTTTGTGGCTCGCTCTGTGCCCCTCCGGCTCCCATGCTTTCCCTCTGCAACCTCGCTGCGTGTTCTAAACCAACAACACGCCTCCCGTGTCTCTCAATGCACCTTAAAAAATACATATAATGCTGGAGTGTTTCTGGGGTGGAAGCCTAATGTGAAAAAAAGGTGTAAATGCTTTACAAGAAATGGAACACGCTCTTAATAAGTAATAAATGAGCGGCGGGGATGATGTCACGCGCTGATGTTGGGTACACAGTGTTTAGGCGAGGGTCGCTAGGAGACTGGAGCACAACACGCTCAGGAGTGGGAAAGAGAGGGAGAGTGAGAGAGAGAGCGTAGTGGACCTCAGCTCCTTCCTGTGTGGGAGTAATAAAGGTCCATTCCGCTGCTCTGCTCTTTGATGGACGTCGCTGTAGTCACTCTGTATGACATCATGGCTGCATGGCCCTAATGGCTGCACAAAGGGGCTGTGTGTAGGGTCCCTGGAGAACAGTTAAGGCGCTCTAACGTCAATCAACCCTTAAATGGATGGGGGAGGGGGAATTTTTTTAGCCAAAGCTGTCTCCAGGTAGCAATTAGAAACAGTTTTAGAGACCACCTTTTTTTCCCCCTGCAAACTAGCTCAAGGAAGTGTAGCCAATGTGTAGAATTAATTCAGTTGCGCTTCACATGAAGTTTAGTACACAGGACTCAGCTCTCATAACAGAAGTTAAAACTTGTCATATTAGCAAGAAGTTTCCGTTGTCCCAGTGTTAAATGTAAATTTGCCCGCATCTGTTTCATATTAATTGTTCCAGCAAGGCAGGAAAAAAAAGTCTCCCTTCCTTTGGAAGTTTTTATTGTAAAATACATATGCAGGAAGCATTGTTTTGTTAAAAGAAGCCAACAGTCATAAAAGCACAGGAATTTTAATCAGTGAACAAGAACAAGAAGAACATATTTTGTTCTTGTAGAGAAGGTCCCGGGTCCCAGTAGTATCACCATGGAAATGCATGTTGCTACAATCATGCATGTATCTATCTATCTGTGATTTTATGTTATTTTCATAAGAGACTTTTAAGAGCAGCAGAGAAGGTACACATAATGCACTGTGATCTGACTGTGGCTGATGTGTATGTTCTGACTTGTGTGTGGCCACACAGGAGACGAGCCATTAAGGTGGTGGCAGCTATAAGGAGCAGAAACAGTAACATTAGGTTTAAGTTTCAGGGTGCAGTCCCCTAATGTGTCACTTCAGACATTGTGGTTAGAATGCCTCGGGAACACACATTGACTTTAAAGCTTTGCATAAGCCCCGTAGGGCTTCGATTGCATGTGGCGGTGTGATCTTACAGCAACTCAACACTGTCTATGGGCAGACGTGCACACTGCGGCATGTCTGTGAAGTGTAATGACCCTAAATGTATGAATAATTCTACTTTTGTCACCGATATCACCTGCACATGCAGCGTTGTCCTGTAGTCCTTTGATGGGATGTATGGTGCGGCGAAGCTTTGAAAGGTCCACAGAAAGGAGGCAAACATGGGTCAAACAACATATTTAAACATAACGCAACATTACTGAAGCACCAGACGGTCTGGCTTTCACAGAATTTCTTATCCCACAATTAGTAATTTGCAGCCTGTGTTGTGCTCAATGATTAGAGATAAACTGCACTTGACTGAGGTCTGCTAAGAGGTGATTAACAGCCTGAACTCAGACCGCTTCAGAGAGCTTCTAAAGAGCAAAGCAAACCGCTCATGGAAGGTGTGCATGCTTCTTCTCAACCACGTTGGACTGGATGTCCACACATCCAGACACAGCTGAACAGAGGTCTTACAACATGGTCAACAGTTGCAGTCCCAGAATTGACTTCAATCTACTCCCACTCCTTGTATGAAGAGCTAATCAATAGCACACACGATAACACCGATGGGAGCATTAATCAATAATCTCACAACAGCGAAAGAGAGCTGGTGTGACATGCTAATGGTCATGTCCAAACATTTGTCCATTATCTGCTGGAAGATTTGTTTGCAGTCTTTCAAATGCTGCACAGTGGGACAATGGTAATGTCACCAAATGACCTGCAGGGGACGAAAAAAATCAATAAATTACTGTTAAGTTCATCTATGGTTTGACACTGAAATACCATTTGATTCACTGCGGGATTATGTGCTGCAGGACAAAGGAATTAGCTCTCATTATAACATCATACCACTCACCATTTTCATCATAATTTTCATGAAGAACACTTGAAGACACCCGAAGCCATAAAGAATGACTCAATGTGGATGGACATACTACTAAAAGAACCACTGCCTGGCTCTGGTTTTGACACTGGAAATACTTCTTCGGCCAACACTAAGTGATACAACATGTTAGACCATCAACAGTCTGTTCAGTGATTTGCTGGAGAACAAAGCAGTGGAATACTCGCAGGCTGATTTACAACTGGAAAATGGAAATACTAATTGCACAAAGGAAAGAAAGGTCACTTAATTGATGAAAGACTTGCTAATAGACAATGGAAACCTTTGTCAATTAATCACTGAGCTGCAGACGGATGACCTATATGAGCATGACGACATCCTTGAACAGAGTTATTACACTATTTTTAAGCAGCTTTGGACTTATGAACCTAGTCTTATTTGAAACAGTCCCCTTAGTAGAGGCTGCAGGTCTGTTTGAAATGAAGATGCATATCAGTGAAATTGGAAAAGATTGAGAAATCATATCTTATTTCCTCTACTAGAGCAACAATTTATTTTAAACTTTTGGACTAACTGTTTTTCATGGCATGGGTGTGGTATTATACAGCATATTCAACACTTTAATGTGGCAATTATCTTTATTATCAGATTAAACTCAATAGAATTGTTTGCTAATGATCAATAGACAAGACAATATTGTACGTTTTTATTTCTCCTTCCAGTGCTTTCATAGCTCCAGCTCAGTTAATTTGGTTCAGCCCAAGGGGAGAAAAAAACATTGATCGCTGCCTTTTAGTTCTGGTCCAGTTGGTGTTTCCACTGGCTTTTTACAAGCTGACTAAGAGTAAACATGAAGATATACAGACTGACAGGTAGCTCATTGATTGGACAGTGTTTGGCTGCGATCCTGCATCATCGCCATAGGTGTGAAAGCATCTGTGAAAGTGTTTATTTTTATTTCTGGAAAGAGCAAAGGGAGACAAAGTTGTAACAATACAAAAAAAAGTTGCTAAGAGGTGTGAGAAAAGAGAGACTCCGGGGTTGTAAGAGCTGCTGTGTCAATCCCAGACGGTGCAGACCCCTCAGGAGCTGCTGCTCATCCGCCCACTCGCAGAGCCAAATGGACACGCATGCAGACAAGAAATACAGTCATGCATGCATGCATGAATTCCTGAAATGCATACATGCAGTGGCACACATGTTGCGCGAACTACAGTCACACTCCCACGGATGCCAACAACCCTCACGCTTATGCTCGGGTGCTCTCATGCTGAGGTGAGGAAACAGCTGAAAGTCACTCCCCGCTTTCCTTCTTCACTGCTGCGAGGCTTACTGCTTTTCATGGCACTGATAGTCTTAATATCCTCTTTTTTTCCCCCACT
Source organism: Karalla daura (assembly GCA_029224185.1). Taxonomy (NCBI): domain Eukaryota; kingdom Metazoa; phylum Chordata; class Actinopteri; order Chaetodontiformes; family Leiognathidae; genus Karalla; species Karalla daura. The sequence continues at coordinate 17,676,296 of CM055201.1, forward strand.
GTAACAAAAGTTTCTGTCAAAATACTCACACACACACGCGCATGCTTGCACGCACACACATACACACACACACACAGCGCCAGCAGTGCTTGTGATGATTCATTTTATCTGTTGTGGCACAGCATGGGGTGAGTGTTGGAACCCTCCAAGCTGTCTCGAATAATGTCTGCTTCTGCTAAATTCAATCCACTGGGACAAAGTAGGGGAAGTGTTTTATTAGAGCTGAGTGACAATAATCCTGGAGATATTTTACAGTACAGCAGAGTTTGGGAGAAGTGGCTTATACTACAGTATGTTGTCACAAAATAATGTATTAATGGTTAGCAAATCACGTCTGCATTCATGCACACATTGTTAATGAGATGTTCAATGCCTTTTAATTTGGCCATCACATGTTAAAGAGGGGTGCCCTGAGACTGAATTAAACCGTAAGGCTGCACAGCATCCAGTCCAAAGTGTACAATTAATTAAACCTCAGTTTCCACCAAAACATAGTTTGAAATACGGATATTTCTTAGTTACCTAACTAGATCATTTTAAACCTTTGTATCACTGCAATTTATCCTTATATATTCTGAGTGTTAGTTTGTCCTATAATGGAACAGAATTCTAAGAAAATATGCAAAAGAAAAAAAGTGTGTAAAAAAGTGTAAAATCAATAGTAAGTTGGTCCAGACTCTATTCTAGTCGAACACTCTGTAATAATAAAAAAGACGTTTTTTTTCAATTTTGCTGTTTTTATCAGAGACCAGCTGAGTCAGACAACACCACAATCTAGTAAGTCTAGATGTAAATCATGAAGGATTTCAATTGGAGGGAAGGAAGAGCGGCCAGTGCATTTGTTAGGGCCCACGGATGTACCAACGTGTAAATAACTGTGTTTGTTTACATGAGAAAACTCCACAGGGCCTCTTTACATTACGTGTTAACACACTTTCAGTGAAGGAAATTTGTCTTTCCATCCTGTTTCTGCATCCTGCTTGGAGAGATTGCGGTGTGGGCGACTTTCCACTGACGCGCCGGACCTGCCGATGACCCCTAGGTTCACCCGCAAATAACCCAGCCGCACGCTCAGCCGGTCTGTGGATTGAATTCACGTTTCACACCAGCAGTTCTGTTGATTTGTGCCTGTTTGTGAGCTGTGTGGGTGTTCAAACAGGTGTTTTTTGGAACTCGCAGTGCTGTAATTGATCCTGAAGGCTGTCTGACTGTGAATACACCCCGAGGGCCACAGAAGAGCAACCCATTAACAACACCGCTCGCTCGACACCCGATCCCACATTTCTTGCTTATACGTGTCCAGATAGGGCTCTCTCTCACACACCCACATGCACTTACTCAGAAGAAGAAAGTTCTATCTCATTCCTGCCATACCTCACAGGAGCGCTAAGATAAGTTTGCTTTTAGGAGGAAGTGATTGTCGAGAGGTGTCAGAGGTGAAAGGTGACACCCCGGGGTTATCATTTGGCTACATCATGACCTGATCCCTGTCTTTACCTCTCAGGAGGCAGCTGGTTTGCTGTTGCCTCCTGTCAACAACAGATTTGTATCCTGTCTGCTCACACCTCCTCCCAGCCTGGAGTTTCTTGCCTTGAAGCCATGTGAATTTAAGCTGAAAGGAAAGAGGTATCGTGGTTCAGTTTTAGTGGATTGTGGGGAGTGCTCTACCTTACCTGCATGGTGGAAAACCTTTGAAAGAGTACTGCAAAGACGAGTTCGGAAAAGGTGCCCTTGAATTGGAAAGCAGCCGAGGTTCCACAGGAGGGTTGTGCAGCGAGGAGTGGTGTGCGAGGATTTGATGTCTCCTTTTGAAGTGTCTTTATGAGCAAAGTCTGCACTCCGACTCGCTGAATCGAGCTAAGCCCGTCTTAAGCAGGGGCCTCCGCTGTGTCCGCTCCTTTTCCCCTTTCTCCTCACTTCACTCGAGAGACGATTCCTTTCTTTTTTATTTCACCACAGTGCATGTTGTCATAGCATACTAATACTTCACAGGACCAGCTCTGCTACTGCTGCTCTGGATTCATATTGAACACACAAGAGAGAATGCCTTGAAATCAAATTTATTAGTGTTTTGTAAAGCAACACTTCTATAACCTCTGATTATTGGTAGGTTCGTATTCATCACTTCGGGCAGTACATCACTTGATATAGTGCTTGTACAATGTTTTGTCTTACAGCACTAAAGGTCCTTGGTGAACACACCATTATAGAATCTGCCCACTAAATGAACATATTTTTACTTATAACTTTTAAATGAACGCATGTCAGTCTGTGCATTTTCCCTTATGCCAGATGATGTTCTTGTATCCTACTCTTTCTATTACCAAGATAAAAATGTAAAATCTGAGGAAAAAGGTACTCAAAACAAGTGAAATATCTTATGGACAGATAATTTCACTTGACAAGCTTTTTTGAATTAACATGCACAGTGCTTGATTTGAGATTATAATGCAAAGTTGAAAGTTTTATCATAGTAGAAGCCGAATAATTTGCTGTGTTGCAGAAATCATTATTCATTTTGAGTCTTATTACAAGTCTGCTAATAATGCCTGAAGTCAGGTGTTTCCTGGTGAACTCTATCTGACATGAAAGATCATGAATATACACATCAGAGGCATAAAAAGGCAGCATCATCCTCTGTTTCTCACACTCGTTATGATGAAGTCCATGCTATAAGTGAAGTGTTGCTATAAGCAGGTCTTATGCCAGACTTGAAACCCAACAATCATTTATCTTTCTTTTTCCCTTGGTCTGAACTAAATGAACCAGATTTCAGATGTAAAAAGACTCGTAGACCCAGGCTTCATGGCCTTAAAACAACAGTAAAGCAGTAAAAAGTCGCACCATATTAAAACCCATGTGGGATTTATTGTGCTCTGTGTTTAATAAGCCTGAACCAAAACACCACTACTTTTTTTATCCTTCACTTCTTTGGGGAACATATGATTTCATCACCTTTTCTTACCTTTTTTTTTTTTTAATGTGTAGAAATATTTCAGCATAATGCCCGAACCAGCGAGGGGCCACAGGACATGAAATCACATATGCAGAACATGACACCCGCAAGCAGACAGAGACCCCCTCTGTACTGGATGTACCAATCGAATGTCCTCCACAACATGTTATGTAACACCTGCAGCACATGAAATAGTGTAATTCAGCTGGAGCGATTCAGGCACTCACGTTGAACATTGTACTGCGGGGAATCTCACGTCCTACATTTCCCAGCACTTTGTGTTAAATGCACCTCGTTTGCTTCTCACCCTCACTGTACAAAAGTTTGGAACCTAAAAAAAAAATGGAAAAGACGCAAACAGCATGCAGGGCGGAGATTGTCAAGGGGTTTCCCAAGACGATTGGGCCATACACACAACTGGCATACCTCCCTGTGAAGACTCACATGTATGTGTTGTGGGGGTGGGGGTGGTGGGTGGTGGGAAGAGGGAGGGGGTTGGCGAGGGGGGGGGCTGCTTGTATTCTATTTCCAGAGCCAGTCCTGAGCCACTTTAATCCCCCCGCCTTGCCCATTGCCACGGGCAGAAGAAGAAGAAAGCCTCCCCAACCAACCCAAAGCATGCCCACCCCACCGGGGGGAGCAGTGTTACTGAGATTGAGTTGCAGGTTTACTCAAAATAGATTGTGAGTAGAAGAGTCTTTTCTGTCAGGCAGACAGAGGGTTTGATAGAAACGATATCAGCCAAGGAGACAGCTCTGCTAGCGCCGCGCTGCAGGGGAAAAGACTAGACTCAGGCGTTAAACTGAGGTAAGACCTCATGTTGTGTGTGTGTGTGTGTGGGACTTTGCATGTGGTTTAATGTGCAGAGATTGGGAGGTATCTACACACACAAACACACGCCTCCGAGCTGGATCCAAACACATGATACAACGGCGTCTGTGCCTTTGTATCATGGAGGCGCTCTCAAATACGTCTTATTCCCACTGAGAATATTTTTTTTTCTCTCTTCTAGCAGGTAAAATGATCACCCCCCCACCCCAAAAAAAAGCTGCTGCACATTCAAAACCACCAAATGTGTCTTTTGATAGTTGAAATGACACATTGCATATCACCTCACAATAAACTATGGCCAATTGGTTGTAAATCTTCTTAAGATTTTCCTTTTTCCTCCTTGGTATTAGCAATGAAATAATGTATACAATGCCACATGGAAAGCTCTGTCGGATAATAGCCCTAAAAATAATTTTAATATTAGATGCTTAAGCTTTTTGTGTGTATGTGCATTTGTGTGGGATATATTCGATGTGTGTCTGTGCAAACAGGGTGTGAAGAACAGGCTCGGGTGTGTGAGGAGTGTGAACTGAACGTTTTCATGTGGCGGAGGGCTTTAACCTTTTCAACCCACTGAGTCCACCAGTGCAACCATCATTCAAATGCAGCCAAACATTCAAAGCCCTCATAAGCTTTATATTTGAAATTCCAGTCAGGTTCCCAAGTCAAGTTCCCATGACACCGCATATGACATGCTGAATTATGCGGCGCTGGGTACAAAATGATGCAGAGGGCATCGTAGAATTTTCAATTTGACATGACGGTAAACCAGCGTCCTTTGTAATATTTCACTCAAGGTAAGCACGCTGTAGCTTCTAGCAGGAAGACATGTGGCATCACTGACGTTTTTCCTGCTTTGAAGCTTTTTCTTATACAAGGCATAATGTATGGAGTTTGAGGTGAAATGAAATTCCAGGAATTAAGTATGTGCGACTGCGGAATACATGCCATGTGCAGGTCCATGTAACATCTGTGCACATGTAAGTATCGGCCTTTTTTTTTTTAATGACAGGATTGTAAAGCATATCTGTGTATACTGCGATTGCTTCGTCCCAGTGGAATTGTAATAGATGTCAAAGGTTAGTACCTTTAGTCTCGGGGAACTTAACCTGTGCATGTTTCAGTGATGATGCGGTTGATGAGGGATGCATTAGTTTGGTGTGTGCAGGGTCACGCAGTGCAAGTTAAAGGTAGAAAGTGGAGAGATGTTGAGGACCGAGTGTTTAGTCTTGAGTGCATTATAGCTTGAAAGGAGCCCAGCTGCAAGATCACAGCTGATGCTGCCCCAGACACTCCAGAGAAGTGCCTGGCATAAAGGGCCACTCCACTCAATTTACAAGGCAGCCTGTGAAAATGCTAATATAGTATGTGACTCTGCTGATGCTTTATATTGAGATGTTCTAATGGAAGGAATCTAATGGAAGCATCCAGAGTTGTTTAAATATTCTTTACAAGTCAATAACACTCAAAATGTCATGGCCTCTACTGCTTCGGGGTTTATACTTTTTTTTTAATCCACAATATTTTATAGAAGTATTATATTGCGGATGTAGTCTCACGCAAAATCTCTCTCGTATCTTAGAGAGAGATTTTGCGTGAGACTAGGAGGATGTGAGGATGCAATTCATTCTTTCACACAGATTGGGCCCCTGGTCATAATTAAATATTTAATAATTTAGTCAAGTTATTCCCTTTCACATGTACAGCTTGCCCCAGTGTTTGTGTCCTCCTTGTGTGTTAGAGGCACATGCAAATGTTTGTGCAGCAAAATAAATATAGTGAAATTTCCCTTTCTATGTCCGTACCACTCAGTCAGATGGCTGTACACACAGCCCTGCAGTGCCATGCTTTCCTAACTGTCATGAATGTCTCATCGTTAGGAAAAAACAAAATGCTTCCTCTGTCTTACCCAATCCCTGCAGACAAAGGCAGGTTTTCTCTGCTCCAACATGAGCTAAATTTAGAGCCAAAGTGTTTGTGCTATCAGACGTGTCTCATATGTGGTAACTTAATGAAAACACGTCTGGCTACATGAGCCCATGCGGCAGCTCTGCCAACGCTGCTCTGTCTCCATCTCTCACCCATCCATTGTGGGAGTTTTTGCTGGCGATCCTCCTTGTCTGAATAAATTCTATTTCTTTCTTATTGTCTTCCCCCTGCTGTAATGTCACGTTAGTGTCAGCCTAGACGAGCAGACCGGTGCTTTAACATTTCCATTTTCTGTTCTTAGGTGGTTTCGGCTTCCATTCCATGGAGCACAGTTAGTGTTTTAAGATAATTTTCATCTCAACCCCCTCTATGTTTGTCTCTGCTGGAAGCAGCATGATGCTAGTTACAATAATTTTCCTCACCAGTCACTACTTTTAACAAGAAACGAGGATAGGTCACTATGAGATTAACTTTTTTCAAAGCCCTCTTTCGGCGGTGGATGGAGCCACTAATTGAACGAAGACTTGAGGCTGCAGTCGCGCTGCTGCTAAAACAAATGCTGTCTCTTTATTCCTCTGTACTGTTAAATTTTGCAGTGGAGTTATGCTAGTGCTGAACATTTGGGAACCAGCGGGGCTTGTTCAGAGCATGAATAAAAGAGATCCTGGGGTGGAGTGGTGCAGGATCCTGCTGTGCCAGATTTAGATCTGAAACAGGAGGGACGAGAAAGACTTCGGGAGCACTGGGAGAGGGCGAAGGAGCTGCTGCAAGGACTGCTGACCATCTGTATCGAGTATCACAAGTCAAAACATCCCCTCATTTTCTGCTTTTAGCAAATCGTCAGAGACAATCTGTGTGACACAACCCTCCTCAGACTTATTTTTTCATTCCCCCCACTGTGTATGTGTAACCGCACTTCTCTCCCCCTCAGCAGACCCGATCCTAATTCAGCAGTTAATGTCATCAGCTAACTATGCAGCATTGAGCGAGCCATGTGACGGCCTTGTGTTATGGGGTGCATGATGTTGCCTGTTTCTAGTTCAGGGGTGCTCCTACGTGACCTGTCGGTGTGTGTGTTTGTGTGTGTTGATGTTCCAGCTGAACTCTCCGATGAACTCGGTCAGCAGCACGGAGGACATTAAGCCCCCGCTGGGCCTCAACGGCGTGATGAAGGTGCCCGCCCAGCCCTCAGGCACAGCTCTGTCGCTCACCAAACACATCTGCGCCATCTGCGGTGACCGCTCCTCAGGTGAGTGACTCCAGACAAACTGCCATTAATTAATCATATGCACAGGTGGGATCATATCACACTGCATGAAATATAAGTAAAACAGAAGGTGATCATCTAGTTATTTACCAGTTTCACTCCATTAACTGGATGGATTTTGAGAAATAACCACCTATTCTGAGTTTTGAATAAGTTGGAACAAGGTAAGCAGAGGGATGGGAAAGTTGTTTAATGTTCCAAAAACACCTATTTGGATCATCTCACAATCGTAAAGAGGTTCAATGGTGAAATGTGAGAGTATCATCACTCTCTGACAAACACATGATTACATCAGACACATCTCTTGGCTGAAGAACATTTGGTTTAACTTAACATCAACTCAGCACATTTGAAACCAAGTTTGTTGATCATTTTGAAACAATTGTGTAACAATCTATTCAAACCACTTTATGCCCTTTGTGGTGTTACAGCTGCACAAAAAATGGTTTATTTTGTACAGATGACTCAAAAAAATCTGTTTTTATTTGATGTGACTCATTTCAACATAGTGGATCAGGATGTCGAAGTTTATTATACATTTCTAGCATAAAGTACGAAATGTCTTAACTAAAGTTGATTGGATATGACAATTTAAATTTAGTGTGCATGAGGCAAAGCTTAACCAGAAAGTCCAAATTTATGTATAATTATGGAAAAAAAATGTGGGGAAAGTTATAAAAATAATTTCTCAAAAGCTGATGTTATGTTGGACTCCATTATTACCAAATTAAAAGAAAGTGGGTCTACCCAGAATCTTAAGTAAAGCTGGGGTTCCGACCACATCGAGAAACCTCCAAAGAAGATCCAAAGATGAACTTCAGTCAGAGAACAGCCCCGTGGACCGCTCTGGCAGAACTACACACTGCAGCTTCTTGCAGTGGGAGGTCTTATCCTGGAAGGACAACAGTCAGCAGGATTCTTCGCTAATCTTGGCTAAATGGCGATGAGACCAGAGAGGAGCCACTCCTGAGCAAATGCTTACAAGAGTGCAACCGTTAAAAGCACATGAAAGACAGGAAAATTATGAGCTAAAAGATAATATGGTGAGGATACTAAACCTCAGTTGAGCTTTGACTGAAATAGAGAAGCTCTGCGACTGAGGGAAACCAGCCACGAGGCTTAACACATCTGATGGCATCTCAACCATCAAGCCAACGTTTTTTTCTTCCTCATCAGGAACTGTTTGTAGAAAATGAAAGCTGGAGACAAATACAGAGGGATTTTGTATGGAGCCTGTGAAGGCAGTTTAACGCAGTGTTTGGTTGCAAAGCAACAATGTGGAGTGTGAATGCTGCCAAATCTTCACCTTCAGATGTGGCTGTAAAGACAGATGAATCTCAGTACTGAAGGGTGGCCTTGATACGTATCGATCTTGTCACATGTCAACATTAATGACAATTACGTAAAAAATGTTGACATCGTTTGCAAAAAAAAAAAAAAACACCACAACCGGCATTGCTGACATCAATGTTGATGTGGCTGTACATAGCCACACAAATTAGTGTTAATTTTGTGGCCTGTCATGTTGCTGTCTCCTTGCGTTTATATAGACTTAAAACATTCAATCTTCACTGGCAGAGTCACAGAAGTCTATGTTGGATAAATTAGTAAAAAAAAAGAAAGATATCTTTCTGTGTGTGCTTTTCATACAGATTATGGTCACTCTGGGGTAATGTTTATCATCTCTTATCATGTGGTCAACAGCTATCTTAACCCTTTTTTAACTGCCATACTGTTTAATTGATGGCTATCTGTTAGCTAGAGGCTAATGGACCTTAACAGCAGCCACACACAAGCACTGGCCTTGTGTGACACTTTTTGTTTTCAAACAATCAACAAATAGTCCTGTGTTTAAATCAGTTTCCCAGAGATAACTAAGACAAATAGGGATGATGCTTTGGAGAGTTTTTGGCATGGTCCTGCGTCATCAGTACTACGCAGACCCAAGGGGGAAAATCAAAATAGTGTTTCATTCATAGCAAGTCATGCTTCATTTAACTGTGCTTGGAGGCTTTATTTATCTTCTCTGGTGGTCTGACTAGTCCCAAGAAAGCCATATTTGAGCAGCGCTGGGGAAAGAGAACTGACTTCATCTATGAGAAATATCAAACAAGTTCTGTAAGGTGACGTGATAAAAGTACCAGTACTGTGGTCTTGTCTTCAGAAAGTTTGACTCAGTGCAATCCCCATCCCCCTAAAAACACAGTTTGTTTACTTCATCAGGCAGCATCCACTCCATTACTCACCTCTCATGTGTCATGGAAAATCTATTCTGTCGCCACTAAAAATGGATCAAATCTGCCTTGTCTCCAAGCAATTGCATTTTGAGTTAAACTGGTAATGAGACCATTCACAAATCCTATGAGTTCATGAGTTTCCTGGTGCAGTCCAATCAGGCTGGCTTCCGTATTTGGCCCTCACGCATCAAAGCTTTGAGAATGCCTTCTGTATTCTGGTTGTATTCTTGCTTGCTAGGATTTCGGTTTCCTGGTCTCACGAAACACTCGCTGATTATTCCTGCTGCTGGCTTGCTGGAGAAGAAGCTCAGCAACTTGTGGCCGTTCCATCCCTGACCGCACTTTTTCCTGCGGTGTCTGCGATACTTTTGTACACTTCTGTGGGAAATTCAAGCACACCTACGGACAAGAGGGAAAACATGACTCAAGAAGGATGTAATAATGAGTGCATTAGATAAACTGTTTTTCATTTGGTCTCTCCTCAGGTAAACACTATGGTGTGTACAGCTGTGAGGGCTGCAAAGGTTTCTTCAAACGGACGGTGCGCAAAGACCTGACGTACACCTGCCGCGACAACAAGGACTGTGTCATCGACAAGCGCCAGCGGAACCGCTGCCAGTACTGCCGCTACCAGAAGTGTTTAGCCATGGGCATGAAGAGAGAAGGTACAGCACATACCGTAGAGGATAAAGTCTCATTTACCCCTCTCCTTCATGTCTTCTCTGATCTACATACACAAGCACACAGTTAGACACAAAAAAAGGGTCATATTTAAAGAAATAAGGGAATAGTTGAGGGCACTGCATGATTGGTTTGATTTCAATGAATACTTAGAATACTAATTACTAAGAATAATTTTTAGAAATAAAGTCAAAAATCTCTATTGCATGTTTTCTCCCCCTTGACAGGAAATTGGATGTTGTCGAGGCGAGGACAAAAAGTTAGTTTGTGAAACAGTTTGTGAAACAGGCATTGGCTATTTTTTACTATTTATTAATTGAGAAAGTAATCGACAGATTAATCAACTGCCAAAATAATCATTTGTTGCAGCCCTGCCTGAAATAGTCTCTTTTTACGTACATGTTGCAAGTCAATGTGCAGTCAGCCTCAATCCAGTTTTACAGTAACACTTGTGTGTGTGTGTGGTTGTTCTTTGCTACATCATGCTGTGCATTGCAGCCATAGGCGTCACATAGCTAAAAATGTTCCGCTCCAAGCGCTACTTTTGGGTTTATAATGCATTCAGCTTTTGTAGCATTGCTGAGCGTGGAAACAGAATGAGGGTTTGTGAGAACAAGCGCTCCTTTGGGAGTTTCACTGGTGTAGACTGGAGAAATGGAAAAATGGAGGAAAAAAAAAAACAATTTACTGTGTGAACTCCTGCCTCATATGCATCCTGTGGATGCTCCTGTGCCCCTGATTATTTGTATAAGCGTGGAAAATTGTGTGGGACAGTGTAGCTAGTTATCGGGACCTGGCTTGTTTCTACGTGCACAAAGATTTTTTGTGTGCGCCTATTTCGATACTCGACGCACAAAATTTAATCAAAGTACTTAAATTGGATAATATCTTGTAATTGCATAGCATGGTGAAAACATGCATCACGTTTAGTGGCTACTGAAGGAATGCATACCTCCCCTGCTCTTTTCAAATGGATAACAGAGATTTGATTAGCGCAATGGTGAGGCAGCAGAAGTTCTACTGAAGACGAGGAGGAGAGATCGTCAATCATTATGTCCAGTCCGTGTCCAGTTGATGTGGTTAAAAATTAAAATCAAATTGAAACAGACATCTGTAGCATAACCACAACAAGGCTTCATGTATTTATTTGTTTTTCTGAGGTCCATGCAAGGATAGTGGCAGGGACATAGAATCAAAAGTACAACTGACCTTGTGTTAAGGCTCATTTGTTTTTGCTCATTACATCTCCTTGTGTCTCGTCTCTCACTCTCTCGACAGGATGGGGTTCATTTCACCTCATTCTATACACACTAATCAAGCATTTCTGTTTCTCTCACTTCAGACTCAGGATTTTGGAATTACCCACGGTTAACATCATCAAGGTTAGGGTTTGATCTCTTTGTTAGGGTTTGATCTAACGTCATCCCAAAGAAGGTATTAACGCCGAGTCCCTCTACTTTTAGCTTCCACAGTGCGACACAGAGACTGAGTCATGGCAGGACCAACCAACGTTTCTATTTCTGCAAACCTTTCAGACTTGGTCCTGCTTCGGCATAGTTAACTTTCTACACAGAAAATTCTGCCACAAAGTGACAGTGAAGTGTTATTTTAAACTGAAACTTAATTGGAAAATACTGTGACCTTTAAACCTGTGATAGTGTTGAATTGCAATGTTTGTCCAATCCAGAATCACAGTGAGTGTTAGTAGAGGAACAAAGGAGCTACTCCACAAACAGGGTTGCCAAGCAAGCCACAAAGAATGATTGAGCAAGATTGAAATGTCCTTCTAATACAGAACATAAGGCCTATGTACAGATATCAAATACTGAAAAGGTCCTACAAGAAAAATACATGTAAAAATCAAATAAATGGCGGTTATACGGCAGTTCTAACTTAATGAAAACGGGGTTTAAATAAATACTGAGCCATTCGCACTCACACTCTTTTCCTTTTCTGTGGATTGAATGATTAATCGTATCCACTTTATAATGACACTGTAAATGAGACTGGCTCTTGAGTGCAGGCATTGTTTGGGGATTGTGATTGTTAAATGTGGCACTTGGCGTTCTCCAGTCTTTTGAGAGGGACCCCGGCTTGTAAACAGCAAGTTGGCAAATACTGCCTGTGACTGTAGAGGGGAAGAACCTCTGAGGACACATTACAGAGCCAGTAAGGGATAGTACGGTGTCTTGGGGGGGGCAGTCAGGTGTGAGTTTTAACACTCCACAAGGGTGTTAAAAATATTAGCACTTTCGGCCGTGCTGTTAAGCACCCTTTCGCACGTTGAACAAATAAGTTGCCTCACACCATTATGGTCACCACATTTACAGAACATAGATATTGAGTGCAGAGATGATTCTGAAGCATAGTGAAGAGCAAAGATGGCAGCGGGCAGGTGTGGACTTAGGTGTGTGCTTCTGCTTCAGGTGTGTATGTGTTGGTTGTTGCATTGAGCTGACTGAGCAACAGGAATAAACGTGCCATGCAGGCCGTTCTGTCCAAAGGCCAGTTTGTCTTGACCTTTACTTGGCCTCGCCTCCTTCTTGCTTTTATTTATATCATTGTTGGGCTCTTAACTCCTTTCAAGCATATTATCATTTACTGCCTTTCGCCTCACTCACAGGGCTGCCTAAGCCCCCCACCCCCCACCCCTTCTACACCCTGAGGGCTGTGGTTAGAGAACAAGGCAGCAGTAGCCCAAAAGGCTAAGCGAATCCACAGAAAAACAGGATTAAATGAATTTATGCTCTCCCAGTCAGGAGAGGAGAAGAGGAGGGGGGTGAAATAAAGCTAACATGATTTCAGCCCTCCTCACCTCTCCCTGACTCCAACACAAGTATTCTACCCTTGGGCTGACCTCCACTGCCAGACAGCAGTTCCTCTAAAATGGGGCCCCTTTCCCTCTCGTCCTATAACAACCCCCCCATCCACCCACCTCTCCTCAACAAGACCATGGTCTCCCTGATGGAGGACTTGAAATAGAAACCAGAGTAGAGGAAACACAAGAAGACAGATCATCCCACAAACCAAGTGTGTGAGATAAGTGCGCATATGTGTCGAAGCGGGACGGTTCTCCAGGTGTGCACGTAAACTTAGCAAGCTGACACTGGATTTCCAAAAGCCAGTTTTTTTATTCAGCACATCACGTCCAAAAGTTGTTAATAATCCATGTGTGTAGGATAAACTTATAAAAAGCCACAGCACTTTTTTCTGCGGTGTCTTGAATTAAGTAAATTACAGGCTTTTGAGAAGACAAAGCACACACACATGCATCTTTTCCATCCTCACTTGAGGGTGGAGGTGCGGTTTCTCTTGCCTTGGCCACAGTGAGTCTCAGTGTCTGCTCAGCACATAAACCATTTCCTGTGTCTCCTCGCCAAGCCAATCAGATGACAGAACCGACGCGGTTTTTGCTTCAACTATTTTTTTTTATACATGATGTGAGGGAAAAAAAAAAGTATGAGACAAAGTCTTCATTGATTTGTGTCCGGAGTGTTTTATTTAAGCCGTTCTGGCGACCACGCATGGCATGAAGAAGTAGTGACAGGCAATACATTATTTATGTATCTATAAATGATTTGTGTTTAAAAGGAGCAGGCTGTTTGTCATTGAGCACTGCATGAAAAACACATATCTTTGATAAGGAAGCTGAGCGAAATCCTTGAACATTTCCACACTGTTCCGTTGTGCATAATGCAGGTCTAAGGTCCTAAATGAATTCCATCCACACTGTCACACACTTGATGATTGAACTCTCTTGGAAATGTTTACAGGCATAAAACATACAGGGTTATACACTATTCAGAAGCTTACGGAGACACACTGACACACTCATACAGACACTCAGCATGGGTAATCAAATACACACCAAGGCTTGCACGCGCACAATGTGCACAGATGTCTGTGTAAATGTAAACAACGGTCTCTTATGGATTCAATTTTCCACCAATGTGCACAAGGCCATGCGAGGCTACTCTTTATTTTCCCAAAATCAGCAAGAATTCAAACATTTCATCAACGAGATGATTCAGTGCTGGAAGGTTGCTCCATGCACTCCTGTGACTGATTTGCAGCACAAAACGAAAGACATTGGCCTCACCAAGCCATGTCATCGCAGATTCTTCTGGAATGATTTATTTTTCTTCAGAGCAGAGGGGCTTGCATCGACCAATGTGGCTCCCAGTGCAGCTCCCCATGTTGAGGAAAGCTTCCAAAAATGAGTGAATTGTGCTCAGTATCTTGAACAAGACTGAGGCAGATTGTTGCACTAGAAAATGAAAAGCTCTTGATGGGAAGCAAATTGACAAAAACATCGATCTGAAAATAGCTAGGATAACAACCCTGCATTGGCAGATTGACATGTTATGTCCTTTCACAAACAACAGACGGCATGACTTCACAAAATCAAGTTTTTGCAGCCTGTTGCCTTGGAAGAAGAGTCAAAGCTGCCTTAATAAATAATACATGGTTTGCCACTAGAGGGCAAAAGTTGTTAAAAACAAAATCACAAGTGTGATGTAACTACTGACTTAATTTAACCCTCTAAGTTAAGTGGGGGGGGGGGGGGATTTAGAATCTTTCTTTTAAAAATGTGTGTAAAAAAAAAAAGACTTAAAAGAAATCAAACAAAAAACAGCAGTAGTGACCGGAACCAGTTTTGTTACATGCAGCCGTTCAGGAGGAGCGCCAGCGAGCCAAGGACAAAAATGAGAACGAGGTGGAGTCCACCAGCTGCGCCAACGAGGACATGCCCGTGGAGAAAATTCTGGAGGCTGAGCAGGCGGTGGAGCCCAAAACCGAGACCTACATCGAGTCCAACCTCGGTGTGCCATCCAACTCGGTAAGTTGATATTTTTTTACATATTCTTGTCTTTGTGTGTACGTGTTCAAGCCCATGGAAACATACGTACTGTAAATACTTACACAATTTGCAATTGTGATTTACAAAGAGTGACCCCTGGAAAAGTATCCTTAACCTCGCTACAAGTCAACTATGCTGGATAAATACAGCTCTCTCAGACTGTGATTAGTGCTCAGAGTATGAGCACAGCAGCTTGTTCATCAAAGAACATTTATCTCAACACCTGGTTGTGGTGTTATTACTGGCGTGGAAGGAAGTATAAAACATACTGATAAAGATTTGTTTTTCAGTGCTGTATTTTACCGTTTCCTGTGCAATCCATGCCCTGCCATCTTTTTCACTTGTGCCATTTTTTTCAAAGTCGTAGAGCTTTGATTAGAGTTAAAACCTCTGAAATGTATCACTGACTTAGGTCAAGCCTTGGTCTTAAACTGTTTCTATGTGTTACATACTCATCTGCCGTATAGTCTTTGCAAGGAGCATAGAATAACGTAAAGCATTTTTTCGCACTGACATAACAGTACAAGTCAATCAAACTGTAACATTGTCCAGGGCTACAGCCAGCAAGGCAGAGAAGAGAAAGCAGAATATTCCTCAGATTTATGGCCTATGACATGAACTGAATTTTCTGCTCTCCAGAATATTCCTGGAGTCGTCCCAACATTGTCATTTCTTACAGTTTCTTCAAGCTGCAAGTAGCCCGTCTGTGTCTGATTTGCCAGAAAGCAGTCCACTTAAAATGTGGCTGCACACTGGCATTTTGGTGCATTATGTACTTGTTATTTTTCAGTGGAAACGTGGAATTCATTATCCACTTGGAATTGTCATGTAGATTGGAATAGGGATGTGCTGTTTGAAAAGCATTTTATTTAGTTTCCAGTAATAAAGAGGAAGATCATCTATTGTCACATACAATCACGCTCAATAGAGCACACGGACATGTGGTCTTTGTATGTAGCCCATCCCTGAGAAGTGTGCAGCCTTACCCCTGAAGCATATGGTTGTTTGTGTTGTGCAGTCTAAAGCTGTTCATCAGAAAAAGTTACGCTTGTTTAGTCCCTTTGGAGGTGACTGCTTACCTGTTCACCTTGTATCAGCTACTACGCTCAGCTGAGGGTTTCCTCATCCTATCCTCCTTAGTATCAGCTGGCCACTGTGGGCTTTCTTTGACTGAGATGAGACTTGAGTGATGAATAATGCAACAGGCAGACTGTTCCTGAAAGCATCCCACAAAGCCTCAGCTTTCTCAGGAATTCTGCTGGAACATGAGAAACAGTAGAGCCGTAGCAGCAGCCGACCAAAGGAGGCGGGGTGGGAGCAGAGACTGAAGGGAGGATACAGAGAGAGAGAGAGAGGGAAGGGGGAGGAGGTGGAAGGGCTTCTTCTGGGATTCATCTGCTTCAGGGGAGGGAAATGTCCTGTGAAGTGAAGGTAGAAATGGGAAGGCTGTTATATGAGTAAATGGGAGCTATTTTGGAGAGGGGGGGGGGGCAGATGGAAACGTAGGAGATGAACGTTGACATTAGGGAGAGAGAAAAGAGTGGGGAGTCATGGGGGAGCGGCTGGCAGCTCAAACACACTAATGCACTGAGTGTGTTTGGGCTCTGCCATGGTAGGTCCCTTGATTCCCGCTGCCTGCTGAAGACTGATGAATACAGTGCTGCTGCATGGATGCATGACTCAGTGTTACATTTCTTCAAGTGGTATCATGCCTCCTACAACATACAGAACTGTTCTGTTCCCTCATTTGTTTTTCACACAATGTAGCGTGAAATAAAATGTCTCATTAGTAGCGCATTAGACAATATCTGTAACAACCCTGATTGTAAAGTACAAGATGAAAATAACAGAGCTGCAACAGCCACTTGATTAATCAACTCCTAATTGACTAATAAAATAACTGATTAGTCAATTTAACAAACAATCGAACATTATTAAGCTGAGGACAAAAAAGGCAACAACAGATTAATCAAAAATAATTATTTGTTCCAGCCCTTGAAAATAACAGACGGCAGTAATGTTGAACCTCACTCCATCCTTGCTTTTGAACAACTGAGCCTATTTTTGGTGTTCAGTCATGATTCTGTCACCTGAATCTGTTTTTTTGGAACCATAACTCTGTCTTAATGATTTGTACCTGGCAGCACAGATGGTACAGTATGACGATTAACTTCTGAAAGCAGGTTTTCAAATGTCTGTTTTTCTTTCTGAGTGCCTTGATAATCAACAAAATCTCTCGTCCACTTTGCTGTACTGGCAACAGACCAAATAGGTGCACCAGAGAGTGGCAGGTTTAATAGTTTGATTCCTCATATTGATAGGCGCAGTAGGTTTCACAAGAGGAACGGGCAGGGTTTTCTTTGTCTTTGATGCTACACCAGTAACTCTTTTAAGCCCTTCCTCTGATGTGCATGATGCTGGCAGGTGAAAACAAGTGGCTGGTGATGCCACGTGTCACAGAGCACATGGCTCTCACCTCAGTCCCCCTCCAGCTTGTGGGGGCTTAAGAAATGTTGGGAGGGTGATGAGAGAGAAAGAACCTGAGCAAAAAAAACTGAAAACATCCGCTCAGAGTGAAACAAGAAAACTTTGAGCTGACCTGACCTGAACCAGGGCAGAGTGTTGGCATGGTATCAGCATACAGGCTGTCCTGACCACAAGGACTCCCCGAATCTGTCTGAATCTGGCTCCTCCACCCCCCCTACACCGCCATCTCTCCCACCCCCCACTGGGAGTTCTCCATTGAGAGCCGCTGCCCCGTGCAATAATTGATCACAGGGCCCAGGCCATGAGCGTACAACATGAATAGGCCACAGCCACTGTCTAATGGCCGGGGTCTGGCCAACCTGAATAAAGTGTGTTTATCTCATGGTGACCTAGAACAGGAGTTAAACAGGCGTTAGTAATTTGCCTTCAGTCAGGCAGAGAGCACTTCTCTTAAGTGTGGTGGTGATGGGCTAATACGCCTTAGTATTATTTCTAGATGGCCATTCCCCTCTGAGCATTAATTTCTATAATGTGTATCATAGTGAAGAAGTTCTATGTTGTTACCCGGACTTGTGTTGCTGTTATTTAGATGATAATTAGCTGATGATTCATCTGTGCGCTGCCATATGAGGACACTTTCTTTTTTTTTCCCCATAAACTAAGAAAGTGGGACACTGGAGTAATTCATTTTCATACCGATCTGTGTGAGTACCCAATTTTCTCCCGGTTGTCACGCTAGTATAGTCTGGTTCAAGCAGAATAATGAAAAATTGAAAGGCAAATCTTTCGTCTCCCCTCCTTCAAGTGATGAAAATTTCATAGGACAGTATGCAAGCCTGGCATTTCTCTAAGTTCCAGGGACGATCGACCATGGTTATGAACCCATTGATTTGCAGGGATTGAAGACGCCGTTGTTTATGGCAAGCGCTACAAAAAATCTGACAAGTCAAGTCACTTACAATTTCCTCTCAAGTTCCTGTTTTTGTCCGGGTGCTTGCTCCCTCTCTCTCTCTCCCCCTCTCTCTCTCTCTCTTTCGCCCGCTTGCCTCCTGTTTTCAACAGTAGTCTTTACAGTAGGACGACTCTTACAGTTGAATTACAAGACATCCCCAGGTGGGCTTTTGTCCTCCCATACATAGAGGCTAATGTTATTCCCCCCCGGGTCACAGTGGGCTCCTCCATTGTGGCCCGATAACATCCTAAATGCTGTTCCGTGACTTGAACAGTGAGTACAGTAATGTGATGCCCGAGGATTGTTGCAGGAGTGTGTAAGCTCCTCTCCCCTGTCATCTCCTCAGACAGCAGCAAAGAAACCAGGTCAGTGTAAACACGGCTAAGATAGCCATACAACATTCATGAGGCTCGCCGTGTTTAACGAGAACCCTGGGACTTGTATTCTTATGAGGAGGGGTGGCACGACCGTGGTACTCAACTCGAGCACCCTTTTTTTTGTTAGTCTTTGTTTTTGGATGAGGCTGCCCTTTAGAATGAATTAGCCAAATAAGTTAATGTGTTTTTTAAGAGGAAGTGCGACTCTCACTTACACACACACACACACACACACACACACACACACACACACACACACATACAAAACTGTCCCTCTGAGCCATACCGTCGATGTCTCCCACGGAGATCAGATGCTGAAATATTCATAGGATGCCTGCCCCCCCCCTCCGCACCCACACATACCCCCCCAAAGGAAAAAAAAAAAAGACTCGTAGTTTTCAAAAACAGTGTAGGCTTTGTGCCTGGTTGAAGTTTTTCATATCTGTGGTACTCTGCAGTCAGTGTGAGTTTCACACCACAGGGAGGAACATGGAGGAGAGGAAGGGATAGTCTTTGGCCTGCGTACTATAAGAGGAGAATGCGAGTGGAGGGATGTTTTCTCCTTCATCTTGAACTAATCTCCTCCTGAGACCTGCAGTTGATGTCGGGATCCTCAGAGCTTTTAGCATCGATCTGTGGGATTTGGAGAAGGAAGTTGGGGAGAAGTTGCTGACGGCTTTTGTCGGGAGTGCGAGTTCACACAGGGATACGTACGAATTTAAGGATGTTTACTTGATTTAAAATTATGCAAAGCATGTGCACAGAGTCTTTGTTTACACACATACATAGCAAGGGTGCATACTCCTGGGATGATGGTAAATTACTCGTCAGAAGTTGACAGTATTGTTTTGGATCCCTCCCCCCACCCCCTGCCCAGACGGATTTACATTTTAGCGGGTTAGTCATACTGTATGTGTGTTTCATTAGTATTCCAGCACTGCTCACAAACTCCCTGTTGGTTAAAGAATAATGCCTCCCAATCTGATGTATCAAGACAGCTGAGGACAAGCAGTCCTTGTCTGTGGACTCGCTCCATAGTGCACAGAAGTGATCATCTCAACAGGAAACTCTGCATATCCTGCACTGCAGCTAACATTTACACAAGCTGAGTTTTATTGTTGTAGTTAGTAGCATGTGTCGTGAGATGCTGAGATTGAGGCCACCTCATCTGCAATTTACCAGTTTCCCTGGTAATGCCAGCAAAACGGTGACTGGTTTGTTACAATTTGGATCCTTTTAGGGCATGAAGAATAGTAATTAATCTCATATATGAATAATTCACTAATATGAGGCTGCACAATCTGATTCCTGGCATTGGAAATTTAGAAGTCAGTTTTTAGACTGCACAGTATGTTCTCAAACCTTGTTTGCAGGCCTTGTTGCTTTAATAAATGAAGGCTGACTGGATTCCGAGGGAGTTTAACTTAGGACAAGTTCAGATTGTACTTCTCTTCTTTGCATTTGGTGGAGCTTGCTTTCAAAGCCCCAATGCTATTTAAGCCCCATAGTCACAAATGGCTTTTCAAAGCACATACATATTGTATATAAATGTATACTGAAAAGTCATTGTGTGTACGATTGTTCTTTGAGCTATCTTCCAGCTTTTATGCTCCTCTCCTTTCAGGCTTTAATAGATGTAATGAAGTGAATTCAAGTGCAGATCACAGCCCTTTCTCTTGGTTTACTTGGACCTTTTAATTCATGCGGCAGCTCCTACCTGTTCTGGCTCTAAATGCACCATGTATCACGCGGCTATGTCTATTA
The DNA here is from genome assembly GCA_029224185.1 of Karalla daura. Taxonomy (NCBI): domain Eukaryota; kingdom Metazoa; phylum Chordata; class Actinopteri; order Chaetodontiformes; family Leiognathidae; genus Karalla; species Karalla daura. The sequence goes on from CM055201.1 coordinate 17,696,638, forward strand.
CTTCCAAATCATTTTCCCCTTCTCTGAAATGTCAGACTTAAATGACTACAATTCTTTCTCAAACATCTTGCCAGGCAGGTAATGGATTTAGACTAGGTTTGGAAAGGTAACGAAGTGGAAGTGTTCTTAGACGTAGACTTGTGTTTCTGCAACGTGACCTGGAGAGGATTCACACATCATTATACAGTCCTGCCCAGCTTAGTAATGGTCCCATTTGAGCACCTAAACGCTTGTTATGCTGTGAAGTGTTGGTCGAGTGTCCGGAAGGGCCTCTTGAGTTCCCCTAGCTGTCCAAAGCGCTGATTTGTGTGTCGGGCTAAGAGGTCCCTGAAGAAGGAGTCTAGTTTAGTGAAAGTTGTTTTTTCACCGGCAGTCCTCTGCAGGTATTTCCTCCTCGAGCTGGGACAGAATCACTTGTTTGTTTTGTCACTCCTCTAGCTCCTCTTTAAAGAATATTTTTCACAGCGTAGCACTTATGTAAGCGTGGTGATAGGTGGCCGGGATCCCTGCCAAAAGGGACACAGACGATAAAACAAAACTGCTGCACCTTTTCGGTTTGTGCAGTACCTGCGTTACTGACTCCCGCCTTCTGTGTCTGCTCCTCTCTGCCTCTACGCAGCCCAACGACCCAGTGACAAATATCTGTCAGGCGGCAGACAAACAGCTCTTCACCCTGGTGGAATGGGCCAAGAGGATCCCACACTTCTCTGAGCTGCCACTGGACGACCAGGTTATCCTTCTACGAGCAGGTGTGTTACAGCATCCTCTATTTCATTTGTTAAAAAACCCTGTAAGATTTTAAGCCATCCTGTATTAAAAAGATGTGCAGATGTTCTTTTTCCTCAAGACTACATTTACATAGTTGATGGTTGCATTTGATTGTCCTTACAATGCCAGAAGATGTGTTAGTTATCTGGTCATGACATCAGACAATCCGTAAGTTACTAACCAAGCTCGTTTTTTTTGTTTTCTTTTCTTTTACTGAAATACAAACACATAATAGGTTTGTAATTAAGTAAGTAAAACTTTTGAATATTATAGGGGTTTATTACAATGTCTAGAGCACATTTAGTTATTTTGGAAACTATTATTGCTATAAAAACTGCCATGGGAACAAGTAAACATTCATCCCTGCAAATGAGTCTTTTAATATTCTTTATATTCGTTCAGGCAGTGCTAGGTCTGCCCGTTGCCTTATTACTGATCAAAGCGCACAACATGACCGACTGTGATAGACACAGTGACATAGATGATTTAACTCCCATGCAAGATGTAAGCAAGGGGGAGACTTAAATGTCATCCAGGATTTTAAGTCATATCCTGTTTGAATCAAACACACACACAGCTGCCGACTGAGGCCTTGTGACCACTCTCACCGCTTAGTTGAACAAACATAACTAGATTTCAGGGCACTTTGATCATGTTAATGTTGAGAACTTTTTAAAGAGCCTGCACAGCCGAAACACATTTTTAGTTATTAGGGCTGATTAGACCAGCGATAAGGTGCACGTTTGGAGGAGCTTGCTCTACAACCTGAAGATCTTGTGAGTGAAGGACGTGAAATGAACATTTTTTACAAAATTGTAAACTCTGAACATTTTGTCCTTCTCTCGTCACTTCTCTTTTCACTAAAATAGCTATTTTCATGGCATTTGACAGCTTCAAATTCCATGAGATGCCAAACATCCATAGTAAAAGTAAAGATGGTAAAGGTAAAAATGAGGTGAACACTGCAAAAGAAGTTTTCTAGAAATAATATTGTTACATCTTGAAATCAGATTATAGTGTAAAGTTGAAAAAAAAAAACTTTGTTCATACCAATCTGAAAGAGGAAAGAAGTTTTTTTGTTTTGTTTTTTTTATCTTGGCAAGAACCAAACAATTTGCAGTGTAACACCTCATGATATTTGTAGACACACATTTTAAACCCTCAATGAGAAAACGCAGTGAATTCCAGAACTGAAAGCAAGCTCTTGGTCTATATCTGGGTAGAGACATCTAAGCAGAGCAGAACTTGAATTGACTAATGTGACCATAACCATGAATAACCCTCTCGGTCATGTGACGAAGAGTCAGATCCGCCAAGGTCACATCAGCTCATTGTGTGTGTGCTGTATGTGGAGAGGAAAAAAAAGAAAAATAGAAGAAGAAAAAAGCGAGGCAACAGCGCAGGCTCACAGAAGCGGTAACATGGAAAAAAAATACACAGTGAATCATCTGTCACTTCTCTTACACTCGCTAACATCACATGCAGGAAGGTCTTTCGGCTTCTCCCAACACATTGCCCTTGTTGCCTGCCTGTCGCACCAAATTACACCATTATATTCTAAATCCTCCTTGAGGGAAAAAAAATGCTATTACACGCCCATCTTGTACAGAAAAAAAAAAGAAGATCCCTCCCTCCTCCCATCATTCGTTATCCTTCGCACATGCGGTGATGGAGAGACTTCAGCAAAGCAGAGAGAGAAAGAGAGAGAGAGACGTTATTCGGGCGAGCTCGTCTCTTCTCGGCTCTCAGGTTTTCTATAAATAACCGCTTTAGTTCTGCTGTATCACAGATAAAAGCATCCCGGCTCCTCTCATACCCAACTCAACTCTGGGGAGAAGAGGCGAGTGTTGCCAGGCAGAACAGTTAAAGGAGCCCTGTCACTCAAAAGGCGGCGTCTTGTGTCTCCGGTGCTCTCTGTGTCAAGCCCCTGCTTTGGCACATCAAGCCTGTTGTCTTTATTATGATGGCAGGCGCAGTTCATCCCTTTTACACGCTTGTCTCTTCAGAAAGCATGATTCAGATGTCTCGGTAATAACCTGATGCCTGCGCTTGAGAAAGCTGCACGCTTTTACTGCGCAGCTTAATTGATTCATTGGAATCCCCCCCACCCCCCATCCTCCCTCCTCCCCCTTTGTTGTCAGTTTCATTTTGCTTGAATGCTGTGTGAACTTTTGTACTGGGATTTGCTTGAGCTTTTTTTTTTTTTCTCTCTTTCTTAACTTTAAACTTTTCCTGGATCCCATCTCTGCCGCAGGTTGGAATGAACTCCTCATTGCATCATTTTCGCACCGCTCGATAGCGATTAAAGACGGGATCCTGTTGGCGACCGGGCTCCACGTCCACCGCAACAGCGCCCATAGTGCCGGAGTGGGAGCCATCTTTGACAGGTCTTTATTAGCATCTCACTGAAGCTTGTATCTTTTATCTGTGTTTTCAAAAAAAAAAAAAAGCACGTGTCCCTTTAAGTTGCTTCTCATCTTCCTTTGAGTAACAAATGATATTTCAGCCTGCGAAGGCATTTGTAAGGTGTTACTTGTGGCTTTGTTAAAGGTTATATTAACTATTCAAATATATACTCACCCTGGGTAATAGATTAAAGTATACTTATCTTCTAAATAATTCAGATATGGTTCAAAAAGCAGCTCATACATTACTATTTTGTCCTTGGAGACAGCAGGAAGTACTCATTACTGATATGTAGTGTTAGAAATGATTATATATTTACATATATGTATATATAATGAAACTTATAAAATCTAAGTTCTAACAGTTTGTTAATGTTCATTAATCTCTCATCCATGTTCTAATGTTGTAGTCATTAAGGAGGGAGATATACAATCAACCAGATCTCTCTATCTCTCTTTAAGCAGCTCAAAAGTGGTTTGTTTCTTATCATTTATCTGTGATGTGATGCATAATGTATTAAAAACTAATGAGGCATTAGTCGTTGCATCAAACACTCTTTGATATAGATGTTTTATTTGCAACTTGGTTTCATCATTAGCAGCATATGACACTGAGGACTCCACTGCTGAAAACTTCACTGGAGGAAAACCTTATGAAAACTAGTCCAGGAACTATCGATCAGCTTATTAAATATCTACACTCCAGTGCACTGGGGGTCACATAGAAACGCTGAACCATTCAGAAAATGTTGAAAAGTAGAACTAAAAAAAATCTATGCTCAAGTGGAGTGGCTGTGAGCAGGAACCACCCCGGTGCCCGGTTATCGACTTTGCAGCTTCCTGAACAGCCTGAGATCTCACATGAGGCTGCAGTGGCTGTTCAGCAGAGCATCGCACCTTGAGCTGAACTGACAACACACTCTCACGAAATATAACTCTGCACCACACATGTCCATATGTTTGCATACGGCTCACCCCTTCTGGTCGTCAGACGGCAGTGTGGATAATTAATCGGACGTGTCATGGAGTCTATCTCTGAACATGCGTCCTCTTCTTCTTCTCTTTTCTTGTGCCCCTCTGTTTCCACACCCCTTCTCTGATCATCAGCCTCTGTGCTCAATCATCAGCGTTCACAGCCACGGGCCATATTCCATCTCTGGCCATTAACGGCGGCAAGCATTAAGATACAGAGAACTGATAGTTTCTTTATCTACTCCTCTCTCTCTTCACCGCACGTATGAAGAGACTGATTAACTTAAACACTCGAGGCTTGTCTTTCCCGCCCCCCCCCTTTTTCTCGCCCTGTTGTTCCTCCTCGGAGCAAATTGAATTAGAATGAGCTAAGAGCCACAATTGACTTTACTGTCCGAGGGCAGGAGGAAGGGGGTGGGGGGTGGGGGGTTGGTTTGGAGAAAGAGACGGGAGCAAGAGGGAAAATCAAGAGCGGCCGAGGAAAGGGTGTGACTGAGTCAATGAGGGGTGAGGAGTTCGAGCAGCTCCACGCGCTGACACTCCCACCAGTGATGTCACACACAGACAGTGGGAGTGCTGGTGTTGGGTTACAGCTTGTGTTTACTCTGTGGCTTTCCTTTTATGAAAACCATGTACTAAATATAATTACTTTGCAGGGTTGTAAACTTTTCCACTGATCTTAACCGTGCCTATGCAGGCCAGGATTGCGCTTGTGTGTATTTGTTTTTAAATAGATTGGAGCTGGATGGTAGTTAAACCATATTTCGAATGTTCCAGTCTGGATTCAGTATAATTCGCATAAAGCATAGTGGGTCATTTTACAAAACTCTTCCAATTAGACTCAGATGGTTTGCTGTGATCTGTGACCGAAATAGTCATAGCCAAAATGGATTAAACAAACTGAATAAGCCACGGCCTTGATTTTATGTTTTTTAATGTGTGTCTTTTATTTTTTCTGTGTGTGTAGAGTGCTCACAGAGCTCGTGTCGAAGATGAGAGACATGCAGATGGATAAGACAGAGCTGGGGTGCCTTCGAGCGATCGTCCTTTTCAACCCAGGTAACTATCACTATCTGTCAGCTTTCATCTAAAAAGGGGCTGTAAATAAGGTGTTTCAGAGTGGCTTAAGAAGAACCTGTAAATTACTACATTATTTACTCTGTTTCATTTCAAACCATAACATTCAGGTTTTGATTAGAGATGCGTCACAAAGTTATTATAGAGAGCTGGTTTCGCACACAAAACATTGTGAATGGTTCCTAAAGTACAAAATAACAGTTAACATGTTTCTAGTCGGTTGTCGTTATGGGAGAGCAGTCCTAGCATGTTCGAGTTCAAAGATCTCCATGCTCTGGGAGAGAGCTACTGTTTGTGGCCAAAACCAAGAAAAACAACATTCATCTGACCTTAATATAGCACATGACTCATCTCAGCACATAAAACATAGTGATACTCCACCTAAAGTCTGCATTTGAGTATCAAGCGAAAACACCCTTCAAGTTTGTCTTCAAATGTTTCTTGTCTGGTTACAGTTAATTGCAACTATAACGTTGCACATGGGAAAGTGTCAAATCATCCATAGCAGTCAGAGTATTTTGCAAACATGGCATATATAAACAAACAAAACCCCATCTCTTCAGGTGGAGGTTTCATCTCTAAGAGTGGGATAATAACAGCAACTGTCAGCAGCCTGTTTGGAATGCACATGAGAGGAGAGGAGGATTAGATAGTAAAAGCTAAAGTATGACACTGTTTGGATGGGTTCCTGATAACAGATTTAAATGTGACCTCAGAAGCAAGGGAACTTTCCAAGCAGCTAGGGAGGACAGTCTCAAAATCTAGATTTTGGGTGGACTTTTACCATCATTGTAGTTTTTAGCTTTCTGACTCAGCTTGACCTCGTTATTCCAGCTCGAGAAGTGGGAGCAGGCTTTAAACTCGCTGTTGTTTTCTTTGGTCTTGACTCTGGACATTCTGAATTGCTCCCACCTCTGTATATCACTGACGTAAAGAGCATATCAAATGCAAGCTGAAACTGTGATTTTACATTACGCTTCTTTCTGTCATTATCTGTCAAAAAATATAAATAAAATTGGATCAGAGAAAACCTATGAAAGACAATCTGGCTGAGGCATGTGTCCATCCTGCCCCCAGAGTGCTGCTCCGTATTTAAACCCCATCCACATGGCACCCAAGTGCACTAAACCAAGCCATGAATGTGACCCAGGTTTTTAATGACTGAGTGTGGGAGCCTCCCAGCGTCCCTTTGGGGGCCACTGTGGATCTGTTCACCCAGACACACTGATCCTCTGTGTTCCACATTTTGTTCGAGCCACATCCAGGCCCACTGGCCTCAGTTCACTTCTCAGCCTGATTCCTTGTTAATTAGGGGTTCACTAGACTGGTCTGACTTAGAAAGCAAAGAGCGGGGTGATGAGGTTTGGTGGGTAACGATGGGGGAGGGGTGGGGGGGGCATGGCGAGGCTAAAAAGGCCCTCAGTCCTTCTTTCCCACACTGTGTGATCAAGTCCAGCCATTAACAACAAATGTTCATTCATTGTTGATCAATTGCGCAATGCTTTGTCTGTCCGAAATGTTAATCAGTGACGTGTTTGTGCAGTTAATCAAAGATGAGTCCTCCGCCGACGCTTAAATTAGCGCAGCTGAGAAACTACAGTCCCTAATTGGACTAACCCAGAATGTGGTGACGCACAGCCACAGTGGACCTGAGGGGTTAAACCTCAACTTGTCTTTCTTTTTTTTTTTTGTCCCAAACCCCAGCACAGAGCCCACCTGGTTTGGTACAAGTGTCAATCTCAAGGCCCGGGTGCCAATTCCGCCCTGTCATGGCATTTTACGAGGCCAACAAGTGCTTTAAAAACGTATGATAATTTTAAGCTAAAATAGATTGCACAAACGACAACCTAAATCTCTCACAGCAATATGATTTGACTGTGTATAAACTCTACTTTACAACTTTACATAAAATATCACAGTAAAATAAATATAGCACTCACTTGCTGATGCGTCAGTAAGTTGCATGATATTTTTATACTTGAATATGTCATTATTGAGATGCACATATATTATATTTTTATTGCCTTCATTTTAAAAGTGGCCTTCTGACAGTAAACATGATGAAAATGAGTTTGATGTCACCATTCCAGGTTTTGTCCCCTCTGCTTGTTTAGAGACTAAATTTCCCCAAGGTGGTGAGTGTGAGAGCAAATGGTGTGCATGTGTGAGCGCCCTGTGATGAACTGGTGCACTATGTGAAGTATGTGCACTGGACCCCTTGTGACACCACTGGGTACAGAGTGGGTAAGGTAATGGAGTATTTCTTAATGCCCTTTCCTCTTGTGTGCTTGCAGACTCCAAAGGTCTGTCCAACCCCAGCGAGGTAGAAGCTCTGAGAGAGAAAGTGTATGCGTCTTTAGAGGCCTACTGCAAACAGAAGTACCCAGAACAGCCCGGCAGGTATGGATGCAATCACACCAACAGCAATAAAAGCATAGTATGGCTCGAACTTGTATTTATCCTCTACAAAAGCCTCGACAGGGTAGAAATTATGCTGCTCACAGCGTCCAAATATGTAATCATTTTCATCAGTGCAGCACTGGAGATCGGCTTCACCCTGTTATCAGATGTCATTCCCTCCCAGCCGAGATTTTTCTGCGATTCATTAACCTGCAGAGATACTTGTTGTGAATCAAACACTTTCTCATCTGTGAATCACACTTTTTCCACACAAAAGCTCTTCTGGGGCTTTTCATCAAGTATGGGTGAAATATTATATCGTAATGGAAGAGGAGCTCAGAGATTACAGCAAAAATATTCATTTTCTGTATGTGGCTCAGTGACTGTGTAGATGCTCAAAAAAGTTCAAATGGTCTCAAAATAAAAACACGGAAACTATTTCAAACTCTCATCCCAGAAGTGTCTAACATACTTGAAAAGACTTTAGAATGTTTTCTGTTCATGAGAAAGTACACATCTGAGCATGGACTGTCTGTCGAGTACTCAGTTGAATTTAAGGGCAGGGTTTACTCTTCAGAGCTAAAAAAAAAGGTAAACCATCGACCGATGCCAGCTTTCGGCAGCATCTCAGATCATATTAGGGGACAATTCTGCGAAGGCGTGATAGCGAGATGCTAAAAAGCAAAGGGCGTTACTTTTGGACGCCACACTGTCACCCGTTATAACTCTGATAGCCTTTAATTCCCCGGGACAGCCACATGCGTGAATGCTGCGATTGCAGCCGTGGGAGTGAGAGAATTTTCCCATCATTGACTGAATTGAGAGCGAGATGAGCGGCCAAAAAACACAGCAAAAAAGCAAACTGGCCAGTGACGGTGATGACGGTGATCACGATGATGATATGGTGAAGAGAATCATAATAAATAAGTCACTTTTTATGTCTGCGGGGACAGTCGGATGACTCAACTGGCAGGTCTGGAGGAAACAGCGAGTGAGGGAAAACTTTGAGAATCACTTCTAGTTTATCCCTAGACTCCCCCATATCCCCGTCACAAGGTGCGTTTCCACCTAACTTTTGAAGAAACCTCCCAAATATCTCTCGCAAATATGCTCTCACAAGGTGGTTTTTCAGACTTTTCGATACTGAAGTAAAATAAACACTTTCTTTTGCATTCACGTCACCAGCCATGAGGTAGGGATCACATGACCAGTTTGCTTCAAAAGATGAAAAATAAAATGTCCTTAACATCCATCTCACGGGGCAAGATTTTCTAAGATAATAATTATCATGATATTAAATTGGTATTATATGATATTGTACCTATACATATATATAAATTGCAGTTAATGTGCAAAATGCCTTTCAGTAGAAACACCAACAAGTAGCTGTTGTACTCAATCCAAATTTTTAAAATATTGCTTTGGAAATAGTGCTGCAGATATGCAGCAGTATGTGGGTGTGTGTTGCTCTAACTCGTCGCGTGTCGCACACAGATTCGCCAAGCTGTTGCTGCGGCTACCGGCGCTGCGCTCCATCGGCCTCAAGTGTCTGGAGCACTTGTTCTTCTTCAAGCTGATTGGCGACACGCCCATTGACACCTTCCTCATGGAGATGCTAGAGGCCCCGCATCAAATGACATAATGGAGGAGAGGCTCGAACTCTCCACCTCTCTCCCTCTCCTCCCCCTCTGAGACTCCCGCTCAGACCTGGATCAGCGGTTTCCTTTTTTTTTTTTTTTTTGGAAAAAGAAAAAAGTCCCGTCTCCAGCAGGGGATGGACCATGTGATGACTATGAATGGAGCATCCCTCCTCCCTCCCTCCTCTCTTCTCCTCTCCTCTCGTCTCCTCGGCTCCCCTTTTAACGTGTTTCGAAACAATGAATTCATCATGTCTATGGGTCTGTTTTATACCTTGTAAAAATATATAAATAAGAAATATATATATGAAAATCACACGGCGACGGACAAGGAGTGGCAGCAGCGGACTGAAGTATGGTCGGACAAAAATGTATTGAGCCATCGTTTCCATCCATGCTTTTCCTGCACCTTGACAAGAAAAAGCAGAGATGATCAGGTTTTAACACCCACAGTTTTACGCTTGCAGGTATATTCAAAAGATGAAAAAAAAAGAACAAAACAAAAAGACTAGCAGTGATGTCATATTTGGACTCTCAGCGTTGTGATCGGGACAATCGTGGACTGTGGGGAGCCTCAGGCTGACTACCCTCGGACCTGAGCCCCTCTCGGCCTCTCTTTCAGGACTGAACTTACTTTCGGGGTGGGAACAGCGGGGTGGGAAGGGGTGACAATATGTCTGCTTAAAAGAACTCCCGCCTGACTCGACTGAGCACGTCAGGTCTTGCACTAGCGGGCGTGAGCGCTCTCTCTCTCACTCCCTCTCTCTCTGCGGTAGAAATCAGAGGTGGGTTAATAAGACTGCAAGTGCTCGAACACACACAAAAAAAAATAAGACAAAACCTCAGGTCTCCGCCCAGCTCCAGCAAACCATGTCTTACTCTGTTAGCACTGTGCAACAGCAGGGGTGGGTGGAGGTGGGGGTGGGGACGGCACATTCGTTTTACTAATCAACCCCCCCAGACAGAGTTGGGAGAGCCGCCTCTGCTGCCTAAAAAAAAAAAAAAACAAACCCTGAGAGCAAACTACAAAAGGTGGATGTCCGGAGGAGAGCGCGCACTCTCACCTGTTCGTGGGGCAAGAAAGAGAAAATCGTCGCCCTCCGAGCTCCTTTTCCGTCCCTTCTCCGACCTCTCCACTTCTCATTTCATGTGAATTTCAGCACACCATTTACACCTCCACACTCAGAAATGCCGCCGCCCAGTGCAGCGTGTGTTAGCTTTGTTTATTTTTGTTTGTTTTTTTTCCAAAACACCTCATATCTACCTGTTACAACCGTATACAGTATTGATGTTACTTTGAGTCTGAACAGCAGCCATGCACAATTACCTCTATTTCCATCCCTTCCGAACTTCAGTTCTCGACACTCATTTAACCCTTTTTTTTTGCAGTAAGCGGGAGAAGAGCTTGTCGTCATTGCAGCAGAGCCATTATTTGTCGATTTGTTTGTTACTTGGCACTTAACCTCATGACAGCAGAGTCGGGTTCCTAAACGGAGAGCTGATGTCGATGTAATCCACCTCTGAGGTGGAATTTGGCGCCGGGCCCAATCAGGAACGCCCCAATTGTTTTTCCTCCTCAGAGGAACACACACACACCCGCATACATACTACACATGCTCTCCCTGCACTTCTCTGGACAACAAAGTGTCAATTGAATGGAACTGAAATGCGAAATATCTCCATGTTGTGTATAAATACGCTTTATTATGCCCATATTCTTTTTTTTCCCCTTTTCAACCCTTCTCTGCTTCTCTCTAAATCCTGCAGCTGCTGCAAAACTATGCATTGAGTGCATTTCCAAAGATTGTCCACAGTGTGGGTGCATCTTAGTCTGGCTTCAACAGGTCTGACACCTCTTCAAACAGGTGGTTGGAGGAACAAGTCTACTGTAGTATCCTCCTCTTTCCTATCTGAGCTAATCGACCCAGTCGTTCTTTCCTAGTTTATTCGAACCGGACTGAAACGTTTCGTAGAGAAGCGCAGCATACCTGTTCAAATAATTCAGAGGCACAAGTACGTGATTGCTGAGTGTTGAAAAAGAGGACTAATTAAATCATCTTTGCAAATATGTGCATATTTAGAAGCACCTTGACATGATCTGGACACGATAGAACCAGGAGCACTGTGTTTTCATTTCCCATTATAAACTGAGGCGTAATGAGTCTTGAGTGAGCCACTTCAGTAATCTCTTTTAATGTTTAATTATCTGCAATTCACACATCAAGTACAGTTAACAAAATATTAATTAGACTTGCATTTCAATTATGCATCGGGGGGAAAAAAAACAACCAATTAATAATTTGGTTCACTTTTCCCTCTCCTTTCCTCCTTTCCAAGGCTCGATGAATAATTGAATTTTAAAATGGAATCATAACAATTTTCATTATTTTTGCACTCCACATTGCATCAATGAATTTCCATTTGGAATCATTTTCATTTAAAGGACCAGTGTGCTGTTTAGGTGCAATGTAGCAGCGTAGACATCTGAACATGCTGCCCACCATAGCCATAAAAAATTGAAAGAAAAAACAAATGACCCTCTGTAGAGCAAGAAACGATATAGAAGAGCACCTAAAGTTGTAAAGACTGCTCATTTTGAGGTGAGAGAATACCAAGGGAAAGACACTTATGAGTATTCTGACAATTGATGATTTTTACGCCTTCATGTCCGCACAGATCTTACACACTGGACTTTTAATGCGTTGTTCTAAAATGTAATGAATTAGGGAAGCAGCCACAGGTTGAGACTCCTGATCCACTCTTGGCTCATTTTTGATTTTCAATCAATTTTGCATGAGGTTACATGACCCCAGTGCTCCATTGAACACGACGACCACACTCGGTGTGCAGTCAGGGGATGCGCTCGGGTCAGACAGTGAGCAGGGGTGCGGGTCGGCTCTTTTTGAAAGCTGGGAGCCCCCTCTGGTGCAAGAGAAGCAGCACTGCAACATTACTTGAACTTTTCTACGAGGATTTTAATCAGACGAGAAAACAGGATGGCACTTTGTCACGGCGTTATTTGTCCTCTACGTCCCTCTTGATGAGAGAAAAACCTCAGTGTGTTTGTGCTTGTTAGAATTGTTAATAAGCAGCAATAACTGCAAATGCGAGCTATCGGCTTCATTGAGGCGGCCTGTATTAACACACACTATCCAGGTGACAGTATTGACTGCCAGTTTTAGCTCAATTTACATATTTATATCCTGGGGCGGGGGATAGATACTTGCCTATTGAAACAAAAACATGAAGACATTTTTCATTTCCAACTCGAGCACTGTGGCAAAAATGAATTTTCATTTCGGGAAATGTTACCAATTACATTTTTTTGTTCTATCTGGATGACTTAACATGAACCTCCTGCTGTTCCTTGAAGTATGAGGTCTCACCCTCAGAGTCCACTGTGAGTGGAGAGTACAGGTTTCTTAAGCCATAAGGTGGATGACGTGAGCTTTCCCCCACCCCAACCCCCCACCCCTCCCGACGGAAACGAACAGACAAGGATCTCCTCAGCTAGATAGGACAAGATCACCCATGCAGAATGACCTACACGAATGCTTTATAACATAAAGCTATATTTTGTTAATATGTATATTTGTATATATTTATAAATATATCAGCAGATCTGTTCCTTGACTATTTCCAACGTCAAAAGAGGGAGACCAGTCTTTCAGACCAAACCGTTTCACACTTCTTTAAGTCAGATTTCCTTTCAGTGAACTTCTGAGTTTTTCTTTTTTTTAAGCCTCAACTTTATAAAATGAAATCCTGATCAACCAGCGAAATGGCAGCAGCTCTGAAACTCAGAAAGAACCAGCTTCTTCTCAGCAGTTTATGGGACCTGAAATAAAAAAATAAAAAAAATTACATGAAAGAGGAAGAAAAAAAAAAAGAAGACTTTAAACCCTCCAAAATGTATTTGTTGCTTGGCAGTTTGTATGTTCATACTGTGTAATCAGGAAAAGCTGAGCTTGTGACACAATCACTGCTTTCTTTGTTGCATAGACAGTAAAATGTTTGAGCGAAAAAAAAAAGAAAAAAAACACTTGGAAAAAAGATCTATTTTTGTACAAAGGTAATTTTATCCCTTGCTTGTGTACTCTGTTCTTTCCCTTTTCTTCTGTGGGCTGTCGTATACGTCGTGGAAAAACGCTTACTCGGCGAGGCAAGAGACAATTTTAAGTGAGAGGAGCGGTCGGCTTTGGCACCTTGGTAACTGTCGCCTTTTCTTTGCCGTTTTTCAGCCTGTCGCTGCAGGACGGGAATGTCTTCTTTCATTATATTTTTGTCTATTTTTAAAAGGAGATGGAATTTTGTCATCTGTTCTTTGTGGGTTGTTCTCTGATGTTCTCTATCTTTCATGGGCAGAAAAAAAGATTATTAAAAAACTTAAAGTGAGCCCCCCCGACCTGTGCCGACTGACTCTGTGTTGCATGCTTCAGGTATTCACAACTCAGTGACAAGCACGATATAAAAACTGCTTGGTCTTTATTAAGACACAGGTTATAGCTGTCAATTGCAAACATGTATTCCACAAATTCAGGTTCGACTACAGAGAACAGACGCTGTTGACTTCATGTGCAGAACTACAGTATGAGAGCTAATCAAGCAGAAGAGAAAAAGAAAAAGAATGAAATCACAACACATATTGATGTATGTACAAAGTCTAAAAACAATTCTGCACTTGGTCGACTGGCATAAACTGAATTGTTAAAACTAGTTTTAAAAGGATCTTGTTGAATGCAACAAGAGACTTTTTTTTAGGCTTGTCAACTTCATCTGCAGCCTTCTTCAATTTGACACCTTAAAGCCTCCTGTACCATCGTAATGATCTGCATTTTGTAATAATCATAATAATCCGCAAAACCTGATCGGCGACACCCTGCATTTACACAATATGTGAAGAAAAAAATAAAAGAGCATATCGATGATGGTTCTACTTAAACAAATGACAGAGAATCCGATTTGTAGAGCTTTTTTTTCTGTTTAATCTAAAACCCGACGACACTATGCAAATTACACAGACAAATGAAAGGCAGAGGAAATGAGAGAAAGGCCAAATTACCGTTACATGTCTTACAAGTGCAGAAATGTGTGTGTGTGTGTGAGCTGATACGAAGCAGCGACACAGGAGTTAATGCAGCGTCAGAAATACTGAAGCACCGGAGCCGGTTTTTGTCAGACAGGATACATTTCTATTTTTTTTTTTTTAAGATTTTTTTTTATCTCCAAGTCACACACACCGCGACAACTAAATCTGGCACATGTTAACAGACAGATGGAGCATGTCGGACGGGGAAGGGGGGGAAATGTGTCGCCCGCCCCCGGCTGATGCGTGGCTGCCGTCTCGTTTGGTTCTCCTCGCTGAAGATCATTTTACCTTAGAGCCTCCGCGTCCCGCAGGAGCTCTCCGTTAGAAAACAAGTCCTCTTTTCTTACAACAAAATGTAGAAAAAAAAAAAAAAGTATTTAAAAAAAAAAAAAAAAGAGAGAAGTATGAATGGCCCGAAAAAAAGATCTGAAAGGGGGCTTAGCAGTCGCTTTTCCATAACTTGATGGTTTTGTCATTTTCTAAAGCCGCGGATGCGATGATGTTCTCTGTCGGGTGGCAGGCGGTCGATATGACAACGTCTGAAAGGGAGAGACGAGAAAGGGAAACTGAACAACCTGTGGAAAAGTTGGATGAAGCCATTATACCCAGAATACAGTTTAACCACAAAATCCTCATCTCGAGGCGAATTTGGCCTCTATCAGAGCCGCAAAGATGTGACGAGCTGCCTGTCTTTTGAATCTATTTTATGAAAGACAGCACAGATAACACTGAATGGGGGACATGGATTATGGAGCACTCAAAAACCAGCCTGCACCTGTGTGGCCCTGCAGCTTCTGCACGATCTCCTTCGTCTGCAGGTTCCAGATGTAAACCATGTTGTCCTCGGAGCCGGACACGATCCACTGCAAAGACGGCGACCGATGAGTGACAGGCAACATCATAGCGAGGCAAAAAGCAGAACTGCGCAGGCTTTATTTCAAAGGATCGAAAAATAATACAATTTTTTTAAAAAATGTAAAAATCACAAACGAAACAGGAGCCGCTGAAGCGTTCTTACCTTCCCGCCGGTGACAGAGAAATTTGCGAATATGCAGTACTTCTCGTTTTTATGGCCGGTGTACGTTTTCAAGCACTTGGAAAAGAAGAGGAGGAAGGTTAAACATCAAGCAAGGCTCCTCAAATGCTTTTTTTTTAATAAACTAAAAGATCCCTTTTATAGTCTTAACATGCAAGTCTTTCACTACACATGTAGTTTCAACTTCAGCTGCAATGACTCCCCTTCAATTAAAAAATAAATAAAAGGACGACCATTCTCACCTTTCCTTTGCTGTAGTCCCACAGCTTCAGCGTGCTGAGAAGGGAACACAAATAGAGCAGCATCTTAGATAGACACATTTAATTACTCCTGTAATCCTATTCCAGTCGTTAGCAGCCCGAGCCTGCATTGGGGGGCGTGCGTTACAGTCTTAGGTCGCCATCTGCTGGCGGAGACCGCGCAACAGGGGACCGCCGTCTCGCCAGGAATACTCACTTGTCCAGCGTAGCAGCCAGGATGTACTTTCCATTGGGGGAAAACTTCACAAACGACACCGGAGGGTTGTCGTCATCTGATGTAGACACAAGCAGACACATCTGTACATTGACCATCAGTAACCAGGGCACAATGATTCACAACACAATGCATCGATGAAGATGAGACGAGGGTTTCCACGCGCACGTGCATCTTACCTATGAGCGTCTTTAAACACTGCCCGGATGCCGTGTCCCAGATGCGGCTGAATACACAGAGAAAAATTCTATGACACTCGAGCCAGATATTTCATTGAGTATCTGAACGGAAAAAAAACCTTGAAAACACAACAGGACATCAAAACATCTTCACATAGCTGGGACTGAGTGAAGGGGCTGCATTGAGGCGAGGCTAAAATATTTGTCCATGTGAAAAATAAAAAGCAAATGGTCGCCGGGCAAACTACACAAACTTAAAAAAAAGAAAAAAGAAGAAAAAAAAAAACACCTCATGACAACAGAAGTGCAGAAACAACAGCTGTCAGAGATGCAGACGGCGGCAGCAGCAGCGTTATTGCATCTGTGATCTGTGGTTTTTAATGAGGTTCACAGGCTTGCAATTACTTTTCACATTGTGTACGTTTATGTAACGTTTGAAAACACATACGCACATACCCTGCGACTGTTCGCACGGACACGCGCACACTTCACAGACACGTTCTGCCTCGGCAGGAACCACAACACAAAATGTGACACCCGAGCTGCTATGCATTCCAAATGATCTCATTATCGTCCCTGCATTCAATGCAAGTGTACCACTATGAGACGGCCATTTCAATTCCTGCTAAAATAACGTCTCTTTATCTTGCCATGACCATTAGGGAGTGACATCTAGACACAGATCACGCATGTCGGAAATCGGTATTCAGCGTCCTCTCCTCCTCACAGCGATGAGACCTTGAGTGATTGCGTGTATTAGGTAAAGCAGAGAGCGGCAACACTACTTAACTGCGATCCGCACTGTGACAAATACGCTGCACGACCCATTAGCGGTGAAAACGACGAGAGCGCCAATCTGCTAACGAGGAGCGTGGCCTGACATTTCCCCAGCGCCACTTCCAGAGATGCGTCATTACTGAACAAGGATTCCGCATGGCCAGTGGATAAACAAAGCGGAAAATAATACCATAAAATAGTAATAATGACTAGAATGTTGCAGGCGACTGCGAGAAATTGCTGCTACTACTACTACTGTTCCACCAGCTGTATGGAACATCGTGATGCCAGCAGAGCCAGACAGCTGCAACCTTGACTTCTAGTCGAGGTTGCCGTGGTGACGACAGAGCGAACCATCTGTATGAAACTTCTAATCGAGGTTGCCGTGGTGATGTTGTGACGTTTGAAAAAGGCCAAACAATTTGTCTGCTTTTCAAAACCACCTCGTTTCGCTTTTTTTTCCAATCAGGTCATGAAACATATGAAATAAAAAAAGATTCCAATCAAGCAGCACAGTTTTTCCCAAACGAACAGCACAGTTTCTTTAAAATTTGCCGTGATTTGCCGAATTCAAATCCAAACGCATGTTTATCGTGTTGACACGATAAACATGCAGCAGCGGACATGGCGGCAGCCAGGCCAAAACCTTTGCCTTCGGGGGTATAATTAGACAAAGGTTGGATACTAAAGTGCTGCCTTCTTCGACCAAGACAGCATTCATCAGTATGTGTTAGCTGCTTATTACGACTGTGACTGTAAACAGTTTTGTTGACATAAATGCATCACTGTTAAAACTTGAAGTCTTACCAGAGGCCATCGTAACTGCTGGACACAATCAGGGAGCCGTCTCTGTTGAAGTGAACCTGCAGGCAGAGATGCACCCGAACGTCACTGGAACCACGTCAACAACACATTGAGATCGTAATTCATCTGACCTTCATCTTAAAGAGAAAAAAAAACAAAAACTCACGGCCGAGACGGGATCAGAGTGGGCCGGCAGTGTTTTCAAGCATTTGCCAGTCTTCACGTCCCATATCCTTACACTCTCGTCAAACTGGAGCCAAAGAAAACATACATGTTAACCGCTGTCAAAGCTGCGCAGAGACACGCAGTAGCACGCCGAGCGCTTCGCACTCACCGATCCCGACACAATGAGATTCGACTGCGGGTTGAAGTTGCAGCAGAAGACATAGTTGCTGTGACCTTTTAGAGTTTTTAAGCATTTTCCCTGTATCGAACAGGAAAAAGAAGAAAGGTTTTAAAGGTCACACCCTGGCTTTCATGTTAGAGGAGACTGCCATATGGTTGAATGGAGTATTTATCCATGTTCTCTGGCATTAACACGACAGCGGTCCATTTCTGCACAGATTGGTTTCAAGCTCCTCTGGCAACCACACAGAGGCATTGAGCTCTAGGGCACACTAGCTGCATGTACGCCACGTCAGCGCTTCATACCGAGCTGACGTCCCAGATCTTCAGGGTTTTGTCATCAGACGCCGACACCAGCAAGTTGGAGTCGGATGACCAAGCCACGTCAGATATTCCCTGCAGGAGCAACAGCAGACGGTTAGAGCTCCACTGAAGTCCAGGCGCTGGCATTTGAAAGCAGCTGCGTAGATCAGAGACCGTGGAACTCACAAGTTTATGTCCAGATATGGTTTTCTCAAACTTGCCATCGTACGCTCCCCAGATTTTGATGAGTTTATCAGCAGCTGTGAAGACAAAACAAATGTGTGATGAGAGACGTCTGGGTGTCAAAGTATATTAATGACTAGTAAAAACAAGTGTGAAGTATCAATGACAGCAGTATTTTTGTGGGTGATCAGCTAATCAACAGCCATTTGGGTCCACTTAGAAGAAAATTGAATAATTTACCTCCAGTCTATCAAATGATACAATTTGCTGTAAATTAATCATCTTTGATTTCTCCATTTGGACATCCAAAGAAAACCATTTTTCAATTCCTCTCCAGACTTCTCCCTCTCTTTGTCTTTCTAACCCTACCTGCTGAGATAGATGGTTGCCTTCCCTGATTTTTGGTTAAGCTCAAAATGTCCATTTTCATCCCTTGCAACTTGTGCATAGAAGTGATTTATTGGACTTGTTCAGTGTCCTGAGATAACATGTTACGAATTGTTTCTTGCATCTTAGTTAAGCAGACACATCAAGACACCTCTTTTGCGCCACACAAAATCTGTGTATTCTGCCCATTTTGTAAAAGAATTCAGGCGCGGACTGGCAGACGAAAAGATGGTGAAAAGAATTGCCAGTTGCAGCCACCGGGAACAGTTAAGTACTCACAAGAGCTGGCGAGCCACTCTCCGCTGGGGCTGAACTTTACAGAGGAGACAGCTTTGGTGTGGCCCGCTAATGTGAATTTCAGGCTGTAGTTTGGCTTGGCAGGTGCAGACTGTGAATTAAACAGAATGTGACATGGTAAAACTTTGGCGAGATGGAAGTGGACAAACCTTTAGAGGGGAAAAAAAATGACACAAAAGCAAAACAGTCTCCAATTCCTGTAATTGGAGGAACCGGGCACAAATGCGAAAGGAATGCACACCTTGCTCTGACTGGCAGACGCTGAGGGGACAACTGGAGGTTTTGTGTCAGTCTCTGGCTTCTTGTCTTCTGTTGCCATGGTGAGGAAATCTGCATCTACTGAGTGGAATCCTGACACAAAGAGGAAGCAGGCACAGGATTGAAAACAAAAAAAAAAACAAACTTTGAGCTGTGAATGCAACCTAAGGATAGTTAAGGGCCTAAAAACTGCCTCCCTTCATCTCTTTTCACATAGACCGAAACTTTTTTGCATAAATACTTCATGTACTAATCAGTGTCCAAATTAAGCTCCCTTATGATTACCTTCTTATCACTAATTAATATTTTGTCCTACTGTCCCTAAATTATCTGAAGGGAATCTCCCCAGTGACAGATTAACTTATGTTTTATCTACTTAACCATTTAACATGATAGTTAGCGTAACTATACAAAAAATATAATTATTGTGCTCTTTCCTCAGTGTACTGTATGATATATATACAAAATAATACACTGCATTAATCCTGGGACTTCTAATCACTAAATCATATATGCAGAATTTGACTTTTGTTAATAGTCATGAGAACTGCCCATCGTGACAATACCCACCTGAAGACAGACATACTTTATTCTGACCCTGCACAGGTAACTTATTTTGCAATAACCGTTTTTGAGAGTGTTTAACAGTTCCAAACTTGCAGAGCTAAATCCCATAGTGGGATCAATACAACTGATTCATTAATTGATTGTAAAGGTAGTAACAGCAATGTGCAGGTAAAGGTGCCTCTCCTGGCACAGGATGCAGTGTTTAATATCATATTATTAGTGTTTCATGGGCTAAAATTTTGCTTTTATCCTCAATATGCAGATTTAGCCTCGGCTAGCTTGCCCAGCTAATGCTACAAAACAAAACCGCAGAGAAATAGGACAAAACAGACATATTTCATATATCAGGCTTCGGTTCTATAACCAGTTGGACATGGTAATGGTGTTATCGTTGGTTCAGGTTCCAATGTAATTGATGTGAAAACAGGAAACATCAAACAAAGGGCCTTCGATGTGAGGTTCAGATCGCACACAAGCCACGCAGATCGGCCAATACTGCGATTCAGACACGGAGAGGGGTGAGCAAAATGAAACCTGGATGTTGAATCCAGTGTCTGGGCGTCAATCTGAGGGCAGACTGACCGTCTGATAGTGTTGACAAGCTAGATGAGCAGCCTCGAAGGGGCCCTCGGCTCAAACAATGAGGAATCAGCCCAAAGAACGTACTCACCCGGGGATTAGTGCAGCTCCGTGGTCGGATTGATGTTCCTCGTCACGGTTGGAGAGAGAAATGCATGTATATTTCGCCCAAACAGTCAAAAATTAAGCGTAAATGTCCAGGTTTGAGCTGTGAGTGTTAGACTACGAGGAGAAGCGGGGAATGTGCTGCGGTGGAGCTGTTCTGCTCATGCGCGCAGAACGCTCAGGCGACGGGGATTAATGAGGGACAAAAAGGCTCCAAAGCGGTAGGCTGGTCAACTGCAGTTCATGGTGGATACTGGATGAAAATTTCTACTTTACTATACTAGTAAAATATTATGCTCAACTTTACTGCAACAACGAATTGATGAATCAACAAATAAAACAATCGACAACTATCTTAATAATGGATCAGTCAATTAGGAAATTTAAAACGTCTTTTGAGATTCATTATAGGAAATCGAGTCAACGTTCTGTTTCACAAATGTGAAGATTTTATGGATTCTGTAGTTTTTGAGGTGAAGACTGACATTAAAGGACTTCATCTTGGTCTACGTGAGGCTTCTATCCTCAAATATCATCATTTTTGTGTCATTTTGTAAAACAAACAAACAACAAATCGATCAATCAAGAAAGTAATGAACAGATTAATCGACTGTGTAAATAACTGCTTGTTGCAACCCTAGTTTTAACCAAATTTCATGATTTTATATAATTCATTATAATTAGATTCACCATAGCTGAATAATTAAGCAGTATAACTACCTTATAATAAATATCTCGCAATGTTTTTTTCATATTCCGCGTATACCGTATGTGTACTGATAGAGGAGTGGTACTCTGAATGGTTTAACATTCTGGTTGAGATCCTCCTACGCAGCAGATGTCGCTGTCTGCACTGATTAATAGAGCGTCAGTGAGCGCACCACCCATGGACACATGGAACCACCCATAGATATATATAGACAGCTAGATGTCTCACGGTGGAGTGAAGAACGTCCACACAGGTCGGCCATCTAACGGCGGGCAAGCTTTCCAGCAGAATCCGTGAAAACTGATACAGAGCTAAGGTCAGTGATCTGCACAAAAGTTACTGCTCTTTTCTCGCTGAGATTTAAACGGATTTACAAACGATTTACAAAACGCGTACAACCATTAAGCTATTTGTTTTAGCTCATGACATTCTACACAACTGTGCAGTATCACAGATAGATGTTTGGTGTTTATATCAAACCAAACCGTTTGAAAACCGGTTGAAACTTGAGTAACTTCTGTATCTAAAAATTACATGTACCAGTACCGTCACATGTAAAGGGTGAGAGAGCTGCCCGTCGCAAGATGGCCGCCGTGTGCGTACGTTCGACTCTGTAAGCGAGCAACGCGGACGAGGCATCTAGCTTTCTGTATATGTCTATGGAACCACCATCCATGAGAACCACCCCTGGATAACACCCTCCAGTGGAGCTGACAACAAACATGGACTCTCCTTCCACTACGGGTTACCACGGTAAGTTGCTCTGACGCTTCAATTTATCTGCCTATCTGTGCGCCAAGTTGGAACTGTCAGCGGCTATCGGCTATGTGTCGTCTAAACACGCCCCGTTAAGTACACGAGTTAGTCATCACTTGACTTTCGTACGATTGCTTTTTTTTCATTTCACTTAATGTGGCACTTACTGTATGTTAATGATGCTGGTACGTGGAGCTAGCCGTAGCATCCAGGAAGCTAGTTCAACTAAGACGCTGAAAAGTTTATGCCAAGTCTCAAAATTGAGCAGGACTGTCACCTCAGGGGTACACAATCCTCAAAGAAGCTACAAATGTAGCAATGTTTATAGTAAAGACGCCTTGTTGTAAACTGTAGCGCTTATGCAGTGTTTCTCACCGTTGTAACATGTAGATACTATAGCTGTATTTTTTTGTCCATCATGAAAAGTGAGAATTTTGCTAAAGGAACCTTATCAAGGATTTAAAAAAAACTAAAAAACTTTCTACCTCTCTATTCACTACCCGTCTATTCAGATATCATCATTGGATGATAGATTTTGCTATTAATGATATAATTGATAACACCTACAATGATATTTAAAAAAAACGGGTAAATGTCAACATTTGATTAAATAAAGAAAGACGACCCACCGTGCATTCACACACTATACTTTCTGGAACAATAAATTGCACAATTTCCAGCTTGTACCAGGAGTGTGTTATCTTTTGGTTTTGTTTAGTGTTATTGCAGTTGGGAAGAAGCCATTCCTGCATCAGTCTGTCCTTGTTTTGACTACTCACTATCTTTTTCCTGATGGCCACAGTTCAAACATTGACTGAGCAGGGTGTGAGGTGTCCTTCACTACAGTTTTTTTTTCAGCTGCTCCCAACACAACTGATCAAAATGGGTGTCTCCTGATTCGGCTTCTGCTGCGCTTGATAATTGGCTGATCATTTCAGTGACTTGTGATGCAGGAAGCATTGAAAACATGCATGGCATGCATGCACTGAAAACATGCATGATCCTGGGTAACAGAGTTCAAAAACTCTGTTTTAAATGCATAAAAACCTGAGTGAATGGCTGCACAGACCGTATCATGAACTGTAGAAGATTTAATTGCATTCATATCAGCTATTCTTGGCTATACTGTCTGTTTGAATTATGCACAAAGTAAAGTTACTTTTGTGTGGATTCTTTGTTTGAAGACTAATGTGTGTGTTCTCATTATTTTGGTGTTTTTTTGTTGACAGGTCACAAACATCCACTGGCATGAAAACTCAAATCGCAGTGGGCTGCTGTTTCCTCAGAGCCCACATTGTGTTTGTCTGCCGAAGACTACTCATCACTGGCTGCCGCCATCATGTCATCGGACACAAACCTGGGGCCTGCACTGCTTGTGAATCCTCCACCGCCTGAGGTGACTAACCCTGACAAACCAGGCCGGAGGACCAACCAGCTGCAACATATGCAGAAGATTGTCATCAAATCCCTGTGGAAGCACCACTTCGCCTGGCCCTTCCACCAGCCTGTTGATGCAGTCGCGCTTGGACTGACAGTGAGTAATTGTCTTGCATTTTTTAATGGTTAAAATTTGTGTCTTCGAAAGGACTCTTTTGAGTTTAACTAGTTTGCTTCTGACAGTGTTCTGATCCAGTTGTATTATTTTTTGATGTGTGAATATTTCTTTTGTATTTGTTATGCTGTTATCTACCAAAGTAGTTTTTTTAAAACCTGAGGAGCTTGCTTTGTGTAGAAAGTGTCTGCATTTTCTCTTTTGGACCACTGAAATAATCCTGCCTCGAAATCCTTGGATTTCCTCTGTTTTTGCTATTCTTTTACTTCCACTACCATCTTATCAAGTCAAGTCAAATCAAACTTTATTTATATAGAACGTTTAACCAAGGTGCTTCATAATTATAGACAATACAGCTGCAAAAAATCAATACACTCGATTAAAAACACACAAGCCAAGGAGAAAAGGTGGTTTTTTTTATCAAGGATGTAGAAGTTTGAGATGTTACACAGAAAGGCAAACTATTTCATAGTTTTGTGGAAGAAATCGCAAAGTCTCAATCACCTTTTGTTTTCCTGGCAAAAACCTTTAACTCGAGACTGTCGGCAAACGATCCAGAATCTGGACAGGTTATAAAAGAGTTTTGTTAAGGAGACTCTCCCGGACGCGTTGGTGTATGACAGTCCAAAACAAACAAAAAAAAACACTTCTTGGCCAAAAAGTGCCCCGAAAGAGTAAAAAAATTGAATGAATGGGAAAAACGAGCAAATTTGTAAAAAAAAATCACCCTCAAACAAACATTCGTTGTAAAGCCATACGTTGACGTAGAAACTAACTTAATTTAAACTTCAAAACACAGGGAAACTTGTCCTCTTTGCCTGTACCCGACAGCATGTCCCTATCATGTCCCTCGATGTTCTGGCCGTGGAGGTGGGGTGGCAGCCGTGTTTGATCGTAGTCTGTTAATTACTCCGAAACCTAATATTGATTATAATTCATTTGAAAGCCTTATCATCAGCCTGTGTCACCATAGCTGGAAAGCACAGCCCCTCCTACTTGTCGTAGTGTATCGGGCCCCAGGCCCCTATTCAGATTTTTTGGCTGAATTTCCAGAATTTCTTTCAAACCTAGTTCTCAAAACTGACAAAATCATTATAATCGGTGACTTCAATATTCATGTAGATGTGGTCAGTGATAGCTGCAGTACAGCATTCACTTCTATAGTCGAGTCCATTGGCTTCTGCCAGCATGTGCATGAACCCACGCACTGCTTCAACCACACCCTGGACCTTGTTCTATCTTATGGTGTTGAAATTAAACACCTGACCGTTTCACCCCCTAATCCACTTATTTCCGACCATTCTTTAATTACTTTCAACTTCCTTCTAGCCGGTTGTGTGCGAAAGAAGAGCAGTATATATACACGGCACTTAACCGACAGCGTCTTATCTAACTTTAAAGAAGCTATCCCCCTGTCTCTTGGAACTGCATCCCCCCCTCTCTGTCATGAAAGCTTGAGTCCCTCCCTCATCGATCACCTCACTGATAGCTTTGTTACCTCCCTTCGCAAGACTCTCGACTCGGCTGCACCCCTAACAAAAAAGACTATCTCTAGACCACGATCCGCCCCCTGGTTTACTCCAGAAACTCGCCACCTAAAGCAGCTAGCACGTAAGTTAGAGAGGAAATGGCGTTCCACCAAAAACACTAGTATTTTTCTTACCTGGAAAGATAGTCTGAAGACTTACAGGCTGGCTCTGTGTAATGCCAGAGCGAGATACTACTCCTCTCTAATTGAGGATAATAAGCATAACCCTAGGTTTCTGTTCAGTACTGTAGCCAGGCTGACTCAGAGTCATAACTCCACTGAGCAGTGTGTCCCTACCCATCTCAGCAGTGGTGAATTTATGGACTACTTTAACAACAAAATTACAAATATTAGACAAACAATTACGACTCACTCAGCATGCATGGCAACTAACCAACCCCCTGTTGCAGCCTTTCAGATCACAGATGTGGATATAACCAGGTCACTATCCTCATTTGACCCCATTGACCTGCATCAGCTGACCACTATCATCTCCTCCTCTAAATCTTCGACCTGCCTCCTTGACCCGATTCCGACCAAGTTGTTAAAGGAAGTGCTGCCTTTAATCGCCACCTCCTTACTTGACCTCATCAACATGTCCATAACAACAGGTTACGTTCCTCTTACGTTCAAAGTCGGAATAATCAAACCCCTCCTCAAGAAACCGTCCCTTGATCCAGGAACTTTAGCAAATTACAGACCGATCTCTAACCTCATCTTCATCTCAAAAATCATTGAGAAGATCATTGCCAACCAGCTCTGTGAACACCTCAATAACAATAGTTTATTTGAATCCTTCCAGTCTGGTTTTAGAATAAATCATAGCACTGAGACTGCACTGGTTAAAGTCACTAATGACCTCTTCATGGCGTCTGACCAGGGTCTCATTTCAGTGCTTGTCTTGTTAGATCTCAGTGCTGCTTTTGATACGGTCGACCACCAGATCTTACTAAGGAGACTGGAATATCAACTCGGAATTAGAGGCACTGCTTTAGACTGGTTCCGGTCCTATCTTTCAGACCGATATCAGTTTGTTTGTGTTAACGATAACCAATCGCCACGTACTAAAGTCAGCCACGGGGTTCCGCAAGGATCTGTGCTTGGTCCAGTTCTTTTCTCTGTATATATGCTCCCTCTAGGTGATATCA
Source organism: Karalla daura (assembly GCA_029224185.1). Lineage (NCBI taxonomy): Eukaryota > Metazoa > Chordata > Actinopteri > Chaetodontiformes > Leiognathidae > Karalla > Karalla daura. Next base: position 17,722,973 of record CM055201.1, read on the forward strand.
TCAGGAGTCACTCTATAGATTTCCACTGTTATGCTGACGACACTCAGTTATATCTATCTATCAAGCCGGGCGAGCTCAACCGTCTACAGCAGCTTCAGTCCTGCCTTGATGATGTGAAGGCCTGGATGACTAATAATTTCCTCCTTCTGAACTCTGAAAAAACAGAGTTACTGCTCATAGGTCCTAAACACCTACGCGATTCAATATCTGATGCCATAGCATTACAAGGTAGTTTTGCGACTTCTTCTGCCACCACTGTTAAGAACCTAGGTGTTAGTTTTGATCCAGACCTGTCTTTTAGCTCCCACATAAAATCGATCTCACGGACTGCCTACTTCCACCTCCGCAATATTTCAAAAATAAGACACCTCCTCCCTCTCCATTCAGCAGAACAGCTGGTCCATGCCTTTGTTACCTCCAGGCTGGACTACTGCAACTCTCTACTGGCTGGAAGCTCCAATAGGTCGCTGAGAACTCTGCAGCTCATTCAGAACGCGGCAGCCCGTGTCCTGACTAAAACTAGAAAGAGAGATCACATCTCTCCTGTTCTGGCCTCACTACACTGGCTTCCTGTACCTTTCAGGATCCAGTTCAAAATCCTCCTCCTTGTCTATAAAGGTCTTCATGGTCTGGCACCCTCTTATATCTCAGACCTGATAAAACCCTATTGCCCCACTAGGACACTTCGTTCTCTGAATACAGGCCTACTTGTGGTTCCAAGAGTCTCTAAGTCTAGATGGGGAGCCAGAGCCTTCAGCTACCAAGGCCCTCTGTTATGGAACCATCTACCAGTTTCAGTCCGGGAGGCAGACACCCTCTCTACCTTTAAGAGTAGGTTAAAAACCCTCCTTTTTGACAGAGCCTACAGATAAATCCAAGATAAGCTGCTATAGGTTGAGTCTGCTGGGGGTCCCCGGCACATTGAGCTCTATCTTCTCTGCCTTCTCTGTGGGTGTGAATCAGGTTCACGTTCCCTCTAGCTTCTCTCTTTCCTCTTGGCCTCTCCCCGTCTGTTTTCCATCTCCTCCTCTTCCTCCCTCTCCTGCCCCTCTCCTTTGTTATCTTTCAATTTATTTTTATTCTTATTTTATTTTTATTTTCATTTTATTTTTTTTTTCATTTTTATTTTTTGTTTATATATATATATATATATATATATATATATATATATATATATATTTTTTTTTTTAATTAATTAATTTATTTATTTATTCTTATTTTAATTTTTATTAATATTTTATTTTTAATTCTTAATTTTCTGTTTATTCTTATCTTACTTTTTCATTTTTCATTTTATTTTTATTATTTTTATTTTCCCTCCCGACTTCCATCAACACTGAGCTGGATCCAGGACCACCTCTACCCGGCTCATCTCACCGCGGTTCCTCCTGCCTGCTACTACTTCAATTCATTAATTTATATCCTGAACTGTTAGCCATCAATAATGTTTTGTTTGTGCCCGCCTGTCCGTCCTGGGTGAGGATCCCCTCCTCTGTCTCTCACCCTGAGGTTTCTCCCCTTTTTTTCCCTCTCAGGGTTTTTCTTGGGAGTTGTTCCTCAGCCTTTGCGAGGGTCTAAGGACAGGGGTTTTTTTTCACTATGTACACATTGTTGCTCTGCTTGTAAAGTGCTCTGAGATAACAGCTGTTATGATATGGCACTTAAAACAAATAAAAGTTGAAGTTGAAGTTGAAGCATGTTGATACTGTGTATCGCTTTTCATCCAGGCCCTCTTAAAAACAGTACTATAACACTATACCACTATAACACTATAACACTACTTAAAAACAACACTACAGTGAGGAGAGACTAACTGTCAGTGTGGGATCGCTGAAAAATCTGTTCTCAATTTTGTGTTTTCACGCTGCTCCCAGCCACACCGTAAGCAGTAGGCAAATTCTTTTCTCCACTTTTGTAGGAGAATTTGTGCACTTTCGTGCGATGCAGGCCATAAACCCGTGCGCCTGATAAAATTTAAACGGTGAACCTCAGAGTCAGACCAACGTAGCCTCTCCTCTCCATAAGCCTCCATTCGTTTTCCGACCACTGCGATCAAAGTTAAAATTTACACTTCTACTCGAAATTTCAGCGTGCAGGATCATTCTTGTTTTAATCTAATATTTACTGCTCATGCATTAATGAATCACACACACTGCATGGCCTTGATGTGAATGCATTTTTAACATCACCCTAGAAGGTACTTAATTAATTAATCACATCAAATTAGAGGCCTTAGTTCTGGACTTGAACTAATTGGATAACTGATTTAATAGTGTCTGTTTCTTCAAGAGTCCCTGCCGTACTTTTCAATTACTGCCAATTAGAACAGTGGATTATTCAGGCAGTAATTCAGGCAGTGTTTTGAAATCCTGTGATGGGAGACTGTAGAAGCCACCAAACTCCCCCAACTATCAGCTGGCATCTCCATGACATGATACGATACGTGGTAAACATGATAAGAACAACAGCAATAAAGCAGTATTTCATTCATTATTCTAACTTGATGGTAATAATACTAGTACCACCCTTCAGTAATACCGCTACCACCCTTCCCTCTCCATGGTTGTGAGCCTCGGCTTGGTACAGAAAAATGCTCGAAGAGTAATAAAAGTGTCCACTGCGGAGATTAACATGTCTCTGACCATCCTCAAGAATTTTGAGAGCAAAGCTTCAGTTACACTTTGGGTTCCTTTCCCTGCACCTTAGGTAACAAAACTGTCAATGAGAGACTAAACAGACCTTGTGCTACACACAGGAACATTGTTCCAAAGACTTCCTCTGCCTGCTTGGGAGACAAAGCCGGCCCTCCCTGCCGGACATATGTCATAAACTATGTCTTATGAGATCCGGCTCTTCCTTTAAATTACCAGACCCCTCCCCCTCCGACCAACAATTGATGTCATTGTTCGTTCGTTCGTTCATTCATCCATTCATTCATTTTTCTTGAGTTATTAACCTACCTCATGTATTCATTATTTAGCCTTCATTAAACCTTCCTTTAACACTGAAGTGTTGTCCGTGTCTTATCCCTGGAAATTTGAAATCAATGCCGGAGAAGTCATCTTCAGATCGTGAGATTGTTTAATAATCATATTTCCTTTGAAAGGAGGTGTTGCCCCAAATTACGTGTAAGAATCGTATATGGTAAGGGTTGTTCCTCCTATAATACCTAATGTGTTAGAAAATATGGATGCAGACACCTACAATATGCTCCACTATAAACTCCCAACTCAATTCTTTTTATTCAGGATTATCATTCCATCATAACATCTCCTATGGACTTGGGAACCATCAAGAAACGACTAGAAAACAACTACTACTGGAGTGCCAGCGAATGTTTGGAGGACTTCAACACTATGTTTACCAACTGCTACATATATAACAAGGTGAGGAGCTCTGAGATTCGAAATATAACACACAGGGTTGGTTCACCTGAGATGAAACCCTCATAAACCTCCCTCCCTCCTACAGCCGACAGATGACATTGTGCTGATGGCCCTCGCTTTGGAGAAGATCTTCCTGCAAAAAGTTGCTCTGATGCCGCAGGAGGAGGTGTCGCTTTCTCTGAACAAAGGCAAAGGTAGAGGCAGAAAGAGTTCTCAAGGTACTGAATTGTAAATGTGCTTTGTGTTGTAGTAGTACCAGTAGTTGAGCAATTTAAACCAGTTCGATCAATCAGTCTGTTCAATCAATCATGGAACCCCGCCCCCCCTTGTAGAGCCAATAGGAGAGATTGTGTCACCTGCAATAAAACTTTATAAAAGACTGTGTTAGAACAGAAATAAATTGGACAGAAATATGTCTGTGGACTCTTTACCAGTCTACTTAAACAGAAAAACTACCTACATGAACGCTGCCTGTTTTAGGAAATGAAATCTGAAGTCCAAAATTAGCATTTTGTGCTTTTTGTCCCCCTCTAATTTGTTATGACATGCGTTACGTTGATACAGGTGGGCAGAGAGAAGCGTTGACCGAAGATACAGCCCCCACATCTCACACTCCCTCCAGCACATCCACAGCGGTGCCCACACAGATCTCCCCAAAAGTGAGTCACTGTTTGTTTATTCCATCCACACGTCGTTTTAGAAAGGACAGACCGCAAGGAGATTTTGTTTCATTTTATTTTCATTTTTTTTGACATCATTGCAGAAAAGGAAGGCGGATTTGTCCCCAACGGCCACAAACTATTTGAGTGACTCATCAGAAAGGCAGAAAAGGAGAAGAAGCTCTGGCCAAGCCACCAATCCCCCCAGAAAGGAGTCATCGGCGGATGCCGGTGAACGGGGCGAGCTGAGCGAGCAGCTCAAGCACTGCAACGGCATCCTGAAGGAAATGCTCTCGAAGAAACACGCCGCCTACGCCTGGCCTTTCTATACACCCGTCGACGCTGCCGCCCTGGGGCTGCATGACTACCACGAGATCATCAAACACCCCATGGATCTCAGCACCGTCAAAGTACTCCGCAGGGATTTACATATAGGAATAAACACCTCCTCGTCTCGCTTCAGTCGTCATGATTGATCTTGTCTCTGGAATTGTTTTTTTTTTTTGTTTGTTTGTTTTTGCAGAAGAAGATGGATGGACGAGAGTACCTGGATGCACAAGACTTCGCTGCAGACATGTGGTTAATCTTCTCAAACTGTTTCAAGTACAACCCTCCAGACCACCCAGTTGTCAACCAGGCCAGAAAACTACAGGTACGGTTTCGATTACAGCGCAGGATTGGGTGCGTGCGATGTTTGATCTTCACGTGAGATACGAACATCAATACACAGCGCTCCTCACAGAATCTTCACCGTAAGTAATAATAACGAGTAGCCGTAAACAAAAAGTAAAGTGGTATAACATATAATGAGCAAAATAAGAACTAACAATGAGTGAGTTATAATAGTAATAAATAAGACAGACTGTCATGTTTACATTGTTTAAATGACAGTTAATTACTAAATAATGTAGAAATGAAAGTAGTTGTACTGCTTCTTCTTATTCGATATTCTGTTTCACCTCACTGCTGTCATGGTTTGCTTCAGGGCGTGTTTGAGAAGAGGTTTGCAGAGATGCCGGACAAGGTGATCTCACTGACCGGCTCCCCCATCTGTGACGAGGGGCGAGCCGCCCAGCTTCCCGAGCTGCAAGATCAGGTAGATGTCGCCGCAGATCTCTAACTCTTCCGCAGAGTCTAGCCTCATAACATGTGATCGTCTTCGAGGAATCCACTGGCTATTGCCTGCTTTTCCTGGTGCAGTGACAGTGACCGTGTTTCCATTGTAAAATGATAAGGCTCTTGCCTTCTTTCCATGACAGACAATATTCCTACGAAGCTGCTTTTGTGACTCATGGAAAAAAAAACATTCCACCAATATTCTCGCCCATGAGGACACTCACAAATGAGTGTAGTAACATTCTTTCGCAGCCCTTCATGAATAGGTCCGTGTGGTAAAATTTGCACACTTCTCAAAAGTGGGTTTGTTTGTCCCTCTGGTCAGAAGTGTAGACGTTTTTCGCCGTTTTTGTGATCCACAGAGGTGAATATAAAGAGGCAATAGTCTTTGTGTAGCAAATGGGCTGAGTCTCCCATTTCTTACTCACTCAAAATATCTAAACAGAATGAATGAGTTTGTGTGACCTGTGTCAAATTCAGAAAACTGTTCTGTTTGTAATAATCTTGGACTATTAACGTGCGTGTAAACAAGGTGATTGCAGTTTGCGGGAATGGTCTCAAGTTTGCCTTTGCAAATGTGGGCGAAGCCTCCACCTTGTTCCTCTTCACGCCGTAAAATAAAGTGAAAAGAGAGCTCTCAACACACCACGACAGTGGAGGTTTTTATCCCCTCCCACTTGTGCCACAAATGGAAGTTTTCCTCAGTGTTGCCAACATGTAATTGGAGCCATGGTTTATGTAAATGAAACGGGATCAGATGATAAACAAACAACACTCTAAGCAGCCAGCTACGTTTCGAAAAGGATTCAAAAGTCAGCTTGGCCTCAGATAAACAATCTTTCAGATGACTTTTTTTTTCCATTCTGTGGATTTTTCTGATGACTTTTGATATCATATGCAGTTAATCACCTGTCAAGACTTTATTCTCACACATTGTGTCACATCCCCCTCCAACACACAAACTCCGTAAATACTGATGAATGCCCTAACCTGCTATTTTCCTCTTAGCACTTTTCTTTTCATCCTCATTTTTCTCAGTACCACTCTTGTGTGTTTCTGTTGACATTCTACGCAGATTGAAGCTGTACACAAGCAGCTCTCTGCCCTCTCTGAAGTTCCAATAAACACAGCAAGGACGAAAAAAGATAAGAGCAGGCAAAATAAAGCCAGCACCAAGTCCCACTCCAGGTAACAACTTTTACATACATGGCCGAACTCTTCATTCTCACTGCATATAGGGAGACTGACTGCTCCTGCTGGACTTTCAGACCCCCATGGAGTCGGAGCGAAGGCTGGGACTCGGACGACGAGTCCCTGCAGATGACCTACGACGAGAAGCACCAGCTGAGCCTCGACATCAACCGCTTGCCCGGCATGAAGCTGGGCCGCGTGGTGCACATCATCCAAACACTAGAGCCCTCCGTGTGCACCAGCAACCCGGATGAGATTGAGATCGACTTTGAGATCCTGAAGCCGTCCACTCTGCGCCGGCTGGAGCAGTACGTCAGGTGGTGTCTGCGTAAGGAGTTCAAGAAATTCCAAAGTATGAAACCTGCTATTACAGTCATCATGCCATGAATGTAAAATTTAGAAAAAGCGTTTATTTTCTAGCTATGCTTCCTTTTCTTCTCCTCGCACAGACAAAAGCAGGCAGGCATCCGGCTGCAGCAGCTCCTCTGACTCTGAAAGCATCGGCTGCCCTGACTCTGCTTCAGAAAACAGCGATTCGAGACAGCCATCTGTTCTTTAAAAGATCCTTATATTTGTATTTGTGACTGTGTTCTATATCCGTTATGATAGCCTTGTTTCCTTTTCAGTATGCACTTTCCTTTCCTTTACTTTTTTATCTTGCTGCATCCATCACTGACGCTTCATATCTATCATAGGCTGTTAAGCTGCAGCAGAGCTGGCTGTGAGACTGCTGCAGCTTAGGATATTTTGTAAAATCTTCATTCCGACCAATATCCCGTCACGGTCAAATCTGCCTTTCTCAAGTGCATCACAGAAATACAGTTATGTCCATATAAGATGCAATATTTCAGAGGTGGCTCTCTTAAATTATGTGTGGGACTGTTTAGTGAGGTACTGGGGTTGCTTCAGGGACTGCAATATGTATATCTACTTTTATGTATGGGATTATGCCTTCAAGTATGAATTTGAAGTTTATGATAGTGGGCCAAACATAATTCTGGCTGGGATTTTAAAGGTATGTTGCTTTGAAGGATTTTCTGTGTTACACTTTTTTAATACAACACTTTTTTAATACACACACACTCTTTTATTCAACCAAAAAGCCTTAAATGTGAAAAAAGCTGATCATAGCAGATTGTTCAGGTCTCCCTAAAGAGGTTTTAACAAATGAATTAATATTTTTAAACCATCAGTGATGCAGCCACCATGCAGTGTGCAGTTTTGTTTCTACTGACAAAACAATTCATGAACTGTGTACTCTGGATAGTGCTTACTGTGTGAAATCCTTATGAATTCTTCCTATTATCTTATGGAAATATTTGTTACATAATTTATATTAAAATGTATTTTTCTATCTGCAACAGAGCAGTGAATTGTGTCATGTCTTATTTGACTAAAACTCCCTGGCTCCTTTCCATAGGGGCAATTTTTGCGACACAGTGCCAAACAGGGAAACAGGGATTTTTGTTTTCTACCTGGCTCTAGATGTGAAGAGCATTCGAACTGTCTCTGAATATCATTGTCCAGTAAGGTTAAAGTCGTGCTTCATCTCCGCCCCTTTTGTGCATTTTCAGTTAGCAAAAAAGTTGGCACTATGACTCCCTGTGACAAAATCCTTTTTTTGAAGAAGAACAGACTCTCAGTGCCTTCCCTATGTGATTTTATGTGAGCGCACTTGTGCGTTTACAACATACGTAACGGCAGTAGCGCAGAGAGATGCGCACAAACGTGCGTCATCTCCTAGAAAGTTAAAACACAAAGATTCCAAGTACTACACGGACAACAGGCTAGCAGTTCCACACCTGCATGAGGTGAGCAAGAACCGGTTTATCCTGTTGGCTCATTCAGCAGGTGGAGTTTTGCAGGATTTTTGAGGATTTTTTTTATCAGTCACCTTGGACATTATGGGACTCCCTCCACCCACACACACACACACATACGCACACAGTTGTCAAGAGCTGCCACTGTTCCATTGTGCAGTTGCAGTGATATTGAGTCTCAGTTGGGTGCTTTCCCTCTGTCCAGACTTCTTAAAGTCATGTTACGAAAGACAAGACTTCAAACATGAGTTCAGTAATCCATCAGTGTAAACATCATGTCCGCTGTTGTTTCTGTCACCCGCAGTGCAGGGGCAGGCCTTTCAAATCACTTTCCATGCAACAGTGATGTAACTTGTGAATTCCCTAACTCGTGTTTCAAGACTCTGCGCTTATTCTTTTTTCTCCCATCGGTATAAAAACAACCATGAAGGCTGTGTTCAAAACTCTGAAACTTCTTGGAAAAACAGTCCAAACAGCTATAATGTAATTTGTAGTAACTGAATCCCAGAATGGGGGGCGGGGGCTGAACAGGCCCTTATGCAAATATTTGCAACTTTTTTTTTTATATATAAGGTGATTAAGCTTTTAAAGCTGTTGGCCAAATATTTGTACATGTTTTACCAAGTGCCACCACACAGGGCTCCTAGCAAGGTCCATTTTAGTGGCAGATGACTGACATTTTATTCTGTTTATGTAAATTGAACTAAATGCATGAAGAAAGGCACTAAAATCAGCTTGATCTTGTTGAGGTATTTGAGAAATGCTTGTTCTCTCCTCCCACATAATAAATCTATCCGCGATACATAATTACCGAAAGGTCTTGTTTTGAAGGCTGATACTTGTGATAAGATCCTGTTATTTAATCCATCATCTTTACTAAGGTGAGGCTTTTGGGTTTGTTTTGGGTAAATGAATATGGGAGCACAAAGTTTGCTTTGTGTGATATTTAAAAAGAAAGAAGAAAGAAAGCAGGGGGAAAAAAGCCCATTGTGCTCTTTAGTAAGTATGCACCTCAGTGGAAAAAAACCCTTTTGCCTCAGAAGTTCACTCCACTTTCAGCTGTCCTGCCAATTGCCCTGCAGGAACTGGCACACACTCAAAGCTGACCAGTGAAAACAGCTGCTGGAGCCTCTGTCTGCTTGTGCCCCATCTTATCCCACTGCTTAACTTCTCTCCGGAAGCATTGGAGATGTGTAGTCATGATTTTTGGGATGAGAGGACTGCAGTCCTGCAGCCCTAACCTATATTGGCAAAAAGAGGAGAACAGCGTTCACATGCATACATGCAGTCTTGCCGTGGCTCAACTCTGCCTGCAGTTCAGCAGTGCACCAGTTGATGGCCACCATGCACCATCTGTAGTTCAGCTAATCAGCTTTTCATGGTTTTACTTTTGTATTTTTGAAGACACTGCATTTGGACCATGTGTAACTTATACAAACTCCTGCAGTATATTTCACTTTTTGAGTCATTATCTTGTCACTAGTAGTCATGTCTTGAAGGTTGGAGACATTTTCATGACATAATGGACTGAGAGCTATTTTAAAAGATACATTATAAAAGCACATTAATGCCTCCTATTTTATAAAAAGGGTAAAAAGAAAAAACACATTTGCTCATCAATAGTGTTGAGCTCTAACTGCAGCGGGACCATTCACCATGCACAGCTTTCTTGCTGAGCCCAGCTTTGGTATCTTTGTGCATATTGCTCTTTGGCGACCTCCATTCCCATCATGCCACATTGAACATGCCACTCAGCACCACCCAACAACCTTGGGGCATGATTGATCAGTGCCAAAATTTGACTGACAGCTAGTCATTTCTGCCACTTTGTGGCCATCACTCACAATGCACGGATCGCACGTTACAAAGGCCACATACGTGCAACTCTCCAGATGCATCATGTAAGGCCGATGTTTTGATTAATGGACCTCTGGTTTTCATTTTCTTTTTCACCGCCCTTTAGTGGAACGCATGGGGAAAAAAATGGTGACTCAATGAACATGGCCTCACACTGTCAATTTGAACTGAGGCATGTAGAATGAAGTGCACATGCATGCACTTCCAGCCAGTAAACGATTTATGCTAATGTGGCATATCCACATTCTTATAATTGCAAATTAGCTCTTGATAAAGTGAGAGCCTTTTTTAAACTATAGCTATGTGTGTGTGTGTGTGTGTGTGTGTGTGTGTGTGTGTGTGTGTGTGTGTGTGTGTGTGTGTGTGTCTTAAAATCATTACTTAGTTGTTCAGGGTATATTGTGCTGCTTCACATTCACACATACAGTATATACAGATGAGTGACAAATTAAGAGGAAATGCAACATGACCTTTTAAGTTTATTATCATGCGGACATTATTATCAGCAATGAAATTCTCATATTCAGAGTCAACGAAACTTGTATGGTATGCAGGATATGATATAATTAGAGTGAGTAAAAAAAAAGAATAGATGGAACAAGAGATGAATAAGATTACCCATCAGACGAAGGCCAGTGCATATGTTTATTTTTGCACCACTGACCTCTAACATGATCATTCTTATTTGTGTGACGGCAGTTTATGCAGGGCATACCTTTGCTCCTGCCCAAACAGTCTGGTCACATCTTGCACTGACATTCACAGTCACCTGAGGCAGAGTCCCTCCTCTGACATGCCACACCAATGCCCCAGCATCACGGTCATCAACCTTAAGCCCACTGCCGTCTGTATTTTTCCACAGAGGATACAGGCGTCGCCTGGTTCCTGCTCTTCAAATGGTGTCCTGTGTTTTTCCTTGAATGTTCATTGTTTGTACTTTCTGTAAAATGCATGGTAGAATTATGGCTGCTGGCCTGAAACAAAAGACCATGATAGTATGTTCCCGCAGAACAAAGCTGAAATACTGAAATACCTACAGTTATCTGTTGAGGTAGGATTACACAACACAATCACAACTTCTCCTCTTTTTAACTTTGGAAATTGTACTCAACTTCTGTTAAGCGGTAAAGCCATAGTCTAACATAGTTGGCAAAGTTCCTGTGGAACTGTTAAAGGTTAATCTGCTTTCTCTTCAGAGCTGATGGTAGGAACAAGCAACTGACTCTCTCCAGTTCTCTGTCAGTGCTACCTTTTGGGTCACATTTTTCCAGATAACTCTGCGGTAAGCATAGCAGCACAGATCTCCCCAGAAAAAAAAGGAGCAGCCTGCTTAAAGATTTATAAGCCATATTTTAGCCTGATGGGACTGTTCAAAAGGTCTTTAAAGGTTAAGTGATCTCATGGCTCCATCAGCCAAACTCAAAGACCATTTGTACATCACAGAGTGCATTGTGCAAAGGGCATTATCAACAGCCATTCTCCCTGCTTGCCCATATTTATATGCCACATGATAACACACTTCTGCCAGAATTAGGACAGGTGTTGGCTGAGAATAAAATATCTCAGTTTTTTAGATTTGCCTGCTGAAATCACACTATAGCTTCCCCTCACAATAACCAGTGTGAAAACTTCGGTCACCAAGAGAAAGTTTTAATGAAAAGTCACATAAACAGCATGCAGATACTATAAGTGCTGATACCCACCAGTCCTGCTAATTGCTTCCATGATGGCCTTTTTGCTGGTAGATGATTTGATTAAACCCTGAGGCCCAGGAGCCTGAGGTGAATTAGAGGCTAACACAGCCAACACTTAGAATGGGTAACACTCAGAGGCCTAGAACAGTTCACCTATAATGCCAGGAAAAGCGCCTTGGGGTCCCCAGCAGTCCTGTCCACCATAATGAGCAGATGTGTGAATCTTCAGGAGATGGGAGTGAGTCCCACCAGGTCCAAACACAAACTGTCTAGACACTATGTCTCATGTCTAGACAGTGGTCCCTGGACATGGCCCTCTATAGGGTTCATGGTCCAGTATTGTACACATGTCACCATTGTAAAATTATTTCTTCTTGTCGCCTGAGCAATATTATTCAACATTACTGAGCACTAAATTTCAACTGGTTACATATTTCATTATTCCTGTGTAGCATCACAGTAGATTAGTGGATGGCGCTGTCGCCTAAAAGGAAGAAGGTCCCTGGGTGGAGTCCCGGTTGGATTGAGGGCCTTTTTAATCTGTGGAGTTTGCAGGTTCTCCTTATGTTTCTCAGTACTTAATTTTACTCCTACACTCAAAAAACATGCATGATTAGGTCAGATGGAGACTGAATTGTTCCTAGCTGTCAGAGTGAATAGTATGTTTGTCCTGTGATAGACTGGTAATTCATTTCCTGCTTTCACTCTATGTATGCTGGAGATAGACTCTGCAGACTCATCTTTAATGGGATGTCACTTAGTTGCAAACTCAGAAATGATGGCCAACAGACATGAAGGCGAAAAGTTTGACACCTGAGTGAAGATCTACGCCAGACAGAGTGGCCACTCTGCAGTCTGAGGTGTCTGGAAGGCAACAAGTGCATCAGAGAGTGGGTGTGCCAGGAAAAGCGGAGCTTATCAGCTTAATGCCAGTGAAAACCGAGCCCATGTCAGCAAAGCAATTTATCGTCTGCCTCAGGGCGTGCTCCTGAGGGGCTCACACTTTGGATGGATGTAGGGGGAAGCTGCAGTGATTAAAATTCAGTACCTCCGACTGCTCGCGGAGCATTGCTAAACAGCAGCTCGTCCTGGCTACTGGATATGGCAAAAAGGGGCAAAACTCTTTTGGTTTAATAGCACTGTTGCTTCTGTGTTGTAATTCCTTTGCCCACATGATATATTCCTACTATCCCATCCAAACCAAGCAACTCTTAACATAAAGTCTCTGTTTAAATCCCTCCCTAAGCCATAGCTATTGGTGATTTCGGTGAGTCTGCTTGTATGTGGTTTTCATTGTTGTTGCATTGCTAACAAATCCTCTTTCCGATGAAAAAGAATTGCACTAACCCCAGACTTTGTGCAGCTGTATTTTATGCAGGGTGATAAATTAGCCAAATCTATTGTGTCTCTGTGGAAATCTCAAGGTGGTAAGGAACAGTGATGACTGAGCTGAGAAAGTAATGAGACATGACAAAGAGGATTTAACAAGAAACAGGTGGCATATTGATGTAAATGACAATTAGGCAGTTAATTGACCAAGTATGATTATTTTATTAAGGGCTGACATTGGGAAATCTTTGGAATGAGGGAGAAGTATGGAAATTAGCTAGAATAGGGGTAATGAGGAATGTGCTGAAATGTGAACAAATAAAACCCCAAAATATCTAAATGACAGGACGCAGCACATAAAAACTTGTTACGCCTGGTATTAGCCAAGGCTTGGAACACTAGTCATAGTTATAGTTGACATATGGAATCAAGGTGGGTAGATTTTTGCATCCAAAAGGAATAAAATTACATCATTTAAGTAAGGAGTAAGGATAAACATAAATCTGAAGCTTAGCAGTGGAGACAGGCTGCAAACACAAAACTGCCTGTGGCTTTGAAACTGATTTGGCAAAGTTGTGAGGGAAAGTTGCACACTGACTGATCATGGAGATGTGACGCAACATTGTTTCTTTTCATTTAAAGCCACCTGGAGAAACACGATTCCTATAGTCCTTCCGAGCCATCTGCTAACTCATCGGCGAAATATCAGGCATGATAACTTCCCAATACACATTTCACATAATCATTTGTAATAGAGTGGGTGAAATCGTAAATTAAAGGATAGCAGTGTTGCCTCAAAGCAAGGAGGTCCTGGGTTCAACTCCCGGTTGGACTGACTGCCTTTCAGTGCAGTTTTCATGTTCTCTGTGTGTTGACATAGGTATTCTCTCCCTGGTTCCTCTCACAGTCCAATAACAGGCATAGACTAGAGACTCTGCATTACTTCAAGGTGAAATATTTGTGCAATACACGTCTCCATTGCAATATGATTGTTTAATTCATGTCACCTGTGCAGGATTACTAACCATAATTCATCTAACATGAACACTACATTTCAGCAGTTTGCATATTTCATTATTCCTGTGAATCATCACGTTGGATTAGTGGATAACATGGTCAACTAAAAGCAAGAAACTCCCAGGTTGGATCAAGGGCCTTTCTGTGTGGCATGTTCTCCTCATGTGTCTAGGTACTTGAGTTTTCCTGCACAGTCAAATAGCATTGATATTTAGGAGACTGAATTTCTCCCATGTATGAATTTGACAGTAAATAGTGTGTGTCCATGTTCTGTGATGAACTGACCCGTCCAAAGTATATTCCCTGACTGCTGGGGTCTATGAATAAAACAGCTAAACAGAATTCAGCCATAATTCATTTATTATTCACCCCTGCGCTGTTCCTGCTCCGACAAGCCAAAGTGTCTCTAGTGAAAAAGACCAATTGGTTAAAAAAATAGCATGGAGTATACCACAACCCATGTGTTGGCTCAGGCTTTGTGGAATCACCACAGACGTCAGGGTTTGATGGAACAAGTCAAGACAGGCCAAGTACATTTTTCAGTAGCAGACAACCGAAAGCATTTCCCACCTTGGGAAATGTTGTGTTTTTTGTGGTGGTGTTTTTTGATTCTCTGCCACATTTTCTCTGAATGCAATTCGCACTACACCCAGGAGTAAGGTTGAGCAGTGTCTTAACCTTTTGAGCAAGCACTGTTTGTCACGGTATTGGCTGATTTACACTAAAGGTTAGTGGCTCAGTGATCTCGCATGACACTACTCTGAGCAATGTGACACACCATATGGGAATCACAGCTGACCTGAAAAATAGCACTCTTTATGTAAGTACCGTGACTTATTTTAATGGTGCATCTAAACACTGTCCCCCAACAGACTGTGTCTACTGTCATGAAGCCTGTACACTATTCATAAACTCTAACACTGTTAGATTACTGTAATATCACTGCGACTGCAAATATAATGGAGTAAAAATCAATCTATTACATAAATAAATTGATATACAAAATATTCACATTAACCTCATGTCATAAACAATTTTAAAGGATAGTCATCTGAAGGTCTAAACAGCAGAAAATATTTGTTTAATTATGCTCAGGTGTGGTCCTACAATAGCTATGTTCTCAGGAGGTGGCACAGCTGAATGTGCATGTGTGTGTGTGTGTGTGTGTGTGTGTGTGTGGTTGAGTAGGTGAGTGAGTTCAGAATGTCATCACAGTCCTCCAGAGAGTTTGTAGTGCGCCGAGTGTAGAAACTACCACAAGAGAGACAAAAAACAGCAGCAGACACTGTTTCTGTAAATCAAAAACATTATATCCCACATCTGATGCAATCTGCTGATGTCTTCAAGGGCGCACTCTCCCTTTAGTTGGCAGCATTGTTAATGAAAATCATCACGATTTTGATTTCGATTTCGACTGAGCACAGCCCATTGAGCTCTACTGTAATAGAGCGGTAGGCTTTAACCTCATATAATGGTCATTACAAGTGGATCACCTTGTGAGTGTGTTCATAATGACAATATAACAGTAGTCCAGAGATTTTGCATTCCCCTGATGTAGGAACTACAAAGAGAGAGCGATTAAAATAAAGGCTTAAAATCAAAGCAGCAGAAGTAAATCCAACTCAAAAAATAAACATAGGTAACGTGGTGCAGCCTGCTGATGTCTTGAGATAAATATAGTACAAATAGGCACTCCTAGATAGATTGAGTCCTCTACAAGGAGGCCCAAAGTCTGTATTTTCTGAGGAGGCTTAGGTCTTCTGACATCTGTAGGAGGCTGCTGAGGGTGTTGTCTTGTGCTCTTCTCTGTGCTGTTGCGTGCTGGGGCAGCAGGTTCAGGGTAGCAGGCGCTCATAGGCTAAACAAAATAATACGTACAGCTGCGTCATGTTGTGGAGCTGGACTCTGGAGTTTGTGTGTGATAGGAGGACACTGTCCCAAGTTATGGGTTCTCTTGGAGAACATCTCACATCTACTCCATGATCTTCTACTCAAGTTTAAATAATCTTATTTCCTTACTGACTTCTCTATTAGTTACATTTGTATTCTTGTAGGACCACACACATGTTACAAACACAATTTCCCTCTGCGGATTAATAGAAAGGTATTCAGATTTTCTACTAGTTTAGAGACAGTTTACTAAACATTGACTTAGTTGCTGAAACTTATGCTTATGCTAAATGTACAGTACATATTGAAGCAATGAAAGTTTGAGCCCTCTACCAGAGATCTCAGAGTTTGAGGTTTCTGTGTGGTATCTTAACTGATGTTGTTCCTGGGATCTGTCGGAACCACTCTTGCTGGTTCATGTCCTGTTCATTTATGTGATGAGTTTGTATGTTCTCTCTGTGTAAGCACCAGGTTACTAGGATTAGAGGTTTAGGGGTGCTGAGCACCCAGGGAGCTGCCGGCCAGGCAAGATAAGTTTCACTTTCACGCTCAAATTTTAGGGGTGCAGGGAAAAGCCTATGGTAAGCACACATTTTTTCTGGGTATTCTGGTTTACTACCACAGTCCTAAAACATGTATGTTTAGACTGCTGTTTATGTAAATTGCCCCTTGGTGAGACTGAATAGTGGGTTCAGACCACAGTCTATGGTTCTTCGTTGGTTGGTACAGTGATTTGATGGTTAGCAAGAAGGACAGAGGTTCAACTTCTGGGTCAAAACATAATAATAATGAAATATAATGTACGGATCCTTATCAGATCAGATTTATTGCCAGCTACGAGAAATTGGATTTGGCGATTTATTATCTTCATATGGCAATCATCATGAGCGGATCAAAGCGATTGCGTGTGAGTGTTTTGTTTGAACTGTTCCTTTAGTTTCCTTGTTTCGGCACCCACTGCAGTTCACACATCGTCCGTCAGAGGGCGTATCATCCACAACTCCTAGCGGGGAAAGAGAGTGAGGGGGAGAAAAAAAAACACAAAAAGAAGAGAAAAAACAAAAACACTGCTTGGAAGTCACATTCTTGGAGTAAGAAGCCACTTCCACACAAAGTACGGAACACACCATCCAGCTCCTACAGACGGACACGTCCGGCCCCGGGGATCAGTGCTGCTCAGGACCGGGGGAGAGCTGGGAGGGAAACGTGGAGAGGGAGACGCCAGATACAGAGAGAGAGAGGGAGGGAGAGAGCGAGCGAGAGAGAGCGGGCATGGACGGAAGAGAGGCAGGAATCATTGCAAAGCGACGCTCGACACACGCGCAACGCGGTGTTTGTGGCCGTGCGTAAAAGCGCAGAAAACAAAAGTCGCGTTTCCCGGATAAATGGAAAGAGCGACGGAGCGTGTTTTGGATACGAT
Organism: Karalla daura; assembly: GCA_029224185.1. Classification (NCBI taxonomy): domain Eukaryota; kingdom Metazoa; phylum Chordata; class Actinopteri; order Chaetodontiformes; family Leiognathidae; genus Karalla; species Karalla daura. Next base: position 17,740,352 of record CM055201.1, read on the forward strand.
TCCACAGCGGGGGAGCCTTGTTTAGGCTGTGTTGTGGACAGAGGACTGTGGACTTCTGTGCGTGTTATCTTTGCTGTGGAAATCACGGGAAGTTCTTTCTTTTTTTGTGTTTGACTTTCGAGGAGACAATTTAAGACGTGAATGCGGTAGGTAGGTGATTCCAGGGTGGGGGGCTCACCAACTACACAGACTTGGAGATGATCTGAGCTTGTCTCTCGTCCACAAATTGTGCTGTTTGCTTCACTGAAATGTGAGACAGCGCTGACACCCAGCTGTTTCTGCGGCCATTCATTCACGCCTCCTCCTGGATTTGGGATATGCTGAGAAAAAGTTTTTTAAGAATGAAGAGGAGAAAATTCCCATAGCGGATCTGCATCTGAACTGGTGCGGGCTTGTTTTGGGGGTCTCCTTGCAGCCTGAGCTGATATGCGTCTGGGGATGGGAATATAGCGCGGAGAGACACTACTGCCAGTGAAAACCACCACAGCCGCTGTCACATTCAGAAGCGTCAGATAGAAAGGAACAGTCCCAGAGGAGCAGCCGTAAGACCCAGAGGAGCCGGTCCCGCGTCTCTGTAGAGCGACATGGAGGAGTGGAGGCAATGCGGCCGCTGGCTGATAGACTGCAAGGTCCTGCCCCCCAACCACCGGGTGGTGTGGCCCTCTGCAGCCGTCTTCGACCTGGCACAGGCCCTGCGAGACGGGGTGCTGCTGTGCCAGATGTTGCACAACCTCTCCCCGGGCTCAGTGGACCTGAAGGAGATCAATTTCAGACCCCAGATGTCTCAGGTGAGCCTGCAGCTTCCAGACCTGCAGAGGATGGGGTCGATCTTCCACCCCTGCAGCTGTCTTTACAACCCCATATACACACTCGTTTCTCCCACACAGTTTTATCCACAGTGCCACAGTAACTGCTGCAATTGTCAGGCTTGGGTGGGATAGTGATCTAGTGGTAAGCAAGAAGGTCACACGTTCAACTCTTTCACCATCTGCTCCAGTTTCCTCCTACAGTCCAGAACATGGATATTTACGCTGACTGGAGACTGTGCAATAGTCAATACAATAGCAACTGTATAAACTCCCCATCTCCCACACTGACTGAATCTTCTGACTTTCAATGGCTGAGAGCAGTAGGAGGAGGAGGAGTAAGGTTTTTACTAGTTGAGTGCAAGTTAGGTCAGGAGACGCTCGTGGGTAAGATCTGGGTCTTCAAGAGCTTCTTGAAGATGGAGAGGGAATCCCCACTGTGGTAGAGTTTGGTAGCATCAGGGAACGACAAATGAAAATAGTCTGGAGTGGAGTGCTTGTTCAGATGGCACTTCAAGATGACATCATGGGGGCATTTAAGTATCACTTTTTTTTATTTTGAGGATTACCCTGGCATGTCCTTGATTGTTTTGGGAATCTGAATCATATTGTTACAGTTCCTCATTGCTGGTTTTCCCCTCAGTTTTTTTTTTTTCAACCTGAAACCCTCCTGTCGCAACAAGCCCAGTGCAGGTCCACTATCAGTGCATCTGTGTTAACTCAGCAGTGTTACAGACGTGCATGGTGGCCACTCAGGCCTGCACAGGTACGGGAGCAAAGGTGCCACCCTGAGCAGATAAGTGTCAGACAACTCCTGCCAGACCTTCCATCTACATCGAGTTGTTTGTGTTGCTTGTTCTGTCACTTTATGGCACCTTTGGAAGTCTGCTCCCTGTCAGGTTATCAGCAGAGAGGAATGAGTCAGTGCAGTGAAGTGGGAGTTGTTTCGCAGTGACAGCAGACTCTTCATTTGTGGAGTGGACAGCTAAGAAACAGCAATAACCTAGAGAGTCCAAGTGAAACAACTTTTGTTGAGTTTTTTTTTTCTGACAAGTGAGGAGAAAACCATGAAATATGTCATGTTTGTCTAAAAGATAAGATTTCGACTGCCTTGAGTTCAAAAAAAAGGAGAGAAAAAACATTCTCGGTTGACATATGGCAGGAGAGGAGCTTAGGTTCGCTGTAAGTGCCTTGTGGAGAAACTAACCAAAAATAACCACCTTGGCAGGTGGGTGTTTGGACTCAAAACTTGACTCCACCAAATGATCCGATTAGAGGTTTGGATGGTCGCACAGCTCGGTGGCTGCAAAGCTCACTCGCCACCTCGGCTCATGCAGGTTTCCAAAGCCAGTAGGAGGAAGTGTCGGGTGCCACAGGAAGTTTACAAGACCACAGCGGAGTAGAAGTGGGGCACAAGCTTTGCTGTGGCAGGCATTCCTGCTGACTTTTATTCACCCTGAAGTCTGGTCTTAAGTACCAGCGTGCCTCTACCGCCGGATGGTGTGAACTGTGCGGATTGGCACGCTGGCAGGATGTGCTCGGTTAATCTCATTGTCATGCTCGCAGAGGCCCAAACAGCCAAACTACCCAAGCGATTGCCCTCTGACTGCACACTTGTCTAATATTCTTGGCACACCTTCTGTGACCCCTTTCTGTCATAATAATGCGTGAATGTGTGTGTGTGTATGTTGGGTTTGTCTGTCTGGCCCTCATTCTGTGTTGCATGTTTCTGATAGATATTTAATGTCTCTTCCTTCATGTTCAATCTTGTTTAGTAAAATGAAAATCCAGCTGTGGGTCAAAAGAAAAAGCATTGTCGGCAGTTCATAAAAGATAAAATCTGACAATATATTAACCCAGAGCAAGTACCGGGAATACAGATTGAGAGCAGGGGATTGTTGCATTATTTGGGATGGCATCCAGATGAATACTCTCACCACCCTGACAAATTATAGATCAGCAGAGCGATTGTATCTCCACAAAGCATAACAGTGAAAAAAAGCTTCTCTTTTGCGGCTAAGAAATGGAAAACAATTTTTTTTACCATGTTTGTGCTTCTGTAATTGTGTTTCTGAAGGATTTGGAGGAGCTGTGGCTGCCTGATACTAAGCTCAGAGGGGTTAACCTTCCCAGAGAGACCGGGATCATGGTTGAAACGGTTCAAGAATAGTATTTCTGGCCATATGTGCAAAAATGGTGCCCCCCCCCCAAAAAAAGAGATAATCACTTTACCAAGCAAAATGCAAGATATTCTCTGCTCCAGTGCCTTCCAATTTTGAGGATGCGTAAATTTACATTATGCGTTTGTGCATTCTGAAATAGTTTGTCAAAGACAACACACGCAAAGGTTGCGTTTTGGTATCAGGTGATGGGTGAAATTAACTCAATGAAACAAAGTTCACAGCTCCAGAAGCTTCTTCCTGATTGTTACAGGGCGAGAGAGAGAGAGAGGGAGAGGTCTGGATGGCACACTTTGATCCGCCCACTAATCCCATGCTCCCGGTCCCAGTGCATGAGGCTGCAGCGAGGGTGGAAGGGGGTGTCCTCAGTGACAAATTGGGTTAAACAAAATGCTGGCAGCAGAACAGCAGTGTGTGATTTATGATAGGGAAAAGGTCAGAGCGCATGTGCTTTAACACTCAGCACACGGCCCGGTTCGACGGCTGAGCTGAATGAAGAGGAGGCGAGGCTGTGCGATTATTTGCTCAGGACAGAATTTCTCCATTTCACCCCTAACGGGCTCCAATGTTAATACTTCCCAAAATTGAGTCATGTGTTGGAATGTGACTCGCTGCGGTCCCTCGAATGCGTCCTGACACGGGCACTAGGTGTTAACAGGGGTCGTAAAGCTGCGTGACCCCGAGTCTCAGTGGAGGTTTCGGTGCCATTCAGTCAACAGGGGATGTGCTTTCCATTATCTGTAGTGACCCACATATTCTATTCACTCGCCGCTGCGAACAAGTTCCAATCACAACAATGCTTTAAATGTTGGCACTGATCCCAGTCTGTGCCCAAGCGCTTTACCATTGTGTCTCAGAGCGTTGTAGGGCTTTGCGGAGCTCCGAGGGAAGTCATCGCGGCTACTAAAGCAAAATGTTCCTGTAAGGAGTGTGTGTGTCCATGGCTGACTGCATCGCTGCATGCGTCGCGCGCAACCCACCCACCATAAATTTTATAGCGTGCAAATGTTGCGATGTAAAAGTGGATGTCTCGGTTACTGTGTTGAAGTTGTAAAACAGTTCATTCGCTTTCTTGTATACCTGTTCTGGCCTGGAATGTGTTCAGACCCAGCGCTGCCAAATGGGGATTTCCTGTGTCGAGTTCCTCCGCGTGTCCACTCAGGTTCAGTGCGGAAACGCTGAGGGAGTAAATTGATTAGTTGATCAACAGAAAATAAGCCGACATTTAAGTCCATTATCCAGCAAGAATGCCAAACATCTGTCTGTTGCTGTGCCTTAAATGCAATTCTTCTTCACCGTTGACAAAAAGGACTGTGGGACCTAAACACTTTAACAGTTTTCTGTGTGAACTGGTGAAAGTTAAGTGACCCATGTAATGTCTTAGCACTTTGGCTGTTATTACAGATTCCTGCTTCCTTGTACCTATGCATTCAGTGGAGGCTCCGAACAAGCAACATTTGCTATGTAGAAGTGACAGAAGCAGTTAAATTCTAATGACAGTGCTGCTGATGCTCACCAGCAAACACAATTATCACCCACTTATACAAAGCTGAAAGGTGACTTACTGAAGTCTGTGCTCAACGCGCAGGTGTGAAAGCACCTAATGGCTTAAAAATGAGCAAGGACGTCGCAAAGTCACTCAGCAGACTGTGACTGAATAAGTAACAGTTGATGGCATGCATTCATGTGGCTCAAAAGGCAAACGTCCTCTCATGCGTCTTTCCAGTTCATGGGAGGGGGAAGTCACCCAGTCGGTTGTGATATTCATGAAGTAAATTATAAAGCAGAAAACAGTACACATTTATAGCTGCGGAACGATAAGCTCTTAACTTGTCTCACATCAGGAGTAACTGCAGGCCTGAGCTGGGCATAAATAAATGGTAGCAGACGGTAAGCCCGGATTGATTGCCAGGTCGAGCTCACACATGCTAAAAGGTGGTATAACTGAACTGATCTGTTTTACTGATATAATCAGAAAGTACATAACTGAGGGGAATTCATGTGTTTTTTTTACAATGGAGGTTTTGACAATTTTCTGTGCAAGCCGTGTGTTCAGATTTTCCCAGTGTTATTTTTGGCAGGCGGGGAGGTGAAGTACCTCTTGCAAAGACGTTGTCGAGATGACCTTCATTGCAGCGGTCAAAGTAGAAATCCCTGATAGTGTACGGAGAAAAAACAAAACAAAACTAGCCAGGCTTTCCTTCCACCTCGAGGTCTTAAATGGATGCTTTAACTAGCACTGTTGTTTGGAGACTTGCGGGAGCTCAAAGTGTACATATCAAGAATCCAGCGCCTCAGGCTGCGTCTGAAAGACAAGACTGAGCTGCGCTCTCTGAAGCCTTTTGTGTGTTCTGCGGTGCTTTTCTTTTTTTTTTTTCACTCAGGCTTCCTCATTCTCTTCTTTCCTGTTAGTGAGGTAGTTGTGAATGCCTTTGGGATGACTCAGGCATTTGTATGTGTGTGTGTGTGTGTGTGTGTGTGTGTGTGTGTGTGTGTGTGTGTGTGTGTGCTTCCATGCTCTTTGTTTCTTTGTGCATGTTAGCGCGTGCACTTGTTTGTATGTCTGTAGGTGTGTCTGTATGTGTGTGTGTGTGTTAGCGTTGCTACAGTACCTGAGCTCAGACTAAATCTGTCAGCTGAGCTCGGAGCTCTCCTGGAGCTTCTCTGCAGCTCCACGGGGCTCCAGATCTCACACAGAGCCTGTCGCCTCCACTCCCAGTAATTGAGGTGCCTCTTCTTTGTCCAGCTCCCACCAGAAATATTGGCTACTGCTGGCAACGTAAAGAGAGCCGATTGAAATGCAGCTCTGTTGAATTTCCTCTATTCCTGGGCAGCAGTTATGAGTGGCCTATGAGCGTTGCGCCTATTCCTTTTTTGAATGAAAAAGGCAGCACCCTCGTGATCGGCGTGGGGGGTCAGCGCACACAATAACCCTCAGTGTCCTCAGTCTGTTTTGTCGAGTGGGGCCAGAGGATTTGGCCGAACCAAACTTTCAGATCCTGACACAAGCTAATTTTGCAAACGCTTTGCGCACAGTGCAACTTTTTGTTGGAGAAATTAGCATCATGTGCCAACAGAAATCCACAAGATTATGTGCACGCTGCAACAAAAGTATTCTGCTGAATTCTGCCTCTGTAGCTGCTTCTGTTTGAGCTTCTGTTTGGCTCGGTGGCAGCAGAGGCACTGAGGGAAAGTCTTCAAAGCATAAATTGATAGAAGTCAATACACGACAGCGTCTCATTGCCAAATGTGCCACAACCTAAAGTTGGAGAGACAAAATAAGGTTTTCTGTATGATTTTTATTTTTTGCCTGATTTTACGATTCACAGTCATGCGGAGTCTGCAGTAGTCGGCAAAGGTGTGTAGTATATGTGAGGGGTATAACCTCCAGTCACAGGAGTGTGAGAATTAGGGTTAGGGTTAGGGTTAAGACCTGACCTGATTGCAGTTTTTCATGTCAAAACAGGGTTTGTGTTTGTTTACACTTAAACTGTCACTCTTGTGGACAGGGAAGCTTTATTGAGAGTTTGATACATTCAGTTGGCCACATTGGGTTTGTTTGATGCATCGTGCTGTCTGTTATCCCTCATCAGGCACAGTCGTTAGATCTGCGATCCTCATTTTTTCGGTCATCTTTAAAGAAATAGAATCTGAAATTTTAGCCTGTACTGCAAGTCTTTTCAAGGCTGGAAACAACTGTGAAAGTCTTGTGGTGTGTCCCCACTTTAATGTGATGGCTAAAGCTGACAGTAAATATTTCTATGCACTTTTGGTTCTCATCGACTGGGAAATTTTGTTTTTAATTTTAGCTCTTGTTTGGTCCCTGCCAGCATTTGAGAGTGAAGATAAAACTGCGACTCTTTGTGGTTTGCCGGGTGTTGAAACTTCCTCGGCACCTCTGCTTCTTGATGCGTGGGCAGATATACTAGAATTGGCTCACTGTGCACATTGGGGGATTTTTTTTTTTTTGCTGTGCCACATTTTTTCTCAAGTGATTTATTGTTTCATAAGATGGATCGACACAAACTCTAGAAGTGTCTCTGCGCAGTGCGCCGAGTGCCCTGACTGCAAGAACTCTGCAGGCTCCTAAATAAGATCAGAGGGAAGGACATGATAAATACCTAACTGCCTACTATCCTGAGGTCTCTGTTAGAGTCCGGAGCGGGGGTGGGGAAGCGGAGACGTACTGTAGACATCCACCCACCCGGGCCTCCCTCAGGGGTAATTTAATCTCAGCGTTTGGTCTACTGCTGACCCCGCGACCCCGGGACCCACCGGATGCAGGTAATACCGCTAATGGAGCTCGTTAGGGACACATCCCGTACGGCACAGCTGAGACGGTGCCACCAGAAGCTAATGGGATTGACAAGGAGGGAATTGGTCCGGGCCAGGGTGTCCTAACCTTTTTATGTGAGCTAATCTCACTCCGAAGGTCATGGAATTTGTTTTTGATGTAACTTTTGATATTCACGCAGCCTGTGTGTTGACATTTGCACATCTGACCAATAAACACAGAGACATTTTGGTGGGTCATATCCTTTGTCTTAACCTGCAACATCAGTGACAAGCAGGCAGTTACAGTATGTTATGTACCACTCAGAAGCAGTTGTTTGTGCTAAACACAGCAATTCCTCAAATATTCCACATTGAACAATCTATAAATAATCTCAGACCAGAGCATATTCATGAAAAAAACAAAAATAAAACTTGCTTTGGGTCACTCACACCACTAGCTGTATTTGCAACACTTAAGATAAACTGGAGGTTTGTTGACGACCTGCATGGCCATATGCCTTTGTTTTTCATATGATGCTGACCAATCTGTGGATGACAGAAAAATGATCCCTGTAAGAGGTAATATTATAACCAATAGAAGTAATGGCCGCAGCATCTAAATAAATCCCCATGTTGCTAAGATAAATAAACAGTACTAATCCCGGGAGATATATGAGAGGACATAATGCATTGATCTCTGCTAGAGTTATCAGACCTCTCCTCACACTGAGGTTAAATTGCATAGCTGAGCACAGAGCAGTATTCCCAGAGCTGCCAGGAACTCACTATCCTGTCCAAGGTCACTTCAACAGGGCGGATGCTTTGCAGCCAGAGGGAGCTTGAACTTTGTCGAGTTGAAGGACGGTCTTGGTATATCAGCCTAAAAATAAATACTCCCTCAGAAACAAGAGTCAGGGACACAGGAGGATCACCATTGAAGGATTTAGATCCCCTGCTCAGCGACTTGTGCTCAATTTATGTCTTCATGTAAGTGGGCTAAGGACTTAACCTCTCATCGGTGGTTACGCACTAATTACCTTAACTGTTTCACTACCTTTGTCTTCATAGAAGTCCCCGCTAAAGAAGCAAAGACACAGAACACGTCCTTTGCCTTTAAGCTACGAACATGTTTAGATATCTCATCAAGGTGTAGCTTTAATCCAAAACTAACCTCACATGTAATAAGACAGAACTGATGGAAATGAAGGTGATTTTGTTTGGTAGAAAAGTGCAAGAAAAATTAGATGTAACTGAGAACATAATGGAAAGACCAACCTCTGTAATGAATGTACAGACCCTTTATGAGTGAGAAATACAATTACTGATCCATTATTTTTTAACAAAATCGTAAAAGACGAAATCTTTGTGTCACTTGCTGTTGTAACAGAGGCAGTATCATAGGTGTGTAAATCATGATAAATGTGAGAAAAATAATGGTTGAAGCTGGAATTCCACTATCAAATGGATTTTCAAAGAAACAGGAGAGTAATACTGTCACACAGTCTCTTTAAAGGGTAGAAAAGGTCACCATGGTTGTACATGTTGCATAGCATAGAACCCTCTTCTCTACATACTGCCCTTTCTACACCTATCTTCTTTTAATGCTGCATGAAATCTAAAAAATCACCACTAAGCATTTCAATTCTTAGCTGTCTTTGTAAAACCCACCTTCTGCATCACAAACTCATTATCTGAGTCCCACATCCTCAGTCGAGCGCTGGTATCCAGGTGTGAACATCTGTCTCTTCAAAACAGCAAAACACGATGACGCACACCATGCGTGCATATCGAAATCTAATGAACTGAAGCCAGCATTGTGTCCCGTTTGACAGATGTAGAGACAATCTGAACTCTGACAGTGAGTGGCCCAGAAAAGTTTGAAAAGGCTCTTTGTGAAGAAAGCCACGGAGCCATTTTAGAAAAAAAAATCCTATTTTAAAGTGATGAGCAAGAGGAGAGGATGAGACGAGAGTCAGCATAAAAGCACTTTTCACAAAGGAGTTAATGGACTGGACCAGAGACTAAAGTCCAATATATAATTTTGCAAAATCTGCCTTCTCACTTTGTACTTATCTTAGTTTGTTCTATACTTTGCACTAATGTGAAGTAGAAATATGACCCAAGCAAAAACAACTTTTATATGTTCTTTCACTGATCATTGTAATTTCTTTACATTCAATCACCACAACATGCAAGTTCTCATTTAATTGACAAGCTACAGCTGAGTAAAATTCCCAAAGAACACAATTATCTATCTCCACAGCCAGACAATGCAGAGCAATATTATTAATGTCAGACTGAATGAGAGCAGAGATGGAAGACAGATATTTTCAGTTAAAGAGATTTGTGTGTTAAGCGGCAGAACATAAGGTTTCAGCTTCTCTATACACATCATTAGGGGAATAACACTTCACAGTAGGCTCACACTGGATGAATAAATATGAGACTATAAAGGCACATTGTGCTCTGTGAGGGGACAGAGGCCTGGTACAGACGTAAATAGAAAAAAAAAGAGTTAAGTACTCGCTGTATAATGCAGCAGTCGAATGAATGCGATAGTAGGTGAGGTCGATATTCATTAAGTGCGAATGAATGGTCACACATGTAGTGCTCACCAGCAGCATAGTCCTGCTGCTCGTGCATTAGGATTAAAAGAAACAAAACTTAACAAAACACAAAAACACTTGAAACACTTGAAGATCAAACCAGGTTCCTTTGTTTCCTTCCACTTGTGCTAAATACAGTACCAGTAAATGCACAAGTTTATGCCGCATACAACAGAGGCCACAGTTGCCACAGGATGTGCCTCTGACTCACCATCTAGACCCAATGCAAACAAGAAAGGAATTTGAATGTATTTCTCACCACGATATACATCAAACAACTCTGTAATTATCATGTAGTTTTGCAGCCTGCCTTGGTTCGTAGCCTTCGCTCACTATGCTTTTCATGCAAACTAACTGAAAACTCTCTGAATCTGAACACAGGCAGCGGGCGTTCATCTGCACTGGCCCCGATTTAAATGTGGGCCACAAGGACCATGAGGCGACAAATCGCACGGAAAAGGCTGCTGCAGAGCTATCGAGTGTGTGTGTAGTGTAGTGACTTTGAAAAGTTTCTAACTCACCGGGGCGCCACCAATATGAGGACACGACGGCACTTAAATCTCACAGCTTGATTTGACGCCGGAGACGCCGATAAACAGGAAAATTCAGCGCTCTGGGTGAATGAATCTTAAACATTAGTGCCATGATCCTACAAGACGTGAGAGAATCAATTATGCAGTAACTTCTTTTTTAAGATTTTTCTTTCGGCTTCAGCGTTTGGAAACAGCAGTATACATAGAAATTGGATGTATAAAACTGTATATTGATGTAATAGAAACTGGAAATCCTCCCATTGTCTGGAAATTTCCACATTTTGGGACAAATGAATGCATGATCTATTCTATTCTATTCTAATTTGTGGCAGTGACATGTGGAAGAAATACACACCTTAGACCCTCAAACAACAAAAGGCACATTTAGGCCCCCAGCGTATTAGCCAATATTATGTCTTTGAATTATCTATAGTTTCTTTATTTTTCTTTATTAAATATCTTTGAATTTTCTATTGTATCTACTTATGAATAACAAGAATTTGAAATAGAAATAACAAAGCGACAAGTTTGTTTTTCATCTGTAAAATGGCTCTTCCGGCAATTTTCTTGGTCACACATAAAGAAAGCCAAATGGGTTGTGTAAATAAAATGACACATTGTATAACACAATAAAGCCTTTATTTCATCCAGATACTTGTAAACTCTCAGCTGCCCAACAAATTTTCTATAACTTAAACGAAAATGGGTTTGCTACGAGGGACTAGATTTACGGGCACGTAAAGGGATGGGAATTAATGTGGGACCAGGCAAGGTGGAGAGAAAATGTCACTCCCATGTTCCAGACAACCCAGTATTAGTATCGCTACCATTAGAAGTCTAATCCAGGGTAATTACAACCACACCGGCTAAAGCAAAGTGTTTCTGCCCAGAGTTTTGAAGACATATTGCAATGTCATTATTTACGGTCTTAACCTCTTTTTTTGTGTGTGTGTGTGTGTGTGTGTGTGTGTGTTGGGGGGGGAGGGGGGGGGTTGTAGCGGCCTCGACGTGACTCAGCCAGTCTGTGGAGAAAAGCAGAGCTGTGCAGTTTATCATGTGTATTTAGAAACACCCCCCCCACCATCTAAAGCCAGTGGAACATTCATCTGCCTCTTCCTTTCCTCTGCTCTCAGGACTCCACTGGGAAAAGTGTCAGAAAATGCAAACAGAGTGTTTGTGTGGGTGAGGAGGGGAGTCCGAGTTGTTGAGTTGTTACAGCGAATCTGGCTGAGAGCATTGCAGCGTGAATAGAGAATAAGTGTCCTTAGAACTGACTGTTTTCCTGTGATGTTCTCTTCTTCTTCTTCTATGACTTCTAAATTCTTCCTTATGTGAAAACATCCAGGAGAGACTGGGATCGCTGCATTAGAATCCCCTCATAATTATCTTATCTAACTAACCTCTGGGGATGCATGACGGAGCGAGGAAGGTGATCCGCCATAGCAACGCGCTGCCAGTTTGAACATTTCGCCAGGGATGGACAAAGAGATCATGGAGCCTTATGGCCACCGTCTGATTTCTAAAGAGGCTCCATCTGCAAAGCGGTTGTTGGGGGTGATTAGCATGGGCATGCAGTGGAATGACGCCTGGATCTTCCCAGAGCTGGCTATGCTCCGCTGGGTGCCTTCGCTCCACCGAGAAATGAAAAAAAAAAAGGAAAAAAGACGAGGCCTCGGTTCTGTCTCTGTAGCTGCAAGCCAGATGGTTGAACCACCCCCCCCCCCCCCCCCCCCCCACCCCACCCCGCCCCGCACTTTGTCTCAGAGCAGACCACAGTAGATTCTATTTTCCCCCTCTTTCATTATCATTATTTTTGACTCTATCGCTCTCTTTGGGCTTTGACTGGCATCTGTCTTCATCCTGGACTGTCCACAGTTCACTGTCCAGCTGTTGTCAGATGTTGCACTGTAGCCGGGAGACTAATTCAGAGCTGTGCTGGTAGACTGATTGTGGCCGTTTCCTGTTGGTGGAGAACAGATTAGGATCTGGATTGCGCTCCGAGGAGAGACGCAGCCATCCTCCCCTCTCCCTCCTTCCCTCCCTCCCACGGACACCTCCAACCCCAGTTGTACACAAACAATCACACACTGTAATACATCAGCAGCCTCTTTCTGCAGGAAAGATAAACAGCTTTATATTTTCTCTATCTCTTTGCCAAATGAAACTGATAGCATGTGCTGCTCTGAAGGCGCTGCCCAGTGGCAGCTAAGTATGGGGAGTGTTTATATGTCGCACTAGCCATAGATTTTTCAGGCCTTTGCCACAAAAAGCCCCAGATATCCAATTACTGATGTGTATTGATCATATCACATAATTGGCTGTGGAAGAGGAAGGGCACAAAGGTAGTGTTACAGCGTCAGACTCAGTCCCATAAAAGGCCAGTAGTTATTGATCTCCCCCACGGCTCAGTCTCTTGTTAATCATGCAAACAAAGTGGAACAGTGTGTCGCGGCTTGTAGAGGGTGGAAGAGATCATTTCCTCATGCTCCACCTTTAGCTGTGGGTGCACTGCTCGCTCATTTACATTTAAACTTGTCCTCCTGGGTGTAGTGGTAATATTTCGCAACACAAGCTTCCAAACGTCCTGTTCATTTAGTCTGGCATTTTAATTAGTATTGTCCTTTAATGCATTTTATGATTTCAATTGTAAAATAATGGGAGCTTGGCGGGGAAGTTGGTACTGCTGTCAGCCGGCAGAATGAGGGGACTTGGGTTTGATTCCATGGTTTTAGACCTCCTCCCACAGTCCAAAAACATGCAGGATTATGGCTGGATGGAGACTCTGAAGTGTCCCTAGGTATGAGTGTGAGAGTTAATGGTGTGTTTGTGTGTGTGTGTGTGTGTGTGTGTGTGTGTGTGTGTGTGTGCGTGTGCCATTGTTTGGGTATAAAGCGGGTTCAAACAATACACGAATGGATGAATTAATGACTGAATGACTGAATCATGGGCCGTTCACACATTGCAGCGTCATTCTCAAGTGAATTGTCAGTTGTTATTTCTCTTCAATTAAGCGCTCAGAGTTTGATTTAGTGTTCTACTTATGGTGCAGTCAAACAGACCAGAGAATTTACTGCTTGTTGGATGTCGAAACAAACAAAAAAGCAAGCTGATCCCACTGTTTCTGAGGCCGCACCGAGCAGCTGTTTGCCATTTCCGTCTGACTGAAGTGATCAAATCATCGCAGATTAATTCCTCTGTGCAGCCAATCAACCAGTCTAATAAACTGTTTTGTCTGAACTCGGGCCTGCAAAGTCAATTTTGTCGCTGGATGTAATTCATGTTCCCGCAAACGAAATGAGTAAAATGACTGATTACGGGCTTAGAGAATTAATCTCATGGTGACGTGATGAGTAGAAGATTCTCTTCCACCGACAGCAGCTGCAAACAGCAGTTCCAGTGTCTGACTCAAGGACCAGTCAGAAAACACAAAACCTTAGCTGCTCAGTTGAAGGTCGACATCTTTAACCACTGGACCAACCTGATACCGAGAAAACAAATCCAGCTTGTCCTCCTAGAACAGATTTATATTCTGCAGGTGTCAAACCAGCCCTTCAGCACCTTACAAAGCATTTTTTCCCATTAATTTATCTGAATTAAGCTGCCAACTTGCATACTAATGCCGCTCTAATTGTCACTATTAACAAAGGCTGTGAAAACCTACTCAAAGCTGTTATCTGTTTCTTAAGTTTGCCGGCAGAATTCTCATTGCATTTCTTTAAGTCTTTCTGGTGGAAGGCAGAGAGGCTTCTGGAAGAAAAACAAAAAAGCCCCCAGGGAAACCGAAATCAGAGGATGGACGGTTCTGACTGTACATATTATATTCGGCCTGTTCAGTGTTGCAACACTGACACAACATCCAAAGATCTGTGTATTGTGTTTGTGTTTAGTCTACTGACATGAAGCAAAGCTTGAGGGTCTGTTCTGTTTTGTTATGCAATTGTTGTGTCACCCAGATGACTGGATTTCATTGTTGTATTGAAAGTGTCAGTCAACCTTTCACGAGTTTAACCAAGTCTTTACTTGGCAACCTCGTATGTGAGTATGTTCTGAGCTGTGCCATGGTGGTATGATTAGGATTATCACTTCATTAGTTGTTGATCAAAGCCTTTTTATTGGATGTCCATCTCCTGCATTCAATTCAGCATTTGCCAGCGCACACACTTTTAGACACATGACTCCGTTACTGAGAAAACAATAGCATTTCCCCCGCTTTCAGGCAAAATTGACTATCTGTGGTTTTCTGTAACGCAGACAAGCTGGTCTGCCCATCTGTGATTGATGATGTTTCTAAAAACCAATTTCTCATACGTGCCAGCAACAGGAAGGCAGGTGAGCTTCCTCAATCCCATTTCCCATTTAAAAAGGTGAAGAAAAAAACATTAAACCTGCCACCGGGTTTTGGTGTTAGCATAATGGAAGCAACGGAGTGTGACGACTGGAAAAGCTAAACAATTTAGAATTAATGGCGGAAGCTTCTCGGGAAAACAAAAACCCGCTGAGAGGGTGGAGTCACGGAGGATCTGATTGAGAGGACGCTTTTGAGTGGCTTTCTCCTGTGAAATTGAGCATGTCCCTCACACTGACGTGCACCACTCATCTGGCTCTCCACAACTGACCCCCCATCAAGAGATGGAGGTTTGTATTAACCGCTTGAGACTGCGAAAACAAGCAGGATGTACAGACACAGTGGTGGTTTCTGGGTCAGCTGGCCTGTCAATAAATCTGTGAAAGCAAAAGCAGAACAGCAGTAACTAGGTGTGTGCCCCTAGAAATTACCCTTAGAAATGTGCAAAATCTAAATATCAAAATGAATAACTGCTAGTAGAAATACCTATATTTTTGAAAAACCTCTCAAAATATTGCTATAACATTTTTTCGCTGTGGTGGATTTTCAGACATGTTGATATAAAAATTCATCACAACTCTGAGTCTCCAGAGTCGTGTCGGGAACAATTGTACTTGTGCAAATATTAGAAATGCCAGTTTATTTTGTGAAAAACTGTAATGGAAACTCTATAGTTAATCACAACTCTCCCTTTAGTCTCTTTCATTTCTTACATTCATGATTATTAGCACCACTAGTTCCACTTGTACAATGTACAAAGTCTTCACTTCTATATTGTGGTTTTGTGAAAGGTCAAAAGTTTAAAAAACAGTATAATTTAGTGCTTCCCGTGCTAAGCTAAGATAAACTAAGCTATTAACTGCCCATATCCTACTTATAAATCATCCAAGTACCCAATTTTTATGACTCTTATATTTAGTTACTTATTTATCATATTTATCGTAAGCTTAAACTCTTTCCTGGTATCGATTTATGGATCAGTTAGTATGTATGACCCAGTTATTTGTGTCGTTGCTGGCCCCTGAATCCACTTCCTGGTTTGTATATTTTTGTAAATGATCCACCATGTGCTATATTTTATCTGACTATTGGTTTTATGATTTACAACTGCGAGTGTTACAACTGGCATGGCATTCAAAGTGTCCCATGAACAGTTTTGCATTGCGTAAAGCAGTGAACAGGTCAACACAAAGATAAAAGTTTATTAGGTAGGATAGAATAGGCCTTTATCTGTCCCCCAATTAGAACGTGGCAAAAGTTACAGATAAAGGTACAATGTACAAATGGGTGCAAACGGTACAAATACCATCAGTATTATAATGGTTCAGGCTAGCAAACTGAAATGCATTTTCCGTGTTAAGTAACAGTAAAACACACTTAGCGGTGACAGGGTGATTTATATGTCTGTCTATGTAGCCTGGATCCCCCCCTTCCCTTGTTAAGGACCTTCACAGCTTCCTACTTCCCTCTTAGTAGGAGCACTCACTGGGTTAGAGAGCGACTGAGAGAAAGAGTTGTGTAATCCCCCTCCCCTCCCCTCCACTCCCCTCCCTTCCCTTTCCCTGCACTTAGCCAGACAACAAGAAACATCTGGATGGAGAACAGAGAGTTCAGAACGCACCCATCCCCACCTTGGATGAGTCCAACAATGCTTGGCTCACGGTGTCTGGACACCCCACTGTTATCCTACCAAACCCTGTGCAAGTGTTGCATTCTTATCGTGACTTTGCTCATTTCTGAGAAGAACGTGTGGGTGTATTCTTTGGTCGATTGCTTGCTGTGTTGTGCAAAGTGTGTAATTTTCTTTCTCTGAGAGGGGTAAAAGGTGTTATTTTCCTCTCTACGTGTTGATCTTGGCAAGTTAAATCTGTCTTTTTTTTCCCTAGAGGGTTTTTTATTCTGTATCTTTAGGTTGTCAGGTGTTTTTTTTTCTTCACTAATTTTCACCTCTTTGGTGGTATTTTTCTTCACTGAAGTATCATTTCAAGGATAGATTCTGATTTTTGTTTTCTGTCCTTGAAACTTGAAACCTTGACAAAGGTTCTGTGCTCAGCTGCTTCGGCATCTCTCATTCTCAAGACTGAAAGCTCTAAATTTCATAAAGAAATCCACACATACTTATGTCACATGCAGCCTTTCTACATCATTGATCCCATGTGAGTATGCAGTGCAGGTGCTGCAGCCAGAATTAGAACTGTGCAATAAAGTGAGTTAACTTCTGCTTTTGACAAGACTTTCATATTTGCCTTCTCATTCAGCTGTGTCTGTTTCAGTTGCTACCCTTTCCTGCACGTGTTTGTGCAGTAAATTGGCCCAGTCGAGCCCATCTGCCAGGTCAAGACTTGGTGGTCTATACTAAGGATGCATTTCCCCCAAATGCATGCAAACAAGTTAGGATTTCTGCTTTATGGGAGACATGTGGCTGTAACTCGGTGAATACTGTGGTACTTCTCACCAAGACTGACATTTTTGAAACATTATAATATTGTATTTGAGGATCTACTATCCACCTGGCCATCTGTCCATCCATCATCCTACCCTCTTATTACCCACTGGAGTCACAGGGGGTCTGCATGTAGTGTAGTCCATTCAGCTAGTGTAACGCAAGGCAAGGCACACACACCATCTACTGTCACACCCACACCTAGGGGCAATTTAGAGTGTCCAATCGACCTTAATGCATGTTTTTTGGACTGTGGGAGGAAACCCTGTGGAGAAAATCCACACAGACACAGAAGGAACATGAAAACTCGTTCCAGTCCGATTCAAACCGTTGACCATCCTGCTATGAGGTGACAGTGTTATCTTCCAAGCTACAATTGATCAAATTGATAATAATCCTACTGATACTGTATTTAAGGCAAAGAGGAGGCAAATTGAATGCTGATAAATGTTGATTTTTTTTGACACCAAAAACAATCTTGCCATTTATTGTTAAAATTAAGTTACGTATGTGAACATCAAAACTGAAACTTGAGACTTCTTTTTTATTTTTTTTCTTTATAGCAGTCTGTTATTAAACATTTTACAAAAGACTATTTAGAGTAATTAGTGAGGGTCCCTTTTTACATACAGTAAATATGTCTTCTGTTCTCTTTCTACATCACTGTTTTCCTCAATCTGATAACGTGATGCTTGAAACACAATTTACTGGGTAGCCCACACATATAGGCCAAATGCAATTTGTAGTCATGGTTAAATTTCTGGTTATTGCCTCTATTCACACTGGCGCACAATGGAATTGGGTCTCATCCCTCCCTCGTGGTTTCCACCATGTATTCATTAAGTCGTGGACAACAGGCTCCTATCGCAAGTGAAATGTCCTTTTAATTTATGAAACCCCTCAGCGTCTCCACGGTCAAAACACTTTCCTTGTGGTAGCCGTCAGTGGAAGTGAAGTGAGAGTGTTTCCACTTTCCTGGCTAATGTTTAGCTGAGGGGCTGAATGTATGTCAAGTTTGACCTGCCCGTCTTTGCCCCTGGCAGCGCTCTCTCATTTCTCCCACCTCCACCTTGTTTTTTCCCAGTATGACTTGACCTTGACAGAGGAGCATAGGGCGGGGGCAGGCGGGCGGGTGGGTGGAGGTGGAGTACGGGATCGCATTTTCCCTGACCGCCACCCTCAGATGATCTGAGATGATGAACTGCATTGCCTGGTGACATCCATCTTTCCCCGCGCATGCCTTCTCTTCTTTTCACCGCTCTCGCTTTCGTTTTCCCGGGCCACCATTGTTTCCAGTTAAGATGGCCAGGAAATGAAAAATCTCACAGTCGGAAAATAATGAAACTCTTTAAGAGATAAGGAGGGTTATTGTTTCAGTGCATTTTCAATTCTGTGGAAGGAATGTGGATGTGCTCCGACTTTTCCAAGGAGAAGACAGCTTCTTCCTCAGCCCATGCAAACAGGGTGGTAAAGGTTGATTGCACTTGATGATGTTCCCCATTAGAGGTGCTTTCCTAGTTAATCCAGGTGTCCTATTGGTTTAGAGACAGTTCTTAGACATGTTGCATCTCTTTGGTATTTAATTGTCTTTAAATGTCAACAGGAGTGATGATACTATTGGGAGATCATTACAGGCCTCGCTGGCTTAAATAGGCTTACTTCCAAGCAGACAGCTGAATGGTACTGGTGATTGGCTTTGAATGGCAGAACTGATATATTTTCTCCCGCTGGAATTTAATTTGTGCAATCACGGAGGGAAGCTTTTTTTTTTTTTGCAAATCATAATTGAAGGCATCGTTGAACACCGATTCGAGCGATAACTACGGGTCTGTGTCGAGCTTTGGTCTGTCAGTCGTGCTCCGTTGTTTTTCTTGGGAAACAAAATAATTCATTATCGCCCAGTCAGAACTGAAACACATCCGGCGCTTTGAAACGTAAAGGGCAACCGACACGCATGTAGCTTTTAATGCCAACAAGGTTGACTAGAGGCTTATTATTTAATTACACCGGCCTCTCAACGCTCTGGCGCATGTTAATCTCATTTATGTAATAGTCTGCTCATTTACATGCGTGGACCACTTGGGCATGTAAATAGTGATATTATCGTCATACTGGAAGTCCTGTTCTGTGGGTGTTTTTTTTTACAGCCTTGAGTTGTTTCCTCCTTTCCACAACTGATGTCCTGGGGTGTGCTTAAAACTTTTGATTTAGCACTTTCAACAGATGTCTGTATTTTATAGGCTGGGATCCTCTGGGGTTCAATTTTAGAGCAGAGCTGAGGCCACTAATCGGTACATCGATCGCTAAGATCACTCAAAATTGTCTGATCTTAGCTCCCCAAATGTGAATGTTTTCTGGTTTTAATTAATGTGGCTGATTCGGACATATCTGATCTGTTTTTATTTTTATTATGAGCCACTGGGAACATCGGTAAGCTGCTGTCGTCCAGAAGTAAACATGCCTTTGAAGTGAAGATGTTGCCGTGAATCAATCTAAGTAAAATTTGCTTTCCCCCGCTTTAAGAATACATGCATCACCTGAAGCGGTTGTGTGTCTGCAAATGTGTGAAAAAATTGTAAATGTGTCAGTCTCTGAGGAAGTTTGGTTGAAGGTGAAGGTTTGCCTGTCACCCCTCATTCCTATACCATTGCAGGAGCTACGTGTCGGGGAGGCGGAGGGGTGACTGAGGTTTTTAGGGCGGCAGAAGTAACTTCCTCTTGGAAGAACTCCATGAAAGCTGACAGCTTAATGTTGGAGTCCTCCCACCCCTCGCGCCACTGCTGACACTCCTGTCGTCTGCACTTCCTCCTCCAATAATTAGAAGAGGCCTGGCTCCCATCGCCACTGAAATATTTAGCTTGAGCACTTGTGCATTACCTCTGGTTGAAGACATCCAATGGGATTTTTTTTTAAAACATTTACAAATGTTCCTAAATGTACTTTTTTTCTTATCAAATCAGGAAGCACGGATTTTTATGATTAATGATCAGTTAATCAGCAGCTCGGATTTGAAGCATACAGTAACAGAACTGGAAATTGTTGGATTAACATATCACTCTGTGCCACCTTTTTTTTCATCTTTTTTTGCTTCATCCAGACTTATGAATCATTGCATGTTTGCAGAAGCCCCGTACTTCATGGCATCAGTGCAAGTGGCCCTAATATAGCAAACAACACGTCTCTGACAGGCAGACTTTCATCAGGGTTATCAGACACATCTGCCCTACTTTGTTCAGCATTGGGATACAGTGGATAAAACACACAGAGAAGTGTGGGAACACAAAAGCTTTAAAGCTGTGGTAACCTTGAAGTGCTCACTCCTAATTAAAACCCGAGTCCATCAGGTTCTGAGAACAAACAGGATCCTGTGCGGAACTTAGTCTGTAGAGGTAACAATCAAAGCGGCGGAAGAGGCAGAAGGCATTTCCATTTTCTCATCTGCTTAATGACAGGTTCCTAACGCCTCAGGACAAACGAGAGCGTGGTAATGAGAAAAACAATAGGATGGCTCGCTAGACAACAAAATGTGATGGGAACGTTGGATTCCCCGCCATTTGTTTTACACAGATTTTAACGATGCGCTTGATTAATTGGCTATTCTGTTTTAATGCGGCATTAGCAGCACTGTGTAAAAGGATGCCCCGGGGGCATAAGAGGCTCAAAACTTTTCGGCAAAATCTTCAGGAGAGATACATTGGCATGTTTTCCACAGCTGTGTGTCCCCAAACAGTTGATTGGACCAGAATGGACTCGGAAGTTATCTCCTGCATGACTTCACTCATCGCTACAGCATCTGCTTCTTGAATTATTTAACCGTCTGAGATCATTAAGCCTGTTTCTCGTTTGCTCAGCCGCGATCACAACTGTCATTACAGCTGTATGAGAGCAGCTTGTTCTGGACTGCAGTGATCGCAGCGTCCATTCAGGATGGCCCAGATTGCGGCTCCATTAATAACTCCACACACATGCATCATTCCTGGCTCGCAGGGCAGTTGTGTCCTGGGTATTGAGCGTAGTGTATAGAGTCCCTATTGATGAAATGACACTGTTTGTTGTTGATGATGTCACAGGCACAAGAAATACGCCTTCTGATTGGCTGGCAGATTTCCCATAATGTTGTATATGAAGTACACATTAAAAGCATCAGAAGTAGAGTTGCAACAACGGTAATTGACATTTTAACATTTTGTATTTGAATAACTTCTGGTTTCTTTTCACTATTTTTTCACTACATTTGGGTCATTTTATAAACCAAACAACTAACTGATTAATCACAATCGACTACAGAAAAGATTGTTTGTTGTATTATATGAGGTTTAAGTGGCTGTACACATTTGTAGCTTCAGAACGATATTTGTTGGGTTTTCTTTTTGAAATCTGTGATGTTTTTGGGGGGAACCTGCCCAGCCCGTCAAACGATCCATAGAGAGCAACTCTGTCCATGTAGGACAGCAACGTTGTTTGCACCTTGTCAGGAATGCTCAGCTCTAAGGTTCAGCTAGAACCGGTGTGTCAGTAAGAACAGTGGGACTCAGATAGAAGTTGTCACAGACGCAGTGCATCAGGGAGGAGGGAGGCGATTGAAGATATGGTTTGTGCGTCTGCTGCATTTGACAGCGAAGGAAGAGTGACAGTGCAGCTACTCCTTCAGGAGGAGCACATGGCGGCTATGGATTGATTACTGTCTGGCAGGTAATGATAAATGCTCTGCTGATGATAGGAGCTGATGTTGGGTTGTATGTGTTCTGAATGGAAATGTCACTCCTGCTTTAAAGCATGAAATCAGCTTCCACGGTTTACACAGAAACCTGATTGTTGGCAGGCGGCGTAATGGAAACTATTGTGAGTTATTTTTCAGCTATTATTTTCTCATTTGGAGCACATTTCATGTTTCTGTTTTGAACGAATATCATATCTAAGAACTGAACCTACCTCAGTGCTCTGGCGATGTGAGAGTGCACAAAGAACATTCCTGGAGTTGACTAAATATAAAACACAGGACTGCAATCACATTGGAAGTGAGTCAGTGTTCACACTGAGATGTTTCTATTGTTTCAAATGAAGGGTTTAACCGAATGACTTGCTACCATGTCGATGTTTTTCCGCACCACAAAACTGAGTCAGTTGATTATCAATACTGCTCAACGTGCTGACTGTGTGCCGGCTGAAAAAGTTCACAAACCACAATTAGACGCTGATTGCACTGTGTAAAAAGTTTGAATTGGAAAAGGGAGTTTACACAATTGGAGATTAATGTAACCTCAGTAAGTGAGTTGCACAGAGAACAAATGATTCCCACTTGAAAGAGGGCACTTCAAAATCAACTCTGTTTCACACCTGCAATGGCTACATCCTCGTGTCATTTTTAGGGAATCCAAAAAGTACGTCTACTTTGCATTTCTATCTCTATCTCACTCTGGAGTGATCGCGTGAAAGATCTGACTGTTCATTTGCTGAATATTAAAGCCATCTGTTGGCGTTTGCTTCCTCCTCAGGACATCCCCTGTCGTGTGTTTTCCATTCATTACTGAGTGCATAAAAAAAAAACACACCCCAACAGTCCAATTAGATCGGCGTGTTGGACTGACAAGACAATGAGCGCACACACGTCGCACCGATCGACGGGCCTCTGATGTGTGCAGCCATGCACGCAGGGAGAACGGTGCACTTATGCAAATTCACACGCACGTGCCATCTGTAAACCTTGACTCTAGTTAACAAGATCACAGTTAACATTTTTAACCCCTTCCCTGCTCTCTTTTGCACAGTTTGTCTTAGTTTTGTATCTCCCTTTACATCAGCATTTGATGCAATTGACAAAAAGGTGTAACGGAGTATGGAATAGCTGCACAGTGGCCACACCTCTGACATTCTTCAATATAAACCTTTTTCAGAGTGACGTTTACCCGCTATTTTTCCACAACCACCTGCATGTGTTACTGAAGGGTGATGGATAGTTTCCAGGTCCGCAACCAACACTGGAGCTGCTAGGAGGAGGGGAAAGTGTAAGCAGGCTCGTCAGAGGCACCGGTACCAGAAAAATTGATCAGAAAACTGGAACGGGCGGGTCTGGCTCAAGATTTAATGAATAATTTAAATCCAGATGATGACTCAGCACTAGTAGCTGTGTTAGCCCTGGTGGAAATATATACAGGAGAATCCTATATAAGTGTGTTTTGTTTAAGGGGTGAAGCATCGGGGAAGGATTGCAAGGAAGAGCAGCACTTACTTCCCCTCTACTTGTTTATCTCATGCGATACTTCTGCAGAATTTCCACTGACTTGCTGCAAAGCAGAGAAGCATGGGAGTTCAATTGCAGGGATGCTTTGCGACTTTTCCCAGATTGCTCTTTGACTGATATCAGTTTTGTGACCACAGCAAATATTTGCCAAGAAAAAAAAAAACAAAAAAAATACCCAAACATTTTATCACACTTCACGTCGACAGCCGGATGTTTTTTCCAGCCTGCGAAAAGTGTTATTTATCTTCCCAGGGCCAGATGCCGTAGGAATGACCGCTTGACAAAATATACCTATTGAAAGTGCAGTGCCACATCTGAATATAAATCAACACCTTGCATCACGTTGGCTCAGGGTTGTCACTTGCCCACTGCTTTAAGCAAATGTCCACTGCAGAAAAGGAAATTCATTAGCAGCTAAAAAGATTCATCCCTGCAGTGCCACGACAAGCTCTGATGGCCTTTAATGATACTGCCTGCCTCAAAGTTTTACACATTACACTGCTGAAATGACTCAAGGTGATGGACCGGGGGCGAATACATAACGTCTCATCATTTGCAGCATAGAACTCCCACATTCAAGCATGTGTTGGAACTGTTTTTACTTCCTTTCTGCAGCAGGGGAATTGGTTTGTTGGTAGGAAATTACATAATAAAGATCTTATTTTGGTCTCTTGGAAATGTTATAGGGTATGCCATTACTCAGTTTAATCAAAAACTATTAGTAGCTAAGAAATGGAATGGAAACAAACATTAGTTGCATCCTTGTAATGCATCACTCTCTCTCTCGTCAGTGCACACAAATCCCAAAACAGATCTGTAAGTAATAAGTAATAAGAGTGGGAGTGTCAAAGTACCCATAACTCCTCCTTGTTCCCAGTGTAACCTCACTCCAGGTCTGATAAGAGTCAAAGCTGCACAGACAAATGGGTCCCCCCAAACCCCTTCGTTTCTATTTAGAAGCCCCTTTATTCTATTATGAGTTATGAATTATGGAGTTCTCGCAGTGTGTTTCTCTCCATGTGGCAGAGTGGCTGCTCTGATTTAATGCTCGGAGCTGTTAGTCTGCTGCAGGCTGGGCCTCTAATGGATATGGAGGGAAAACAAGCGTGTCTATCTAATGGCCAGGCCTCTAATGTAATGCTAAAATAATCAGGAACAGGGAGGTGGGGGCGGCAGGGGTTTCCGGTTTGTGGGGTTGCAGGGGTCGATGTGCCGGACCACAGGGCCTGGAATCTGGGAGGGACGACCTCCTGAGTGACCAAAGGGACTGCTGACCCCGCTGGGAGGAAGCCGTGATGTAACTCCTGTGAGACGAGCAGGAACAGATTAGATTAGGAGTAACGAACGTGATGAACGTGGGTTTGATATTACATGTGGGGAAAAAGGAGAGACTTTGTAGCTCAAACCCACTCCTCAGATTCAAAGAGTTCAGCAGCTTTTTATGTTTTTCCTCTGGTTTCGGATGTTTACTCCAGCCAAACATTAATGATTTGTACCTTTTTTTTCCATGATAGTTGGTGCAAAAATGTTCTTGTTACCTAAGCAATGATTTTTATGTCTTCCTTTTTTTTTAAATCATTTTGTGTTGCTTATATGACAAGACTTTAAAAGTATTACCATGTTCTCCTGCAAACTCTGACTGCATTGTCTTTTAACCTTGTATAGATCAGTACCCAAAAATATCAAGGCAACAATTATAGGATTAATCATCTGGATGCATAAATATGTATTAGAAATATGTGCAAATAATTGTAATACATTTATGTTTTATGCAAAATATTGATTTAAATTTTCAGAATAGTATGGGGCTATTTTGGTACAGTAGCACCCAGACCTTGTTGTTTTAAAGATGTTTTATCAGAGGTGAGGACATATTGGCCTCATGACTTGCTGACAACAGCTCAGGTCCAAGTCTTCACTGCTCTTGAGTCTTATTTTCAGATGATTAACCTCGCTCGTCACCAGCGTTACGTAAGTTTATTGGTCGGCTGTGAGCCGTGGCGCTGCAGCCGAGCCTGTGTAATGCCTCTGTTGAATGGGTGCAGAGGAAGTCGGGACGGAGCTGTGTTTATTTATAGGCCAGAGAGGTCTTTTCCCTCCTCTGTGTAACTCACAGAGCCGACCAAACACGCAGAGGAAGCCTCATAAATGGTTTCACGTCCAGGCCTGTGACTCATTTTACAGATTCAAATGTAGCTAGGATCCTAGAGTCATGCCTGTAAAAGTTTGCACAGCTTCCTTGCTCTGGGAAAACCCCCCTCGCCTCTGAGGTCATAGGCACAGGCTGGAGTTTCATTTGTGTTCGGGCGATGACAGCGTTACCAGCCGGCCTGCGACTGCTCTTCTGTTTGCACACTTTCAATGATAATGAACTTTGCTCTGTGTTTGCCATTATGCATAATTACCGGCTTTGAAACAACTGTCCCTGGTAATAGGTCCTACATGTCGCTGCACGGGATGGAAAAAATTCTGACAGAGCTCGGCTGTCAGAGTGCCGGACTCGACGGCTCTCGTTTGCTTTTTTTTTTTTTGCCCCATGTGATGAGATCAGGGAGTTCACGGTGGCGGTCGTGTGTGTTTTAAATTGAGGTTAGTGCTCAGGCGGTCACGCCTGGAGAGGGCTGCTCCAGCTCCTGCGAGCATCACCGTGACAACAGCATGCACTGCGCTCGCAATTAGCATCCAGTCAATCGCTGATTAGCAGCACACCGTGTGGCGGACTGCAGAGACCCCTCGCGCAAAGTGCACCGAACAACAGATCGACGGACAAACACCTGAGAAGGTTTTCCCTGGGTGTGATTTATTTCTCTCCGGGTGGTTCCAAGCCATGCGTGCTTTACTGTATATTAATGATAATGCGGGCTGGAGTCACCTGGGCCTATAAACCAAATCACGGGGAAACGATTTGAACCACGTTGGCCTTTATGAAAGCATTCGCTGTGCTTTACTGCCCTGCTTTATTGTGCAAACAAGGATACACACACACACACACACATATCCGGATAGCAACACAAACACACACGATAGATACGTGGCTGTGTTGGCACTCCTTGCCCATGGGCTCTAACGGATGATATTTGCATAGCGGTTTGGATAAGAGAGTGGTACCATTAGCAAGATGGATGGCGGCAAAGTGGATGGGGATTTATCACAAAAGCCAAAGGCCTGTGTGAAAAATGAGGGATGTCGCTTTTTCCAATGCTCACTTCTCCGTTCATTCTCTCCGACTTGCGCTGCTTTACATGCTGTCTGCGCGCCCGCTCTGTCTGGGTGTGGCCGCTGCAGCCGGGCCGCTGCGGCCGTCCTTATGCTCGGCCTCTCGGCCCCCTCTTCCTCCAGCAGATGGAAAAGCTCAGCCATTATCACAGCTCTCCACCACACCGCTGAGACTTCATCATCCGCATATCTCCCCCTCTCATAGAGGCCCCGCACGGCCCCTGTGTTGTGCTGCTGCCAAGCTCTTTGCATCTTTAGGACCATGCGTGTGCATGTGTGTGTGTGTGTGTGTGTGTGTGTGTATGTGTGTGTGTGAGTGTGAGTATGAGGGTGAGGTTATCGCTCTAATGCTTATCTGGTCGTTTGCATTATCTGGGCACAGTGACTGCATTGTGTTGGATTTGCTGATTGCTGGTAGTGAGATGTTACTGTTGTTATTCCACATGGATGGGTATAGTGGAGGAGGTGGTGGAAGAGGAGGAGGAGGAGGAGGCAAAGGGAAAGGCCAAACCATTGTCATGGATCAAAGATCAAAGATTGTCTTTGTGATGATGGAGCAGCAGTTAAAGCAAACAGGCACATGAAAATTTAGGGAACAGCTTTGCCTTGCCTCAGGCTTTGAGGTAATTTGTGTTTCACTCTGTATGTGTGTGTGTGTGTGTGTGAGAGAGAGAGAGAGATAGAGAGAGGGGAGGGATGAATACAGGGTCTATAAATGTCGCTGTATCTGACTTGATTTTTATTCTTTTTACAAATCCTATTTGCACGGACAGATTGGTCGATTTGAGAGCAGGCTAAAAGCAGCAAATTCATACCTATTAAACTTGGCGTAAATCGATTCAGGCACTTAATTTTTTATTTGGTGACTTAGGCACCCTCATAAAAAAAAAACAGAGGAAAGAAAACAACGTGTGCACTTTGCTTACCGTTTAATAATGTTGACCCGTTAGCCTGAATTGGTTGCTGACGCTGATCCACAACCTTGTCAATATGTGCACTGATAACAGTGAAAGCAGCTCTGGGGTCAGATCTATTGCTATTGATCAGCAGCTTGAATAGAGACACAGCAGCGTCCGCCAGTGGGATGAATGGTAATGTTTTAACCTGTGCATTACGCAGCCAGAAATGTGAGATTTGTCCCACTGTTTCTTAATTACTGCATTTTTTGACATGTTGATGTTTAAAAAAGAAGCAGCTCCTTGATAATTTCAAAGATAACTTTAAGGAGGGTATTAAAGACTGGCGCTGGCTAAACTACTGATCATTGAAGTTGAGAACAGCAGTTATTCCGCTATTGATCCACTGCAGAATAAATCAATCCAATGATCATCATTATCATCAAGATCACTTTTCTGTACGAAGATCAGGGCTTCACAATCTGTGCAGTGCTCTTCTGCCCTTACATTCAACGCTGTGATGTGTGTTTCCTCTCATCTGGGGCCGGCACTGTCACCTTCATTCAAATCCTGGTTTTGGGGAGCACGCCGGATATCAACTTGTCCTATTATTTACGCAAGAACCACTAGGGAGCACTTGTCACATGGAGCCATGTTCCAAGTTGTGGAAGCCCCCTTCAGTGTCCCAGCCACCTCTCTAATCCCGTCTCATGTAGCAGCAGGGAAAGGTGTTCCCTGATGTTACCTGAGGTTCTGAATAAGCCTGCACGCCACAACTATTTCCAACTATTTCCAGCCTTCCACCTCTTTCAGTGTCTCTGCGAGCCAGCAAAAACTGGCTGTTGGCTCAGACCAGGTGGGGGGGCTGGTGTGTTTGAGGGGGGAGTCTTCCATTAGGTTGACTGAAGAGCCTCTTGAGAATTCTTTGTAAAAGCTGTCTGGGGTGAATTGCACAAACTCCCCTTTCCTCCAGAGCATCTTTGATCTAAAATTGGTTATATGAGAACGGTGATGGAAAAAGGAAAGAACGGGGATCTATTGAACCAGCTGTCCAATTAAAAGATATTGAGTTTACCATGATACACAGAAGAAAAGTAGCACACTCTCAAAATGAGAAGCTGAGACTGATGCAAATGTCATTTTTTTTAGATAAATGGACATTTAATGGATAATTGAATCATTGTCAATCACTGACAATTTAATACACTAATCATTCCAGCATGGAATCAATGACCATTTCTACTTGGGTAGTTTTTGGTAGCTCATCAATTTCCTATTTGCAGAAAATCTCATCTCATCTGCAGAGTCGGTTTGATAACCTGCTCATCATTGTGTCTTTCCTTGAAAAACAGGATTTGGGTGAAAGGCACTGTCACTTAACGAGCAACCAGCAGACTAGAAGTAATGGCAACAGAAATGCTTTGGGCCAAAGCACTAAGAATCTCCAAGAAGTCAGATGTAGAGTGTCCCGAGTTTGACCAGTATTTTTTCCATCACAGGCTGTGTGCATTTCCTTTTTTTTTTTTTTTATTCTGCGTCCCTGACACAGGGCTGAAGCTGTCCGACTGGGTGCCAGAGAGAGAGATGTAGAGACGCACTGAAAGAGGGAAGTCACGGCAGTGCACACGGCAATTTAAATTTTAATTGCCTAGATTTATCTTCCCCATACAGTGTGACGAGCTGATAACTAGGGCTGATAGCACGGAAAGCCTGTTTGTTAAAGCTCAGCAACATCCAGATATCCTTGCTGGAGCCCCAAGAATGGATTTACTGCAATTTCTAAAGCTCAGACAAACACACACACACATACACACATTCACAGTACAATGCACAGTTCAGCCAAGGCTTAAGTCCTGGGTGTACCTCGAAAGCTGAGCAAATTGGCTGATTTGAGGCTGACACACCAACACTCAGGAACACAGTGTTTGAGCCATACTGTGAAACGTAGTACATTGACCCTCAAGGAATCAGTTTGCATTCTCCTTGTGAGATCCTAAAAGAACACATGACCCCAACCCCCGAGCACTGAGTGTTAGCATTGCCAGTCTCGTGTCCAAAGTGGCGGCTTTATTTTGACCTACATCTCGCCTGTTCTCCCTGATGAAGTCTGATTAAACATTAAAACTTTGAGAGTTCTGAAAGTTTTCCGAGTGCGTATTGGCCAATGTCGACTTGCTTAAATGCACAAAGCTAATAATTCAGTGTCCCCCCCCCCCCCCGAAGCCCTGAAAGCTGGTGAACATGCTCCTGCCTGATGTGGATAGGGTTCATAGTTAAGAGCATGTCGCCAGAGAGTGGAAGGGAACAGGACGTCGACGACTTGTCACACAGAGCCAACTTCATCATTTTTATTTCCCTGCCCCCTTGCACACTGTCTCTCTTCTCCGTCCCCTCCATCCATCTTTCCTTATCATCCTCTAGCCCCTTCTGCAAGTGTACGCTTCACTTGTTCTTCCACATCTTTCCCTGCAGTGTGCATCTCTAAGCCGGTCACATTTTATAAGTCGGTGTTGAAATAAAAAGCGCTTGACCTCCATCTGTGCATTTTTTTTTTTTTTGGTTCTTTGGTTCCATCTGTTAATGCTCTATTCCCAACAGCGAACAGAGACTTGGTTTCAGGCAGAACTCGCATCAACAAATGCAATGAAAGTGTAATTGAAAAATTCTCTTATGGGAAACAGCGGCATAATGTGTAATTTCCTCAGTAAATGCTGTGCCACCATGCTGTTTTGTAATATGCTCGCACTCAATAGGCATCGTGCCCAGGAGCTGCATCTCAAATTGTGCAATATGAAACAACAACCCAACTGGGCGATGGTGAGGAATATGAACAGTCACATCTTTTTTTGTTTCCTCATATTTCCCCCGACTTAGTTTCCCCCCTGCTTACAAGTGAACAATTAAAACCATACAAATGTACTTAATTAGCAACAATAATATGCATTTAACTATCTGTTACTGGAGAATAATGAACCTAATTTTTACCCCGAAACATGGCAAGACAAATAAAGCGTTTCTAGCCTTTGGTGCCGGACAGCTGAAGAACGGGAAAGTGTATTTCTGTGTATATGTGTGTATGTGTGTGTGGTTGGTTTAGGTGACAGCTGCAAGAGCTTGCACTGATTGAGGGTTCATCAGGTAGTTAATTTGCTCATGAGCGTCGGGACTCTTGTGAGTGATGCCTTTAGGATGATAGCGCGAGACTGAGCGGAATAACGACTGGCTGACACATTTAAAAAAAAAAAATGTTATCTGGCTGTCACTGGATTGATATGGCTCAGTTGTAATTAGCATCAGGATGAGATTT
Source organism: Karalla daura (assembly GCA_029224185.1). Classification (NCBI taxonomy): domain Eukaryota; kingdom Metazoa; phylum Chordata; class Actinopteri; order Chaetodontiformes; family Leiognathidae; genus Karalla; species Karalla daura. The sequence continues at coordinate 17,771,200 of CM055201.1, forward strand.
TATAAGACTTCTTGGAAAAAGAAATGGAGGTGGTGAAGTGTGAGTGGTTGCTGTATATGTTAATCAACACGGCTGCCTGAACTGATGGTTGGATGAAGTTTTCCTTGCATGTAAAAAAAAACAAAACAAGTATCGGCTTTATGAGTTCTGCATAAATCTAGTGGAATCATTAAGCCTCAGACATCATATGATGTTGCACCAGTTGTTAGATATTTTATGGTGCTAGGGCAAATCCCAGGCGGTGCGATCATCAAAATTTGTTTGATCCAAGCGTCACACTCTCGCTGCTCTCTCTTTTTTCACTACAGCCGCAAAGATTTTGTCTTTGTGTGTCTCAAAGAAAGAGGACAAACTCACAGTGGCAGAGACCTCAGTGTCTCCCACCCTGCTGTGTGATGGATGGATGGACACTAGTGTACGTCCAATGATCATTAACCTCCTGTAGGGTAAAGCCTGTTGTAATGGGAACTGTTATTATTGTAATGTGTTTATCAGCAAATAGCTTCTCTCCTGCTGTTATGAACAGCCAATGTGGACTTGACCGTCTGTAGATCGTAGACCATAAGGTGCACCGGCATTGATTGGGTGCTTTGTGGCTGGTGGAGTCTTTCAAAACCTTTGACTTTTGAAAAACAAAGCCATTAAATGTCATTGAATTAAGTTTATTTATTTATTTATTTATTTTTTTAAGGAAACCACTTGGGATTCTGGTAATTTAACGTTAATTAGACACACAGGATTTGGATTGGATCACTTGTGGTTTAATAGTCATGTGTGTTTGGAACTGTTATGTGCCTTTTTTTGGGAACAGTTGCGTGAAAGTGTTGAATTCGCTGTGATAATGTCTCATCACATGCACCATCTGCTAAACTGATCGTCTGCTAGTTGAAAGACGTACTGTAGCTGCCCGTGACGAGCAGAGCTCCTTGCCAGCATCGGACATACTACTAACGCGTAGTGCAAAGCCTGCTCGGAGGTACGCACGCTCTCTCGTGGGTATATTCCTTTAGAAATAGCTTTCTTTGTACAGCAGCACGGCGTGCGCAGCCTTTGTAACGCGGAGGCTACATCTGGCCTGTGGCTCCTCAGCGTTGCTTCATATCAAAGGATGTCAAAGTGAGGAGATACAAAAGAACCTCCTCTGGATGCAGCGACTACCTGATGCAGTCGAGGAGTGGAGGAGACTCTGTGCTTCCGTTTTCGTCTTCTCACTGCCTTTGCTGCAATTCTGTTTTAGGAAAACATACCGAATCTGCAGTTTAACACCCACACCTTGTTGCAGCCACACTCTCAACCATGTATTTACATAAAACGGAGCACGTACGCCACTCAGCATTTACATGAAACAGTTTCCCCTTTACAATCAGACCTAATTATACAGTACATGGATGCAAATGTCACACTTTGGTTCTGAATCATAGAGTTTTTTTTTTTTTTTTGCAGTGCTCTACCTTTGGTTTTGGACCATTAACCGTCACAGTGAGAGCCGTAAACCTAGCTCTGTGTTCAGCATGCCAGCTCAGCTCACCTGAGTATACATGTGCCTGCTAAATCGACCATTCTATTGAGTCATTAAAGAGTCGAGTCGCCTCCAGGGCTGCGTCTGCGCTGTGTGTGTGTGTGTATGTGTGTGCATAGAGGGGATAAAAGTTTGTATAAGTGTAAAATGTAGCAATGCTGAGGGAGTATCTGGGGTTTATTTGCCTTTATACGTTTTCTCTTAGTCAGCATGATGACTTCTCCGATAAGGCTAAGTGGACTGTTTGTCTCTTGCGTTATCTCAGTCTCATCGGAAAAGACACACATACTGCGATCCCACATACACACAGAAGCAGGCGATGGCTCCGCATACTGTGACAAAGGCAGACAAAACACAGACGCACGCATGAAGACTTTTGCATTCAAAGTAGTGATTCCAGATAGGAATGGTGGAGTCTGTGGGCAGTCAGCCCAGGGAAATAATCAGCAGTGCAAGTCAAATGTGAGTTTGATTAAACCAAGATAGTTTACTTCAATAAGCCAGAATTCAAACACGGTCATTCCCATCCACTTTATTAAGCAGTGTGCGTACAATATGTCGACCATTTGGTATTTTGATGTGGCAGAAATGTGGTTTGGGAATGTGTATGTTGAACTCTGTTCTCACTACCAACGCCAAATGTTCTAGCGGAACGTATGTTCATAGCATATCATAATATTTCCCTGTAATGTATCTCCCTAGTTGTGGAGGCCACATATTTTGGTAGAATATTAACCTGCTTTGTTCTAGAAGTTAATCATCTGTAATGTTTAGTGATATGGTTTACTGTTAGACACATGGTTGAAAATTACATTTCCTTTTCTGTGCTTAAAGGGCACACACAGGATAGAGAATATAATGTAATACATGTGCCTTTGTTACAACCCTGTCCTTCATTTACCTAATGTTTATTTCTCCTTGTCTCCCCAAAGAAAATTTTAATAACTTGAATTAGGAGAAATGGGCTTAGCATTACACCGAAATTGCTGTTTTTTGGTCAGGATGTGAGGCTGTGTTTTCACATGAGGGTTGAGCAGATAAGACGATGTTGGATAGAGGAGATATTTTTCACTGTCAGATGAAATGAGACACTGTTTTCATCCTGAAGAGTCTCGGTTGATGGGAAGATCATACGTGAGATTAGCCAAGGGACTTCTTCTCGGGGGACCTCATTAAACATGTCACTGTGTTCATTTATGTGTGTGTGTGTGTGTGTGTGTGTGTGGTCTGCATACATTTGTCCAAGATTAGTGATTTCTGGCCACCTGTAATATGAAAAAGCAATGTGTTTAAAGATGGTTTTAACCACATCCTTAACTCTTAGCTGTGTTGGATAAATGCTGCCATGTTATCAGCTTGAGTGATGTAACTTTTATCATCTTGGATATCTGTTGACATCAGAACAGTCACACTAACATTAAGATGTGGATTTCAGCCACCTCGTCCAGCATTTAGCTGAAATGGGTGGATCTCAGATGGTGTAAGTGCGAATGGAGCCGAGCAAACTTTCAGCAGCCAAGAGCGCAGATCAGATGTTTTTGGACTGCTGTCAGCCTGTCACATATCAGCGAGAGAGAGTATGAAACAACTTAACTAACTCCTTCCAGTCCGCTCCTTTCCATGCGTCTCGAAGACGTTCAAAGATGGCAGGGCGGAATCGCCGCAAGCTTGCTCCTCATTAGAGTCTGGACCTAGTGTCATTCGTTTCATCAGGTGTGTCATTCACTCTGTCAGCCTTGTTTTATTTTTTATTTTTTTTCCATTCCATGTCAGGATGATAAAATAAGTGACAGCCGCCTTGTCCGACATCCAGATATTTTAGCCCCACAGTGTTTCAGCTGTTGTGTGTGCAGCGATCAAATATTCCGTTGCTCTGCCAGCTCCCCTCTGCATGTAACAGAGTGGACCAGATCCATGTCCAAATGATATTAGACTCTCAACACTCCCACTCCCTCGCAACAGTATCCAAATAATTACCTCTCTCCCACATCTGCTGGCAGCAGCCGACTCCAGTCTTGGCCTGCTCCTGCCATAGCTCATGTGCACACACAGCATTGATAGAAATGATTGTTCCGATGTGGTGTGAGTTCACACAACGCCAACGTCCATCTGTCGGTGCGTCAATGACCACATTTGCTCCGCATCGCTTTGTTTGATTATGTGTTAATGTCTCTGTTGTTTAGTGGAAGGTAAGTGAAACTTTGTGTTTCTTTTTCCCTACTGGAGTAGAATCCGTGCCATGTTTATTGCGCCCCTGTTTGTGGATGTGAAGAGTGATGTGGCGCCTTATCGATCGTAACAGAGAGGTGCTGCGGGCTAAGAGTCAGAGGTCATAGGGTTCATCTATAGCGATGGCTGTATAGCTGGTTTCGAAGATAGTATACACCGCAATCCAGACCAGCTGTTTCATTTCAGACTTACAAATTGTGTCAAAAAATAAACAAACACTTTGTCTACATTCAGTTCAATAGAGTGACTGTGTTGACATGGTAGACTCTTTACCAGGAAGCATACAATAAAAAACAAAACAAAAAAACAAGCAAAAAAACAAAAAAAAAAACAATTGACTTGGCTCAAAAAGAATGGAACCTCCTCCAGCCCCAGTCTGCATTTCCCAGCAAAACAACAATGTACATTACTTGTGGTAGACTTGTGCCAGGTCAGCAGCACGGCTTGCTCCTCTCACTGGGCTCTGCGATCCTTTGCAATTACATCATTGTGGTCGGCTCAAGGAAGCCGTCTGTCTCTCAAAGTCTCACCAACCTCAGTCGTTGCCTGTTAATAATTGGCTCACTGCTCCGCAGCACCCCGAGCCAGAGAAGCCAAAAACCAGATAACCAGAGAGAATATAAAGAAAGAAAGAACAAGGAAGGGGGGTTCAAATACCCCCCTCCTGCCAGAAAACCCACAAGTTGTTGGACGAAACAGAAAGAAGCTGTCAGGTGGATTCTTTCAGCCTGTTTCTTTTTTATACCGTGCCACTTGCTTGTAAATAGCTCCGACTTACGTACTCTGTCGGCAGATCCTGCTCAGAGGAGCATGTAGACAATTGCACTGAACAGCCAGAGTGCACAGGAGGTGGCGGGTGCGCTTTAGTAGACACCGTGCCGAGAGCCTCATTCAGCTGTTTGCTTTGCGATTGTCGAGAGGGAGAATTAAATGGTTATTACGGCGATAACACTCCCGAAATGTTGTGTTGATGATATTATAAACCACTTTGCGATGTTCTGGCATCTGATTAACCTTTGGAGTCGAGGATGGATCACTCAAAATCGACTCCCCGGGTTGTATTTCACTTTCTCCCTGGCATCAATAGTCAGACGTTTCATTTCAACGTGCTGATGCGTTCGGTCAAAGGTCGGCAGAGGAGTTCCTCTTCTCCAGCTGTGATTGAATGGGAGGATTCCCAGTGAATTTTGCAGTCTTCTTAGTCACGATGATGATTAATAATTCATATGAATTGGTGAGGTGACAACAGCAGCTGCTTTTATGCCATGGAAAACAGCACTGGCATAATGTCCCATTGGTACGCCTCCACGAATGTGGTTTGTTTGGGATCACTTAGATTTCTCATCACGCATCAATCTGTCCAACCTAATCTTGATTGTAGCTGCAGGTTTATCTCCTGAGGGCCTGTGATGCATTTTTTTTGCCCCATATGCAAACATGTCTTCATTTCCTTGCCCGGTGGCCTCCCACATGGCTCAGCTGGGCTTCTTCGTTTTAATGAGCATGGCTACAGTGACGTCGCCCGGTTGTTTGATTGGTGTGACAGAGGGGAGTTTGCCCACCTCTGGTCCAGACTGCAGAATCATCCTCCTCCACCTCCTCCTGCACTCTTCAAGAGCTTCTTGTCTATCTGTTCACTCCTCGAATGCCCTTACCCATCTGTCTTACCCAGACGCATCATGTCTCTGCAGTGTCTGACAGTAAAAGCTGACACGCTTGCGTGGTTCACAGAAAAGAAAAAAAGAAGAAGAGAAAGAAGAAGAATACATGAGGAAATTCCCACCTGGGTTTTGATGCAGTGAAATGCAACTTTTCAGAGGAGCTGGGGAGCATTTAAGTCTTGGCTTGGGGAAAATGCCTGGAGGACGCCCATCATAATGGCTGATCTCATGATGAACGATTGTCCTTGAGGACGTCTTATTTGCAGTATGATTTACCAAACTTACTGTGCAGTATCTCCTCTCGCAATGGGCTCACGTGTTAATTATAGACAGGCTGATTGCGGTGGGGTTGATTGCCTCACCTGCTCTCCTCTGTGTGTAGGAACAGCTTTACAGCTGTGTTGTGTGGGGTTGTTGTAAGGTCTTTATGGCAGGATTGTTTACTGCTGGCAATTCCTCCATGTCTGAAGGGGAAAGTTTGCATCATGGCAAAGAAGCATGCATCCACCCTCAGGCCTTTTTTCCCTCCTTTTATTTCATTTGAGAAAATGTCTTTGATTTAGACTTGGACCTTGCACCTCTTAAATCCCCCCAGACAGGTTTGGACGATAAGTGCCTACAAGGGAAGTGTGGGTACACAGATCGATAAAAGTTTGAGCAGTGTAACACTTCCCAGTGAGCTCCTCGCCTTGCACAGTATCATCCTTTGACGATAGTAACCTGAGCTGTACCTACATCCCAAGGTCTAATAACAGCAAACTTCTCCAAATACATAAATGATAAGGCTCTCTCAAAGTTAAAGCTATCCCTGTTTTCTTAGGTCATCATTGCTGCCTCTTCCATCTGGGGCTCTCCACTCTGTTATTCAGCGGCTTAGTAGATGCCCCTCCCTCCAACCCACTCTCCTCTTTTTTTGCCATCTGCTTTGAAATTAATGGGCATGTTGGAAAGTAGGCTAAATCCAGAGTGACAGCTTTTTCTCCCTCCTATTTTTAAAGAGGTACTGCAGGCGGTGTCCAACTGCGTGGGAGACGGGAGAGGAGAGAGCTGGTTTATCAAGCTGCTTCTGCCTCTTAGATTTTCTCACCTCTGCCCTCTGGGACGCTCCTGAAACCATAGCTCATAGCATCACTTAGCTGCTGTTGATTGGCCAGGCTGCCCTCTCAGCTGATCCCAAAGTTGTCGGTCAGGCTGCTCTTTCCATCAGGGCTGACTCGGCCATCACATCGTGGTAATTGAGGATCAACACGAGCAAGTGTGCAGGACATTTTGTTGGAAATTGCTTTTGAATTTGCAAGCGAACGGCGTGTTATTCGTTGCGATGAATTTATGGCGCCGTGTTATAATGGCGAGTCAGCTGTAAACACTTCATCTCGATATTGAATCATAATATGTAATGAGTTCCAGAAGGTGGGGTTTCTCAGCCTCTTGAGGACGTCCTGTTGGCAGGCGGCTGAGTTGATGATGCCGGCTGTGTTTGTTGGCCAAGAAGCTGAATGTGCCTCTTTTAACCTTTCCTCCCTTGAACTCAGTCTATGAGATTATGTTTTCAACCATAATGGAGAATAGTAGCAATACGTCATGTAATTTCATTAGTTAACAATACATAAGCGGTCCAGCTTTCATAACATCATGTAGTACCGAAATGACATCTGATATATTTTCCTAAATACTTTTCCATAACCTCCATTGAGACATCATGAGGTGTTTGAGATCAGCAAGAGGAAGAGATTCATAAGCAAGGCAACAGCAGTGCTGAAAGTTTCTGGACGTACACTGTACTCTGTAATTATGTGACAGTGGACATGTTTGACATGGGTTTTGCTGGGCTGGAACGGCCATGTTGAGAAAATGGACTAGTAATAGGGCATTTAGACCCCTGTCCCCCTATCCGTCTGTGTCGCTCCTTACACCTTGTATAAAAAGTGGACAACAAAGGTGAGACATGTTCTGAGGTTGAAATCAAAACAAAGGCGAGTGGGTACGGACGCAAAGTGCTGAGCGGACTGAGGTGCCCCTAAAAACACACATTAAAAAAATCATCAGTTACCTAAGCAGCAGAAAGAGAGAGAGCAAAAGGGGGAGAGAGAGCAAGACAGACTGTATTGTAGAGGGAAAGGGCTTGTAAGGATATGGATGTAAGTTGCGATTTCATACTTTATCTTGAAACACAATGTTCCCGTACGATGCTCTGATTTATCAGTAAAATATATGGACTCCACTGCAGACTGGAGTCTCTGTTAACGGTCACAAACAGACAAATAGATGTGCTTTAGGGCCGCACACGTCTACATTAAAAATGTGTCTATCTCACATCCAGACACTGTCGCTGCCTCTTCATCTTCTCATACATTAGTCCCTTGTTGTTGTTGTTGTCGTCTGTGTGGTTGCTGCAGCAGCTTTGACAGGTCAGTGTTGATGTTTGCAGTCAGTTGTGTGGTAAAACATCATCAAATGACGAATGAAAGTTCCTGCTGCATGTGATTTTGCTTAATTTTGTCAAAAATCTAACGCCACTGTTTCTTGAGACAGACCTTGTTATGGTTAATGTGCTGATAGTGATCTGATTGGAGCCCGTGCATGTAATCCCTTAAGAAGCGGAAATACCACAAACCCTTGTGCTTTTAAGTTGTTATGGCTGATGCAGCTTAAGATGACATGCTGATAGTTTGTTTTTATCAGCAGCCGAATGGTGCCACCGCTGCAGTGAATTGTGGGACGACATTACTGTATCTGCCCTCCCCTTTTGTGAGTGAAGGTCCAGTATGCTGATGGAGTTAGCCTTGGGGCAGTTTTTTTCTTCACACTTTGAGGATTCAAACAGCTCTTACGGAGGCTGCCACTCTGATACTTCTGGGTCATTTCACTCAGCAGGGACTGTTTGACCACAAACAAAGCTCAGTTGGAGCCGTTACCTAAGAAGCTTTCCTGAGAGGATCAATTCAAGGGGAAAAGAAACACGCAATCCCTTTGTAGTCTCTAAATGTGCAATGAACAATGACTTGGCTGGACAAAAAGGGATTTCTCATATTGGCTATTTATAGAGTTTATGCTGTTTAATTGTGTTGCATGTGAAGCATAGCCTGAAGATACACTATGCAACATGTCGGTTGCCTTTCTGAGCACAGTACACATATTTAGGTTCCAGTCTGAGAGCTATGAAATGAAGAGTAACCCTGGGCCTTTTCTGGATTTCTTTCTGCACTGCTGCCACATTGAGGATTTCAGACATTGTGCAGTACGTGGGCTAAAACCTCCAATTTTAGAACAGGCTCAGTGTTATACATCTGAGTAGCATAAGCAGCTACATATGGGCATACACTCACCCACACACACACACTTACACACTCTCACATGCACACACTGAATACACACATAGTCTTTCCATGCTTGAGGCTGGGGGCTCTGATCTTTCCAAAGGTTTCCTCCCGTGGCCCGTGTGCCAGACTGTCTGGAGAGCTGTGGAGGGGCTGGCGTCACCTCGCCTGCTGGATGAAAAAGCCTGTAACGTGTGCTTTTTCTGCGGCAGCACAGCAGCCCATCTCCCCTCTCCTCCTCTTCCACTCCTCCTCCCTCCATCTACCACCTCCCCTCCCTCCTCCCCTCATGAGGAGGATTACCGGCAGAAACTGGACGTTTGATCCCGCCCTGCTCTCCACCACTGCTGTATCCGACTGACAAGCCCTTTTGTATCTCTTTCTCTCGCCGACTTCTCCAACTTTCTCACTCAAAATATATCTGGACAAAAATATAAAAAAAATACATCTGATGTCTGAGATTTCAGCATTTGTCGGCCTGGACAGCTGGGTCATAGACATGCGAGAAGTTAATTCAATTTTCTTCATTTCATGGTGCATAGGAGATCACAGAGACAGGTGAGGGTAATTTATGAGCTCTTCCTCAGATAGCATAATAACGGAGAAATGTAAATGGATAATTAACTGTCATGAAGATGAGAGGTTTTCACAAGCAACACTCCCTCTACATCTTTGTATAATGCTCATAAACACACAGAAAACCTGCACGTCATCCTCCCATGCCTCCTCCACTTAAGCTTTCTCTTCCCACTGTGACAGTGTTTTTATCTCAGCAGTGATTAATGGCGAGGGACAGTGCCAACGAGCCTTCCGATGTAATTTGCTGGGGAGGCATAAACAGGAAGTAAGCTCCCAATACATAATGTTGTTGTCTGTGGCTACAGAAGCTGACAAGGGCCAAACGTTGTGACAACAGGATACAATGTGACAAGAGGACAGCATCCACTGACCCAAAGCTGTCATGCTAAAGTGTAAACAGTGTGGCTTCATTTGGTTGATGTGTTTTGGGCAAGGCTGACCACCCAGAAAGACCCCATGTCCCGTTTTCTACGCCTTAATTTTGGTGCTTACAGAGATTCAGTTGTACTGACACGTTTCGTCACTTACAAGTTTACCTTACAGGTGCTCTGTCATAATAAGCAGCTCACAAATACCAGTGAATATGTGCTCATGTTGATAGATGCTACTCCAGAGTACCTATCCTTTATCCAATTAGTGATGCACTGCAGATTTTTTTTAAGAATTATTATTATTCCTCTTCCTGACAATTTTCCACCATTAGTAACAACATAATGATTGACAGCACCCAGGCAAATCTATGTAGAAAAATATGTGGCTCGATCTCTCTGTCTCAAGAGAATACAAAAGTTTTGCAAAGTATTTTGTGAAAAATTGCCCACAAAAAGAATGAATAGGACAAGGTTAACAAACAAGAAAATTGTTGGACTTTTTCAAACTTCTACAGCTTAGGGTGACCTTCATCTAGAGATGCCATTCAAATTTTGAATAGGAGACACAAGTCCGTTCTGCTGATCTGGTGTTCCCCTTTTTGACAGGTTTCATAGTTTTGAATCAATCGCTGTCCAATGATCATGATTGCAGAGCCACTCTTCTGTCACTCTGCTACCATCACAATGGCAACCTTGATTAGGGGTTCCGTACAGCTGGTAGAGTCGTAGTAGAGGTTGTCATAGAAATGGTAGTAGCAGTGTTCATTTTTTTCTCACTTTGTTGTTCCATAATGCGGCAGCCTGGCACAGCATCACACAAATGTTCCGTGGGGGAATTTTCTATAGCGCTGTCTACATGAAGTGGTGAACCATTGGCATTATTTTGATTGAAATCACAGATGCATCAAAAATCCAATGCCATGGGACCTATAATCCTGGTTTATGAAAAGAGCACAGTTGCATAAGTGTGTCATCTCAACACATTACTCTGTGTTTCTGTAGTTCTCTAGTTGGGTGCAACTCTTACAGCAACATAGAGCAATAGTCAATCTGTTACAGTGATAATGGCACAAGGTCTGTGCCAGCTACTTGGGAGCCAGTGCTGTCTTTTCCGGGGAGTCTGTTGGCTTCAGTACAAATCTGCAGCTGTCGCTCATATTTAAATGATCTGTGCTAATAGAATATTATCAGAATGTGCAAACACGATTTGTTGACTATCCCCAGTGTGTTTTGTTGCTCAGTCTGCTGTGCATGAACCCTGGCTATACAGCGCATTTGTAAGTGCATCACTGTGGTTTCACGTTGCGTACACTCTTGGTTGAGTGCCTATTGCGCCAGTGAGTGGATGTAAAACTGTGTCTCCCAGTATCCGATCGTCCAGTGGCTTCTTCTCAAAATGGGATGATTGCTGTATTGTGTGTTGCAGTCAAAGCTGTGCGATGATTGAATGATTGTTTATCCAAGCTGCAGGCATGATGATTAAAGCGAGCCAGGCTCGGCCCCAGAGCCAGTTGGGTAATTAACAGGCTGTTGTCCATGTTAATAGCATTAGTCACCTTGGAGATAATCGGAGGCATCAAGAGCACAGAGCTGAAGCCCCCTGTGTACCTCACAGACTTCTTAAACAAAGGGCTGACAAACATCCGGCACTAACGATGCTCACAGCTTTTGGCATTTACAATTTTTACTGTAATTATTTCAACATGTGCTGTCTCGCTCGCGTCTGTGAATATACAAGACCCCAGTGACAGAGGATCACATCGGATGCAACCAGTTGCAATTAGAGCAGCACTTAAAAATTATTTTTTCACGATCACTTAACCTGCTGATTGTTTTCTCTGTTGTTCCTGTGGTTTATTAAATGCTACAAAATGGCAACAAATGTAACAATTGTAACAAAATTAAGGTGACATCCTTGTTTGTTCTCAGATATAAAATAAATCAATTAAAACAAAAAAAGATGAAAATTATGACTTGACAGCTTCATCATTTTCTGACAGAATGACAATGGTCAATAGACCACTTAATTAATTGATTAATTGCTTCAATTCTCAGTTCTTCTAGTATTTTAGAAAAGCGTCCAAATTATTTTTTAATTTTCCCCCATTAGAGGGAAATCGGAATTCATGCTGTTAAAAATGTCTTAAGTGCAAATATAAATGAAAATTGGAGATTCCTCATCAGCAGACAGACAGAACATGTTCTAGTTATATTGAGAAATCATTGCTGATCAGTGGATTTGTGTAATTGCGCTGTGGAGAGAAACATGAAGGTTTACTTCGAAGGTATAGTTAATCGTTTTATGAGTCTTCGATACTATTTGGGTCACACCAAGCCAAATATCTCGGTCTTCACATAACTCTTTAAGTCTGTATTTCAATGACTCAATGCACTCGAGACGACAACATAATTTGATTTGCGGCCACACAAGAATCCGCCTCCTTGATTGAGCCCACTATGATGAATTTGAAGTGCTAAGTGTACGCTAATGTTTTTATAACTCTGCTATGTCAAATGTGTAAATCTTTTGAGACTTCTTTTCTTGTTAGATCTTAGCCGTCCGCCCCCAGCTGACACAGCCCGTGCCAAAGATTATTAAAAACTGCGAGACTTAATGTGCTCCGAGCACTGCCAAACTCAATTCAGTTAGGATCTTAATCTAAATAATTCTTAACGTGTGTTTCCGTTTTTAGCGTTTGTTTTTCACAGCAAGGAAACTTAAAGGGGGGACGTATCTAATGGTGAATCTAAATCACCACAACGATCCTTAAGTTGTGAGGGAGAATCGCCACGGAAAAAGACAGATGCAGTCTTCCTCTCCCAGGTCTGGTGTCATAAATTACCTGGCCATTGATCCGTGGGTGTCTGGGATTCTCGGCGGGCCTCCTTCTCACATTCATCAAGCCTGGAGTCAGCAGCTAAAGCCTGAGTTGAGGTGCCTCGAATGCAGGCTCAGCCCAGCCTGTTGCTTAGATACAACACTGACTCCTATTTCTGTGAAGAGCAGATTGAACCTGAAGAGGCTGCATTATGCACCAGGATGTTTTTGGGATATTGGCCTGTGTTGCATTTCGGGGTTTTGTCATTTCTGAATGCTTTTTGCATCTCGAGTTAAAGGTTTGCAACAACAGGTGCAGTGAGAACAAAAGTCTGTTTCTTCACCCAGTCTCAAGGCCAATAAGGCCTCAGGCCACGCCTGCAGCTCTGTGTGCGGACCTGTCACTTGGAGATCCAGGCTGGTGTTGGGGAAATATATTATGCTGCTCCAAACAACTAGATGCCTGCATTGGACAGCGCAAATGGAGGTGGTCATGAAAAGACAAAACCTCAAAACAAAAACAGCATCAAAAATAAAGGGGGAAAAACAAACAAGTGGGAATAGTGTTATTTTTTGAAAGAGTTTATAAATTATTACTAGTAAAAAAGGACTAGAGAGAGAAAAATATATAAAAGGTCAGAGGAAATGGAAAAATCAGGTCAGGTAGAATTAAGATGATAAAAGTGGGAACTTTCTCTGTAAGTTTTTGTCTCACACTTTTCATACACACGTGACACAAGGTGATGTTTTCATGACTGGTCAGTTGATACAACTTCTACTTGTGCAGAAGGTGTTTCCATTGAAGGGTATTGTGTGTATGAGCCCTAATTCTTGTGACACCTTGTAGCTTGAAACTTCACTTCGAAGAAAATGGACATCCATTCTGTTTGATGCAAACTGGTCATGTTTGCAGTTCCATTTACACTTTTATGGCACGGTTCTATATCAACTTCTCTGAAAGACCACCTCAAGAGAATGTTAAAAAGTGTTTACAACATTTGAATTTCTTTGTTGCGTTATTTAGTTTTTGGACATTACTAGGGGTAATGGCAACACACCTTATGAGTATCATCATTCTCTGGAGAAAGTTTAAGCAGGTGTACTACAACCCTCCAGGATTTTACCTTTTGGACCCTTGAATATCTGTACAAAATGTTGTGCTGATTTATCCACTAAATGTCAAGACATTTCACTTAAAACCCTAAAATGTCATCCTGCCCTTGGCTGTAAAAGAAAGATCAGGGGATCACTGAAGTGGTTAGGATCCATCCTGTGGGGATCATGAATGTCTGTACTGAATTTTGAACCAGTAGTTAATAAGTTCGATTTTCAGTGTCGGATCCACTGACAGACTGTCACTGTCATCCATAAAGACAGCCCACAAGCTTGAGAACCATCTGTATCCTGTGTTCATATAAGGATCAGAATAACATTCGTGCAACTGCAGTGACTGCTTAGTGCAGTATGCTGAGAAACTGGCCACTTCTCCTCTTCCTCTCTCCATTATCCAGGAGAGCAGATTCTTTGTCCCCGGCTGTAGTCCTTTCCGCTTCAGTAGAGAGTGGAAAGAGCAGTACCTTGAAGACATATCACTTCTTTTTTTTTCTTTTCACCATTCTGTTGTACACCCCCCCCCCCCCCCCCCTCCCCCGGTAGCACAAAAGCTCTGCTCTCCCACCGAGGGGGGTCTCTTCTTTTAGTCAGCTTCAGGTTCACTGCTCCTCTTTTCTCACGAATGACCTAATATATGTCCATGCTGCGAGTGTGTCACCGTTGGCATGTTACAGCGAGTCCGCCTAATGCTTTCATCCTCACGCTCGGCCCATGTGTAACAAGAGAACCTCGATGTGTTTTCAGCCCCCCTTTTTCCCCCATTATTTTTACGAGCAGCCGGTGTAAAGGTGAAGGTGGACTTGATTTTAATTATGTGGCCACGCGCTACAATCACAGTCACTTTCTTCCTCCGGAGTCCCATGCTCAGAACTGAATTATCTCCCTTTGTAATGGAGATTAACCCCACTAAAAACCGTACTTAGCCTATTTAACTTCCATATTTTAACACGAGGCCACGTGGGCCTCGCTAACGAAGCAGTTCTGCCTCGCCGGCTGAGGGTGGTGTGCGATTTAGAAACTGTGGTCAATCCACGCCTGCTTACAGGCTTTTAGGGGTAATAGGATAAGATTAACACATTTGCATACTATTCCCATGCATTATTCATGCGGCGTACCTCTCTTCTAATTGCGAGAGCGGGGCCTTTCTCCTCGCTGATTTTAACATCTGGGTGACCTGGAACTGAGAGCAGAGGAGCCAGGGTGCTCATTAATCCCCTCTGGCTGTCACCCGGCACATGCCACCTAAACATTTAGAAACCTCGGATGCCTCTCCTCTCCTAAATGTGTTTATTTTCAATGGACGTCACTAAATGCATTTTCAACTTGTACTGAGCGGGAGACTTCTCTTTTTCAAATTGTTTAATAGTGTTTCTCTAGAAACTCAGAAGGACCTGTTTCGCGGGTTTGAAATATTCATCAAAGCAGAGAGATCATGAAGGAGGAAGGTTTGTCAAGGTTAATCAGCGTTAATTTCCTGTCAGGAAGAAGGAAGAAGGGACAGGTGATGGATAGATGAGCGATAAGGCAGGTAGATATAGATGGATAAGCAGGTATGTAGGCAGGTAGGAAAGTTAATCGGTAGGTAGGTATTTACATATTTATCATTTTGCTTGCTGTTCAGTGCAAGCTGTACAAGGCAACTCCCTAGTAAATAGCCTAACAACAGTTCACCCTGCAGTATATCGTCTTCAGGTAATCTCCATGGCAGGCCGTTCTTTTTTGTCGAGATGACAGCAGATTGAAGGCGATTTTCGGCAGTGGGCTTCTTGGGCAAATGTAAGCTTTTTGCACACCGAATGAGCTATTGCCCCGCTGGCGGAGTGGACATTTGCAGAGTCGAGCCTTTGGATGAGCTTTATGTGGAGAATCTGAGCTCCGATTGCAGCCAGGCATAAATCTTTTTTTTCTTTACCAGAAAGCAATCAACACGCTGGCTGTGGGATCATTAAGCAAGTTGGCAAGATCCGTCATCACCTTTTTACCTGGCATTTTGTGAGACTGTGATAGTGCGTGCGCGTGTACGTACGTAGGTGCTGCTGCACGTGTGTGGAGATATTGTCGGAAACAGCTCAGCCACGTGAGGCTGTTGTTGCTCTCACCTGCTGAGAGCTTCCTCTCCTGTTGTTCCGAAGGGTTGGAATGATTCAACCCAGACCCAACATAAGGGCATTTTTGTGTGTGTGAGAGAGAGTGTGAAAGAGGGGTGAAGGGAAGAAGGGGAGGGTGGACATTGATCTATCTCACTGATCACAGACAGGCATCACTCTCTTCCACTGACTCCAGTTCTCTGACTGACTGTCTGAGCATCTGATCATGTCTGACTCACCTCAGTCTGCTGCTTATAAATCTTGCTCTCTTTCCTCCTCCTCTCTCTCCCTCCCCTCACCCCACAATAACAAACCTTAATGCTTCCCTAGCATTGATTTTAATTCACAAATGTTCTTTTATATCGATTCCTATCTTGCTCTCACACCCACTGTTCTCATCTGTTTGCTTTTTAAACATTTGCCCCCAGTTGAACTCCGTAAGCGATTTCAAGTCTGTGTTTGGTTGGGGTGGGAAGGTGTATAGAAGTGGGTTTTCACTCTCTGTACAGTCTGAAATCGTATGCGCTCCTGGTAAACATTAATTGCTCCTCCCACCCATTATTCTTTTCATTGAAAATGACACTTGTGTGTTTCTCATGCTGCCCTGATTTGTTAAATGATATCAAATTAGTTTGTTTGGGAAATAAGACTAGTGAGAACCAAATACTGCACATCTGAAATTTTATCTGTCCAGCTACACCTCGGTATTTGCCGTCAGGTTTGGGCTCGTGCCTTTTGTTTTGTTCGGCCAGCATTTGGGCAAGTCGGTCTTTGTCTGCCTCCTCATCTTTTGATTGGACATAGCAGGAATATTTGGAAGACTCGGTGAGACAGCTTGTCTGCTTTCTCCTACCTGCATAAACTGCCTGGCTTCCAAAAACATTCCACGCTCCTCTTCCTCACTGCACCTTCCCCTGTGCTTTCACCGTGTGCCCTTTAGATTTTTCTTGTCAGGTTAAAACACCTTTACACATTGTATCCCACTTTTGACACCTCTTTGTACTTTAGAACCTGCAACTGTGGCTTTGCTTGTCATCTCAGCGTACATGTCACTGAATCTTGATGTGAGCTGTCACCAGACACAGCACACAGTACTTTTTTTTTCTTTAATCATTTTGTCTATTATTCACATGATATTTCAGAATCAATACCAGGAAATCTGCACTGATCAGATATATTCTTACACTTGTAGAACCATCTTTTGTAGTTTCTCAACCCACAACCCCACCCTCCTCCATTGTGTTTTGTTTTTCTCTTTTGTCCCCCATTCTCTTTTAATCCCGTTCCTCCCTGACACCAAAGAGCTTTCGGTTTTGCCAAAAACAACCCACCTTTCCCTCTACCTCTCCCCAGCTCCTCACTCCCTGTCTCTTCTCCATCATCCTCACCCTCTTACTTTGTCTCTGGGATTGGCTGCTGCTCACTCAAGTTGTGTGTTGGAAGCTCTAATTTGTGCCTCCTCAGAAATGAGCATGTAGGAGGCACACAGATAAGGGCCCACCCCGCTGGAAGATGAATGCTTTATTCTCTGCATGATGCAGTGTGGCGATACGGCGGTGGGGCTTGTCGGGGATGTGACGGCTCTTTGTTACCTGAGTCTTTCCTCTGCGCTGCTCCCTCTCCATCCCCCTCCCTCTTCCTGCCCTCTCTGTGTGCTCCCCTCTTCCTCCAACCCCGCCTTCATGACAACAAGTCTGCCTCTTTAAAGAGTTGTTTGCTCTTGACTGACAAGTAAAAAATCACAGCTCCAGTGGAGCACATGAGCCACCTCGAACAGCCACATACAGGCTTTACTTACCTTACTTTCCCCTTGTCTCTTTTCCTTTGTGCCATATTTTGTGTATGTTTACTTGACCCTCTTTTTTTCATTTCTCTTCGAGGCAACTTTTGTACTTTCTAAAAAGCCAAACTCGGCACATGTATTTACAGCCAGGGTTAGATCTGATGACTGATGCACTTGCTGCTGGGATTGAAAAAGCCTTGAGAGTCACAGTTTTAACAGCTGGGCAAAATGACACAGCAGCAGCTTCAAATGAGAAACACTCAAAGCAAGTGGTAAACACTTGTATGTGGACTTACAAATGTATACTCAAGTGTCCCTGTACGTAGGCTGTGTTTTTCCCTTTAGTAAACATACTTTGTGCTGTCTTTTTGCTTCTGTTCTGCAAATAATTCAAGATGGATTTGCAGCCTTTAAAGTGTCCTTCAGACAACAAACAGAGGGCTCATAATGTCAGTGCCAAAAGGGAACAAGCAGGGGCATGCTGTCTCCACTGGCAATTAACTTTTATTGCAATATTTTAGTTATAAAACCATACGTGGGAGTTTGTCTGTCATTTTGCAGCTCGAACCAGCAGTCACAGGGTTCTGGAGTAATAAAGTTGATTAAAATGGTATTGCAATAATGATCTAATCTGCAGCCCTGCAAATGAAAAGTTTAATTTGTTGCAATTACCAAATTTAATTTGATAAATCATTTGAGTTCCGAGAGATCTAACACGAAAGGCAGACATGTTGGCAGTTCGGCTAATGTTTTTTTCTAATAAATTACCTGATTATTAAAAACAGCTGGGAAAATGATCGTAGCTTAGACAGCCACTTGGACATTGAGGATGTGTTTTTCTCTGTCATGTGCACATTCAAGATTTGCTTCAATTTTTCTGTCAATTTAATGTAGTTTTTGTGTCTGATATCATTCACCCTGCCATCCAAGGATGCACTCGTTCTGTGAGGAATAATCTGTGTGTAGCCTTAAACGCGATGCAGACCACTGTGAGGTAATTTCGGGAGGATTGTGCTAAGGCCAACGTCAGCCTAAGGAGATGACCGCAGCCTGTTTACTCCCAGGTGTATCTGCACTCTCGCACTCCACAAGAAATGGTTTATTTTTCATCAAGATCATAGCAGTCCTCGCTACCCCTACCCTGGCTCTCTTATCGGCAAACATACATTAGAATGTCAGACACGACCCCCCCCCGATCTGTATCTGTCGAGCCTCTCTCTCTCTCTCTCTTTCTGTTTCGTCTCCAAACCACTCCAGCAAATGTTACCATTTCATATCTGGGGCTCAGAAAATGAGCTCCCCCCAACCCAACCCCCCCACCCCCCACCACCCTTGCTGCACGTGAGGATCTGCAGATACGATAACCTTCGTCGGTGAACTGTAAATGTCACCTCGGCCGGCCAGCCAATCGCCTTTCTTTTCCCTGGCCGGTGCGACTCTGTTGTGGGGTTCACACCCATGACACTGGGACCGAGACAGATGTGCACACATGAATGAGAATGAGTCAGCAGGGCTCTCAGGTGTGGCCAGGAGAGGCTCCAGTGAAAATGCCATGAAATACCAGGAAACAATATCAGATGGAACTGTGCCTTTTTGACTGGGAAAAAAAACAAAACAACTGGAGTGATAACAAGGACTTGATTTCTGAAGTGTTTTCCAAAGCATGATGCTAATTAGTCGATCCAGGCCGATGCAGATGACAAATGTCTATAGTCTAGATGTTGCATTAGGAATCGCAATGGCTCATCAAGCTGCAGAAGGGGTGTAAATGAAAGCATTGTGCATGTTCCCAAGCCTGAGAGAGACCTTCAAAACCCACACGTGCTGCTGCTCTGGCAGGTGCCACTACAAAGGCATACTGACATTAACCAAACGTGAATTGTCACTTGCATTGCTGCTGTCGGCTTTACTACTTTTATGCAATAAGCCATTACAAGGTTAATGTATATTGTCAGAGCTTCCAGTCGAATTGACAATCAGGTGCCTTGTTCCGCGCAGGCTGTCACACTCAAATCCCCTTTCAGTGTGCTTTCAGTTTCCGAGCCATGAGTTCATATCTCTCACGCACAGAGGAATGAGAAAGGCCTATCTAAGCGGCATCTGCATTTACATGCTAGGTAATGTGTTCTTCACACACAAAGATTGGAGATGGTGCAGCAGTTGGGCTTATCATTAATATTTCAATACTGCTGCGCAGTTATTGGTCTGTTCCTAAGCCCTCAAGGTTTATCTGTGTGATGGCGTATTTTACGGGTCCGGGACCATCAATATTCGTGACCAGAAAGCATTTATTATGCGGTTTATTATGAGTATTCTTGGCTGCTGCTACTGCTGCTGCTGCTGGCTCGCTATAACTTCCCCGTTCCCTCATATTAGCACCAGGCATTGTTGAAAAAGCAGATACTAATCGGCAGTAAGAAGATACAGGTCTATACAATGGCAGCGCCATTTTATCTGAGCAACACACCATTTAGTGCTTTCAAATTCAAAGGATTTCTCATATAGATCAGACAAGTGAAGATGAAGGAGGTTCTGTCTACATATTTGAGGGCCATCCATTCCATCCCATCCTATAAAGACACTAGAGAACCATCTTTAACTTTAACTTTAACTCAACTCTATCTTTGAGTACCTGAAGTGACAAGTTCATTTTCCTAAGCTTTAAAACCCATTTTACTTGTTTTTCTTTAAGACATTTGCATTTGATCCTTGTTTTTTTTGTTTTGTTTTTTTCAGTTTTTTGACCTGTGAGCTAGTAGTGTGACACCAGTCTGTGAGACCAACAGGCCACCTGTGCCCCGGGGGGGGGCGCTCTGAGCCGGTGGGCCTGTCTGTGTTCTTAGGTCAGAGTCAGTCCTCTGTGCCTCTCCTTGTCTGGATCACAGAGGCAGCCCATCAGCCAAAGGAGCGTCCTAGCTCACCTTCTGGTGCCGAATAATCACACAGACACCAGGAGAGGATGGAATTGAGAGCTTGCCAATCATCAAGCAGGAAATTAAATATTTGCAAAAATCATGGTTGCATGGGTAGTGGATATTAAACAGAAGGATGGAACATGTGTCTGAGGGGCAAACGGTTTTAGTTTAATCATGCTGTCACAACACTGCTGTTTTACCAATATGGTCGGATGGATTTTTTCATCTGTTTTATTTTTGCTCTTTCTCTTTTTTTAGTTCCTGTGTTTGAAGAACATCCGGACATTTCTCAAAGTGTGCCACGACAAGTTTGGCCTGCGCAACAGCGAGCTGTTTGACCCCTTTGACCTCTTCGATGTCAGGGACTTCGGAAAGGTGAGTTCAGCATTTCTGCTTTTTGGCACCCAAAACACTTTACCCTCGATGAGTGCCAACATGAATTGCACTCTGACTGCACAGAGCACAAGAAACACAATACTACATTCTCAGGTAACTGATAATGAAAATTCTATTATTTTTTTTTTAGGTGGGCTGATATACTGTGGTTTACTTGAATAAAATAGTTCTAAAATAGAATAATTTGACCTAGTTCTTGTCCATGTTTGATCATCCATTTCATCTCGACCTTATAGGAAGCATGTGTGTGCAATGGCAGAGCACAATCATGTGTGAGCGTGAAGCTGTTTGTGTATCTACAGTATGTGATTTGCTGGAATTTAAAGGTAGTTCAAAGTCAAATCTCTCAGTAAAATTAATCTCGGTATGGAGCATGGAGCTCCGATGAGCATTTGGTCTAACACTTTAGGGTCGGCAATCTTCTCGCATGTCACTGGGTGACTGAGCTGAACTCCACTCTGCTGTCTGACAGTCTGCTGCTGGGACACTGCCCGGCCTGTTGGCTCAGCAATAAAGGTGGCTGACTCACTCGCACGTCATATTAGCTTTATGGAGCTTTTTTTTTATTGGAGATTCGAGTAGATTTTTGGTTTTTATTAAATGGCTCTGCATAAGCCCTCTGCCTGCTGGGCCCTGTTTTCCTCTTCGTCATGGGGGGGGGGGCTATCTCTTCTCAACATTTTACATTGATGGGATCTGATTAGGATGCCTCGTGGGTGACTTCCGCTGGAGACAGATAGTGTGTGCCGGTTGTACTTGACACAGACGTGGAAAACTCAGGAGGGGTTGCACCTGGTTGGGGGAAGGACTCAGTATCCTCTGTGAGATGCTGGCGGTTGACGCTGGAGAGGAGGAGCACATCTGGATTCTTCGCTCTATGACCCAGACCTGCATCACAGTGGCTGGATGGGTGATGGATGGATGGGAAGATGGATAGATGGATGTATGTATAAATGGATAGATGGATGGGATTGCAGGGCTTTGGTTTAATTAGTGTGTGCCTGTGCACATCAAATATGAAATTACAGAAGGCAGCGTATGTGATTACGGCATATAAATAAATAACTGCAGTTTCAGTCAATACATGACTACTGCAAAACCCTGGAAAAGAGGTCACCAGATTATGAGATCGTTTATTTTCACGGGACTGAACATGAAAGGAGAAAGCAAATGGGTGACAGAGGAGAGGGGGGAGGGATCGGAGGATTGGCGGGTAATCCATGATCGGCGTACCCTGTAGGCCTCGGCTTCCTGAAAGTGAATTGTTTTCTCCCCAGTTTCTAATCCATTTGACTGTGGCGCGTGTTTGTGCGTGTGTGTGGCTATCAACAGAGGAGTGAGGGAGGGGGCTACTTTCCAGGCTCGTAGGCTGTTAAAAACAGGCAGCAGGGATAGTATGAAGTCATTAAATTGATGGTGACAGCTGATGCTGTCGTGTCAGGGCTGCTGCAGCACGGATGTTAATACTCTAGTTTTTCATCTGATTGAGGGAACATGCAGAATGTGAACTCCACTGTGGGAGGGTAGTACTCTGCAGAAGTGAGGTCTGAATACACCGTGTTACATCTCGCCTTGATCGATGACAAAGAGGATCTATTTGCGGAAAGCCATCTGCTCGTTTATCTAACGTATCTAATTCAACATATCCACTCTCCCTGCTCTGGACCAAGGGGACAGAGCAGAGAAGGAAAAGATGAGAATGGGAAAAAAAAGAGACAAGGGCTCATTTGGCAGTTTGCAGATAAACCGCAAGACGATGTCTGAGAGTCAATGAGCTGGCGGTGGACGGTATTAAAACCCAACAGCAGTCAGAATCAATCACATAGGCCCTCCATATGTCAATTTGGAAATTGCTTTTGTATGGTCTCAGCAGTGGCGGGCTTGTCTCATCATTGATTTTCCATTAAGGCCAAACATCACATTATAATATATTGAATTGAGCAGATCCCCCCTAATGTGGCATACATTTAAATAGTGAGAATGTCTATGAAACATAAGATAAAGGGCCGGCTGTTTCGTAGAGTTGCTTTAGTTTAGCCACTCATCGCTAGATGTCCTCTTTCTCCTTCTGTTGCCTTGATACAAACGTTTCTTTGTGCACGTCTCTGAAAGCAATCAAAGGGAATTTGAATATTATATATCACAGGATCAATCATCTCCTCGTTCCATACCATTCTTTATTTTTCATCGTACACAAGAGGAGTGGAAGTCCTAGGCTTGAGACAATTATGTTGTGACAATTATCTTAATTATTCTGAAAGACTTGAACATACTTTGATGAAATAATCCTCTCTGACATCACTCTCAGAGCAGTCTCATATGCCCCCGAGCATTGCCATACAGTTTGACATGATGAGTCTATGAACAAAACCTTTACACTTCAACATCTACATATTCATTTTGTTCTGGTTGTCCTGTGAATGGGATTACACAATTTCCATTAATCTTTTTGAATTCTCAGCTTCGCCGCTGAACTGAAACAGAGGAGAATGCAGCAGCCGCACACTAAATGACAGTCACATTGGATGCCACTCATGCGATCCGCCCATCCGAAGACGCATCAGCTGAGAGTTTTTTGCTCGAGTGGGTTTTAGAGGATCTCCAACCCTGCATCGTGTTTGGAATACTAAATGTTCTGCTGGAAAAGCTCTTGGTGGGTTCAAGAAAAATGGAATAAGGCAACAATGGGCACGTAGCATGGTCCAGTCAGATCTGCTTTGTCCACATTATCAGTTGCAGTCTGGGCACCAACAGTATGTATCGTCTTGAAGCCACTGTCGTCCCTTCGAGCGTTTGACTTCTTATCAGGATGAATACAAAGGAGGACAGGAAAACAAAGAAAGTGGGCAGACTTCTTTGGAAAATGTCCCTTGTGGCAAACCTCTTGGAAATAAATTGGGGTGTTTGCAAAGATAGGGCTAGAATTGTGATTTCTTAATCTCCTCTGGCCGTCTGGAATTAAAACAGAATGCAATGGGGAGAGCAAGATGCTGCCTCTATAATCAGCCCCTATCCACCTTTCATACTTCCACAGTGGCGTTTTGGGGCCCCAGAGTTCATCTCCCCTGGCCATCTCACTCTCTAATGATGGCTTTTCCCGGGTCACATGCAAATGGGGACTGGGGCTGAAAGGGCCAAGTGCTGGGAAAAAGAAAAAAAAAAAAGTAATTGCCCCTTCAACACCTTCGCCTACCCCTTCCAGTGGGGCTAGTATTGAAACAGATGGAGCACACACACCTTGCTCAGCGTCCTCAGCTGATGTTTTATTTCCATGCCTTGAACTCATATGGAACAGGAGTACCCTGGCGAGGCCACGCACAAGCATGAGCTCATGCTCCCTTGTCGCATTGTCTTGTGGCAGATGAGAGAGAGAAATAGCTTTATGGTTTTGCGCACATTTCCCCACTCTTCTCTCCGCTGCACCCCTAACCCTTCCCCCATCATTAGAAATTCATTATGACATCATTAAACCAATGAAATACAGCTTATTACAGTAGACCCCAGAGAACGCTTTCATTTAAACACCTCCCTCTGTCCGAACCCAGCCGCCTCGTTTCCTTTCTCCCAACCTATTTTAATTAGCCACCGAAGGAACATTGACTGTCATTTAAATGAACATGGCAATCAGTTTATTTGGCTGTTGCCATGATTAGCATAATTAGCCTGCACCTGTTAACCATCGATCAACAGTTTGGTAATTTTCCGTCCGTGACTGGAGAGGAGCGGAGGAAGGAAGCTCTCTGACACATTTGCTGTCTTCATTAAAGCAAACGGGGACGTTTTGTTTGCGAGGCACACGGGGTTGCTTGCATCAGTTTCTTTTTCAACAGCATAGAAATGGAGAATGACTGACTCTGGAATGTGTGTGAGGTGTCTCAGGGACGCCCAACATGCATTTGTTTACAAGAAACTACCTATCACTGGGTAGGTGGCTTGTTTTCCAGGAGGCCCATCGTGGTGATTTGCGTTGAAATTTTCCGCTTCACAGCTGCTCGAAGCCCAAACAGAGGAGCTGAGGTGGTAGTTTTGGCTGTGGGTCGCAGCAAATTTGGATAAAATCAAATTTTTCATCAGAAGATAATTGACTCTGCATTACAGACTATAATCAGTTTACTTTGTATTGCGGAGATAAAATGCACCTTGACACAGACAGGGAGTTGTAATGTGAAGGAAACACAGCAATCCCCTGATTTAATTTGTACCAACTGCTCCCTCTCTAGCTTCTTTTCTCTCCCTCTCACCTCCCCCATCCGTCTCTTCCCTTTCCTCAGCGTCCTCCTCCCCACTCGTTCATCTCAACACCCACTCCCACTGCGAGTGTGTTGTGATAAGGCTAAAGCCAGGGACCGGCGAGCCGCCATTGTGTCAGGACGAGGTGATTGCCGTCGGTCGGCGGTGTTTGATTACACTCTCTGCTGCTCTGAATCCCGCGCACACTGAACTCTGCTCCTTTCATTTCCTTCCTGTGCTCTGCGACTAAAAATAGCGAGTTGCTCAGCATCCACGCCCAGCGCTGCTAACATCTGGAACGTGCCTCAGCCATCGTTGGCCCGCCTGCCTAAATGCTATTTACTGAAGTAGGATTTAACCTCAGTCACAAGCTCTCAGTCTGGCTCTGTGCTCACTTTTCTTCCATGCTTTTTCAAACATAGAGAGTACATAAAACCTTTGAACCATTTCACTGTTTTTTCAGGCATTAGCAGATTTATTGCTCAGTTACTACTTGCCTCAGGAAGATGATAAAGGGATGCACTAGAATGCTAGAATTGGTAAATGCATACATACACATGTTAACCATAAATTAGTTGTTGACATGTTGACTTCACTGCATTGTCTTCATTAAGATTTTTACGCTGGATTTTTTTTTTATTTTAACATGGAACGAGCATCACACACAACACTGGCAAAACTTTCAGAAAACTGGAAAATGTTGCAGATCAACCTCAAGGTGGTCCAAGACGTAGGGCCACTGATGAAAACACAACAGCTACGATACTTGCAGCGATCACAGGAATAAAGGCAGGCATATGCTACTAACATACATTGTTGATTTTGGATTACAGTTTTTTTTTCTCCCTTACCAAGACTCAACAAAAAGGAAATGTAATATTGCCTTTTACTCATGGAGGTGTCCCTGGGATGCCCCTCAGGCCTATGTTGCTACTTAACATTCTTAATATGGTAACATCATTTTGGAATGCCGCGCTCCATTTGCTGTTAGCGTAGCCCATTATTTGATCTGTAACTATTGATATATAACTACATTACTTTTCACTCAGCTCAGAAAAAAGTCCCATTTAGATTCATGTTAGGGGAGAACTGAAGTAATAAAAAAATTCAGGGACATTCATTCTCAGCAGGAAGGTGTATGACAAGACAAATTATGTGAGGCTGCTGACCAACGTCCATTCGGCGTGTGAGGTTGCATGAAATGTATGAACAATGTCGATTTATTGTGTGAGGTTACATGGAATGTATCTTGTATCGATATTGATTCACACTGCATTTATGGGAATGAAAAAAAGAATAGCCATGGTAAAGGCAGTGATTTACGCCTGTCAGGCTGAGGCTGCAGAGAGTGCAGTAAATGATAGAGGGAGGTTTACAGGTCAAGTAGCCAGGGTCGCTCTTTCAGGTCACTGCATCAGCTTCCATTAGTGACCATGTCGTCCTCCACTTCTCTGACCCAGGTTGATTTTGCAAGCTGCTATGTGGTTACTTTGGGAGTCAGTGGTGCTATTCATTTTAGAGTGTAGTACACGGGTCTTTCTGTTTATTCAAATACAGTGCTCTTCACACAAGGATACTTTCTTTTAAATATAAAGCACCCTGAGAGTAAACCTTGGACACTGTCTGAGTGTGATTCACAAAATTTATTTTTACATGTTCCCCATTGAGAGCATCACAAACTGTGACTTGGAATTGGAAAATTGGAAGGTCGGTTTTGCAATCCCAGGCGGCTGCAGCCCACATGTCGAGGTATCCTTGGGCAAGACACTGAACCTAAAAATGCCCCTGATGCTGAATCATCAGAACATGAATGTATGTGAATGATTAGAAATCCTTGTTGAGCAAATGGTGACAGAGTGATGCATTATCCATATTTTTACACTCTTATTGAATTTTTTACACTCTTACTCAGAATCTTTTGAAGGAAATGAGTGAAGGTGTTATGTCACCACACTTTGGCTAACCATTCTCCTTGACCTCAGTTACTACTGTGAGTGTTTCTGGAATAGCGCACTTTTCATACTCAATTTCAACATATTCTATGGACATGTGTCTGGGGCCCAAGATGTCATTGACAGACACTGCTTCAATATCTTTTTTGCATATTTGAAGCATAAAGAAACTAAACCTTGAATAAGCTAACAACTTCAATATATTTTGTAGTTTCCATTGTAAATACACAACATAAGAGTAGGATGTATTGTGAATGTAGTTGCTCAGCAACAGAGTGGATTAAATTAATTTGTTATGGGATACAAATGTTGCTTACATGTAGTACTTCAATAATGTCCTGCACATGACATTGCCATCAATGATCTGGATACCTCCACTACTCTCTTAACACTGTATCTCTTGATGTAAGATTACACTCAATGCTCCACTTAGAAATAATCTGTCTCCATTACCTTTTTCTGGAAACACATCCCACAGCTTTGTGGCTGTCAGTTCTGTCCCCATGCCCTCCCTATTGAGGCCCTGTCCATCATAACCCCCCCTCCCCAAATGCAAGTTTTAACATAAAGCTTCCAAGACGTGATCAATAATTCATTTCCAAATGCCACAGTGCTGATGATAATTCTCCTAACATGAATTATAAATTGGAGCTTCCTCTCCCTTCCTGTGTTTAGACCCCCTTCTAGCTTTGCTCCACCAGTGAGCTCCTCCTCTCCCATGACCCCGTTACTCTTCCAACTTGGCATCGTGATACCTGTGGAAACAGGTGGTCGCTGGGTAACAGGATCGTGATCGGGACGCAGCTTGTGTCGGTGTGCGCAGCTCACCAGTGATGACTGGTGAAGTGTATCCGAGATTAGATGGGATCTTGAGAGATGTGGTTTGTGTGCCAAATGGGTGCAGGTGACCCGAAACGTGTGATTTGAATTAAATATTTGCGTCATCCCTATTCCCTCCCGCGGTTCCCTGCCAACCTGCAGTGCAGCCCATGGATCGATTTTGTTGTTGTTCTATCTGAATTCGTTATTCCATAGAATCACAACGAGTCAAAAAGTGTAAAACATTTCTTTTCCTCTCAAAATTAGGAATTCAGTGAACCACAATTCCAGCTTTCCGTCACGATAATGAGAAACCAAGCCATAATTGTAAGTTGTATGGGATAATCATAATGAGGTGATGTTTGCTTATTTCAGAATTACAAGGTCGTTTGTGATTTAATAAGACATATGCAATAGAATGTAAACTCAAAGGCTGTGAGCCAATGATGTTCAGGGAGTTGGCACATTTTTTTATTTTCTGCTCTGTTTCCGCAGTAAATACATCTATATCACTTCTGCTTGGCTGATTAGTGGGTACAGTATGTTCTGCAATTGCATCACTATGACTAGTATATCAACTACATATTCCATAGGTGTTCTTTTATTATGTGCCAAATGCAGTAGCGTAGGAGTGGACTGTTGGGAGGAAAAGTAAAGGACTGCAAGCTTCGAATTTCAGCAGACTCAGAGGTGCAAAAAAAAAGATCCACAGAAATATTGTCTACTGTAATAATGATTATTTCATATAGAATTCAAAATCTTCGGCTTAGGTAATATTAAAGGGTTTTTCTTCTTTGCTGTTCTTTACTGTTTGTTATTGAAAAAGCAGTCTTCCAAAGTCAGCATAGATTTTATTCACAATAATCACTTTGTCTTTCTTTTACCCCCCTGCGTTTTATTTTGGTACAGTTCTTTCCTCTGACAGCATGGCACAATGGTGTTATTTAAACCCACAAGACAAGAAAAGAGACAAGTTGGAAAAAAAAGAAAAGTCATTTATTGAACTTTTAAAGCCCAGCGTAGTCGGAATCCTGTTGTGGAAATAATTGGCCCCCTTTGTTTTAAGTGTCAGCGAATGTTACAGTGTGCTCCCAGACAAACTGATAGACAGAGACATTGTGATTTGGACTGAGTGCTGAGTGCTCAGCCTGGCTCTTTGAAGTTCCCTGGCTCTCTGTTCCTCTGTGCCAAGTACCCGAAAGGCTGCCAGGGTGCGATCACACCCCCCCTCCCTTTACTGGGTTGTGAGTCAGTGGTCACTGGAGGGCGTGTCCCTATTGTAAGGGCGGTGTCTCTGGAGTGCTGCAGGATTAAAATGGGGAGGAGGGGTGGTGGGAGGAGGGAGGGGTAAAGAGGAAGAGCCCCCACTGAGTAAGAGTCTCTGAATTCCTTGCAGCCGGTGTGAGCTCTCATTATTTCTCCTCCCCTGATTCCTCCCACCATGGCCCCACAGGCACAGCTGTGATGGACAGGTACATTCTCTGAGGAATCACTGGCATGGGAAAAAAAAGAAGAAAATAACCAAAAAGGGAGTCCATCCTCAATCATCTTTTCATTGCACAGGGATTACTCTTTCATATGAAGCTGTAAGGCAAACCCGCCTGGCTCATAAATCATACTTCTTGTGCACATTTGAACGTGCATTTCAGAGCACATTTTGAGTTGTGCTGCAAAACCACGTTTGTCCTCAAATCGATGATAAGTTCCCTGTAAACAGTGGCTGAAGATATTATTTTAGGAGACACACGCAATGTCAAGGTAGCTTTGCTGGATCATCAGAATAAGCTGCTTTTCAAAAGGCATTATTAAATCATGAGAATTCCCAAATGAGAGTCTCTGTCACGCAAAAATGACCACTGTTGTTGGTGATAGGGCTTTACTGGCAAAATTTTCCAAATAACAATACTATTAAAAAAAAAAAAAGACAGTTTGGGCTGGCTGCCCTCTGCATTAAATGACACTGTTGCACTTTGGATTAAAAGCGTTCTTTTTGGTAGGCTGTCAGACAGATCTTCAGAATTAGACGCCATGGATAAGAAGCAACACTCTGGTGGTTGGTTGCACCCTGTGAGTGTTAACAGACCATGTGTTTTCTCCCACAGTTACTAAGGTTTGGCCTGGATCCTTAAAGTCACCCCCTACGTAGCTGTGTTTTCTGATGTGACGGTACATCATGCCTTCCATCTTAAATCATTGTCAAAAAATACATCTGTTTATGATGTGACGATACTATGGTTACGTTTTGGTTTGGTTCGGCAACAGAAATGGGCTGTCTCTCAAGGGAAACATTGTGATTAGGGTTTGTGGAACTTTGTTAGGACGAGGGTAGCCTGGTTATAATAACAATAGTGTGGTTTAAGTTAGGGAATGATTGTGGGCTTGTTTAGAAAAAAACAAAAGCATGAAAAAATGCAATGTTGATTGTTTGGCTTGAAATGAAAAACAAACAGCGAAAGTCAAAGATGTTTTGTTGAACCGTCCATTCCTCCTGATTTCTTCCCATCTTGTTGCTTTGTTGTCTTAGGGCACTTGTTGAAACAACTCTGGTTTCTTCATGACATGCTTGCTCCTATTAAAACATTTATATTGCCGGGCTGTAAAACTACAAGAGATGACGGCATCTTTGTCAAAAAGGTTGTTTGGGGGCCAAAGTTTGGGCTGATGGTTGTAATTGTAGCACACATGAACAAACAAGTAGAGCTTTGTTTTAGGCCTTTCAGCCCGCTCAACACTTAAAAACATAATTTTATTGCATGTATTTCATCAAAAAAACACTGTAGTCAGTGTATGATTGTATACTCTGGCACACAGCTCAGTTCCGCTGGTGGCACCAGATGTCAGCTCGGCTGCAGCGACCTTGACAGACAAACTGATGCTCTAGCAGCTCCAGGGAAGCTGCACTGAGACTGACTCCGACCTCTGACCTTTCGGATCCAAATATTTTAAATAATGTAAATGAGAAAGAGATGATTAGAGTGTCAAAACAGAAACCAAAGGAGACCAGTGACCTGTGGGATTTAACCTGCAGATGAACAAAATAAAAGCTCACGGCTGGAAAATGGATGGTGTCATTATGATAATATGAAGACCTCAGACTAACCCCCCCTTTTTTTTCAATATCATCCACATTTCCTCTGGCAAATGCGGCATTATCACATGCGCTGACCAAAAAAAATGAGAAATTGTGTCAGGCCGAAGAAGTGGAAATAACCACTTTGGAACATTGGCTGCACTGTCTATGGCGGCCATTAAATTTGTCATTGCTTTTTATTCGGTCCAGTTCATCAACAGGAGCACATCAGAGTGCTAGATGACACGGCGAGGGGGCAGGCAGAGTGGACACACACACACATACACACTCAGTGGTGCCCAGGGCCATAACGTCTCTGTTGGAGCCACTGTTCTCTGATTCTTCCTATCAAAGGGCTATAAAATGGAAATGAGACTAAATGGATGACACAGCCTCTCATTATCCACAGCGTGCAAGCTACAAAGTTGTAGTAACACATTTGACTCTGACGGCAATGAATTGATATTGGCGAGATGCTTCAGCCCACTTACCTTTTTGCAGATTGTGTGTAAACCGCCTTTCGCCGCCAGATCCTACATCATGTCGTCAAGATGTTTCGCACGGCTTCATTTTCTCACCTTCTGCTGCCGAGGCACTCTCCGTGTTTGCCTTCCTCCCACAAGACCCGACGCTCTTGCCTTTTTTTTTGTCTTAACCCATGGCTATAGGCTTCCGTTCAGCATGGCACATGGTAATTTGATATAGCCGATAAAAAGCAAGCAAGCCAGCCTCTCTTATTGTGTGGTGTCGGAGCTTGCCAGGTGTTAAAGACACCCCCTGCTGCGTCCACTAAACCGATGCCCTCCTCTGCGCCTCTATTCATTTATTTCCCTGCAGGTGCCTCATAGCAGGTAGTAATGATGCACAGGCCTTGTGTGGCCAATGGGGAGGACTGCCTGATGTGTAGGTAAAGGTAAAACTTTCCCCACTTAAAGCAATACTACCCAGACTTTGACCATGTTAGAAGAAAAGAAAGTCGAGTAGGATTGATTTTTGAGGAACAAAACAAGCAGAATTGATTCAGATTTTAAACCTACTGTCATAAAAACAATGAACAACGGGTGATATTGAACAAGTCTGGCTAATAGTTTTATTTTTTTGACACTGTTCATTTCTAAACTTTTTAACAAATTTCGCAGCAAGTGCCATCATAAAAACATCCCAAAACTGAGGAATAAAGAAATACTTTCAATTTAGAGTTTGTCTAAAAAATGTGTTGCATCATCACTGGATCTGTTTGTCCTTTCCCACCTCCTACTCTAGATCACTGTGAAACCAAAGGCAGGATGTGAGCTATGCATGTGCATGTCTGTGTGCATGTTTGCTGGTTATACCAGCACAAAAACAGTTTGCTCCATGTTGCTTACGGTCAAAAAAAACCCAGCACAGTCTTCTAAAAGTACACACTACATAGTGGCATCTAGTGGTGTGGTTGCAGACTGCAACATACTGAGTATGCCTTCTCTCTCACTTTGCCTGCTCCTAGTGTGTTGCTGTCTGTAAAAAGCCATAGAAAGTTCAATGAAAACACACAAAAAACAAAGCAAATCTTGACGTTCAGGTGTTTATGCAAATTAAGGTACAACTCTAATCAATTTCTGCCAACACGTTCCTCTGAATCTTTTGCATTGGTCCTTCAAAGACAAATCCACATTGACATGGTGCCAATAATAATAACCTCAACTGACGGCTGCCTCAAACATCTTTACTTTTCGTGGAGACACGCCCGTGCCAATATGTCTGTGATAACCTGATTCTGCCCTCTATCACCAAGCCCATGTATTGATCAGGCGCTACTAATAGATTGACTTAACTGAGTTTAACCCAAATTAAAAACAGTTGCTCCGTTTCTCGCAGCAAGAGTTCATGGTGGTTTACAGTAAACAAAGAGCAAACAGCAACGGAAAGTGGAAGCAGAATGGGGAACAATACATGGGAGATAGGCCATGTTCTGCTCAAGTCATAAATGGAATAGAGGCAAAGTGGAAGCATAGAGTGTGAGTGCAGCAGATGTTTTCTTTAAAAATTACAATGGTTAGCACTCTCCAGCTGCATTTGGTTACAGCTGACACTTCAAGACACAGGGTACATCTGAATGGCTATCTCTGACATTTTCTTCAACCTCTGACTTGCTTCATGTGTGTTCTCAGTGCGTGAGTGAGAGCGAGTGCATGCCTCACCCCCACGCTGTGCTCCGTCTGCATAGGCTGCAATTACCAGAGGAGAAAGTGCTCGTAGCTACCTGCTCATCACCCCTGAGCCAGAGCCCAGGCTTGGACAAAGAACAGGGTGCAGACTCCTGCCAGAGACTGCATTATGGAGATTAGGCTGAAAGATTGACAAAGAGGTAGAGGGAGGTGGAGAGAGACAGGCTTGGGTGAGAGCGAGGAGGCTTCGGGGACGGGAAATTGGTTTGCCTGTGGATGATCCCCCTGAGAATGGAGGAGAAGGGGGAGAGAAACACAGAGGGATTAGAGGACGGGAAGACGAGGGAACGATAGTCTAATCTTGCTAAGTCAGATATCCGCCTCTGTGGTCCTTAGCAGTGCTAAAACAGTGAGAAGACACATCAACAACAATCATGTTAATCACTTAATTTGCTTAGACTTTTTCTAAGGCAAAGTAGCCAAACATGCTCTGGATTCTTATTCTCAAATGACAGGATTTGTGCTGCTTCATATCACTATAAATGTAATAGATTTCACATTTGAAAATACGGTCCAGACAACTTTTTTTTTCTTCAATACATTTTTTTAATTAACTCTCATTAATTCTGCCCTTTAAATACCATGTCTTCCCATTTGTTGACTAACTTCCCCCCTGAGAGCTGGAAGAGAGATGAGACATGACATGTGACTATGTAAGATTACGACACACAGAAAGAGTGATGAAGTGAGAGGACACCCACAGAGGAACCAGGGCCGGAGAGGTGACGAGAGCTGACGCCAAGACAGAAACGCTGCCAGACAAAGGTCAAGTGTGTGGCAGGGGTTAAGAACGTCTCAAAAGAACACGGGCAGAACGAACTCCAGACAAGAGATGATCTCATTTCAGCAGGTCTAGAAGAAGTGCGCAAGAAAGACCAAACGGAAGGATGCGCAAGGCTGTAATGGAGACGAAGGCTAGACGGTGAGAATGAGGACTGACAGGACTATCACTCCGCAGGGCGATGGGAGTCTTTCCACTCAGCTGGACACCTCAGTGCCCTTTGTGGTGGAGGAGAGTGGTCTCAGTGAAGACAATGGCTGGGAGGATGGCAGGCTTACGGCCAGGGCCGGGCTGCATCAGCCTAAATGGCAACAATCAATAATCCCCTCTGTCTCATTCACCCAGTGAGGAGAGGGACCTGGGCTGCAGCCATGTGCGTGCTGCTGAGAGCTGTTTGAGTGTGAGTGTGTGTGTAAGTCTGTTACTGGTTTCCTGTGGATTCTCCGTCTCTGTATAGGGCTGCATAAATATGTTATGTGCTCTGATGAACCTGCAGGTTAGAATCCCTGGAAGGTGTCACAAGATGAAGGGCAACATGGAAAAGACATTTCCTGCCACAAAAAAAAGATTACGTTTCCTTTAATCTTTAATCTTTCTCCCCCTTTGATACACTGACTAGTTTGATTCATTCTGGCCTGTGGAAATTTTTCTGAAGCAGTTCAAGGAACTTTCTTTAATAAACTTGCATGGTCTGTAAAATTTCTAAAAACAGACTAACGTCCCCCGGACAGTTTCTTAGCATCTTATATTGCATCCTAAAATGCAGTGTTTTGTCTAATCAGCAGTTCAAAACTGTCAGCTGTGCAAAACAAAGGCCAGGTCTCGATGAAGTCCATTCATGTCATAAATTTTGCATAGCTTTAAACCCGAGTAGAATTTAAACTCTGACTTTTATGAAAGATTTATGCTTATGTTGTTGTCTTAAATAGGGTCATAAACGAGCTACAGAGACTAGAATGGTTGTCGTACCAGTCACTTCAGCTTCAATTCGTTACCCCCTTCATTTGTAAATGGGGTCAGGGGGTGCCTACCAGTGTCTCTAGCACACATAGGCCAGACATGGCGAATTCACCCTGGGCAGGTCACCATTTCAACGATTTCTAAATATTTGTCCAAATTATGAAAGTATTTACCCCAGTCCAAAGCTCAAAAACTTCAAACATGTTTGAATGATTGTGACCTTTCATGCCAACTCTTGCTCACCATGCCTGGCTGCAAATCACAGGTCAAATCGGGCAAAGAAAAAATCTTGTAATGTCCCCAGCTTTGAGCTGAGAATCTGCCTCAATACAACAATCAGCCTTGCGCAAGAGTAAATACATTTCTCGCCCAAGTTGTTTACTATGTAGAGCAGTTTCCTCTGGGAAAGAGAAACATTTGTTGTCAAGTTCAACCCAGTGGGATGTGCAGCATGCGGCAAAAGGTGCCAAGCAGTACGCAACATTAAAGGCCAAAGTATAATCGCCTCCTGCCCACACCTGCTGCACTGCTCCAGCATGGACCAGGCTGTTTTGAAACGTCCAACACACTCACACACACTCAAAGGCACACGCACAGTGGTGACTTTGTTAGCCTGCTGGCACAGTCATGCTTCCCGGTACAACGTGTTTCCACCCCGACTAAGAACAGTGTGGCCGTTGTGCGTGCGGTTGTAGCATTGTGTGGACACATACATGCAGCCAGTAGTCACACTGAATTGTATTCATTACAGAGAGATGGTTGTTGAGTCTCACTAAAAAATATGGGGGTTGGGAGTGCACTCTGACGTTGGCAGAAGAGAAATTGCTCATTTCCAAAAAATCACCATAACTGACAACTGACAAGTGAGGCTGTGAGATGACTGTGTTTGTTTTATGTCTTTAATGAAGAACTGGGAAACTACAGTACATGTCCTTTGAGGAAAAAAAAAAAAAAAGAATTTCACATAAAATAATGACAATCCATAATCCCTGTGAAGTCTTTAAAATGAAGTCTGCGGTGAGAAAAAGGAAAACCAAAAGCTGAAAGTTTAGTGTGAACTGGAAAACAAAGGAAACTTTGCTCCATTGAATCTTGCAGCAGTGGGCGCACTATAAAGCAGCTAAAGGAAGGGAGCTTCCCCCTACAGCCAAGGCTCTGGCACGCACACACACACACACACAGAGCTTTTTGTAGAACGAGCACAAGCGGCTGTGCCTCTGCTGGCAGTCTAATACATCACCTCCTCCTTCTGGCTTTTCCAATATCACTTGGTTCTGTTGTTTTCAAAAGGGTTTCGGAGCTCATTCTGTGCAGCACTGAGGGATGTTTAACAGCATCTGAAACGCCTGCATCTTTTTTTTTTCTCTCCCTCTTTCTTTCTTTCATTTTAGGCTGTTGTGGGTTGAGCCTGGCTCCCAGAAGTGGAAAATCATTCTAGTGCAGAAAGTCTTATGGACCATAGAGAGTTGTTTCCTCTTTCTCCCAGTGTGAAAGCTCCAGCATTGATCTCTCTCCCCAGGTGTCCACGCTGCACAAGTTGTAGCCAGGACAGGACAGGCGGGGCTGGGTGGGGGGTGGACTAATGCCACGGCTCATGAACGCAGGGCACACACAAATACAAAAACACACACATACAGAGATACAAAACATGATGCCACACACAGAGACGTTGAGTCACTTGGCTCCATTTTGCTTCATTCAAACAAGACACAGACATGAACTCACGCATTCACTCTGACACAACTTCATTGGACTCAAGTGACTCAGCTGCAGGGAAGATGATGTGTTTACCCTGAAGTGTGTGTGTGTGTATGTGTGTGTGTGTGTGTGTGTGTGTGTGTGTGTGTGTGTATGTGTATATGTGTGTGTGTGTGTGTGTGTGTGTGTGTGTGTGTGATTGGCCAGTGAAAGAATTCTTTGCCTAACGCTGCTCACTCATGCAGTAACAGGGAGCTGAATGGAGTGCTTCATTCTGCGGGACTGTATGAGGAACAAAACCCGAAACAAAAAGAGGAAGAAGAAGGATTACCACTGATATTATCGACTGAACGAACTGCCAATGCCCACTGATTTTATAATTACACCTGACATCCTCTTCTGCACGCCGTTGTAGCATGGGAACAGATTAGGGTTTTGTGGCACTTTTCCTGTCACAGTACAAAGACTTTGATCCCCATTTGTTTCACTGTTTTTAACAAAGATGTTGATATTTTTGATTTCTAGGGTGTTTGTCATGCACAAACATGAGATTGAAGTATTTTAATTTAAAAAAAACAATTTATCTTGATTACTCTCAAATCCAGCGCATTAAACAAAGGCAAAAACTATTATGATGCACAAGAACACAAACTCAGTCATATTTCAAACGTACACGATGCCAAACACACATTTGAGTGGGGGCTCCAACACTCCAGGATCTCCATGTCTGATTTGTACCGAGAATCAATCATCTGAAGAGACTCTGCGACACAATATTCCCACAGAGTCTTTTTGTTTGCTCACAGTAATACAGCGGTGAAAACAATAATCTGCTTTCCAGCAACGCGGCACACAAGTTAGAAATCGCTTTTTTAAATTTCTTTATTTTTGTCTCACTTGTTTGCCGTTTTGAGGCTCTTGTAAATTCCATCTGTTGTGCTTTCAGGTCTCCTCCTCTTTTGGAGGTCAAGAGGTTTTTCCTGCAAATATGACAGCCACAAATTGGCACAACCTCAGTAAATCCAGCAGAATCACATCATCACACTGCAAACACGCATACAAATGGAAGAATGCGTGACATTGAAACCTTATTCAAACCTCAGTGAACTTCTTTGTCAGGGCATTGTGTAATTAAAGTCAAAGTTGACCTCACCACATTTCCCCGATAATGAGTTTCATATGATTAGCAAGAAACTCTCGTTATTGTAGTTTAGTCCTGTTTTTAGAGTTTGGCTTGAGTTCGTCCTGCAGCCCCAAACTCAATCCAAAGTTCCTATCGATCCGAAACTACAGCAAAATGAGAATAAAAAACAAATAAAAGAGGCAGTGGATAAAAAATCCATTAGCTCTTGTTCTGTCTTGGTGTTTAAAATGAGCCATATCAAAGGATTTCTCTACCCAGCTAAACATATTAATTTGCCCCTAACAGCAGCTGGAGTACCTTTGTATGGCTCAGCACTTTGATGTGAAATGCAGCAATATTCACCTTTTACGCTGAGGCGATGTGGGGGAATGTAATGAGATTTACGTAGCCCGGGGAAATGAAGCGCTTTTAGGGTTTTCAAAGTCTTAACGGCTTGTTTTTGAGTGTTTTTCCCCCTCCCTCCTGTGCGTCTCCTGTATATTTTCCATATCTCCCTCCCGCCTACATTCTGTCTCTGTCTCTGCAATCTTACGAACAGCTGAACAACTGAAGAATACTTGAGTGAGGATTTATTAATCCACTCTGAGGCTCCTTATCCTTGAAAGACGGTTTGTCCTATTTCTTTTTAACTACCGCTGTAACGGAATATGGATTTTCCTCTCGTCTCGTGGTCGTGGCATTATGAGAATGTTTACCATCGATGTTGGTCGGGGATGATTTGTGCACAGCTGATGTCTATACGTCACAGCTGCTTCAGCATTGGCCTCTGCATGTGTACAGTTGACGGGGGGAGGGGGAGGGAAGGGGTGGGTGGAAGGGTTGAGTGGGGTCAGCTAAGCTAAGATAATCTGTCTGCATGTGGAAGGCAGGACAGGAAGCTGGTCTGTGGACTGGGGTCAGGAATCAGCAATGCTCCTCCCACACAGGGCACTGTGTCAGAGGACCTCGACACACTACGCACTCACCGG
Organism: Karalla daura; assembly: GCA_029224185.1. Taxonomy (NCBI): domain Eukaryota; kingdom Metazoa; phylum Chordata; class Actinopteri; order Chaetodontiformes; family Leiognathidae; genus Karalla; species Karalla daura. The sequence goes on from CM055201.1 coordinate 17,809,817, forward strand.
CAAATCAAATTGGCTGTATTGGTCTCAGTGTTACGGGTCAGTTCTTTGATGCAAATTCATGATGAAGCACGTGCTGAACAAGACCTTTGATGAGCCTCTCAAGTTTTGACTCTTATGACCCAAATGTCTAAGTTTAGGCTTAATGATATTTTACTCATTTATATCCCATTTTTGGGGGCTATTCTAGAATGTGTTCCATGCCTCTACTCCATATGAGGAGGGATTGGCTCCAGCAGAGGCCCATAAAACACTGGTTAGGTGTAAAACAGGTTAAGAAAATGCAAAAATAAATGGGCTACTTGTTCAGCCGAATAACATTTTATTCAACATTTTATTCATTTTTATTCATTCAGTTTTATCAAATAAACCTTTGCTAGTACCAAAATGCAAGGCAGAAAGTTTCACATTTTTTTAACATACTGAATCGTAGTCGTTCACCAAACCTCTTTGTTGATTGCATTAGAGACACTGTTTGTACTCTTATTATATATTCAAATATAGTCAAAATACTATTAACATATGTTGCATCATAACCAGCAGTCTAGCTGTTTTGCATTTTCAAATCACATAAGTCAAATCAAATCCAACACTTTTGCCTGCAACTATCAGGTCAACACAACTATGACTCACAGCCTTGCGTGCAAAGTGCGCTTCACTCTCAGTGGCTGTACAGAGTTGAAAAGGCGTTTGGCATTGATATTAGAAAGGAGAAAGATGTGCTTCCCCCCCACGTGATGATGTTGCTATGCGAGGGAGTCGCGGCATGCTGATCATCTTTCACTTGACGGGGCGTTTTCATTTTGGAGAACTCAGTTACTACATCTCACATCAAACAGAGGGAGGTGGTTCAACATGTTTTTTCTGCACGGAAACACGATGGATAAATATCAGAAATCAGGGGGAAAAAAATCCATGCTTCATTTTCACTTTGAATGCATTCAACGCAGTTCTCACACGATGTCAGAAATCAACCGATATTCTCTCCGAGGAACTTTTTCCTCCTCGATATCAAAACACTTTTACAACTTTAAAGCCAAAGAGTTGCGCTAACCTTAAAAATCCCCTGTCGCTCAGAGTGTTTGCTAATTATCACAGTGTTTATGGCAGTGCAAAATGGATTAGTTACATTTGCGTGTTGATACGCGTCAGAGTCATGATGTTAATAACGTCGGTGGCTGTCAGCCGTTGCGGGGCCGATTGCCGGGAGCTGCGTTCCTTCTCGCCCAAGAAGCTGCAGAGGACAGTGACACAGCTCAGCGACAGTGACGAGAGGCAAAGAGACAGCACTCGTCTCTGCCCCGCCGCGGATTTACATTACCGTTTTCTTCATCTTCCTCTCCTCCTTTTTCACCTCTCTGAGCTCTCTCTACCCCGGGCGCCTGACCTTAATAGCAGCCTCTTTCCTGTGTGACTGGGAGCTACGCTGGATAATCCAATAAGCACACAGCACGGGCCTGCCTGGCCTTTAGCTGCAACCGTATGCACGGAAACCAACTCGTTGATCGCAAAACCCAATGATCTCGACAACTCGAGTGTGTTTTTTACCACGTGTTTGTCGTCCCATGTGAGAGTGCAGAATGTGATTGAAAAAACTGAGGTGTTTTGGGGCAACTTTTATTCATGAATGCCCCAAGCTTTTTAACTCGTACAAGGAGCTGAAGAGGATGTCGTGTTTGCTTTACTCGCTCAGACTTCCTGCCCAGGAAGGAGGGCTTGCTATTTATGCAACCTCTGGCCCCTGCTGTTTTGCATTTGCCCCTGCTCGGTGGAGGAAATTCTTAACCTCGCAGAGCCCTCTGCCATTTTTCCTTCTCAAGGCCAACCACTTCTCACAACTTGTTGGGTCCATTTCAGCATCATCCTAACCCTGCTAGAGCCTGGCCCCCAGCTTGAGAAAGATAATGAGACCCCGCCTCTTGTCAGTTTTTTGTGTGGTCTTAATTATGAGCACATTTTAGTGTTTTCCTTACAAAACCCGCTAGGATTTATTGAAAAAGTATATGCATGGGTCACAGTGGATTCCCGCAGCAGGTGCACAATCGTCATCATTAAGACTCTGGCTGGTCCATCAGAGCTGCATAACTGTCCGTCTTCCACAAAATGTCACTCACCCTCAGCTTAGCGTCATCTATATGGATGAGAATGAACCTCGGGAGGCTGCCGGAGAGGAGCAGGGAGATGCAGGAGCAGAGAAAAGTGCAAAGACTATGAGACAAGGCCAGAACAGAGCACAAATACCTATCACAAATCCTCACATGCTTGGCCTCTCTTGACACAAATGCAAAACCAACAAAAGCTCTGGGTTTTTTTTAAGGCTGCATCTCTGCTATTGTGAATGAGAGGCAGTAGCAAAAATAAAGTAGTTTGTGAATGTGTGTGTGTGTGTATATATATATATATATATATATATATATATATGTATATATATATTTGTGTGTGTGTGTGTACTCTAAAGCAGAAAACAAGATTGAGGTTTTAAGGCTTTTTGCGACAAAATACTGAGTCCTTTTCGACAATGTTATCCCAGAGTTCTTATTGAAAGCCTTTCTGTAAGGGTAATAATAGTCTCTGTCTCCAATGCTGACATAGCAGCATCAGTGGGGACTCAGAGCTTTAAATCTATTGTGCTCTGCAAACATCACAAACAATAAAGGAAAATGCCACAGCGGGACATTGGTTTACAAGCTGCAAAAAGGGCAGCAAAGAGTGTGAAACCAAAGATATCTCAGCGCAGCAGTAATCATCACACACATGATTAAAACCTGCCCTGCCTAATTTCAGCTAATCTGGCCTGAATTGGCCCAAGCGCACTTGGGAATTGGTTTGTTGAGCCTGGGAGCTGTCCCATAAATTGCAATGCTAATGGCGGCACTGAGCGGGCTTCTCTCCCTGATAATGGCAGATTTAATGGAGATATTTCACATGGAATCATTTATCAGGGGCTGACAGACAGTCAAGAAGGCTCCTGCCCACCCTCCCCCACCCCACCCCAAAATAAACTACACACACACATGCACACAAGCACCTTGATGGGCCACGTCCTCGCCGTCAGCGCTTGATCCGTGACGGTACAACTTTATCTGCCTGCAGCAGATTAACTCCATTCACTTTGTTGTGAAATTAGACCAAAATGAAAAAGACGAAGATGAAAAAAAAAGAAAAAAAAAACCCAAGAATCTTTATTTCTGGGTGGATCGGAGCTCATTTGCAGCACTGCTGGTCCGTGACAGAGGAGAGACGACGAGGAAAACAGGCTGAAAGATTTTAAAATGCTGGAGAGGATGCATCTGAAGCGAGTCGTAGATCACTGATGAAATCTGACAGTACAATACAAATGTGAGTGAACACAGAGAGGCATTGTCATGCGGGGGTCACACATGCATGCTTGTTGGTTTCCAACTGACCAGTGCAATTTGTTATTGTCGTTGTTTGCTGCAAGTTTTCACACTAATAGGCTAGGCTAAAACGAGGGCACGGCACTCAACAATGGTACATATTCTTCATCTTACATGAAATCCTCCTGAAATATTGAGCTGAGGCTGCACAGAGCTGTCAGGTTTTGGATTTTGAATGTCTCAGTGTACTGTTACTGGGAAAAAAAAATAGTTAGTGTAGAGAAACCCTACCAAGCCTCTCCTACAAAAAAATACTTGATTGTAAATATCTTAAAAAGAAATAGAAACAGAAACAAAAAAGGACTTTAGGCCTATTCTTTATTTTGTTACTCCATTGGTGCATACTCAGCATTTCTCAAAACAGGGTCAAACAGGATCTGAAGGCAGTAGTGTAACATGAAATCAAAACAAACAAGAAATCATGCGGAAGCTGATAAACACTGTGCATGTTAGAACAATAAAGCAACAAAATAAAAGAAAATAAAAAGGCTTGGGGGTGTCATCAAAGTGTATGGGAGCCAAAATGACACATACCCACCCATTAATTTGTCTGACGGGCTGAACTGGCTTTTGGGGGTGGGGATGGTGGGTGGGTGAATCGGGCAAAGGTTAGATTAGAGTCATCCTTAAAGATAGACTTTGAAATGGGCCACAATGTTGAGCCTGAGGATGTCTTTGTTGTCCTCATCATGACCTCACCTGACCAGAGCTGCCATGTTCCTCTCTGTTCATCTCATCTGTCTGTTAATACTGCTCCCAGGAGACAAGCCTACTCTATATCTCACTCTCCCTCTCTCTCTCCCTATCTCTCTCTTATTCTCTCTCTGCCTCCATCTCCCTCCTTTGTTCACCTCCCCCCACTCCATCTATTCCTGGAAGTGGTGATTTAATGAAGAGCTTGGTCACCAGGAGTGACCTCTCCTATCATCTGTGTGTCTCTCAGTTTCTTATAGTGTGTGTTTTCATCCTTTTACTTACAGTACTCAAGCGCCTCATACCGTAAGTGCCATGGGTATCTTGAAAGACACTATATAAATAACGTTTTTATCATTACTATTATTATTTTGAACTTCCTTGGCTTGTTTCTGTCTTCCTTCCCATCAGAGGGCACTAAAGTTAAGATATCAATAGATGGCATATTTGCAGTACTATTTCCGGGAGAGCTAATTTGCCCCTGCGCACAAATAGACCTTTCATCAGTTAAGACGCTCGACGATGCGATTTCATGCTTAACAAAGCTAATGGGCAGGAGCAATCTAACTAATACATCTATATACCCTCCTCCGAGTGCCCTTTGAGAGAAGCTGGGCGGTACTTTTATGTGTAATCTAACAGTAGAGGGGATTTGGCTATCCTGCTGTCAAGGTAATGCCCTGTAATTGGCCTTCTAATTCTGTGGGATAATGAGACTAGAGGCGGATGGCAAAGGCTGTGCTGCTGTATTTACCTGAGCACCAGGCAATTAGCACACATAATGCTAATCATGGGCTGGCAGGTGGACTCTTTTAATGAGCCCTAAAAAGGTCTTGTTCCCCCGTCTCAGTTTGCCAGTTTTAGTTGCGCTGTCATGATAAGTATCGGTTACAGCACTTTTTTTTTTTTACAGTCAGATGATGGTTCTGGATCATGTTCATGTAGTTAATCCCCAGACCCTAAATTTCCTAAATTTATACTCAACACATCATATCGTAATGTCAGTATGGCTCTATGAAATGCATCATCTGGGGAACATGTATGCGTGCACAATTTCTGTGGCTTTAGATTCCCTGGTTGTTCAGATAATTCACTCTGTATCAAAGTGATGCTCAGACTGACCGACAGGATGACATTGACATTTATAAAGCCATGCCTCCAGCATGGCTACAAGTGAAATTTTGGACTATTCAAGAGAAATTATAAAAAAAAACTCCATGTATTTCCACTGATTCTCATAATCCTTGACTTGGAGCCCTGGATGCCTCAAGACGCCAGGAATAGGCACCCTTCACACAGCCTGTCAGTCTTTCTTTAGCCAGCCGCTGATGATAAACCTTTAGGGACTGTTGGAGCCACCCACCCTCAGCGGGTGCAAGTCTCTGAGGTCGTCCCACACAGGGAAAGACGGGCGCTGATTAGAGGAAGGCCCTCTCGGGTTGACACTGAACTGTCAGATATGTCAGCTAACACCAGCCCCCTCTAAATTGTCAGTTACAGATCCTAATTTAGCTGTCTTCAACGGTACCAACAACTTCTCAGCCATGGTCTGTCCCAGGTTCTTCACTCTGAGCAAGGTTAAGGCAGGGTGAAGATGTTTGTGAAGGTCTGACCGCTGCCTGGAGCCAATGGAGGAATGCTTTGATTCTGTAGGTGGATCATAACAGTGGGAAGTTGTGGATCTGTCAGGTTTGTTCTCAGGGCAGAGGCAGAAAGGACAGAGCAGAGTGACAAGTATCTCAATGGCACTCTGCCCTCTGGATAACATATGCTGAGTCTGATCAGTCATAGTTTTGCATAAAGACGTGCACACGTTCATGTACAAGTACTGGTTGCATTTGCATACTGGGCACAAAGACGTGCACACACGCTTTTATGCATAGCACGTAAACAATGATGCTTCCTCATCACATATGTGCAACTGTGTGTTAGTTGAGAGATTCCAGACTGATAACCAGGGACTTGCTTGCTGTTATAATAATGAGTTTCTGTGGTCCCATATTTGTATTTTTTTTTGGCCCAGTTTCTTAATGTAAACCCATTCACAGGTCGGAGAAACGTCCTTGCATGCCTGTTCTTTTCATTAGCAGGGTTATCGCTAAAGCTTTTGTCTTTAACACACATGGAATTTCAATTTGGTACTGTCACTGCCAACACCTACAATCAGCTTGATTGCAGACATAACACCCTTCACACAGCACGGCCACAGATTTCTTTATCAAACTGCAATATGCACCAAAACATGTTGATTAATAATATCTGTGACCAGTATATTGGGATTTGAGAATCAGCAGTGGTAAGGTACTGTATGTTGAAATTAATGCATTAATTATTAAAATAGCAACATTATGTAGTTTAGACTGAGTTGTTCCCTTCCTGTAACTTAAAATAAATCCAGTCCTCGTATTCAGATATTGAGAGAGTTCTCAAACATTGATTTCATCTCTACTGTTCTAGCACTGCTCGTATGGTGACTCAGACATATGAAATGGCAAGTCTCTGTTAGCCCCAAATGTCTTTTGAGCAAAACCTCTAATCCCCCCTACATCTTCTCTCTGGGGTCTGTGATTTACGTGTGTGTCACTTGAAAGAGTTTGGTGGCTCAGACAGCTTTGCTTTTTATACCACCAGTCTGCAAACCCTTTTTTCCCCTTCTATAGATCCATCAGAACCATGTTTATTAAGTCCATCACTTAAATACTGATTAGATTGGACACCCTGGGATCTTGGAGATTATGGGGACGCAGGGTTCAGGTCTCCTATCTACAGCGCGTGGGCATGAATGAATTTGCGTTGCCTCTTTATTTGTCGTTGCCTGTGAGATTGTGATTTGTGATGCTCCTCCCGGGCAAGAATGAATAGAAATATCTCCCAGTGAAGTAATAACCTCAGGCTTAAACACGGCACAGTGGCGGCATTTGTTTTCATTTGTTTTATTTATATATTTTATTTGTCTGTGAGAAAAGGGGAACCATTGTCTGTGCAGAACCATAAAGTAGAAATCGATGACAGGCTATAATTTGCAGCCCTAAGAAAAGATCCCAGTGGATCAATCTTCTTTGTGCCAATGAAAGTGCACCACCAAGAGGTTATTAGACTTTTTTTTTACTTGCGTCACTGAAATGTGTCTAAATTCAGTTGTAATACATGCCCACACTTCTTGTCGTGGTTGCAAGGGGCCTTGAACAGTGGAGCAACAGAAACTCTTTCATGAGACTAGACATTTCTGCACACCTACAGTGTGTCATATCATCCCTTTTTTTTCTGTCTCCCATTGGGTTTCTCTACGTCCTTAGTGTTATATTTTTTTCATCTTTTCCTAGAATTCACCTATCTACTGTATGAACACACTGTACATGCCCCAGATATGCCTGGGAAAACTCTACCTGAGGTGAAGGTGTACAGAGAGAGATATTAACGCCACTTGGGGCTTGTCCTTGTCAGGGAGCAAGAACAAAGGTCAACTGCACTTACTCTACTTTCTCCAGGGAAACAAGCTGGCACAGTCGGAGGGTGAAGGATCCAGCGTGCCCTTGTCACCCCTGTCACTGTGATGGTCATCTCTCGTCCTGTCTACTTTCCCAGAGGTCCCTAATGTGCCATCATGGTGCCACGTGCAGGCACGGCTGCCTGTTGACAGCTGGTTTCTAATGGCCCTGCTCACACGGGAGCCAAAACTGTTTGTGTCTCCTCAGATCGCGCTTCCTTCTAACGAAGCTGACAGTGCCGTGATTGCAGATCGGGTGACTCACAAGGAGCCTTGGGCCTCATCAGTTCTTAACCCACTTGCCGTACGACTAAACGGGCCTCCTTCGTCACACAAGGGGAGGATGTAAACCTGACGGTTATCTGCTATGGCGCCAGCTTCTAATCTGCACCGAGGATGGCGTGTTTTTCTGCTGGGAGCCGTGAGATCTGGTTATTTACAGGGGTCTCATTTTTCATGGGCTGTCACATCTCGGCTCTTGAAGGAATACTCTTAGAAAAGAAGCTCTGAAAACTTTGTATCGGGGAGACGGCAGCTGTTTATGCCCCAGCTTCGCGGCGGTTGATTGCAATTGATTCTACGTGAGACCCAAACTCACGCTGACACAAACGTCTGTGGACAATTTACAAACCGCTCCTGTGGTATACCCCTCTGCTGTCCGTCCGCTTGTTCCAGGCTTGCAGCCAGAGCTGTCAGCCACCGCACGCTGTCATAAACAACAAATATTAAGCGATTACCAAGAAAATAAGAAACATAAGTTGTGCGACTCGCTATACATTTGGTTTATAAATGTGATTTTTTTATATTGATGGATGGAGGGAGAGGAGAACCTACAGCACATGATGTGTACAGGATAAATGTAGGCAATGTATGGCTCAGACTTGAAGGATTTCACTTTCTAAAAATCTAGGGTTTTAGGGTTCATCCAATAACTAATGAACTAAGTAGGAAGGTTTCATACACATTTACCATCCAGTGGCAGTTCAATAGGACATATTGACTATGAAAAAGGTGGTCAAAGGAAGACTCGCCAGTTTGTTTTTGGTCAGACAAAAAGCAAAGATGTAAATTTACTTCAGCGGGTGTTATGAGGTTAAATTGTTGCCGCAGTGGAAAACATCTTATTAGCACACAAAAAAACCCTTTCTGGTCAGCTGCTGACAGTGCTTTAGCTCAAAGGTGGCCAGATACAGTGAAGTCCAGCTACCACCTGAACCTCCCTGCTGTGAATGTTAGTAGAGTAGAAAAAAGCCTGCAGTGTTTGTGTCTGCGGCCTCTGTGAAATGACTCAACTGCTGGATCCATCCGCCCCTCCACTGCATCTTTGCTTGCGTGTTGACTCAGGATTAAAACGACCATTTAAATGAACTGTAATAGCGGAATAATCTCTGTGACCTATTAGAGTAATACAACGGTAAAACAAATGGACAAAAAAGTGCTCAATCACACATACACACACACACATAATTTCAGACACAGCACACTTTAATTGATTCTCTATGGCTATTTGCCCTCTTGCATGCTTTTATCAAAGGGGAGGATGCATGCAATGATTGTAATGGACTGAGGAGTTTCTGTATGTCAGCAAGTGTTTCAGTAATTGTATAATGACATGGTACATTTGTGTGTATAACTAAGAAACAGGGAGTGGAGAGGAAAAAAAAAAGATTAAACTGTGGGCCATAAACTTGTCACATATTAACACTAATGGCCTTAGTCAGTGGCATGTTTGGGGAGATTACACTGATCGCATTCAGGGTTTAAGCTCTCTATAACATGAATCCATTGCTTTAGAGATTAGTGGAGCAGCACAACAGCAAGTCACAAATAACAGAGCGAGTGTGAAAAAAAAAAAAAAAAGCTTAAGGAGAGCGATTCAGTCCACAGATGGTAAAGGCAAGACGAGCAATGATCTTGAAAGCTGTTGTAACAGCTGCTGTTTTACAAAAGAAATCAAAGTTGGAGTTAATTTTTAAGCAGTGTGAAGGTGCACGTCCACATTTTGGAGGCCTGAAAGGAATCCATGAACTCCCCAGCGTGAGCAACATAACAATCGATATTTTGCAAACGGTTTTTGAACTAATGGAAATAGAGCAACAGCGGAAATCAGAGGCAGGAGTAAGCTGTTGCAAAGAATATAATTAAAGCTGCATTCCTTCTCGTTCTTTAAAAACATCATGTTTTTAAAGGCAGATTTGATTCGAAGGGGTATAAGCGGAAAAGGGGAATAAATGTGACAGTCTTTGTGTTTTCATGTGGATGTGGTGGAAGGTAAAGAAGCGATTGGAGTACCATTAACCCTGAGACTAACCAGCCGTTACAAAGCAGATTATGTCAAACTAAGAGGCACTCTCCTGGACCCATTCAGGCCTGGCACTGACTCAGACTCTTTCTGTTGTCGTGATAATCAAGGAGCCTGAATCAGCCACTGTGCAAACTCAGAATTGAATGCCTCCCTTACGCCTCTCCCGTGCTCAGCCTTCCTCGTTTTTCACCAACACGCCCCGACCACAAGTAGACGCACATTTCCTTTCCAGACAAATCCATAAGAGTTAGTCCCTGGGAGCCATTAAACACACACAGGCAGTCGTGAGACGAACAGTTTGATCCATGATACAAACCTGATCTTGATTGAGAGAAGAGTCTTTTCCATGCTGTAAACTGAGTCGATGCACTGAGCAGGCCAATTTGTTCCCGGCTCTGTGTTATGATAGGCCAGGGACCTACTCCTGCAGTTTTTCACAGGCTGAGATATGATACCATGTAAGAAATAGCGACCGTAATCTTTCCTCTTGGTTGACACGTGGCCTCGTCTGGGGGGCAGAGAGCTACTCCGCATGCCTGAGGCGCACACACAGACCTGCAAGGCTCTCCTGAAAACAAATGGCCTGTGGGCACTTTCTTTTTTCCATCATCTTTTCAGATCATGCCGAACTGTGGTTTAAAGTAAATTTATCGCTAAATGCTTCATTTATACTTGCTGGCTTGGCAACGCAGTTATGCAGAATCATGGCTACACCTATAGGACACTGTCATTTTAGGCTCATTAGTTAAGATACGAGTCATATGCAAAGTCAGACGATCGTGCAGCTCAGATGTTAATCACCATAGCGACTGGGAATTAACACAAGCCACCAAACTGCAGCTACGGAGAGAGCTATATTCCAAAATAATGACTCCATTAATTATCGAATGATGCTGCTGTACTGCGTGACGATGCCTTCCCTGAGCCATGGTAATTGAATGTACCAATAATGGATTCACAGCAAAGTTCAGGAAAAAAAAAAAAAAGTGGCCCTTGAGTTGTCCGTCTCAGACAGTTGGCGTTTGCCTCAATCAAGGCTGAGGCGGTGTCGAGGTGCGGTTTTGTTTGGATGGCAGGAGATGAGAGAGAGCGGGTGAGAGGAAAGATGGAGGGGAGTACAGTCAAACTAATGATGGAGCATAAAACAGGCCATCTATGTTTGATGAGTGTTGGCTGAGACGCAGGAAAGTGAGATGAAACAGAGATGAAAAGGAGTGCGAGCGCGAAGAGTGCAGATACACAGAGAGGCTGTGGTGATTAAGCCACTAAGAGGAGAACACAGGGCAGAGAGTTCAGGCAGACAAGACAGATGTCCCTCCGTGATTTCAACATCCAGAAATCCATGTGATAAAAGCAAGTAAACATGGCCTGATTTTCTTGGACAATTAAACTATAATTGAAGATGTTTAAATGGTCAGGAGGCAACAGATTCACAGTACCAACGTTTAGTCAAACTTGTATAATTTACTGTATCCTGGTACTTTTTCCCTTAAAGATGGTGTTCACTGGTATTTGTTGGGTGGTGCGATCTAAGCCACAGCTTGGCACTCACACCCATCTGTGTGGAGGTTAGAGATCATCTACGTCATCATCGCACAGAATCTGTTAGCACAGCTCAAAATGCATTTATCTGCTCTCTCAGCTGCACAGAATATCATCCTGAGAAATGGTGGATCAATACATGTTTTCATCAGACAGAACTAACAGAGTAAAACCTTTCAGCAATATGTTGAATTCAGCCAGTTCAGCCTCAGTATCCTCAGTGAGTTAGAGACAACGTTTTACGTCATGGACATTATGATTTCTTTGGCTGTCTTTCTGATTTCCAGTGCAATGTTAGCATAACAACAGGTGGCTGGTGACTCATTTCTGTGAGCGTGCAACATGAGAACCTTGAAGTTTTTCAGTAATAACGTCTGAAAAACAAACATTTTGCACAGGAAATTTTCACATTGAAGGCGAAAACAGTTACAGGTGGTAGTGGTATGAGTATTTCCATTCTTTGTAATGCACAAATGTACTTCATTTGTTTAATGCTCTATATGAGCTACCAAAAATGGTCTGTAGACTTAACGCAAGCAAACAAGACGCTATTAGAGTATTATTAGCGACCTGCTAATGCACCCTCTACTGCATTCGATTTGATTTGCTATGTTTAATAAAGTCTGGTGCTGATCTCGGCATTGTATGCACCATGTGCAGACTATGGTCTGCAGTCTTCCTGCAGCTTGTTCTGCAGCACTGCACTCCGCCTGGTGTGAAGGTGTGCTGGATGCTGTCTTCACAGTCATTAGTGCCTCCGTACAGACGCTAATGGAGTGGCTGGCCTGCTGTGGCTCTTCAGGCCTGGTTAAAAGCTTTCCCAACTTTTTTAATTTCATGTAGTATTCCTTTCACACACACACATACACACACACACACGCACAGCCTCTTTCCTCTCTTTCTCCAGTTTGCCCCTACTATAGCCGCCGCACCCTCTGCTCTCTTGTCCCCTCCTGGCGATTTGACTTTCAGCCTCCTTCATCTCCGTGTTTTTTCTCCCCCATCCGTCAGTGTACGCCCTGATCGATGGCCGAGGGTGTGTAAGATGCAGTGCAAGCTGTCTGCTGTCTCTGCGCACTCACACGGAGATGAATGTTAATCAATGCGATGTGCGGTGGAGGAAACGCGTCAAAACCCCACCGTGTCATCCTCATTCAGCATACGTGTCATCTTTCTTTTTTTTTCCTTCTCCCCCCACACACCTGAACATGCACATTTAATGCTGTCATTCCAGCCGTGTGTTTCAGTGAGCTGCTCTGATTGAATGTGCAGCCACACAGGAGCAACAGCTTTTGCGTCAGGCCTACTTTTTAGGTGAATCGTTGGAGGCCTCAGAGTGAGTGTGCCACTGTTCTCACACACCACAGATTAGTTACACATTTTTCTCCATTCAGAACTTGTATCTAGTGTCATTTTTTTCACTCAAAAAAGCATTATGCATGTACAAGCAGGAGTTCCTTTTTACAGCCAACATGTTGATACATTCTTGGACTACTAGAACATGCCAGAAAAGAGCCATTATTATTATATTATTAGTATTAATCAAATGTGCCTCAACCCTACATGTCACACTGAAGGACTGTCACATCAATCGCCTTTTCTCTTCCTTTTTGTCATTCTGCAGTTTTAGATTTGACAATTTTTGGCTTGTGATGGTTCCTGCACTAAAAGGTGTTTGGAAGATGATTATGACTGTGCACATGGCTAATACAATGCAATAGTCTGTGGATTTACAGACCTAGACATGTGTGCAACGACCATTTTTCTTGTCTTCAGTGTTCACTTTCCTTCCATAATGAATACCTAGAACTATACCTAGAATACCTAGAAGTTGACTCAAAAAATCAGCTGATTTGATGACAGGAAATGTTATGATGCATTAATATACTGCATGTACTCAAAAGATTGAGACAACTAAATGTTGAGTACAATGGATTATATTTTCCAGCCTGGCACTTTCTTTTATAGTATATTAATCATAGGCATCCGTGGCTGCCTCCATGTTAAGGCACCAGTCTGAAAGGTCTGCCTGGAGGGCAGGATTTTCAATTTGACATAAACTCTAAAACCACTATATGGCCCTTTTAAAATGTGAGAGTGACAATCTAGCAGTCTATTTGAAATGTCCTAATCATTTTTTGTCTCTTTTTGTCCTTTTTACCAACTATGGCTGCTTAATTTTTTTTTGCATCCGTCTTCTGTCGCTTTCTCTCTCTTTTGGTCTTCTTTAGAGGGGTTTGATCCATTATAGATCAGTGATAGAGCTGAAGTATCACGGTCCCAATACAAGTCCAAGTCTCACCTGCTCTCTTACCAAGTATCAGTCTGAAGATCAATCTCCTTAAGTCAGAGAAACAACGCTCCGGGGCATCTTTTCAGTGCTGAGTTCCACCCAAGACACTTGAAACTAGGAGACGTTTTAGCCCTGATGTCTGCGTCGCACTTAGCCCCCCCATGTCTGTCTGAACCCATCTTCCTTCACAGGGGAGGACAATATTTTCACCCAGTGTGAATTTTTATTGAAGAGGCTCGTTTTCTTTTTTTTTTTTTTTGATTTGATCTTTAATCAAAGCGAAGGTGACACCATGAATGTCATCACACAGCGGGAACAAAAGGGGCCCCGACCGCGGCAGTATGGCCCTGGCTCATTAATGAATGCTAATATAATGTTAAAAAAAAAATAGGAGAGGACAAAAAATGAAACCACAGAGAAATGAGTTGGAGTCATGTTTGATGCAGACACCTTTCAGCTTCATTACCCGCTGCTATTACAACCCGTGCCTGTGTGGATCAGTGCTCATGTCTCCAGGCCATCATTATATCACATAGTACAGGTTTTACAAAGGTATTAAGAGATTACTGTGGCAGAATAGATCACATTTCAAAAGCGCTTACGGAGAATGGATTGTATTTTTTTTTTCTTTGGTCGTCAAGTTCCATTTATCCTTTCATGCTCCTCTTCCATTTATTGTCATTAGGATAAATTCCCGTGTGACAAAGATCCATGAGAGCCTGAACAGAAAATTGTTGTACTGGATTATCTTCCATTGTTTTTGTCTTACTTTCTTTCTTTCTTGACCCCCACTTGCTCGCGCATTCACTTGCTTGCTTGCTTGCTTCAGTTGACCTGCTTGCTCTCTATGTCACTTTATGTTTGGGCCGGAGGAGCAAACAACTGTTCCACTGCTGAAACTGGTACTAAGCTAACAAAATATTTAACACTGGTCTAACACCAGAAATGAATTCTTTAACCGCAACTAAACCTTGCAGATTGTCTGTCTCTATGTTGGTAAAATATTTAAATCCACTCAGCCAAACTTTTGAGCCAGATCCAATGTGAGGGGAAACTTTGACGAGCTTTGTTCCACTCTGTGATAACGATTGCCATTAGAGCAGATTTTAATGAGAGCTGTCAGGGAGTCGCAGGTGTAAAACGGGCCGCTTAGGATCCAGACACACGGTGATGTGCTCTGCTAGACTCGCATTACACACAATGCGAGAGCCAGTAATACCTAATGGAGCGCTCCAGTCAGATGTAATGCAGCATATAGGACAGGACACAGCGTCAGCTGAGTACGGCGGCGAGGCTAATGCAGCATCGGATCATCACATCATGAGAGGGACCGAGTGAGTCACAAGACAGCTGGGGGTCAAGCGGCAACGGTGGAGACACACAGGGGAGACTATCAGCCATGCTAATGAGCTGACTGAATTATTAACAGCAGAACAGGCAACCTTTTTTTTGTGTCTCTGAAACTGGAATACACATGTTTTTCAGTTCCTTTGGTTGCAGATAGTGGAGAGAGGGTGCCTCCCATGCATTGTAGTTGGTCATTTTACCCATGATTCACAATCTGGCCAAATCTGATCCAGGCAGCACTCGGTCAGCACAGAGCTGAAAATGGACCTGAGCACAAACACGCTGTCAATAGCAAACAAGAGGGTGGGACACATATACAGGGGAAATTGGAGGGGAATAAACAATATGTAACTTAACCTATCATCAGCCCACTGGCATATCTGCCTAAGCTGCCCAGCTCTCCTCCCACTGCTGCATTGCTTATCAGAATGCTCATAAAAATCCAAAAAGTGCCATGTCATGTAAATTCTGCCTAATTCAAGTCAATCCTCTGCAAGAAAATGTTTTCCCTTCTTTTCTGAACACTTGGCAAATTTGTCCTTATGTCGACGATATATAACACTGAGCATTTGTAGTCTGTTTCTTTATGTTTCCCAACGCTTCTGAGACCTAGCATTTTGTAGGCCTCAGTTGGTCTGTTGATGACAAGTTGAGTAGTCTGTGATCCATCATCGGGCAATATCATCAGAAAAAATCTGCTGACACCACTCTGTTAGTGTGTACTCCAAGTCTTCTCAAAAGACTGTCTTGTGATTGTCTTGCAGAGCGTCCCCAGCTTTTAGTGTTTCACTGTGGCTCTGTGGTGACTGGCCAGTGTGCAGCAGAATGTGCCTGCTTGGTGCATGTTTGTGCAGGGTGACAATGTGCAAACCACTGCAGGGGAAGAAAAAAAAAGTGAATCAATCAACTCCCTCTTGGATTATTGCTTCTCTTTTGTTTCCCCTGCCTTTGCTCTTCCCCCTTCTTTCGTCAAAGCTACATTGTGTAACATCTCTTTCCTCTGTTGGAGCCAAGCTCTGGGATGCCAAGCGGCAATGACGGCCCTCACAATGTTTTGAATGACCTCCTTTCACAGTAGCTAATTGAGCCCTGCAGTGTATGTGGGCAAATCTGCGGACCGAAATAACATCAAGATCTGGCCTGACTGTGAGGAAAGAGCAGGGAAAGCCCGCTTGTATTTTCACACGTAGATTTCCAGTCTGTGCTCCCGGTCAGCTGTTTCCTCTTTGTTTCTCTCTTCTGGTGAATTATTCATACTTTTCAAACTTTTTTTCTATATGCTGCCATACTTTCGATATGCTGCGCTGTGCATGTCAACTGAATTGAGTGAAAGTTTCCCCAGGTGAATGCTTGACATCTGCACCTGAGAGGCAGAGAACAGAGCTGTGACCTGTCAAGGTGGTCCACGACGGCCCGTGTGGACTGTTGTCAGTTTGGAAGTTCCAGCATCTCCTCTGCCACCTCCCCCTTGGGATTGGCTCAGACCCAGCAGACACATTGAAGCTTCCAAAGTACTGTCAAAGTCCAGAGATGTCGACTACCATCTCCAGCCTGTACGCTGGAATGCTTAGTATCCTCATGTGTTTTCCATATATAACATTTTCTTTCCATTCAGTATTATTTTATTAGCCAGTTGTCGCGCTCTCAACAGCTGCAGCGTCTCCTGAGAGCGAAACATTTCTTCTTCGCTTATTTCTCTCGCCCCAGTTGGTCACGTTGTGCACTGGTTTAACATGCGAAAACAGCTCTCCTCCCACTGACAACAGCTTCACTTGTTTGCACAAATCATCTTTAAAGTATGTGCTAGGATATGAGTCCCATTTGGGATTATTTTGAGCTAAATGATGTGCATTCTGATGAGGCTGCTGCTGCTTTCGATTTCAGCAGTCTGAGAATGAGTCTTTGAGAATGGAAAATCCATTGAGCTCAGATGAACTAATACCCCATTATTATGTGTTTGTTTTCACATAAATACCTAATGCTAATCAACCCCTTTATTAGATAGGAATGCTACTTTTTCTGTAGCAGAAAAAGATTTTGTCACGGTAGCAAAGTCTCTGAAGCCAACACAACAATGTTATATATTTTATATAACATCCCCCATCTGCATCCCCCAAGTTAACAAATTGTATGAACTAATACAATAAAGCATCTCATTCAGCAGTTGTTGATACCAACATGCTATAACAAAAGTCACACCATCAACAAAGCCATTAACTCTTAATGTCAAAGAACCATGGGTTTATGTGCCTATTGGTCATGGCTGCACTTTCTAGAGTTTTTGTAATGGCATTTTGCTTCAACTGACCGGTATTGCATCCAGTTACATCAATTGCAAGTCAAAAACGGGCCACACATCCCTTCACATGAAAGCACTTCACACACATCCACTCTCTTAACACTACACATTTAATAGAGGACTGTGCAGGGGTTATAGCAAGACCTGTTATGAACCTGAGGAAAAATGAAAGGCTGCACCTCCAGACTATCACCAGACCTAGACTACTGGTCCCTGCTGGCTAAATCGTGACAGAGTGGGATTTTTTTTTTCAGCTCAGCTCAGTTGTAACGGAGACAAATGATACATCTAGGGTCAAATTTCTTCAGAATACGTTGTGTCTTGATGCCATGTCCTGGCACGTAAACATCCACCCTGAGCTTTATGAAGGCTTGAAGCTGTCTGAATGTTGACATAAAGGGAGCCAACAGAACTCATGAAGGATGAGACCCTCCATGCCAAGACCGAGGACTGATACAGCTGACGTGTGTCTTCAAGACACATACGTGGTGTCCACCAGCAGCCATGTCACTGTCTGACTCTCATAGTTTGGAGCAAAAATTACTCTAGTGATTCCAACTGCTGCTAAGAAAAAGTATGCCGTCTATTGCCATAAGCAAGATGTTGTCTTTATGCCGAACCTCCAGGGATTATCCTCCTAAGAATGGGGACTGACACTTACACTCATTTGAGGAGTCTAAAAATTGATATAAGAAGGTAAGCCCATTAAAGTGAGAGACCATGGTTTGGGAATTATCTTAAAAATCCAGACAGAGGAGTTTTCTGTTCAGCTCAATGTCCGAGGGGATCTGCAATGTTTGAGGCTTGGTGTGTGTCGTGCAGCAAACACTTATTTTTTACCATAAGATGTATAATTCTGAATGTGGCAAGGTGACAGCGGGAAGGGAGAAATAGTTGAACAGAAAGTCTTAGGAGAGCTGAAGCAGATAAAGCGGTTGTCAGAATGACTAATTTCCCACATGAAATCCATCTTGTTAGACCTCCTGGAGTAAAGACTTTATTGCATGGTGGGTTATCATGACACACTCACTATAGATAGCCCTGGAATCCCTTATAGACCTCCATAGCCTACTTTCAGCTCATCAGAAAATCCTGGCGGAGATTTGAGTTGATTCTTGTTGTCCCCGGACAGTTTGACCTCTTACCTGTTTTTTTGTACCTGCAGATGACACGTCTGACTCCCATAGGATAACTGTTCTATAGCTTTTGTCAGTCCGGATGGGACCTCGGAGTGCAGTAGCAATGTTGTTTTGGCCTCGAGCAGCAGTAAATATGCATTGCGTATTAGCTCTGGGATGTTAAAGTGGGAATGCAACATTGTTTGTTGACTTATCCTGTTGCTGCTTTCAGTGTTAATCCTGACCTCATTCCTGTATCTGCTCATGTCC
Organism: Karalla daura; assembly: GCA_029224185.1. Lineage (NCBI taxonomy): Eukaryota > Metazoa > Chordata > Actinopteri > Chaetodontiformes > Leiognathidae > Karalla > Karalla daura. The sequence goes on from CM055201.1 coordinate 17,828,566, forward strand.
TTGAATCTGTAGTGTGCAGCTAAGTCAATGTGTTTTCTCGACCGCTCTCCCGTGAGGTGGGAGTACGAGCGCCCCCCAGCAGTGCAGGAATCACACCGTCTACATCCCGGTTAGCACTCTGCTCTCCCCACTGCTTATTGATCAGTTCCTTCAATGCAGAGGGACTCCACAGCCCCTGATTCAACCGCTGCAACATCCCAAAAGACTGACAGGAAAGAGTGGTGAGAGGAGGGGGAGTAGACTCTAGTCTGAGATAAAGAGAAGTGCCTGTAAACAAAGGAAGGAAGAGGGATGGAAGTTAGACAATAAAGATCTGAAACAAATTACCGTTTCTTAGAGTATGGAAGGAGGGAATGAAAAAGACGAGAACTTTTCATATGCTGCACAAGTGAACAGCTAATCTTTGATCAAAAAGTTTGATGACAGATAGACCTCTAAGTCAAGAAGTCACAAGTTGCAAACAACAGATTGTAACCAAAGTACCTACTCATTGCGTCACATATCACGTGAATAAAGCTCCAGTGCAACTTGAACTTGAAAGTGCCAATTCACAACATATGTTAGTCTTTAATGAACAGAAGAACAACAGTTCTGAGCAAATCCCCCATGACCAAGCACTTTGCAAATGTTGCAAGGAAAAACCGCCAAAACCCTCTTCTTTAGATTGTAAGATTAGTTTAATGCTAAGATAATAAACAGCAGATTTAAAGAACATTTATTGCTAAGGTTGCAGAGCCTGTTTTAGATCATATAAACTTGATAAAAAAGTATATATTTATATTGCATTAACTTGATGAAAAAAGGATAATCACTATTTGCAGTTCAGAGCTGATTAATTTGTATCATTCAGTGAATTCCCATCAAAGATCAGATACGAAATTACTCTGTACAGCTGCTGAAATTGTACAAAAACCAGCACATTCACAATTCACAATGTGATACACATACACAATTCATGTTTACAATAATATACAGTAAGTAATAATTGCAACAATGCAAAATAAACAAACAAGACATAAGAATAAGTTGTCATGGGAAGAGTTGGCAGGAAAAGGCCAACTGGACATCACTGGATCATTATTTTGACTCTGCTCATTCTTCTCGCCTCCAAACTCTGGAGAGTCCAATCGCTGCAGGTAACAGGCTAAACCTTCCTATCAGCAGCATCTCTCTCTCTCTTTCTCTCTCTTTCTCCACATACACACACGCAGACACACACCTGCCCTCTGACACACACTCCTCCCCATCCGTCCTCGCATACCTTAATGAGGAAGCTCATTATAGACAAACAAGCCCTTGCTCCTCTGAATAAGCAACTAGCACGGTGCCGCTGTCGAGCTGAGTGTGGAGCCGCCGGCTGAATATTTTATTGATCCTGCGAGTTCAGCTGTTGATCTGTCTTGTGTACTCATGTCATTAATAGAGTGTGTGTGGAACAAAGCCCTTTGTCCTATATGAGTTCATCAGGTTGCAGTAATTGGTAAGCGGAGACTTTGGCGTGTGTTTGTATTTGTCTGTTTATGATCTCTGCCAATATGTCTGATGCGAGTCTCACTCTGCTCTTGCACTACAGGTGTGTGTGTGTGTATGTGTGCATGTGTATAAAGGCTAAGACTAACCTATTGCAGCAACAAATAAAGTACAGATTATTTTAAATTCAAAATCCCTGAAAGCGGGTTCGATTCCCAGTTGGATTAGGAGCCTTTTCATGTGGGGTTTGCATGTTCCTTCTGTGTCTACTTAGTTTTCCTCAGTACCAAAAACTACAGTCCAAAAGCCTTGGATGTTGAAGGACAACTGGCTCCGACAATTAGTCAGACTAATTGCTTAGTCAATTTGTCAACTAATCTTTGACTACATGGATAATTGATTAATCTTCTCACGTATGTGCCAAGGGAAAATGTCAGACATAATGTTAAGTTATGTTCCTTGGGTTAGATAATTGTATTCTTGTACTATTCTGTGTGTCTCTTGTACTGTTGCACAAGCAGTTTTCTCTCCAGAATCATTAGCATAGTATATCTCCTTTAAGCCAGGCATGTAACATCAGCACAAATGGCAGACTCTCTGGATTCTTCGTGGCAGCCTCCCAGGTCAGGGCCCATGCGTCCCTCATCTCTCCCCAGTTTTTTTTACTTTTTTCCAGTTTTGGTACAGTAGCCCATCCCTTGGTCCTCAGTGCTCACCTGAGCCAGTTTATATGCAGCATCATGATTTAATTAGGACAGGGCATCTGTTTTTGTGAGAGATTGACTCAATATTACAGTATGCAGAATATGCACTTCAAAATACTCATGGTACAAGCACTGATTGTCGTAATGTGGCATTTTCCTCCCCTGCATTCCACTCCATAAAAAGTCTAAACTCTTACTGAAGAATTATGGCTTCACTGATGAACCCATGTTTCTGCAAGAAAAGAAACTGCAAAAACCTCAGAATGAATGCTGTCAAGAGATGCCAGAAGCACCATCTCAAGTGGTGGTGTCAGTGACCTGAATATCGACCCTGTTGAGGTTAAATACCTTGGACTCCCCACCGGTCAGTTAGAGCTGAAGTAGCTGTTTGGATGAAGTCCAATTGTCCTTGAATCAACTCTCCTTGGAAGACCAGAGGGTGCAAAAAAAAAAGCACTGAAAGTGATGGAGAATTCCAGAAATAAGTGCACCCTGGTACCTTCGTGTCGAATCTTAGTTTGCATTTTATTTCAAAGTTATTGGCTTCAAATCTGGCTCAGTTCTACTCTCCAGCCCATGGACATAAAACATGATGAATAAACAATTGCATCAAAGTGACTGAGCTTAATGCATGTGCATAACTCTGCAGCCTACACGCTCATGAGCTTCTCACGTCGAGGTGTGTGCAGTCAGGGTCGAGTTAACTAATGAAGTTTCCCTCACTCTAATGTAATTAATTACAGCACTTATCTGACCAGACAAAACCCAGCTCGATGGATTATATTAGGATGCAACATTTGGCCCTGGTTGGTCGACTGGGAAATGGATCATGATTATCTCACAGTTAGAGCAACAGAGACACACACAGACCTATCGCCTCATATCAGATCAATTAGCCACAAGCCTCTCGCTCCTGCAGCCCTCAGTCAAGAAGGGAGAGCCATCCAGAGTGCAACAAAAGCAAGCTTTTTCCTTTTAAAGAACCATGTGTTGTATGTAGTTGGTTTATAGCAAGATTAAGGAAAAAAAAAATAGAGAAGAAATGCTTAGCTTTGAACTGCCTACAATTTTTAGTCAGAAAATCAATCCTGAGCGGGATTCCTATTGCATGGTACGTACAAATCCCATTCTGTCGTGTGCTTTGATTTTACACAAAGTCAATAGAGAGATGAGAGAGAGACATGCGAGAGAGAGAGAGACATGAACAGATGTGGATTTCTGTAGAAGGTGCAAATTGATGTGAAGAGCATCGGTGCGAGTTTAAAAAAAATGTTTCAACAAGAGCAAAATCAATTCTCACTTTTTGAACGTACAGACTAGACAGAAAACAAAAGGGAAACTGGAGGAAGACATACAAACTTGGAGTGAAGTTTGGGATAAACTCTGCAACTAATCCGGGCTTGGAATGACTTCTTTAGTCAGCTGTTACAAGACTGTCTAGGTTACTACTTAATGTTCTTAAATACACTAATCTAGGTTATCGAGATTTTTTGGGCCAAATTCAACAAAAATGCACCATGATTTAATTCAGATGGTCACTCTACTGATTGTTGTCAGCTGGCTTGGTCTGTGTTGACATCATCTCAGTCTTACTCCAGTTTTACCATTATTTTCCTCAACTTCCTCTCCTTTTTGTCCTTGCTGTTTGCTCATGAAGTGATGTCACGCTGCTCCGAGATAAGCTCAGATTTTTCTGCTGGTCCGCGAGTTCAGGTTTTACTGCATCTTTGACCTGGCTTTGTGTGCGTTTTAGCCACACCCTGGCGTGCACACACCTGCTTATACATAGTGGTTTGATACTGCGTCGCACAACCTGTACAACACTCTGTGCAACGCCCTGTGCACTCTGCCTTCGCAGCTAATGTGCTGCGATATTTGCAGGTTTAGTGCTTGTCGGAGTGCATTGCTAAGCAACCAGCTGCAGCTTCTCACAGTGGCAGCAGCCTCAGCCTGTCTGTGAAAATGCAATCCCGTCCTTTTCTCCCCTTAGGGGAAGAGGCCCGGGCATCTTTATCTCCCACTGGCCGACACTCTCAATATTCCCTCACTGAATTACTTCCTCTGTGATGGAGAAGTAAAAGAAAACGATAAGTCTGAAGGCGTGAATATGGAATTTATATACTGCATAAATGGCAGCTTCGTATGGGATGCTTTCAAGCCGAGGCCTCTGACGGGCTGGAGAAATGACTCTTCAGAGTCCTGTGAGAGTCGATAGGAGGTGGGGATGGATCGGCACAGGAGAGGAATGAAAGTGAAGCGAGCATATACCCACTGTTTTCATCATTTATTATCTTGTCGCACTGCTCCCTTGGAGTTCTGTAGCTTGCTTCAGTGAGTATATGGAGTGCTGCAGAGTGACAGTTGGGTTAAAAGAATGGTAAACAAAATATTCCCAGCAGCCCGACACTGGACCATACCAACTAGAGCAGCAGAGGGGAGTGTGTCTGTCTGTCAGATTAAAAAAAAAAGCTCCAAAGACAATCTGTTTCCTGTAAACACCTCCCTAAATTCCATGTGCAACCTCAATGTAACAATGCAGAAACAGCACAATTACACTCCAAAATGACCACAGTTGAATTAGCATCCGACTGAATAATTGTAACTTCAGGGAAGGCAGGATTCATAGCAAGGCTGTTTTATAGACTGGATGAGTTTTTAGATTGGTGTACTTAAGTCCAACTAGGTGTACAGTAGATAACATTTAACTATCATTTATGACTGTTGTCATATTGTTTGGATGTGATGGATGCCACAGCTAGTGTATCTGTGTGTTTTCTATACATGCATTTACCATGATTGTCTTGTTCATCTTCCACTATCATCTTATCTTACTCTTAGGCATCTATAGGTAGGCATTTGGCATTCTATGAGCATTATACCATCCGTGAAGCAAAAATATGAAGTTGCAAATTCTTACATTGTTTTTATTTTGAGCTGGCATCAGTTCTTTCTGTTCAGTGTCTTTTCGGCGCGTCACTTCCCACAAAGGCACCACATTTGCCTGGAAAATGCTGCAGTTTGGGACAGCTACATTAATAAACGACAGCCGTGGTGTCATATTCCTCCGTTATTTTTCTTCTCGCTTCTTATTTCCAGACTGCAGCTTGCTGATTTTGGTTTTATGGCTTGTTGTATCCTTGGGTTTGTTGCAGCTCTATTTAAGCCATCCAACCGTATGCAATGAAAAACAGTCTTTTCCTTCTGTGCATGCCCAGAAGCACGCCCGAGAGGCATCTGTGTGTGACTAACAGCATCACGGTCCCATTTCTCTGCATATTTTGTCTTTTGCTCTTTTATTTTTCTTTTTTTGGGGGGAGACAAGGGGTGTTTGCACACAATGAACTGAAATAATCAGCTTTAAGTCATGACAGCAAAAAAAACAACAAAAAAAAAGACAGAGGTTAACATCCGGTTGGACAAACCTAACCCAGGTCTGTCAGATTAAGCGTGATAATTTATGTGACTCTGTCAGCATATAAACAAACCGGTTCAGTAACTGAAATCTGAGCAGGATGTCTCAATACGAAATACTTTGTCAAACAGTGTTGTTTTATGTAGTGTGAATGATTTTTGGCTCATGCAAAGCCATGCATTTCAGCAGAGGCATAACAGCATCAGTGCGCATTTGCGTTTATTTACTGTGAGAAGCATGCAAATTTGCGTGGTAAGTAGCTTGTTTTTTTTGCCTACATATCTAAAGCTCTCCCTCTTTCGTGATTCATAGGCATTTTAAGGTTGTTTTGGGTCTTGCAGAACTGAGATGACTTCACTGTATTGGTTAAATCTGTGTTAGTCATCAACACACGCCCTAACCCAGAACAAAGGAATGAGTGCTCCATTTCAGTTCGTTTTGAAAGCTCCACAATCTCTCAAAACATAACTGCGCTTGTTAGAAATGTGTCCCTGGGTTGTAATTACGTTGTTCGTGTATCTTGAGAAGATTACAGGTTTGGGAGACTGAGGACTGCAGGACACTGATTGTTACAGCAGGCCTCTCAGATGTGCATGCGTGAAGTGATGGATTTATGAGTGCCAGACTGTGTGATGCAATGATTAAAGTGGTTGGCAGCCTGCTGGAAATATGGGAAGTGCTTCTATTTGCCTGTCTCATTGAGCAAGTGTATCGAATTTCGGGTTTTTCCTGAAATCTTTTTTTTTTTTTTGATACGCTTCCTCTTTCTCCTCCTGAAAGTAACATGTCGAGAGTCTTGTTGCTACAAAGATGACAGGAGTTAAGAGAGGGTCTTCTGCTGTAAACCTCCTCTTCACACTGCGTCTGACCTCCAGAGGTGGTGGTGATAAGGAACAGCTGCCTCCACGCCAGCTCTCAGCTCTGCCGCCGTCTGTCCGAGCTGGTTACTGCTGGTCGCCACCTTCCTGCGGATGCACCCACCACGGAGGTGTGAGGTGCAGCGTGCTGTGGGCTACTGCCTCCACCCACTCACGTAAATATCAGCCGATGCGGCCTGACAGGCACCTCCTCGGTCACGAGGGCACCAGAAGATCAGAGGCAGGCCCACTGAAGCTTTGCCGACAGTAGCTACTCCCAGCTCACCTGTCATTACTTTGTGCCTCTTGTATTTCAAGCTTGTGAGTGTGTGAATATGCTGGCTGCATTTCTAGGAAACTCGTCAGCAAGGGGAGGTCGAGCTGCGCTGACCCTGTTCGCATCACATCAGAGCGCATTATCTCCATGCACATGGAAACACATCAACCTAGAAAAGGGAGTTTTGGGAAGCAGCTGGTGCAACTGACGTCACTAGGTTATCATAAGTGGACTATAGTTATACAATACTGAGGGAAAAAATACTTTTAAGATCCTTGAACTTATAAGACAAAACCACTTGTGGATGAATATTTTGATTTGACGCAGATAATAATTTCAGATAATATATAATATATAATATAATCACTATAAGAGTCAAATTATTTGCACATATTAAGCTTAGGTTGGTGTGACTTATTAGTTGTGTTTGAGTTGCAGCAGACACTTATATCCCAACCTCTTCTGCCAGTGGTTAAAACTAGCGATGCATTTATTTTCAATGACACAAATGCGGCTTTAAATGCAGATTAAATCAGTTAATGGATGGATAAATACAGTATTGTAGGTCAATAGTTATCTTGCCAACTTCAGCTATACCTGGGACAGATTGACTCACTCCTTATATCATTAGTATCCATATTTGTACTAGCATGCAGGGATAATTCTATCATTGAAAACAGTTAGTATAGTAAATAGTAAACCAGGGGCTTTATCACAGTGTGGTAGCATTACATCAAATGTGTATAGTCTGCATGTGGACAAAATTTCTCCTCCACTGGCAATGTAATGCTGTTTTCTAAGATCCATATCCTTGTAAATCTTAGAATGCATGGATTTGAGTTTTGTTTTTTGTTTTTTTGCAATATACAGAGTGAACCACACTGTAGCAGCTGTGACTCATCAGACACTCAGCCAGACATGCTGTGACCTCTTGAGGGTCAGTGCTTGGTGATACAGGCTTGTGAGTGTGTGTGTGTGTATATACGTATATATGTATAATTATTTATTTTATTTATTTATCCATTTTTTCTAAGCCAAAGCCACCTCCTTCAACACATGGGGTGCCTGCCTCCCTCACCCTCGCCACCCAACCAGTGTCACCTCAGTGCTACTGCCAGCACTTGACCTATACTGGAGGTGTTTACGCCGGCATCTGTGTGTTTATCCATAGGGACAGGGCATCGTGGGAACACGCCATTTCCCTCCTTGCTTCATTTGAGCGGCTTGTTCCCGCGAGGGCTTGTCATGTAAACGTCCTCGCACCTCGCAGACGGTTCAGTGCTCACAACATGGCTCACCAACACTAGAGGGAAAAGCCCATGTTGCCATACTACTCTGACACTAGATATGCCAACGAACTTATACCAACAATCGTAATCTCTCCTCACTTTCCTCTAATTAAACTCAATTACCTCCTGTAGAGACCCTCTTCAGGTTTGTTCTGGAAGTGTGTGTGTGTGTACATCCCTTTGCCTCTCCTCAGCATGTGAGAGTCAATCTGTGATGATGTTTGATAATGCTCTGATTAATATTGCATGGCTCATCTCACTTGACTATTAATGTATTCCTGCTCGCTTGTATGGTATCTCTATTGGTGCATCTCTCAGGCGGTTCTGCTTGTTATGCCAGTGTTAGCCTTTGTGTGTGAGTGGGTATGTGTGTGTGTGTGTGTGTGTGTGTGTGTGTGTGTGTGTGTGTGTGTGTGTGTGTGTGTGTGCGTGTGTTTGCATGCTCAGAGCCCACACACAGCAGATAAGAAGTCATTCTCAGGCCCTGGGTGAGTGGCAGTGAGGAGACGGCAGGGGGATAAAAGGAAACGATGGGCCACCACTTTCTTTCTTATCAGACACTAAAGAAGAGGCAGCTGGATAACCTAGACGCATAGTGGCACAAGTAGAAAGAAAACCACAACTGGGAACTACATTTCCTTCAAAATTTACTTTGCTTTATCATGTGATTTATATCTTTTTCTATTTTTATTTATTTATTTATTTATAATCAGTTGAATTTGACTGGTACGGCGGTGCATTACAGCCATATTGAGAGAACAAAAAAAAATAAATTCAAGAATAAATAACCTAATAAAATGACCAAAAATTAGGTCATTTATTCATCTTAAAATTAGTCAAAAAATTCTGACTTTCATGTAAAAATATGACAATTGTGATTTCTTTTTTTCTCAGTGTGGCCCTAATAATCATAATAATTCTTGTCATCATAAGATGGCTTTTAATACGTTTTAAAATAAAAATACCCAAACCGTGATATAATATACCTTCTTTGTTAAGTTGCACCAACAAGGGCAAGTCACCCATCATTAAGCTACATCACTTGATTTTATGTTAATCGTATGTGTTTCAGGTTTTTGCATTGCAGTGCCATACTGCAGGCATGAACCTCACATTCTGGTTAACTACAAACATACATTACACTTTTTACAGACACTATACATCAGTTCCCAAAGAAAGACTTGTCAATCAGAAATCTCTGGTCAGCAGTACACAGATGTGTCTTAATTAGCCTCTTTTTGCTGGAAGTGACGGCCGCCGCTTTGCCGCATTGTGGCTTAATGCAGAGCCAGCAGTCTACACGAGAACACATCAGTCCTGAGGGGACTGCTCCATCTTGACACACCCCACGGAGCAGCCAAGGAAGAGTGTGGGGGGTGTGGGGTGGCGTAATGTACAGACACACACACACACAGACCCACACAAACTGAGACAGAGATGGACATAGGCCAGACACCCCTTACGGCTGTTTGGGTTCTCTGCCACTCATACAGATGTCAGAGACCACTGACCCACACACTGGGTTGGATCACCAACTTTTGCGTGTTATTTCTCGATGCTGCATTCATTAGGACTGTGAAGCCATACCTGCCAATCATTTCTAGAGCAATGGACAGTTTGACAAAATTCTAAAAATCTTTTTTAACTGTGAAATGGTATCAGCCAGGTCCATTCACTGTTCCAAGTCAGTTTCTGCACTAATTTTGCAGTATTACTCAAAACCAGCTGTGATTTGTGAAAACAGTCTAAATAATGATGTATTATGTATGCCTGGATAAAACCAGTGGGTACCTGAATGTGAACTTCGGTGAGTTTCCGCATGTGTAGAGTATCATATCAAAAATATGCCTTGGAAACCATTGGAACCTTAATTCTTAGGGGTATTCTGTCAGACCAAACAAAATCCAATGTTTTTTCCACATTGAATTCAATATTTCTCATATCCCAATGTGAAATGGAGTCTCTTTTTGTGAATAATATGTTTCCTTTGAACTCCAGCTGCTCCCGAGCTCCAGCACTGAGATGCTGTCCTCTCCCACTATGGAGGCCACTACTCTTATTAGTGGTTTAGATGGCCTTGGACATATTGCCTCTCGAGTGATTTCCTCTCCTGCTGTATAAACTACAAAGCTAATACTGCATTGGGGAGGTCAGCCGACTTCTGTCTGCTCCCTCATCCTGCTTTTGGTGGTAGATGTCATGATTATTATGACTACTGTTTTGGCCTGGTGTGGCTGTTTCTGCAACTGGCAGCACTGGACTTCATCTCTGTGTCATTTTTGGAGTGACTCACTCATTCACTCATATACTGTTTAAGTACATAGTGACACATATTTCAAGGACATCAGACTGGCATGCAGCACAAAGGAATTATGAGAAGTGATAATAGTATAGCAATTTACTTCACATGTGTATACTGTCTGTCTGGGTAACATCATTTTTGTTACTGTGAAGGATGAAGAATAATGTGAAGTGACAACCAGAGAGAGCTGGCAAGATTTTCTAGTTTTTACTTCACAATTCATTTATACAATTTCTTTCTGTGTTGGACTATCTTGTGCTAATCATTAACTCACCTGTAAGTTTTTCGGGTCCACATAATGTCATAATCCAAATGCACAGATTCCATCAGATCAACACGACAAAGCCTTTGTCTTCGCATTGTACCACAGCAAGACTTCACACGAGAATAAATCCTGCCACCGAGTGTTTCCCCTCCCTCGTGACCTCCCCTCATTTCTCTGCAAGCTGTTTGATCAGTCTGATGCGTTCAAACAGAATACGGTGCTCTGTGTTTTCCGGGCAAACTTTCCACTCCACAGGTGGCACATCTCCGTGTACTTTTCATTTATTTTTAATGGCAGGCCTGTCAGGCATTGCACTCATGAGCCTCTGCCTCTTGCATAGTCTCGGTCTGTTGTTGCGCTCGCCTCCTCCTCTGAGGCTTCCCCTGATGGCGAGGGTAAACGGCTTCAAGTCGAGGTCGTCCTTTCGTTAAGCATGGTTCTGTGCTTGCTGAAGCTGCCGTCATCACTGCAAGGGCAGGATGCCTCATGCACTCTGTGCCTGCCGAGCAGTGGGGCTCCGCATCAAACTAATGCCTAATGGATACGTGAGTCCCAGAGTGAAGTTGGTTGGGGACTAACCCTCCAAACCATCCCACAGTACATCAGCTATATGTGGCAAAAACCCATCCGATGGATATCAAAAACTGGACAAGTACCATCATGGCATCTCAGGCCAACAATGTCTTTCACTATAGAATTAAAGACTGTTTTATAGCTTTCTTATTATGACAGAAATACACTTCACTTCACAATCAGGGACACCCATTGCTAAATCATGGTTCATAATGAAACTCTGAATTGGGCCACCTCGGCTGGACTCGTGGTTACTCTTTGATGCCCTGCCTTTGCCTGCCTCCTCCGATGTGTGTCAGATTACAGCATTTCTCTCTTACTTCATACTGATTCACACATCTCATATTTCGTAGAACGTCAATCGTGTAATTTATCCATATTACTTAAAATGCAGCCCTGTGCACAAATATGAGACCCTATGCACAGTGTGTATTCTGTGTTTAGGAAGTGATGGCCCCGTATCTACTGACATTCTGCAAAATCTGTTGGATTGATTGATACAAATTCTGGTTTGTGGTTTCCAGACAATATATACAGGTGCCTTTGGTGATCCTCTGACCTTTCCTCTGGTATCGCCATGCATTTGACATTTGGTATTCTGAATGAAGTAGCATGTCAGCTGTAGAATGTCAACGGCCATGAAATTGTGTTCAGTTGCGCTTTCCTGAGGACAAGTTGTAAGAATTAGACTTCATGGCAAAATACCTGGGAAAGTGATGACCTTCACATCAGCCTCAGCTGTAACTTCAAGCTTAGATCTGGCACGTAATTCTGATATCCCACATTTATGTAACAGATAATGGAAGGAACCTTTGGGAGTGAAAGTCTGGAAACAAACATGTCCTGTCCTGGTTAGCCGTCTTTGATAAGCTTGTGGCACAGAGGTTTCCTCTACAGTATGGGGGCCCCAGTGGAAATGCCAGCTGGTGCAGCTGCCTCCAGTACATGGACTCTACATGAAGTCAATACTTCTGCCGCACACACACAAAGCGTCCTCTGTCTGTTGCTTTTTTCTCTGTCAGCACTGGGTCCCCAGAGGGAGGCTGGGGGGGTTTGCAAGGCATAGAGATGTCATACATACATGGCTGTACACGTGCACGCCAGTGTTTTATACAGTGGTCATTCACATACGCCACATACTAGCTCAGCAGCTTCGAAGTCTGCCAACCAACAGACACACACACACACAATGCACTCAGTTGGGAAGCGAGGACCCCTCCTGGGCCTTAAATACTCATGTGTTTGCCAAGCCTGCAGTTGGAGGCGCAGAGGCATGCGAGGCGTGTGAGCTTGGAAGCGAGACAGCTCTCTCTGCTCTGCGGCTCCGTCCACAGCCTGCTGCTGCATGCTCGCCTGCACGCCGCAGAATGAGCCTCTTCCTCAGGAAGAAGCTGGCCTTTATGAGTACACTGCTGCTACACTGCTTCGACCTGCCAATTAGGCCGAGACTCTCCAAACTCTCCACTCCACAGCGCCACCGTTATTACACCCCTCAGGACTCGCAGCGAGTCCTTACCTCACAGGCACGAGCCCTGGCTCCAGCTCTGTGGTATCCCAGTGGGGCTCACACTAGCCCTGTGTGTGTGTCAGGTAACCGAGATATTCCACACATGCACACCAGACCATAAACCAAAGGAACTCTTACTATGGGGCCATAATGTGAATATATGAATAATAATTTATGTGTGGAAGTAAAAGGGATGTATCTCATCGAATTGATGAACTATGTTTGGTCATTCTATTTAGCAAGATCCTCACAGTGAGACCCACTATTCTGACCTCTGGTCCTTAAAGAATAATATTTGACTATAATAGAGAATAAATATAATTATTTTCAGGTGTATAAAGATGTGCCCAAGCTGCTGTTTATGTTTGGCTTTAACTTTTTGCTTCACAACCTTGTATGTAAAATGAAAATAAACTGAATTATTGTTTCATTCAACTCACCTATTATGTAGGCTCTAGTGGAACAATTTATTATTGTTTTTTCCTTTTTAGTAAACAACAATTTTGCACAAAATTGAGCAAGACATTAAACATGCTAAAACTGTCATCAAGCACTAATCACTTACCAAAAGCTCTAATGGGCTCCCAACAAGTTTCTTTTTAATGATCAGCCTCATTTCATTTGAATAATTCAGATATTACCAAAGCTGCTGGCCAGTCGCAAATAGCACAGCCACATTTCATAACAGTCTGAAAGACTTTAATTGTTGGCCTTTTTTTTAATAATTTCAATCTATCAAAGTTACTTTGATGAGCTTTTAATAGGAGCACTAGTATTATCAGAACAAAACCTCTGTGCTTTGCTCTCCTAATAAAGTGGCTTAGGGCTTGGAGAAATTGAACAGTGGGGGGAAAATGGCCTCATGAATGAATTAGTCGTCTGCAACAGCCTACTGGCGCAATAAAATGGCATGGATCTCATTTCGAAGTTTGCAACCATGAAGGAGCCTTGTCACCTTCCGAGCCGGAATCATTTAATGTACTGTGTTGCATCTCATTCTTTCCAGCACTAACATTGCCCTGTGACATTAAAAACACTTAATGACAGAGTTGGATTCTACACCTCCTTGACCGACAGTGTGACCAAAGGTGTAACATATAGCCTTGAAACAAATTTTGCCAAAGCGCCAGATACATTTTTCTCCTTGTATTCCAATGTTTATCCCCATTGGCTAGCACAAAAGGCCCCATTTTTCCATAAGTCTGAGACAAACAAATTTGAAGAATATTCATGAAAACAGCTGTTTTCCGCTTTTCAGTGGAGGTTTATGTTTGCTTGCAAGGGCCTTGTCCTTCGTGTTTCAGTTGTACTTGATAGTCACCAGGATATCAAGCCCCATGATATGTGATTGTGACTGAATAATATTGTGTCTTCAAGCTTTACTTTGTGCCCTTCAGGTCTGACTGTGTATATGCTGACAGGTCTGGTATCACAGATTTAAGAGAACTCATTAGTGTGTGTGTGTGCGCGTGCTGGAAGCTGAGTTTTGTTTGTCTGCGTTATTGCACTCTGAATAAAGCCGGCTGTCTTTCCTCCCTTTACGAGTAGTTTCCAAAGGCCACGCCACTATAAAGCGTCACCAGCACTCGAGTGTCTCCCATTAAAGCACCAACTCGAAAACCATGCGAGTGGCCTGCCTGGAGCAGTTGGCGGCGCGCTGTGTGCTTCTCTGAGGAGCAGAAATGTCACAGAGCAAGAAAAACAGCAATCATCTCTCCTTGCACTCTTTCTCTGTGGTCCCTCCAAATTCCCCGCCAAGTCCAGGAGGCAATGAATAAACAAATAGGGGGAAAATGAGTATTACATGCAAGCCTAGAGCCTGAGCAGGATGGGTGGTGTGCTCCTGCGTGTCCAGTTGCTCTGGTTGAAGTTCTGGATGAGGGGAAGGCTCTACCTGATCAAGATGAAGCATCTTCTGTTATCTTCTGTTATCAAAGGACAAACAAAAGGACAAACAAAACTCATCTGATCTTTTCTGGCAGTGTGAGGCAACAGGCAAAGGACATGATGCAGAGGGGCGGGTGGAAATATAGAAAAAAATAGGATGAAAAGTAAAGTAATTGAAGTGGCTTGTAGCCCAGTGATCTGGAAACCTTATATTATTGCTTTTATGTTTCCTTCCATCTGTTGTTCCTGCTATGGCACTTCCGGCACCTCCTGGAGCACAACTCTAACCCCTCCCATGCTCATACCATCCCCCCCTTCTCTGGTACATTTAAGCTAATGTACCATTTAATGTAATAGAATAAAAAAAAAGTGCATTGTCATCATGTCCTTGACTGGAGCAGCTAAGAAGGCCATTTGAAGGCTTCATCAGTAGTCGAGGCAGGAATCTTGTATGAAACAGCTGGGCCGAAACATCCCCTGGTGTTGCCAATGTTCACCTTTGATTCAATACAGCATGTACCTAACCACATTTGAGCTGTGTTTTCATGCAAAAGATTCCAGGTCTCCATTCCTGCCATGTTTTTGCGGGGATCCGTGTGTGTGTGCTCCCCTGGGAGACTAACAGGAGAAAACACATTATTGTAATAGCTCTCCCTGCCTTTCAGCTGTGTTTGCGCTCCCATTGACATTAAAGAAATTATCCCTTGCTCCACTTAGGTAAAGCTCCTAACAGATGCTTCTCAGAAGGCAAAATCTGCCATCGCAGACGCTTTGTTTGAAAAGTAGGAGCTGGAGGTGCCTGTAACATGTATCTAATTTTTTTAATGGTCAAAAAGAGAATGGATTTGTATTTTATGTGTTAAATGTGACATCACACTGCAGAAACACTGCACAGGTAGGGATCCCTCATTACTATCAGCTGAGTTACTAAAATGGTACCACTGAAGACGCACCACTGTGGCTGTAACATTGCAAAAGATTCTTTACCAGAAGAAGCAGAAGGTGTATGTTATGACAAAAAGCCACAAAAAACATCCTTTTGCGTTTTTATTATTATTTATTAGCAAAATTTATTAAATGATACATAAAAGGGTTGTGGAATGTATCACACAACCCTGGATAAGTGTGAAACAAAGGAATGCAGGGTCGATTTGTTCAACTTACACCTCCTTTCAGGTTAAACACGATATCTCACTTAGAGATGCTCACATCTCTGCACAGAGCTGACTGTTGCTCATTAGTGAGAGTGTAGCTACATCACAAGGTCTGGCTGAGCAAGGAACAGCACACACTAAGACTTGCTAACAACTTGCTAACTTGCAAACAACGAATGAGGCGCCCTTTTCTCTTTGTACCTTCTCCATTATTCATCTTGCAGTGACCGCCACAACCTTGGTCCTCCTCACTGTTGGCCAGAAATGAGTTTGACCATGGTTCAGGGTCAAGGGAGCGAGGGTTGGCTGAGATGTTACAGCTGTTAAAGCACACTCAATCTAAGAGTTGTATAAAGCTTTTTGGCCTCTTTTAACTCTTTACTTTCTTGTGTGTTTCCATCTTCCATCTTCCATACTTATCGGAAATCTGGAAGGTAAATTACCATATGTTTACAGAAGTTAGAGGAGACCAAGTGAGACTTACACCCAATTTTATATTTCTCAGGTGTACACAAATAATAGCATAACAGCAGTGATTTTACAGTTGCAGATTGACCAGCCTTATTTAGACCAAAGTTATCCCATTGCTGCAGCTTTGATTTAATACTACCATTACTTTTCATGATACCCTTGCATGTATTCACTACAGTCAGGATATTTTTTACTCAAGATAATGATAAAAAACCTCTCCTCTCATGGTATTTGCAAAGCTCAGAAAAGGGACTTGTTTTCACATTTTTGCAGCATTGTGTCTTAAATTCTCAATTAAGACTGAATTCCGCTTCCAGTACCTTTTGACCTCCTCATGGCCCCTCTGTGGTTTCCCTCACCCCTTCTTGTTCCACTCTTGTTTTAGCAGTGGTTTGGAGCATCCTGGGTTGTACGTCTGGGCTGCTTTGTGCTGCGCTGAAGGCGGTTGCGGTTGGCAGATCTGTCCAGTGGTGTCATGTCAGCCGCCTCATGGCCAGATTACATCATCCTGAGGACTTTAAGAGTCCACCCGTCCCCTGCAGCAGTGATATGCATATTGGATTAAGAGAGCACATATGGACCGTGCACCTCTGGCAGTATGTGCTGAAATGCGCACATTTATACATGTGCACGAGCGTGTCCGCTGACACAAAGGAATCCATTAGGAAGGACCTGCTCTGATGTCAGACTGAATAGATAAAAGGTGTGCTCGTGCTTGTTGTGATGTTACTGTTTTCTCTGGAGATTCAATGAAAAGACTGGTAGTAGCCTCCAACCCCTCTCCTGCAGATGACAGGACTGCTTGTCAGATTCTTCCAAGCCCCCCAGATCCAGGGTTATTGAGAGTGTCACTGTCTCTTTCGGTTTGTGCTTAGGAGTGTTTTTCTTTGTGTGCATGTGTGGGTGAGCGCACGTATGCTTGCGGGTTGGCACACATGCACATATGTGTCCGCACAAGTCTCTCTCCAAGCTACGTTTTCTTTGTGTTATTGTGCTCTTATCTTCCTGACAACTTTTGTGCCTGTGTATGAACTGCCTACACATGTCTGTAGCTGTCCTGTCCACTCCGGGCGATTGTGATCTGCGTTACCATCTAAGTGACAGACAGGTCAGTGCCGTCCTCAGAGGGCAGAGCTGTCACATTAATAATAAATCCTGCTGTCAAAGAGAATTGTTCGGCATGTGGGAGAGACTCACTGGATGAAATTCCTGACATCAGTGATGCCATCGAGGTGCCAAAGCTGAAGTGCAGGATATTGCCCCAATATTGTATTGTGTGCAAGTCTGTGTTCGACGTATTGTTTGGGATTGTGGAAACAGTTAGTCTGAATGACTGGCTGTGATAGCAGCTGTGAGAGCAGGTGTGTTTGATTAACAAAAACAAAAAAAACATCAAGTGAACATCAAAATAGTGAATGTGTCTTTGTTTGTATTTATGTGTCTGAGAAAGCAAGAGAGACTGCATTTAAAATCAATGTCAACTTCTTTTTGTCAAAATGGCTGCTAAGTGGCTCTATAAAACAGAAGTCATGCCAGTTTCTCAAGATTCTTCTACTTTCTAACCTGGCTGAGGGAGAGGGGAAAAGGCCAACAGCCTTGCTGCTACATTATTAAGATGTGTAGAGCTCTTTGTAGCTGTTAGAAAGAATACGGCGAAGGTGGGAGGTTGTGGAAAAGCCCTTAATAGAACACTTGTGATTTCATAGCCTCTCTCATGCCCCGCTAATAGCCACAGCTTTATGGAAAAAGAGCATGGTTTAGCAATAAAATTAGACAGGTGAGCTGTATACGCCACTTTCCCTGCTCTTTGTTACCACTGACAACTTAATGGCTTTTCCTGGTCTGAAAGCCCTGTTTTAAAGTCCCTCCAGCATCATTTCAGCAGAAAAGACATAGCTTGCGACTGGGCTGAGGACTCGCCTTTCTGTTCGCATTTCTGTCAAAACACAAAACTCCCAAGAAAGGAGGTATTTCTCTTCTTCGGATGTGACCAGGCTGAGGAGATAGTCTCACTGAGCCATTAATGGTCAGTATCCTTTGATATTAATTTGAAAGAGAGAGAGAGAGAACATGAAGATGCATTGGTTATCATGAGGTTCCTTTACAGAGAATAAAAGCCACGTAAAAAAGATTCAGGTGTTATTGGCAAATTTACCCTCCTGAAAGAAACTGACATATGGATAATTCAGAGCTCCACCTGGGTCCTGAACAACAGGTTGACTATTTCAGTCTTACCGTAAGCCTCCTTTGTTTTTAGGCCCCACGATTATTTTAAAATAATGAGGTGCGCATGCCTCAAGTTAAAGACATCATGTGGAATTTCCATTGTAAAATAGCGAGTTATGCACCTTTGCTGTTTTTCCAACATAACATCCTGTGGTGCATGTGTGTTAACAAAGCCTTGTTTTATATGCTTTCTGGGTGCATGTGCATTGGATGAAAACAATATGGGTGACCTGCTCTTCTATACACTAATGATCAAAAACTTCACAGGGAGGGCATGTTGGTAATGCCTGAGGCACATTTGTGATTGTTACGCATTGACCCCAAGTCCCAGCTTGAAACTTTGCCCTCAACTCTCTTATGCCCTGTTTGTCAGGGAAACAACTTTGATAATAGCTGCTGTTGTTTGTCTGTTATTTACCACAGAATGCCACATTAGTCAGGTATCGCCACTTAAGCGATCATGACATGTCAGTGTTGTGTTCACGGCCTGATTCTGCTCCTTTGAAGCGTGTCCCGAAAATTTGTTCCGGTAGGTTTAATCGGAGGGGTCACAAAATAATTTGCTTTGTCGTTTAGGTGTGAGAATTGCTGTTTGCTCTCTTGCACAAATTGCAGTCACACCTGTCAGGAGTGTTTGAGAATGGAAAATGCTTAATTGTGAGTTTACTGCAGCTGGGCTCCACATTATGAAATAATAAGTCAAACGCCTCAGTTATTCCTCTACAAACCGTAAGGTATCTCCCCCTCTCCTAGCTGCCTTCTGCACCACCCTTTACCCACTACCCCATCTATCAGAAACCCCTCTTGCATCTTTTTTTGGAACTGAAAAAAAAAAAAAGAAAAATTCCCCGATTGTGGATCCTCTTTTCTTCCTGGTCCCCTCCCCCAGTCTGTCTTCCATGCAGTCCCTGGTGAGCCATGCTGAACGGAGACCCATAATGAGCCTCTGTCTGTTCCAGCTGACACAGTGAGCTGTCTGAGGCTGTGATGTGTCACTCGCGCAGGGCTCCTCTCTCTCTCTCGCTCCAGACGTCTGTGTGCAGAATAAAGGGATTCCTCGCTAGAAATACGTCCAACTGCCACGAGGGGGATGGAAGACATTCAGACCTCCGTCAGCGAGGGTCCTGCGGCCTAGACTCGCGTTACACACTTCATCGCACATCCACACAACAGTGGAGACTTTTCTGTTTTTCTCCAAGGGCTAAGTTGGCTCCGTCTTTGTTTGAAAAAGTGAGATAATGGAGGGGAGACATTTTAGCGCTCTGACGTTTCCTGTCCTCCCGCTGTGCTGATTGGATTGTCAGCCTTCACTCTTTCTTAAACAATTGCAGCAGACGCTTGAGCTGTAGTTACTTGCGTCTGTTGCTGTTCTATGCATCGTTGCAAATTGCTTAATTCAGACTCCTCAAGGCGTGGTCCCTCCGGTGCAAAGCCGTGTTTGTTTTTCATTAGGGTAAGTGAAGCAGTTGGCAAGAACACATGTGTCTGGCAGCAGCAGCGGCGGCGGCAGCAGCAGGAACTGTGGGCCGACAGTGCCTGTCTGGAAGTACAGCGTCTGCCTCTACCTCCGAGGGAGCATACTGATGAACCTTGCTGCTCGTGTCTGAAGTCAGCCGACGCCTGGTGCTGAGAGATGTTTAATGCATGGCTGGTGTTGTGTATACGTCAGGAAGAGGCGAGAGTGTCGTGTTATTGTTTTGAATCCTTTCGCTTTGAAAGATTTGGTTAAACCAGAGAAATAGCTTCAGAGCTTTGCTGTGGTCCCACTGTAACATACTGTGTGTCAGTTTAAATACAAATCTAAAGGGGAATGGAGGTAGCCCAGATAAACAATTCACCTCAGAGGAGAGAACTGATTGCAGCTCAGTCATCTAGACGGGGTCAGAGTGTGTTTGTGCTGAGAAGACTAGAAGATGAGGGTGATGCAGCAAGAAAGTAGAGGCCCAGAGTGTTGGAAAAAGTCCCTGAAACAACACTACTTTATGACACTGTTGGATTTAATTCAGTCATATAGAATGGTGGTCTTTTTATTTTTGTCACTTCAGTTTCCATCACTCTCAAAACGTCCCATTGTCTGTTCTCAGTGTCCCAGTTTACTGGTGGTTCTACAACCTGTCTGGGACATGCCACGTTAACAGCATCTGTCATCTTTCTGAACAAATCATTTGTTGTCTATTTGCTTTGTTTTCTTCAGTGACATTACCCTTTAGATTTTAAGAAATATTCAATCATCCTGCACATTCAGTTTGCTCAGGTGTCTGGAATAAATGTTGAAACACTAATCTGCCAGGAGGCAATACTTAATGTACTGCATTTAAGCAATTGGATGATTAATGTCTCTGAATAAAATATGAATGTACACTTCCCATTCATACCTGTGTCATACTCCTCTTCCTCCCTCTCATTGTCTGCTTATTCTTCTACTACTGCTATCTCATTGATAGTAGTAGTAGAAGCAGTTGTGCTTTACGGAACTGCATCCTCATCCTCTGATTGTCTGTACAATGTGGGAGCAGTATTTATTGGCATACTGTGCTGTGGTCTCTGTTGAAGGCTTGAAGATTCAAACAATCATAAGTTGTGATCAATCATCCATTGACCAGGAAAGAGTAGTCTTACTGTACACTTAGAGAGTTTTTGTGGTCCAATATTAAGGACTTATGTTCAGACACAGAGTGAATTTTTGGGAATGTGTGGAGTTGAACATTTCACTCTGCCACATCGGGCATTGCCTGTGTGCTCAGATGTTTGCTTGTGTATTCTATGATGTCGTACACTTTACTTGACAGTGGACACGTTTAAAAACTAGGCACACATTGACTCATGTGCATAAAAGAATAAATATAGGCAGTGCAGATTCTCAGATTTTCCTTTTCTTTCTCTCTCATTTTCACCACATTTCTCTGTTTTGGTCTCGGGCGGAGTCTGTGAGTGGGTGGCAGGTGCTGATCGTTCCCAGGAGATTTCTGTCCACTTGCATTTTTCTGTAATTTTGGTCAGAGCATAAATATTGTCTTTAGCGACAACAACACAACAGACATTCTTGTTTTTTCCACTCTTGACGTGACTCCACCCATGTGAGTTTGACAGTCAGGCAGCAGTGAATCCTTCACAAATAGTTTCTTCTCTCAGGCTCAGACACACTGAGAGACGCGTGCCTGCTCAGATGGAAATTTGTAAGCTGACATACTGTTCCACATGCTTAAGCACATGCACACACAAATGCACGCACACACACACACACACACACACACACACAAGTGAAAAAGAAGGCTTCCCACATCCTGTTTAGTGAGCTCCCTCAAAACCGTCATGAGTGTTTGTACTGCCACCACAGCAGTCATGAGGGCTCAGATTCGTGCACTTTTCTCTGTGCACCCTTCTCCACCTGAAAACATTCCCTTGATACAACACCGTCGCTCCCCTGAGCTTTGCTCCTCAGCAAACAAGGATCAAACAGTGTGGTAGACACACACTAGATGCCTTTTTGCTAGAAAAAAAAAAAGAAAAAGAGAAAAAGGTCTTGATCTCTATGTCACCTCCGGACAGAAACAGGCGATTATAAACTGCTACTTAAGCATGTTGTTGGTTTTCCTGCCAAAATCTTTATGAAAACCTGCACTTGTTGCTCAATCTTTCTAAAACTGCATCATTCTTCATGTTACATTACACAAAGCTAATTGCTGCGTCTTGTTTATTATGTGAAAGTTTCTGTAATTACAACTATCAAACTAAATAATACGTCAAATCATGACTTCATCTATGAAATTGCAGTAAATGAACTCAGTTGTCCTCACTTAATCGTTCAAATGGTATTCAGGAGGGTGCCCTGTGTTTTTGTGTCAGCTACTGCTTTACTACCATTGTATCTCTCTAGCTGCCTGCATTGTTGTCTGTTGAAATGTCACATGCAATACAAAAGGCCCTCTGCCTTACATCCCTCATGAAATAAACAACCACCAAAAAAAAGAGAATATCAATAAATCATAAACCCTCACCCAGCTCCACAGTGCTGCTCCGCTCACACCTTGCAGCAGGTTACAGAGCCGCTCTCAAATTGAAATGTTACCGAGACCTGGAACAAACTGACATGAAACCAAGGTAGGATAGAGATCTAAACTCTGCTGTGGCAACAACAAAATACCACAGTGCTCCTGAGTGACACAATAGAGCTGGCAGAGGCATTAACTGGACTCATGAGAGAGAATTATTCACCAGCGCTGAGCTGCACAATGGCCACCTAACTTTCAAGCCTGGGTCCCAGCCCCTCTGCGCCCCCACGCCCTCATCAGCATGCATTATTCTTTTTTCTGGAGTCTGTTCACTTTGGCTGATGAGTGCCGTTTGGTTGGCGTAGCCTGGAGCGGGAAAAAAAAAAAAAAAAAACATCACACATCCAAGTGTGCGCATTTCCCTCGCTCTCACGCTCCCCTCGCTGTCATCCAGGCTGTTAACAGTGTTTTCAGAGTCAGGGAATGTGAAAATATTCAGCGAGAAGGAGTGGTTGGAAGGGGGAAGGGAGTGGGTAGGGGGTGGGTTAAGACAAAATAAAGGCGGGGGGTGGTCGTCGTGGTGTTTGGAAGTGCGGGCGCCACACAGACTGCCAGCCTCGGCTGATGTGTCTGGCCATCCTGAAAGGTTAACAGGCAGCAACCTCCCCTGCGTCCGATGTGACATGACACTCCCCTCTCGTCGCCCAGTTTGATGTGTCGCTCTTTCACGGTTCGTGAACTCCAGGCCATGGGAGGGATCTTTCACTTTCTGTTGTGTCCAACATCATACGGAGTGGCAGCACAAAGGGGACCCAATTTATTATTTTCTCTATTTTTGCCCCCTTTTGATCTGTCTCACACACACATACACACAAGCGTGCACAAAAAGGAACATACACACACACACACACACAACATTTATATCCACGCATTGCTCACACACAACACAGTGGGTTTGGTCACCCCCTCCACCCCACCCCTCCACACTGCTGCAGAAATGCATTGTCTCCCCTCGGAGGGGACATTAATAAGAAATGAGTCCTTTTGAAGTGTGGCTGTGGGCTGTCAGATCCGAACTGACATAATCATCTGCAAGAATAACACCTCCTCCCACCTTTTAACATACACACCCACACACCCAGCCCCTCCTCCTGGGCGTATGGACGTACTGAAAGACTGCGCTCAAAGGTGTCCTCTTGAGGCGGAATCCAAATGGCCTTTATCCAGGTGCAGGAAACACAAGCTGCACCCCTGCACCCCAGTAGTGCTTTGTAGTTTCATTTTTTTTTGTTTGTTTCCAACTGTATGCACTTTGGCTGGAATACAGTGTGATGACGCTTTTTTTTTCTCTTTCTCTCTCTCACATTCCCTGCACCCACTGCTCCCCTCTCTTTGAACTGCTTGATGCATTCAGACTCAGTCTGCAGAACAGGGGAGAAAACAAAACACCTTTTTTTTCTGCTTGGTGATGCGAGTGCCTTATTAAACTGGATGCAGACAATGCATACCATCTTCATTACCTATATAACTGTATTCATTGAATTATATTAAGTTTGAATCTTGATTCTTTTTGCCAGGTTTAGGTTTTCAAACAGTTGCCAGAAGCCCCCTGTGGTTATCTGAGAATAATTAGAGAAAACTCAAAGATTGATTGAATTCCCTATCCTTGAGTTGTTGTTGATGTCTGTGTGCAGCCTGGGGTATCATGTACAGTACATCATTAAAAATGTACATTGTTGTTAGTGCTGTGCCATTAATGGATTTTTATTGACATCAGAGCACTTAGCCTCCTTACAGTTTTGATCCAGGTTAATGCAAGGAATGCAACACGCTCAGCTGCAAAGATTCAGGGCTTTGCCGAAGCATTCTGGGCTCATGCTTTATGTTAGACCCCACCCCCACCACACACACACACACACACACACATTCTCACATACACACATCACAGATTTGAAATTCTCAGTAACATGCTGTGAATCCCCCCTGGTGTGGTACAGTAGTTGCTGCCCCTCACTCCTCTTTCCTTTTTTTTTTTTCTTCACCCGCTGCCTTCAGAGTGTGACTGCGGGGTGAAGGTTCCCTGTCAGGTCACAACTTCAGCTGTTGCCTCACTGCCTGAGTCCGGATTTGGAGCTGATGTACAGCAACATACATGTCATACAGCGCAAGCAGGACTTTCTTACAAAATGTCCAAGAAATTATTCCTTTCGGTTAATGTTTGTGTAAATATTTCAATTATTTACAGTAGCCTTTTGGGTTTTGTTCTTTCATGCTATTTTCTGTATATAATCATTAATCATTAATTTTAAAAAGCAAGCAACATAAACAGTCAGTCCAAGAGCAATATAAGGATCCACATAGCCACCCACTGCATTGTCAGAAGACAGTGGATTCAGAGAATTGGCCTCAAGTCATGAAAACTGTGTCCGTGTGTCACACCACTCCATCAATCTAGTAGATGAAGTCCGACTTGGCATCTCTTTTCTCTCCCCTCATACCCCCGGCCCAATTTCACACTTTCCAACTTCCTCGGCTCTCTGCAGGCACGTGTTACCAGACTGCAAGTGAAAGATGGCCCTCCCTCCCTTCGTCCGTCCCTCTCATAATGT
Organism: Karalla daura; assembly: GCA_029224185.1. Lineage (NCBI taxonomy): Eukaryota > Metazoa > Chordata > Actinopteri > Chaetodontiformes > Leiognathidae > Karalla > Karalla daura. The sequence goes on from CM055201.1 coordinate 17,853,561, forward strand.
AGCTTTGAGGCTCACCTTCTCAATCTTTGCAAGGAGGATGTGAAAACATCACCTAGTAAATTGTAGTATGGACAAAGTGTATTGGCTGTGTTTACTAAACTGCCTCATAATCTGACACAGCTCTGTAACTCTCTGAGACTGAGATTAGATGCATTCACACTTCCATTTGTCTGTATGCATGTCTCACAAATACACATACCCACAACATGAGAACATGCCCATCTGTATGCACAGATGGACGTGTTCTTGTCACACATGCAGTATGGGCCATACAACCCACACATGCATCAGGAAAAGCCAATTTTGGAGATTTCAGTGTACTCATAACAGTGACTAAAATGACATCATCACGCATTTTTACAGTTTTCATATAAAAGTGTCCATTATATTTCACATGACTCATATGGTAACTTGCAGGAAAGGGGCGTTTTAGTTCAGATTCCAAACTGTGTCATCTATACCATGTACATGCAGTATCCCTGTGGCTCTATCTGTGTCACACTGTCATTCACTTCCCCTCTGATCGCTCCTCAGCTTGTGTTTGTGTAGGGATGAATGGGCCTCAGGGCAGATAGGACACATTACTAAGCTCCTATACCCTCTTCCTGTACCCCTGGGCTCTATCAGGGCCCGCCTGTGATTGACGCTCCCTTCATGCTCGTGGACAGTACACGTTGACTCTGTTACATTCAACACGTGCAGGCCTTTTACACATCTGTGAGGTTGAGGATTTATGTGCCATTGACCTGACAACAGAGGTGCATATAACCTATGTTTGTAAGTATCAGTGGTCCATGTATACCGACGCCCCTCTGTACAGTCAGATGCAGGATGCAGAGGCAGGAAGCAGCCATGGGGCACACACTACATTATCGGAGTCAGTCTAGTGTTGAGGATCCTCTGATCTCATGAATAATGGAGAGGTGAGGTAAGGCAGATTATTTGTGTGGATGTTAGAGGATGTCTGAAGCCTCCAGCTGCATTAAACAGGTTAAATATTCAGTCTGTCTGTTTTATTACATTTGCTGTGGTTTCCCTGCAAAAAGGCAGCCCTGATTCATGACTTGCCAATTGCATAAATTCTGAGTAAATGTTGGTGTTGTGTTGTGTGTGTTGAGGCATATTTTTGGGTCGGTTAAATGTCCCAGTACATGACTTTGATGTAACTAAATGTTGTCTTGATGATCTTTGTTCTTGTGTTATATAATTACAGACTGTTACTACCTCAGGTCTGAATTGATTTTTCTAAATTGGGATTTTTTTTTCAAGCTTTTATAAATCAACCACACTCTTTTAACTACTTGCACAGTTCTCTCACAGACGACGTCTTCATTCACACGCTCGTGACCCGATCATATTCCATTTGTCGGCTCTTTGGTGAGACTGTAATTGGCTGCGAACCTTATTCCTCACCCATGATTATTTCAGCTCCACACTGAGGAAATCTCCATTTTCAGTTCCTACTTCTGCAAAGTCATTAAAGTCTGAAGGATTACGATTATGCTCTCCGTTTAGTAATATGGCATAATTCATGATAATTAAGTTCCAATGAAAGAGCTTCCAGTTTATGAGTGATTGGAATTAATGAATATACTCATCTTGTTTTGATTGAAAAAGTATGCCTCTGTGTTCTCCTTTGAGCCTGAATCTTTTTTCGCTTGTTGTCAGCTTTAAACTGAGGTCTCTTTCTGATAAATACTTGGTTTAAAATAAAGAACATGAATGTGGAGCTACTCCATAAACCAGTGGGCTCTTTTTTGGCCCCCTGCTACAACCTTCTGCCAAATAAACATCTTATTACGACGCACTAATGTACCATCATTAACAATGTTTCCAATCGGTATTAGTTGAATTTAGGTGCACCTTTGAAAGCAATGTTTCTTTTTAAGGTTAGTGTGGATTTCCGCTCTTGCTGGGGGTCACATCCCTGAGGCCACACCCCTGTTTCTCCCCCACACCTGAGCTGGATCTGCCAGCGTCAGATTGCTCCCTGTTTGCTCGTGCTGCTCTTCATCTGTCAGCAGCATTAGGTGTCCCACAGACAGGGTCTTAATAGTCACAGAGCATGGGGAGCAGGGCCTCTAATGGAAGCCCTTTGTTCAGTTGTCACTTGCCCAGCTCCCATGGAAACACCCTGTCGGCCAATCAGACGAGGGCCGCGGGTTGAGGCCGCCGGCTTCTGTCACTGCTCGACTGAAGGCATCTATCACACCGAGCTATCTGAAGTTCCTCTCTTTTTCTCAGCGTCCTCCACTTCGTCTCTCTCTCAGTCAGCAAGGTTGGATAAATTGACCTTTCAAATAGACTAGTACGTCCTGGGAGAATGTGTTTGTGTGTTATGTCAGTTTGCGAAATGAAAAATGGTGAAACTATCTCACCCCTCCTTATTTCTACATACCTGAAAACAAAACTGTATTGTTAGGATGTGATTTGGAATGAAAGCTTTATTCTTTTGAAATCCCGGCATGTAGATGCCAGAATTCACAGCTTATCCTCTCCCTGTGCATTCAAATACCTCCCACTTGATTTCCTCAGAGGTGAATATAAAGCTAGCCCCTGCTACATGTATCTCTCCCACTGGGTAAACACTGTAATATGTGATAAGGGTTTTTTTCTCAAGAGGAGTTATGTTGGCAGAATTCAAGGTAGGCAGAAGAGGGTGGAAAAAAAGAAAAAAAAATGTATCTGTGTGCTCAACTGCAGCCAGTTGGAATATAAAGCACCGTTGGGCCACTGTAGGATTCAGCTTTGAGAAATAGGGCTTCTCTAAAGACTAAGGAGGAGGACTCGTAGCCAGACACAGAGAAGTTGTCCACTTGGGTATGAAAAAAGACACCAATAAGCGCTGGACTCAGGAGGGATGTGAACAGCAAGAATTTTAAGTGTAACTATGTAGGAGCGCCTGCTGCAGGCATGAGAATACAACAACCTAATCATCCAAATTAGCTATGCTAATATTGTTTAGCTAAGTAAAGCATACTACCTGAAGATTTACTTTTAGCTATATTATATATTTTATCCTGTTAAATCTAATTTCTGTATATTTGTTTGTCTTGTATAGAGTCATGTGCAGTATGTACCTGTGTCTAGTATAGATCAGTCATTGCTTGATTAAGTCCTTGTAAAAGTGTTAGGATAAAGTTAATGTAAGTAAAAGTAAGTGGTCAGACAGATGAGAATGTGCTGGCAGTGCAGTCAACTCTGCTGCGTAGAAGATGAGAGTCCCACCTGTTCGTTAGAAATCCAATAGTGAGAGAAAATTGATCTCCATTAAACAGTCCACTGCACTGTAACTCACACCATCAACTAGCTTTAAGATGTACAGAGAGCGATCTATGCTGCATATAAAATTAATTGTTACTGAGCTTTCTGGCTGTCACAATGATCCAATGTGGGCCCTCAGATTATATGTAAAATTCGGTGTCCAAGGTTAAGTAAGTTTTGAATAATTCACTCATAATGAAATATCAATTTAATCTTTCAAATTGAGCACAAAATATTTAATAATGTTAGAGTAATTTCTCTGTTATCTATTGGAGGCTCTAAACTACCGATGTGTATTCCCCACCTTTGTCCAAGATGCACCAGTTAGATATAAAACAAATTAAGAAAATAGATGGATGGACACAGTGATGAGGTTCTGAGGCACCTCCATGAGGTTGGCTTCTGCATTTCCCTCAATGTGACCAAGAACATGATTTCATTGTGTAGCTCCCCTGTTCCTGAGCTTGCATGCTGGCTCTTTGTATTTGGAGCGTCCAAGCAGAAGAAACCCTGATGGTATCGGTAGGGTTTCGTTTTGTCAGAAAAGAATAGACTTGACATGAGGTGAATAAATGGTGCAACTCTGCTTTGAAATAAACTGAAATGTTTCATGCATGATGTGGCAATTTTGACCATCCCCCCTTGCCCCCCCCAAACTTCCTTATCTCCCCCAGCACAGGGATGCGGACAGACTCCTGGAACCCTCCTCCTTCTCCTCCTCACACACCATCTGGATTGCGCTTGTTGGTCTAATCCCATTCTCTCTGTTAGATTGACATGTACTGGACCATCATATGCTCAAGACACACACACATGCGTAGATGCACACACACACACACACACAAACACACACACACACACACACACACACACACACACACACACACACACACACAGGCTCAGGTGCCTGTGTGTGATAAGGACTATGTGGAAGTATTAGCCTCATCAACCCAGCCTCACCACATCAGAGGAAATCCCTTTTCCTCCCATGATCCCTAGTTTTCCCTTATCGCCACAACCTGCTTCTAAGACCTAAACCCTTGTGTCGTCACACGCCCACAACAGCTTTGTGTCAGGGATCATCTGATGTACACACCAGAGCGAATAGACCTGAAACAGTTTTGGCCATGTTGAGATATTGAGCCACAAGAACGTGGCTAGACACATCATTTGGTGCATCGCACAAAAAATATAAAGTGTATTTTAACCCGGTTATGCTTCTGGTTCAGTTTGATTTGTTTTGGTTGTTTAGGTTCTAGAGAGAAAAAAAGCATGAAATATTCATAAAATAGCTAAGTGGTCTAGCAAATGATCCCATTCAAACAGTTTTGGATAAATCCACGTGTTATTTTTCACTTTTCTTTAGTGTTTGCACCCTGTTTGCAATCAGTGTCACTCATCTTCAGTTTTGGTAAATGGTAGTAAAAGCAGCAGTAGCAAATCCTCGCATACAAGCTTTTCTCTGAAGTGACTTACATTGGAGAATAAAACAGTCAATACTGGTTGATATTGGGCTTTAAACTCCTTTCATGTGAAGTTTGTGTGGCTGCAATACTAATTTCAATCCAGAACTTCATCTTGTCAGACTACATAGAGGAATAACCAAAGGCTATTCTGCCAAACCTTGAGCTAGTGTGACTCATGTACAAAAGAAGTTTTGCTAATTAAACATCAGATGAAAAACACATTAGAGGTATCTCCCTGACAGGAACTATCAATATGTCTTGGCTGAATAGATGCACTCATTGTGAAATGGTTTCGGTATTATTATAATAGTGCTCAATGTTCCCGGTTTAATTATGCTTGCACATGTACAGTAAACGTGATTGTCAGGCATTTATTTCTCAACTGTTCAACCACAGAGTCCTAGAGGGTGGATGAATACATCAGGAACAAAACAACAACATACATATATCTCCATGTATTTAACGTGACTGCTTCATGGGAGTCTCTTTATGTGTCTCTTTTATGGATGGTAAAAACTCATACAAAATGCTTATATAGTGTATAGCGTTTGTGCAGCAGGTGACCTCAGACCTTGATCTTTATCTATATTGTATTTTTTGTTCTATTATTTCTGTATTTCTTCTCAAGAGAAACTCACTGGGGGAGATGAACCATTTTATAGTTTATCCCATGAGAAGACCCTGTCCTTGGAGCGCTGTAGAGAGGAGAGAGATTGGATATGGTTTTCTTTGCCTGCTTTTCTCCCAGATATCACTTCTACTTTTGGCATGAGCTACACTGCCAAAAACCTCTTAATCGGTTACTTTATCATTATTGCTCTGTATTTTCTACAGATTGGACTGCATACCTTTTTTGTCCACTGGGTACTGAGCTAAATCATAACTTGGTTTCATTTTCTTTTGCTTGTGGTAACAGCAGTTTTCTTCGCTGCGCCAAGGGAAAAAAAATAGAAAGATCATGGTCTGTGTAATAACTAATGTACTGGTTGAAGGCAGCAGCTGTTCGCTGTTGAGAAGTGAGCCACACAGCATTGTGAAGCAACCTGACCGGAACTGCTCAGCAAACAATGAGCAGACAAAGTAAATTATTGGTTTGACAAGTGGAGAAGAACTCTCCAGCTTAGGGGAATTCACACAACGCGGGGATGCAAAGGAGCACGCTCACATTTAAACACACACTCAACATCAGTACCTGAACGCACATAAGCAAAACGATAATGTGTGTGTGTGCCCCGAGCGCATATGCTGAAACCACAGAATAACAGAGAGAACTATTTTTCTTTTTCTGTCATCCCCAGGCTAAAGAAATAAACTCAGTTTTAGCTGTTTTGGCTTCATCTGCATGATTTGTTCTTGGTGTAGAAAGATATTTTCCCTCCAGCGTCTTGTGAGGAGCAGTAGATAGTTGACTCAGCAGTGAATGGCAGTAATGACAGTTAACCTGGCACTGAACTTTAAGACGTGAATGATGAAATGCAAACTCTGAAATGGATTGAAGCCACAGATCCCATTTAGAAAATACAACCTTTTGATGCAGAGAAGTCAACGTGATTCAAATTCCTCCCGAGGGCAAAAAGAATATGTGTCCCCAATTTCTAGACCATGAATGTTTTAGATAGTCCATTCAAAAAATAGAATGCTATTTTACAGGACAATTGAAAACTATGACCTGTTAGTGTTGCTATTGTGAAGCTGGTAGGCTTTAGCGCTTGAAGAGCACAATTGTTGTCATAGATGTTCAACCATTAAATGTTGATATCCAAAAAAGATAACCTCCGGCAGGTGCTGCTGCCTGATTTGCATTTTGTTGTCTGCACAAAATACCTGCTGATATTTCTCAAATCTAGGTTTACTGTTTGAGAAATGAAGCAATGCAATGCTTTTCCCAAGCATGTTTGATTTCAATAGCTGCGATTTTGTCCTGGACCTAATCAAGACACCTGTTCACCAACTCTAAGCATCTTCTCTCCAGCTCTCTACGTTTCCACGACTGGAATGAGCCATGAATGACAATAAAGCATTATCCTAAATGGCACATTTAGTCATAGATTTCCCACGAGCACGCTTTTAACACACGGTGCTGATTAACATGTCAGTGATGGTCCTGTTGGTCGGACGTTTTGTTCGATGTGATAAAAGACTCTAAAACACTGTAGTGACACTCACCATGGGGGGGCTCAATCATGCAAATGTCAAACACATGTTGTGGGAAGAGACCAAAAAAAAAAAAGAAATCAAAGAAACTTGGCCAACGAAAACAGACTCAGACAGATACCAATCATGCTTGTGCACACATACGCATTTTCTCATTCCCTTTCTGAGCTCCGTTGAGCCTTTTCAGCATTTTTGCAGAGTGGTGTGATTTCTCCTAGCAGTGTTGAGTGTAGAGTGTGCGCTGGGTGATACTGCAGAAAAAGTGTGCCCACTGTTTTGTTGGAGAAGCAGCAGTGGGCAGATTGCGTGTCTGATTTCAGCTCATGATTACCTGCAGGCGAGAACAGAAGACACACCTGGATTGATCACCCACCCTGTGTTTTCAATGAAAGTTTGTCCCACAAATGAATTTGAATGTTTTGCTGCTGCTGTTGTTACTAACTGCTGCTGTGCTGGCACGGCCCAAGGAGTTGTCACAGTTGCATTGGCAGCTCATTGTTAGATAATTCAAAGCATGATGTTCTGTGTCTGTGTTGTTTTTTGTGGAAGGCAACCGCTCAGTTTTTTGGCTTGAGAATTCATCTACAGGGAAAGGGGGTTGTTCCACGTTGCGCGCTTGCACTCTTTTCTATTTTGTCAGCTGCCACCAGGTCTCTGAAGAGGCGTTTTGTTCAAACACGTGTAAACGCAAGCGTCATCCGTAAACTGCAGAGCGCAAAGCTGTCCCGTTGCCATCACGCTCGCCGTGACGGGCCCTCCCAAACCTAGCCAGCTCGGGTGATGTTTGCCTGCGGGATGGATGAGGATTAAGAGTCAGACATAAATATGTGAGGGAATGGGGATGTTTATTTACCCACTGCACTGGTGGAAACATGCATGCTCCGATTGGTTGAAGCCTCCTTCAGTTTCTGAACTCACAGCTGCACCTGAGTCTTTTTTTACATTTTATTTTAATGCAAAATTTGCAGCTTTTAACTTAACAAAACATACCACAATGGTGAAAATCTTATCTGAAAATCAGTCAGACCTAAAGGACAATAGAGGAAAAGAAGAATAGAGGAAAAAAGGGGCAGCCAGACAGTTATTAATTTACATGAATACACATGCAGGAAAAAATGTGAAAGTACCATGTGAATTCACACCTGCTCCTTAGGCCTTACAGGTTAAGATAATAATATATGTGGGTCAGTCTGACACTGTGCTAGGATGGGTCCCCACATTATCTCAAATTTGTTCTGTTCATTGGGTTTGTGCAGGCGTAGACTTTCCATTTGATTAACTGAGTCACTGAGCCAAAGCATGAAACCCTTTTTACTTACATTTCATTGAATTCAGTCTTCAAAAATCGTATCGTCTTCTGTTAAGGTGGGACACAACCATACATTGGATCCAAAATACTGTACTGTCATCCTCACATCCTCCAGTAAAATCCCTCTAAAACCAACCACTTCTCAACATCAACCACTGTCACAGGTTTGTTCTGTGCCGACTCAGCAGAAATCTACTTCAGCCTCCTGCTGCTGAATCACCCCCTCACCCCACCTTCCCCAAAACCTCCCACTTCCCCTCCAGCCTAAACAGTAATGATCTCGCTCACCACAGATCCCTGCCCCCCTCCTCATCCATTATGAATGGACTGTCGCTGAAAACAAACAAGCTGCAAACACAACAATCTCTGAGGAGACGCTGTGAACCAGCATCTTTTTGGCGTCACTGTTGCTCAGTTTGGGCTAATTTGATAAGGATTATAAAACGATGCTCAGTTGGACGGTTAAATTCACTCAGTGGTAACGCAAAGCTATGTTTAGTGTTTAGGGCAACCTTCTTAACCAAGCAGTTTAGATGAGATTCCTGTAAGAAGAGATGCTGAGAGTAAAAGTCACAGCATCTCCTTCTGCTCTGCACTTTATAGAGCAGTCAGATGAAATTAAGGTATTTTTAGTTGTTACTCTGTGGAAGGTATCATGTATGTGACTCAATAGTTCATATTGCTGACTTTCAGCTCTAGTTTGAGGGCATTTGCTTCAAAGTCAGATGAATTTGGGGGGTAATAAAGTCTTCACACTGGTTAATAAGGTCCTAATTATAAATAAATAAATAAATAAACAAATAAATAAATAAAAGCACAGTTGGAGGTCGGCCATCAACAGACACTTGGTTTCTTCTTTGATGCAGTGCCAGGCCCGTGCTGCCTCCAGATTCACTTCTTGCTCTTTTTTTTTTCTTTTTCTGCCTTCAGTCTGGTCGTCAGCTGTGAAATACATCAGAAAAGAACATTTCACAGTTTGGCCATTTAAAGGCTTGGTTGATATAGGTCCGCTGCCCTGCTGCTTTATCACAGGGCAGAATCATCTGGCTCTTACTAGCAAATATGAACCCAAACACACATTGTGCCAATCTGTTCTGACTGCATTTTGATTTTTTTGTCTTTATCCGTGCCATCTTTCCCATTTTTTTTGGACCCGTCCTATCCAGCTCCTTCCGTAGTTTTGTCATTATCTTTGTATCCACACCCAAGACACCTGTATCATCTCCTCCATCTCTTCTAGGACCTGGTAGAGTTGGCCAATATTGCTTGCCCGAGAGGCTGAAACACCATTGATCTTTGTGTTTGTGGGTTAGAAAACATGTAGGCTCAGTGCATGGGAATACAGTCCATCTTAAATGTGTGCACGCGCAGATGCACACATGTTAAAAACATCCTGTGACACTCGCTGGTGGTCACGGCTAGGTGAGCAGGCCCTTGTTTGGTGATTTAGAGTGAAATGGTACAGGTCATGGACACGGCTGCAGCGTATTGGCATGTGCTGACTGGACTGACACGATCTATGGAGTACAATTTGCACATATTAGCCACTGGTGCCCTTCTTCCTTCAAGCAACACAGGTTCACATCGAATCAATGTCTGGGGCCCAGAAGCTAAATAAGCTCTAAAATTGATCTCTAGGCACATATTCACATCGATAATTCACATCGACGTTTGCAACGCATGGGAATCCGCTCAACCTCTCCAAAAAGGCCTTAAACCCCTCAGCACCATCTGCATTATGTTAAGCTAGCCCACATTTCCATTCAGTGACACATTAGCAGGAAGTCGGTACGAGCTTGCATGTTGGAGGGATGCCGTCTGTAGGCTTACGGCCACTCTGTCTGACATTGGTGGTAAACGGGGTCTTTGGGTCAGCGGCGGCGGCAGCGCCGGTTGCGGCCACTTTGGGCCAACTCTGAGGCTTTTCTTGCCTGGACATACGCAGCAAAATCCTCTGTAATCAAGCAGCTGGAAGGTCTGCTTTGAGGGGGATTTAGTGTAGCGTGACAGGTGCCAATCTGACTGCAATCAGGATTTGCACAGGCCCCGGCCTGCTGCATCTTTAGCATGAGCTGATGTGCAGAGACTGATCAGTCATTCATGCACTCCTTCGCACAACACTCACAATGTGTTCGAAAACCTGGTGCAGAAGAGGAGAGTATACAGCTTTATGCATCCTATGAGATTTGAGTTTTGGCCATTGTATAAGGGATGTATTTAGAGTAGTTATTTCAAATGCCAATCTATGCATTAACATCATTTCCCATTCATCTTTGAGTGATTATGACCCATTGACTATGGGTTTTTGTTATCAGGGCATGTCTGTAATCTACGAAAGCCAGATTAACAAGGTTTTCATCATTTTTTTGGTTTGTTTGTTGGTTTGTTTCCACTCATGGATACTCACTTTTGTTCATTACTTGTTCTTCAAATAGAGCACCTATGTAAATCAGTGCTAATAAACGAACAGCTTGGTTAAATATACATAGTTGAAAGAATAAAACCTTGCTGTGGGTGAAAATTTCCTTCACTTTCTCACATGCGTAATATTGGAAATTAATGCGTTTGAATTGTACATGCACAGAAAAAAAAAAACTGTGAAAGAGAGAGAAGAAAGAATGTGTGAGCCAAAAAGAAAGAAAAAAAAAAAGGTTTGTAAAAGACAGAAACTCCCGGAGGCACCGGGACAGTGGGACACACACATGCGTGCGCACACACACACACACACGGACAGACTCAGCCGTCTCTCCTCTGTCTGTCTATTATTGATGTTGGGCACGCAGGGTTCCCACTCAGCCATCTGTTCTCAGCTCTCCCACTCCGTGCCCCCTTCGCTTCATGCCTACCACTTTGGCAGGCTGGCATAAGCAGAGCAATGCTGTCCCATCAAAGTGTGAATACTTCATAAATATCTCACGCTATCGGGGAGTTCGCTGGTGGAAGAATAGAACAGGCAGCCAAAGGAGGAGAAAAGAAGAAGAAAGAAAGAAAAAAGAAAAAAAAACAGTAATGTGATGAATTTTTCATTAATCCAACTTCTTTGTTGGACGACTTCCCTGCACACGCATTGATCTGCGGTGCGAGATGCAGTCATGTCCAGACTGCTTGAGATATAAACAGAATTGGCGGCAGGGTGTGCTTCGTGATGGACAGTCAATAGTCCTCTAATGTGTGTATTCAGATGTTAATCAAATCACAGCCCCGCCCTCCCACTGTTAATAGCATATGGCTGCAGGTTTGATTTCATTTGACTGCTGACTGATGACCATGCATATTCAGCCAAAGCCGGTTGCCAGGGGTAACGGGGGTCCTGCCAGGCCTCTGATTGGCTGCGTCGGTGGTCACATGAGGACTGGCTGGGCACCAGCTGCTTGTGAAGGCCACATGTGGCAAGTCTGGAGATGTGTAAAGGTGGCGTGTGTTTGCAAACACTTGGCTTTGCCTCCCAGTTAATCCATGGACGCAGTTCTTATCCCCAGTCCCCCCCTTCACTGCCCCATCTTTTACACAGACACACATACACACACACACAATGGATTTAAAGTGTCGGTCTTGTGTGGAGATTGTGTACTTCAGGAGGAGGTCTGAATTGACACGTCTGACGGGGTCAGATGTGGGTAACAGGATACCAGGGGCTGTGTGGTTGTATTTAAGGTAAGATATTAGTTTGGGGCTTTAGAAAGCTAAGTTATCACTCGTATGTGTGTGACTCGTCTGTTCCCTATTCCTAGAGGGGTGAAAGAGGCTTTATTCTCTGGCTAGGCCCAGAGTTAAGACCCCCTGGGGAGTACGGGATGAGAGAGAAATTAATAATGTGTGGAGACTCAAAGGCTTTGACTGAACCAAAGGATCAGAAGAGGGTGAAGAGAGTGTATTAGAGGCAGAGAGGGGAAACAGAAACATGGGCAGAGAGAGAGAGAGGGGGTGGGAGTGAAGGAAACACCATCAGGCAGACAGGCCACCTTTGAGCAGTGGCTCGAAAGTAAGATGAGTGGTATTATGAGACTGATAAAAGAAGGCAGCTCCAAAAAAAACTGTTTTCAGAATATCGGCGATCAAAGCGATACTCTGCGGAAAACCTTTTGACTATCATTCACTGCCTGGAGGCATGGAAGGGGGCAACTACAGAGGTTTTTGGTGGAGTACTGCTGTAAGTGCTTCAAGAAACTCAGCTGCTCCCTTGTTTTTATATCTATTTTGAAACTTCAGACTTATTATTACTTTCAGTACTTGTCAAAATGTTGCAGAATAATTCTGACGCATACTTTGCCGCACTGAAAACACATTGCGAATTAGCATTTCCTAAATGCTAATTCACCAGAGGGGAGTCAGGACGTGCCAGCGCTGGCAGACTTGAGACATGTTTTCACATTATGGCATTTGAGTCCCAACACGAACTGAAATACACGCAAACAAACTCCTTAATGTTTGGGAAACTGGCGAATTGAATATTAATGTAGTCTTCCCAAACGATGTGTGGAAGAAGTCACGCCATCGTGCGTGCGCTCCATTGGCACGCTCTCACTTTGTCTCCCCAGGCTGGGGCAGGCCGGCTCCGGCCCCGCTGTGACCCCTCTGGCTCGGGGCCAACAGCTCTGAACCTGAACAGACCTGGCTGAAACCAGTCCAGTTAAGCCGGATCCGACCACAGCTGATCACACTGCTAGCATTAAATATGAATCGTGATTAAACACTCAATTTATCCGTCCTGCCGCCCACACGCTTTCGCAACTCCGCCATTATTGTAATTTGCATTCATGGGTTTGTTTTGTTTAAATTATATCCTCTCTATCTGTCACTCATCCAAAAATGATAATGTGAGCTAATAAGACAAAAAAGGACAGAGCTAATAATGACACCAAGGCGGCATGCCATATGTGATCCCTCCTTGCAGCAAGGCCAGGTGGGCAGGATGCCACCCAGCAGCACAATAGGGTTATCCACAGAGATTTATTAAACACCACAACCTCTGGCTGAATTAACAGTCTAGCCTCTTGTCTGCCTTTGTCTGCTTGGCTTCTCCTTTTTGTCTCTGTCTGCAGTAAGAATATATGTTAAGGTCATGTTGTAGATTTTAGGTATGAACACAGCTGCTCTTCAGCAACAGAGATGTAACCTCTCATTGTTCTGTCTAAAAAAATAAACAGACTTTATCAAAGGTGAGAGCTAAATAAAAGGGGTATATATACCTTTTCAAAACAGTGCTCTCTTCAATGGATTATGGTAAACAGGAGGACAACTTGAATTGAGAGATTGAAAGGTTTTTGGTCAAGAGTGCTTTAAATCCAGTGCTCCTAGAGTGGCAGCCTTCTTTTCACAATAGCCATAAGCATCGGCCCCATCTCGAATGTTAAGTGCTGTGAGCTCCAAAACCCAGCATTGTGCGTTATGACAAGAGGGAGTTTGATGAGAGGCTGTAGATGATACACCTGCCGAGGAAAGAGGGGTTGAGATAACAATTTTCTCCTCCCTGTCGAGGAGACATCTGGCATTGCCACGGTGTTTCAAGCTGAAATACACCCAGGAGTGGTTAATGAGGCGTAGGAGACAGGGTTTATGTTTTGATGTGTGCAACTGTGTGTCTTTGTGTGTGCGTGTGTGTCTGTGCGAGTATGGTTTTGGAGGGTGGTCCCCCTTATCTCCCTAAACTAGCCTCCATAGAGCCTGCACGCATGCCATCTGTAGTCCTCAGCCATAAGCCCACATGCGCGTGACTCCCGAGCAGCATTAAATCAGCTTAAATACAGACGTGCATTTAACCTTCCTCCATTAAAAGAAAAAAGCTAAAGAATGAGAAATTGTGGAGGTTAACAAACAAAACGAGTTGGATTTAAAGCAGGGATCATACGGGGCATGACAACTAGTGTGTGAGTGTGTATATGCCTGAGAGGAAGTTTATAAATACATGAATAATATCTAACAATCACGCTTGGAAATCAGTGAAAGCTGAGCTCAAATGAGGATATTACAAAAAACAAAAAATAAGGGTTTTTGACACATTCAACATCTGTTTTTTTTTTCTATCATATGTCTTTGGACTTGATAAAATGAACCAATAAAAATGGGAAAAATACAGAACTGATTAATGAAGGGGGTAAAATGTCATCAAATTTTTCTCTAACCATCACTCTCTTTGTGTGTTTCAGGTGATCTCCGCTCTGTCAAGGATCTCCCACCACAGCATTGCACAGATTAAAGGCATCAGGTATGATCACTTTGATTACATGAAGAGCCGGAGCACTCAACACTTTCTGAGTGAGAGGAACAATCTGCACCAACGTATCCCACATTTGCTCATAGGCCTTTATTAAGATGGAAGTGGCTATTAGCATCTGTTGCCTATTCAAAAATCCCATTTACATTTTTTAAGCAATCAGCTGCAGCTTTTGGCCACTGTCTTGCAGGGAACATCGTCATTCCCAATATCTTCCCATCTGTCACTCAAACAGTACAGCAATACACTATTATGTCGATGGTATAACCGTAGTCTAAGAGAGACGCTATTGTACATTTTTCACAGATAATGCAAGGGTTAGAAGATCGCTCACACTGCTTTATCGGGCCTCCAATGGGCTACTGATTTCTCTTCATTTGCTCAATCTTCTTGGAGCTTGGTGGCTCACCGGCGCCACATAAAAAAGCCATTTTATTCATCTGAGTAATGAGTTGATGGAGCGGGCCCATTAGAAGCCGTGCCAAGAAATGAAAGGAGAGGAAATAGGAGGAGAAAGAGAGTGACAGAGAAAGAGCAGGTCTCTCACCATTAATGAAAACAACACAAGCTGCTGACTAGGAGCCAATTTACTGCCCGTCCGTGATGACCCTTTCACGCCGCAGTGTCGCGATCCACGCTCGTTTGAACTTGACGGATATTGGACTTTCTTGTCCTCTGTAACTCTGATCTCGGCAATCAAAATATCGATTAGATAATAAACTGCTATCTAAAGAACATATGTTCGAGCTATCGGTGAGGTAATCCGGCTTTGTTGTCGAGCGGATATTTAGTTGTTTCAATATGCTGGCTAGAACATCTTAGCAGAACTTTGCATTCCTCTCAGCCCCAAGGGTTATTCCTTGTTGTGAATAACTACAACTGCCTCAAGGAGATCAATATAGTTGGATTTTTGTCAAATAAGGACCCATTTGGCTGCTGGCCTCAATAAAAAACAAACAAACAAAAAAAACAAAAAACAATACAAGGTCTACACTGAACATGCTACACTGAACAACATTCTTTTAAGGGACACATCAACATTGGTTGTATAACCCTTAGTGAATAATAATGATAATAATAATAATAACAATAATTTAAAATGTCAACTATGTGAAGAAGTGTGTACTATATTTACTGCCCTTGTCTTAGAGGTTTCTCTCTTTGCCATCTGATGAGGCCCTGATTCACTTTCCTTCTAGCTACTTTTGCTCATAAGGCCAAGCTCTAGGTTTCTTTGTTTCTTAGTGAATATTCCTCCCTCTTCACCAAAAACCACTCCTACTTCAGCTCATCTTGCCTTGTTTGAGTTTGATGTGAATCATGTTAGGAGTTTTTTGAAAGAGAAATTGATTCTCAGTAGAATAAGTGATGAACATATTAAAAACAACCAAGTGCAGAGCCTGATACAGTACAGTAGAGAGGCATAAAGCTATTTCAGTATCTACAGTATGACTGTGCTTAATGGAGCTTTAAACAACCGTACATCCTCTTGATACATGTGCATATATGACATGTGACAAGTACTTTATGAATTCCAAAGCCATGTGCTGCATAATCCAGCATAAACAAGTTGCTATTGTCATGCAGACAACTTGCACAACATGGATGTTCACTGACCCCATTTGGCCTTTAAAATGCTCTTCTCAACCACTTCTTGATAAGTGTGCCTAGGGCAAGGTCAGCTGCTTTCAAAGGTCTAAGGGCTTGTCAGACCTCTTCTGTGTCGCTTCATAGCCCCCTGTCAGCCCAACACAGACCCGACAACAGCTATAACTCAGTCCAACACGCAACATATTACACACGCAAGTTGCATGCCATATTGGACATATGGTGTTGCCCTTCAGGTTCACATAGGTATAGAACTACTGTAAGAGGTCATGACACCTTTCAGAACAAGAGTGCAATGGAATAAAAAGACATCAAATGGAATCATATTACGCTAAAAATATATGACCGACTGCACTGTTCAACTTGTGCTTTGTTGGGTGAGGTTAAAAAGATCCTGTCTGGCCTGCAAACGCTTCATTATCTTGCAGAGATTTCACCAGTTGTGTGTTATGAAGCAGAAAGCCTTCAAGTCTTTTCTTGTTTTTATTAAAACAGGTGGTTCACTTCGTGCAGAGCAAATGGTTAAAGGGAACAGATGCGCTTTACCCACTCACCCAAATCAGACAGGTGCCTCGTTGTACTTCCCAAACATATTTTGGAAGACAAAGAGAAAGCGCAATGGCGTAAAATAAAATTAGTCATATGATTTTACAATAATTTGTTGGATCGTTTTATTCTCAGCAGCAACCAATAAACCCCACCATGTTTATTCCATTTCCACATCTCACAGAACATGGACAGCCCAATCAAACAGAACTGAGGTGATTCTCTCCATATCTGTATGCAATCTGACTCTAGTTTTAGCACTGCTGAAGGACACCTTTGAGAAGCCGTCTAAATTGAAGTAGCAGGGTGCTGAGTAAGCTGAATACATCGTTTGACGTTTGTGGGCTACCCTTAAAGAAGCTAATAGAATAGGAAGCAGTTTTGGGGAGTGATTTAAAGTATCATTTCCAGCTTTTTTTATCTGGTGTCTGGAGCCAGACATTGACTCCACAGTGTGGAATCGTTTAAACACAGACACCACATTGGGGAGTCCATTGAGAGTTAAAGTGACCGTGGAGTTCCGGGCTGTGTTAAATCACTGGGAAACATTGCCACAGGCGCGTCCATTGACAGCCATTTGAGGCTCATTGTTCTTGTCTTTGATGTCTGTTTACTGTGATCAGGCAGCAGTTCAGCAGTTCACATCTCAACTTTCACTATCAACATTGCATCCTCAGTTGGAAGTTGTTTTTTTTTACATCCCCCATGCACATTCATGCACCTAATTCTCAAAACACTCAATTCTCCCGAGTCCTCTCAACTTCCTCGCATGAACTCTGCATGCACTTAGTGTGTGGCTCTTATGTCTGCGAGCAGAACACCATCTTAGCACAGAGGCCATGACATCTCTATATTTTTTTTCTGCATTTTAATATTTCCTGTCATTACTTTTCCAATCACGGTTTAAGTTTAAGTAATTGATCGAAATCTCTCCAAACAGTACCACGTTATTGTTCTGCAATACACAAGTCTGACACGAAGCCTAGCTTTCTTGCAATTATTTTTTTGCTACATTTTTATTTTATTTTTTTATATTTGCCTTCTTTTTTTGTCTTTGCCCTGTGTTTCACCTCTGGCGTGACTGTCAATTTCAATTTATCTCTACTACTGTCCATCATAAACCATGAAAGTTGGTCCTAGTTTTTTTTCTATTTCTCTCTTTTTTTGTCTAAAATCCCAAATCCTCTTTGTGGCAAGGTCTCGTGTTCCCATCTCTTGGTGACCTTGTGTTTCTCACAGCTTATCTGTACTATAAGCCTGCGTCATCCTCTCTCTTGTTATTCAGCCCCCACTTCCTACTGCTTATCTTCACTGCCCTCAGCTAACCCCCATACACCCCCCCAGTGGTGACCTTCAACCCACTCTTGCTCCGCTGCCCTAGTTCATCACAGAACACCACTGCAGACGTGTGTCATGAGATCAAGGGTACGAAGGAGTGCAAGAGATGTCAATTCAGCATCTCAGCAGAGGGCAGATGAAGAGAAAGTTCTTGCATAGACAAGAGTCCTTTGAAACCCCTCAGCTGCACACAGCTGTCATATGTACTGTTGGGTACAGCATATACTTGTCTTGAGTGTCTTTCTTTTGGTACTTCAATACAACTTTTTTTTTAAGGGTTCTAGTTGTAGGAATAAGTTTCCCTGTTAGGTTAACTGTCATAAAGTATGCATGGAAATGTCCTTAAATCTTTAAATCAATAACAAAAATAAAATGTTTGCTAATTGGTTGGTGCTGAAAATGTGCATCATTAAAAGAGACTTTTATACATGTTCAGTTACTTTGCTGCAAAGTTGCAAATAATTAAAACAATTTGCAAAGTGAATGCAATGTATGATTACCCTTAATGAAGACACAAAAAACATAAAACATAACTAAACAGAAGTAAGCCACACACAGTCAGCGCTGAGACATTAAGTAATTAATGTGAATGTCACGCAGTTAAATTTGGGCCTGCAGCACATAATTATTTTCATTAATCTGCCATTTCTGTATCGTTTAGTCCGTGAGCATGAAAATTATTCTTCAGCATTTGCTAAAGCCTTAGGTTATGTTTTCAAATTGCATCTATGGGAATAATTTAAGACAAGGAAAGCAATGAACCCTCGTGTTTGAAAAGCTAAAAATACGGTTGTTCCTTCTTCACTGCTTCCTGATCGGCTAATGAGTCAACATACTAATTGTTCTGTTGAATGAAGTCCTTCTGTAACAGATAAAACAATTTATTATTAACATGAAGGTACATCCGGCAAGTCATGAATATAAATATATACTCAGGACTGGGAAAATATAGAAATGCCTTTTTTCTACCCCCTCCAAAATGAGGAGGTTGCACAAAAGGAGTTTGATGAGTGTCACTTTTTTTTATAGTTTCCATATCCTGTAGGTGAAGCTCTGCCTTCATTTGCTTACAGTACACTGCACATGTTAGTATGCAGTTATCACATTCCGCATCCCCTCCTCGTTGTTCACTTGTTCCTTTTGTGTGCGTCTCGCACGCTATTTTAACACACGGATGGTGTGGAAATAATTTTAACACGCGAAGGAAAAGAAAAGGCTCTCGCTCGTATGTTACTTTGCACACGCACGCAATAATAACACACTCTCCTGAGGCGAGAGAAGCTTGGAATTGGAAACTGTATTTCCAGGTTTTTAAAAGGAGGACCGGGAGCCTGCTCCTGCTCGAGCAATTTATTGACCCCTGCAGAAACAAAGCCGTGTCCTGGGACGTGTAACTGCTGCCGGTGTAGGCCATTTGAGATGTGTTCGCACCTAACGACTACACCGCTGTGCTGCTGTTTGACAATAGTTGATCAATGGGGCCGGCTCACTGCAGCTCTGTCCAGCACACGTGTGCCAAGAATTCCCTTTACACCACTGCCGGATATAAGAGCTGTGTAGAAGAAATAAGATGATACGGTGGAATTAGTAAAGGAAGGCCTTGGAGCTCGGTGGGAACTCAGACGGTGGTCCCTCATTTATTACAGTCATGGAGGTCTGTACTTTGTCTCTTTTATTTGTGACACTAAGATAAGCAGGAAAAACTTTGTTGCAACTGTGAGTTCAATTAATCAAATGGAAGAAGAAACCATTGCAAAAATCTTATATCCTCACATCCTACATGCTTTATGACTGCACACTGCACCGTAACTTCCAGTGGATTTTCTTGAAGGAACAGTGAGATAATCCAACAAACTACGATCCTTTTATGGAGAATTTCATGGATGACTCTTTTCTGAACTTGTATATATTAACCCATAATGCCATTGATCATCCCATACTAACTAGAACTCATTTCTGCTAAAGTACTGAAAGAAGGATAACATGGTGTCTCGATGCATAGCACTGTCACCAGTGTGTGCCTGGGTTTTCTTCAGGTACTTCAGTTTCCTCCAAAAGCATGCATCATGGTTGATTGGGGACTGACTAACACTGAGTGTTAGAGTGACTGGCGACCTATCAATGTGTATTCCCAGGCAGGCATTCCCAGGCACCAGCAGACCAGTATAAAACTGATAAAAGCAAGACCATTGTTCACTTATCATTTTTGAAATTAATTTCAATTCAATACACCAATCCAGTCATAGCAAGAGAGAGGTAATTAGATGCAGAAAGAAAATGATTCAGAGTACAAAAGGTAACATCACAAAATGAATCCTTCTGTCAAAAGTAGATTTTGGACTAAACAAAAGAAAATTCAGCCTGACGTACAATTATCTGATAAAGATTAAAAAGTGTGTTTTGACATGAATCCAGTTGGTGCAGTCAGACTAATCCTGTGATGGCATTGTTATTATTGAAGTTACTCTAAAATAAAAAAGTTATGCTTAAAAGAAATAAATCCAGAGGATAAATACAGTATGAGCTGCATTCCAGTCTTCACTTTCACTTCACTTTCTGTCATAACAAGAAGTTGATGAAATATGTTAATGTTTACCTCGAAAGAGAATTGTATGAAGATTAATGCACAGAAAATGTTAAAGAAGCATCTCTCATCCATTGACTTGCTCAGTCTGCTGATCAGTAAGTTTTGTCATTTCACTCATTGAAACTGACTGCCATCGGGAACCGCAAGCTCTCCAAGAATCACAGCTTCCGCTCTGGATGTTTTGCAGCACAGTGGCTAAACCTGAACAGCATGAAGTAACAAGCTTGCAGCGCAAGACAACAGAGCACCGCTGAATGGCCCTGAGATGGCCCATCATCGGAGTTCTGATGAAATTATAAACATAGTTCAATTACACCTGGTTGTATCGTTTACGGGTAATGAACACAGCAGCATCGGACACTGCTTGGCTCCGCAAAACAGCACCGAGGCCATAGACACGATTGCATATCTCCACAAACTACTATGTAATTAAATTTTGCCCTACGGGACTTCATTAATAACTTATAATATAATGCACATTTCATTGTAGGGGGCCATCAGAAGTGGGTGTGTTATTGCTCTCCGGAGGAAGCGCCCCGTGTGCAGCATTTCTGTTCATAAACGCAGGGGGTGGGGAAGTTACATAAATCAGATGAGGCACTTTCTGTGTTATTATTTCCTGATAATGGTAGTCGTAATTAGCTCAGCAAAGAACAAAGGTGTGATGAAGTCACTCCCTTTTAAACATTTTAAAACTTAGCATTTCAGACGACGCTCTGCAGGCTTGCAGGATTTTTTGCATGCGTGTGTGTGTGTGCGTCATTTGTGTGTGTGAGTGTGAGTGTGTGTGTATGCTTGAGGGTGACCATCTGACCTTTGACAGTCAAGCTGAGCATTCATTAACTTGATGACTGACACAGTGCCTCAGTGTGACCACTGCTTTAATTCCACAAAGGCTAATTGGTGGTGTCACACAGGGTGACACAGAGACACACGCGCACTCGCCTGAACCTTCGCATCCATCTATACAGTCACATGAGTATAATGACGAGATAAGCTTCTCCCTTTCATTGCTTTGCTTCACGTATTGTGGCTATAACTTTCACTCACAGGCCGTGCTAGGCCTTCACATGGCCGCCATTTGCTCTGTGACTAGACGCAGTATCACAATGAAGCGTTGCAGTCGTCTGATCGTATCTCAGGATTAAACACAGTCAAAGGATTTTGGAGCAGAGTGCTTACAGGGTGAAGGGAGATCTTATTAGAGCTTTGAACGTCTCACACAGAACTGTCCGTATCATCTCTGAGCATACTTCGCCCTCAGTCTTTTTTTCTCTTTGAACTATTCCATATAGCCACATCCATTTTTATATACATACATATATATATATACATATATATATATATATATATATATATATATATGCACATTCTACAGCTCACAAGCAACCTGCCTCACACATTATTTATGAAATATATTCATCTATATATTAATTTATTTATTAGGTCCAGAATGCCCAAATCTGTCTAATTGGCGCAAGTTTTTTGCTATCTAAATTGGATAAGGACAAAGTCCAGATCCACAGACCACACACCCCCTCTTTTACAACTAGAATTTTGACAGAAAATGGTGCATACAGCACCGCCCGGACAGCAAGGATATTTCAGATCAAAGCATAATCTCATAAAAAAACACATAAAAATGCAGTAGTTCTTCTCTGAGCCACTGTAGAATCATTATCTCTCAGTAGATATAATAGTTGTAAAAAAAATATTTGGTGGTAACAAACAGCTCAATGATTTTTATTTTTAACAAGATTATACATTAATGAAAACATTCTTAAGAACCTTGTTCCATTTCTGCCATATTCTTCTGGCATGTCATCCTAAATGGGTGAACGAACCAGTTATTTTGGCGTCAGACTGCGCCCCTGTTCTTCTTCTCTTTCTTAAACATTAGTGGGGTTTCTTGTGTGGTTGCGCGTGCGTCTGTGTGAGTGTGTGTGTGTGCCTCTGTGGTGGTGGGAAATCAAATCATGTGTTCAGTAGTTTCATTATACAACGGGAGTCAAGGTCAACCTCACAGGGCTGTTTACCGTAGCAGAAAGCCCTGCTGGCTTCTGATTTGTTCCTGGTGGAGAGGACGATAGCAGCTGCTAACAGCCCCAACTAAACTAAAACAAACTCCCTAAACTGGAAAATGTCTGAGGACACAAGTAATGTGGTGTTTTGAGAGCTGGTAATGACCAATAAATTATACAGTAAACATTTTTTTTGTTTGTTTGTTTACACATACAAGACTTTTTGTTACAATTCATCCAGCATGGAAGTTAATGGAGATGGCCCGAGAGCATCTCTTACAAACATACCCAGGATTCATTTCAACAGCTATTTACATCTCAGTACCATGGTGATGAGCGCTGATCGTGAATCGACTGATTTTAATGAGCTTCAGTGGTGCACGGCATCACTATAATAGGCGATCGTTAAAGACCGTAAAGCTCTCGGAAAGGAAAACACACACACACACACACGTCATAAACACATTTGGGCAGTCGAGATCTAATCATGCACTTCAGAGTAACATTTGCAGGAAGACAACGATTAGATATAAATCCACCCTCTTTAATGAGATAATTGGTTAGTAATCCATCTTATGCTCTGCCACTCCGCATGTAGAACGACAGGAAGGAGAAGTTTAAGGAGAAGATGAGGATGAATTATTCAAACTCATGCAGGACGGATTGAATGCTTAATTCCTTGCGCTTTCCCATAATCATTGTATTTTGCAACAAAACGTAAACATGCGGCATGAGTAAAAAAGGGTATTTATGCTTTTTTTAAATCGTCAGCGGGAAATCTTGTCATTTTCAATATTTTATGTTATCCTTGAGGGTCCTTGAATGCAGCACCTGCCACCTGGCCATCTATTTGTAAAAAAAAAAAAAAAAAAAAGGCTGTTTCTTACTCAGAATGCCTGGCAAGTTTGGCTGTGGGGAGGATGCCTTTTTATTTTTTTATTTATTTTCCTGTCAAGAGCGGTCTGGTGATGTGTTTTGACAGTGTTGTTTGTGACTGATGGGGTCCTCTGTTGAATACGTCCTGCCATTGTGCTGCTGAAAAGTGAGGGTGCAAAGAGTGACAACCTGTGAGATGGAACATGTAGTTTATGACTGTTTTTTACTCGAAACCTTGTGTTTGCTGCAGTGATAAAGTATTTTGCACCTTTGTTCATTTTTTTTTCTGTGTGTGTGTGTGTACCAGGCCTTTTCCATCAGAGGACACAGCTCTGAACGAAGACGATGTGTACCGGAGCCTTGAAGAGCTGGCAGAGTGAGTACACAAAACAAATACCAGCAAAAGCTTGTTTTTATTGTCTCTAGCCCAGCACTTACCCTTTAAAGCTTTCGCCAAAAAAAGCCAAAATTTTCAGAACAATCGGAATGGTTGGTTCAACACACTTTTGTACCCATCAGTTACTCTGGCACTTTTAGTTCTTGTCCTTTGCCGCTGATCATATGTCAAAGTATGATGAGAATAGTCCAAGAAAGTAGGTAACCATTCGGGTACTAACTGCAAAATCTGAATGAGATTAGATTAATGAATCCCGATAAGTCGATAACGGCAGGGGCTCCATCAGACCCCTACGACACTTCGCAGGTATAAAGTGGGTTGAGAAAATGAACATGCATAATGATATCATTCAATAGCAAAAGTAACTGCTCCCTTAGTGGATATAAAGAGCTGACTGTACGATAACAAACATCTCAACACTTTCTAGTTTCACAGGAATATACAGGAATGAAAACCTGCTTATGAACCTCACTGCATTCCTGCCATCGCGTGATTGATTCCCCTACATGGGTAACTGCTATGGTTCTGGTGTCGGCCCCGAATTGTGTATTAGCTGATTTTACTTGTTTGCAGTTTGCACCACGCTGTAGATCACTGGCTCAAGCAGATTTAGGAGTTCTCACTCCCTGCAGCCAATTGCATTTCTTGGTGAACCCGCTCCTAATGTAATGAGAACAGCTCAGTAGCGGTAAAGATCATTTAACAAGGGCATAAATCAGTTAAACTGATCAAAGAATCCCCCAAAAATACAGAAATGGTACAAATCTGTATATATTGTACTTTTTACATCACTAATTTAATCCATCTATAGTTCTGAGTCTACCTTTACAGCCAAGGTGGATGTGGCACAGGTCTTGTGATGTTCTCTGGCTAATTACATTAGCGTGGAGCCCCTGTGTCTTGCTGCCTATTGCCATGGTGACACCGTCTCCGCTCTGGCTCTTAGTGCGGCCTCCTTCCCTTGTCCGACATCAGTGGCTGGCTGCCTAGTCCTGACGTGCGGGGATGGGTGGGTTCTTTGCTGGTGAGAAACAGAGGATTAGGGTCCTGGGAGCTGGCGGCGGTGACAGCAGCCGCTCCACTCAGATTAATGGAGAGTAATTAGTTAACGGCCCCGAGATGGGTGTCATTCATCACAGGGAGATAGGAGGGAGCAGACCGCATGTGGGCTATAGATACAGTAGATGGTATATGCCCACTGAATACATGATTATGGTGCTTTTTAGGGGATGAAGAATGTGCTCTTGCACACAGTAAGAGAGATCTAGAGAGAGAGAGAGAGAGGAGGAAGCCGAGCAGGCTAATACTGGATTAAAGTACATCCTAGCTCTGGACAGGGACCCTCACATTGACAACTGAACTGAAAAATCACCCTGAAGAGAACCAAACCATTTTTTTTTTTTTTTTTTTTAAGATGGGCAGCTAATGTTAAAGACATTTTAAGTACAGAGCTTAAAGGTAGATGACAGAAAAAGAAAGTAGTCCAGCTCATCCTGCTCTGACTCAGCCCTAAATGCACCAGGAAGTGTTAAAGTGATAAAAATGACCTTTCTTTGCCTGTTCTTTCCTGAATTCATCATTAAGAAATGTCGCCTGCGCAGAGCGGCAGTTACCTCAATTTGTCGATGACTGTTGAGAGATCTGTTCGCCGTATAGAGAGTGCATGGTATCCATAGCAACAAGTGCCAGATCCCACCAGCAAAGAAAGTGAGGTTCTGATGCCTGCGATGTGCCATGTGGTAATGTCTTTAATTCACGTCAGTGCTCTTGTGTGGAAAATCTCCTCTCTGTGTAAATGGGTTTCTCTGGAATTTGAATTCATCTCTGCTTTTTTTTCCTTTTTTTTGCTGAAATGGTATTCGGTATTGTAACACGATGCTCTTTCTGTAACCTATAGGTGCAGAGGTGTGACTCTTATTGAATTAATCATGGTGTCAGTGCGCAGCGCTTGACCTTTTACCGAGAACACGTATGCATTTAACTTCATCAATGGACAGATGCATAATTGATTCATCAGCGAGCCCTGCACACGACACAGTTGAGCGGCACATATGCCACACTTACTATTAATTGGACTGAAACATTGTTGCATTCATAATTTACAATGAGTGCTCTGCTGAACTGAAAGGGCGAGAGAGATAGAGGAAAATAATGATTGTGCCATCGAAATAATATCTATTTTTTATGGATACATAGCCGTTTAAGAGCATAGCAGAAGAAGCAATAATACAGTGACTGAGCATATGGTGTCATAAATATAACAGCATGTAAGGAATAAAGAAACGATATTGTCACCAGAAATATTTAGTGTGAGGAAATAAAGCTGCATGGAAGAGTGAAACATCAGTGTAATGGCGTACGATAGAAATCAATAAAATGGCATCATTAAGTTCTCTGATAAGACAACAAAGGATGCCAACTGCCATTGAAAGCAATCTATAAGAAATAGATTTCTAGGTGAGATTTAAAAACCGAGACCGTGCCAGCGGACCGAACGTTAAATAGAAGAGCGGGAAATATCGATCGACGATTCATTTCCATCCGGAGCCGCCAAAAGACTTGTAGAGGTGCACCCGCAGAGGTCTCCTGGGACAGCAGGATGCTCAATCTCCACTAATGTAATGATGGTACGCTGTGTTTAACGCCATAACCCATTTGTTTCATTATTTTTCCCAAAGCTTTTATCACTGATATGGCTGCTCTGCATCCAGCGGTGTGCTTAAAATATCCAGGAGGAGTTTTTTTTTTTTTTTCTTTTTCCCACCTTCACTGTGAATCATTTCAAAGCCAGTAGTGGAGGTCATATAACCATGCTGGATGATTTCCATATTTACAATGTCACGCCAGAGGAGAAGGCAGGTAAAGTGGATGGAGGCCTCAGGCTCTTAGTGTAAGCTTATTGGGGAAGTGGCTGCCGTAAATGAAATGGCAGTGAGATGCTCCGATAGGATGTTGCGGCTGGCATTCTGCTGGACCGTATCGGAATGTCTGATTCAGTTCGACGCCGGGCCTCTGCCTAATTGGGGTCCCCTGGGGTTAATGTGGTATACCTGATCCACACTTCCTCCCTCTGGCTTTGTGATGTCAAGTCTCCAACATCGCGTAGCTCTGAGTTCTCCCTGTCTGGAATGACTCCATCCTGGGGTTGACAAAGCATGAAATGGGGGAGTAAACTCGCTGTGGGACTTTTTCCCTCAGTGGAAGGCACACGCAGATTTCCATTCCCGAGCAAACAGTGTCAAAAGCCCTTCGTGTCACTCTTTTGCACTGTATTTACTCCATTAATCCCTAAGGGAAGTTGACACGAAAAGTCAATAATCTGAGAGCGGATGGGACTGCTATGCTGTCCTTTGCTGCAAGGCATTAAGTCACAATTTGTTTTTGTAATAAACATTGTGATGCCACATGACTACATTGAAAATAATCAATTATGGTAGAGAGAGACGGGCCAGGGGTTGATGAGTGCTGATGATTGTGTTGGGTTTTCAGCGTCACACATTGCAATCAATAAACTTATTTTCAGCATTTTCACCATGTTTGTTTGGTGTAAAATAACACATTTATATACTGCACACCTCCAGAAAAATATGTCATCTATTTTGTTTAAAAAAGGTATGATTATTTTCAAGCATGGAGAGCGAATTCACATCTTGGCATTACCACTCATTCATATGCAGCTCTTGTCTTTTCCTGTTATGAATGTTATTATGAGCGAGGTGGAGTCTGAACGAAGCAGTATGTGACATAAATTACGATTTCAGCTCATAAAGCTGAGGTTCTCACGCCAGGGAGTAATTATAGCCACTGTTGCTAACTCTAACTCTGGGTAGTTAGAAGAAACGTCCTGTGCCAGGAGACTTTGCTTAAATATTATGATTGTATTTGAAACGCTAGGTGAGCTAGTTGCAGCATTTATGAGTTTGTAGCATAGCCAATCAATCCAAATGAGGGATGCTTTGAGTGTGGGATCTGAAGGATTTTGTGACACCTCTGATTTTGAAGAAAAACATTGTATAAATCCTCTTTCGGGAGTCATTATCAATCAGCTTTGGTCTGACTATGCAGCCTTGAAAGTTTGTTTACGAGTGGAATATTCTTTATAATGCCTTGCGGTCAACATGTTGTATACATGACGTATACTAATACAACATAATGAAACCACATGGGGCTACAAACATTTATTTATTTGTTGTTTTGTTTTGTTTTTTTCTTTTTTTTGCATGCATTTGTATCATTTTTATCAACCGCACAGATGCTTCCAGCCAGAGCCGCACTGTGTGGGTCAAACGCTGGAGCTCTGAAACACAGTATATCACAGCTCTAGCAAAAACAACATCCGGTGTGAAAAAATAATACATCAATGTAATAGAAACCTTTCCAGCCTTTAGGGACGTATGCCGAGTAGCTCTGATATGGTGAGTCACGCTCCGTCCCTGCTCTCTGCTAATATAACTCGCCAGCTTTGGCACTGAGGCCTGCGAGCTGAGCCTAGCGGCCTCAGTGTGCAAGCAAACTGGACACCCTCTGGCCTGTCAATGTGTAATCAGACAGAAAATAAGACCTAATTCATGGGTCCTAAGGACTCTACTCCCACTCCATGTCTCACCAATGGACGCACAAGCACACACATATACACACACACACACATATAAGCACATTAATGCATTTTAATGTTTTATTCATTAAACCTAGGAGACAAAAGGGATGTAAATTGTAAGGTTGTGCTGCGACAGATTTACTGCACTGGCAGGAATAATAGATGTCCCCATGTCTGTCTCAGGAGAGACAAACAAACACATAAACACAGATTCCCTACTGGCATCCTGTAACATTAACCTTCACAGTCAATATGTGGCTAAATCCTGACCCTTTTCCTAAAATAAACCTCAGACTAATACTAACTTTGAATTTAAAAAAGGGGCAAACCTTTGTCTCAATGTCATGGTCACAAACTCCTCATAACAACAACAATTAAATTCATCCTTCCCTCTTATAAACCCTAGCTGTAAAACCAAACCTGAATGAAGACTTGAAGACAATGAATCACCACCTAAAAGCTCAAAATATTTACGTCTTGTATGAGGTCCAATGGCATCATATTTGACTGATCAATGCATATTGACAGAGGAAACCCCCAGACCATTATGAAGTGCATTAATAACGTCATCAGCTGGCAGAGTCCTGGGAAATATTTGGAAAAATCGGCCAATAGGAAGCTTTTACTCGTAATCTGTTGATTTCTCATCCACATCATTGATCAATAAGTAATTGATGAAAAGCATTACAAAGTATCTTGAATTGATCGACTGGAACAAAATAAGCTCTGGACTCTGACTAATACATGCCTCTGGGGAAGAAAGGGGGAAGAGACTTAGATCATACCCAAACTTCAATCATCGCTAATCAATGGAATATTTCTCTCTGACAAGATTTCACTAAAGTCAGTTTCGGGATCAATGGATATTGATGACTGAAATACCTCCATTCAGGTTTTCTAGCAGATCCTGGCTGCTCTTACATCCCTCCACAGGTCATATTTATATCACTGCACCTGACTGTCGCATAACACTCTGAGGGATTAAAGAAAAAATGAAGTACAACATCTAATATCCAAAAAAAAGTTAAAAAATCCCTTTCTGCCATGCAGCTCATCCATCTTTGCGGAGCCAACTGTAGCCTCACAGTTCGGGGAGGTGACACGGATTGTATAGCGTCAGCAGGCTGGTGTCCTCCCACGCATCCTCCTCAGTATTCCACACCAGCCACTTTAACTTAATGAAGAAGGAAGACCAACGGTGCTAAGAGTGAACCAAGCCACCTCAATTAAAACTTCAAACAACGCCCGTACGTGCATGACAACGAAGCTGAATATTTGATCGAGGGCAATTCTCTCCTCTCTGATTTTTTTATATGCCCTATTCACATGGAGGGTGAAAGAAAGAATATTTTAGCAATGGTTCAGAAGGTCATGTGTGCCGCATCAACGTGGAACTGTAAATTTTGAACATATTGAACAAAAAGTAAAAAATAGTTATAATAGCATTATTCTTCTATATTACATTATTTTAATATAATAAAATCAGTTAAATTTGGAGGATTTTAAGTTGAATTGTACAGCCCCTAGTAGGCATGAAGAGGTTAAATATATTCCTCAAGAATACTTAAACATGAAAATATATGCGCTGAGGCCACATGCAGAAACATCTGGATGATGTAGTAGTCATTGAGGAAGATTAAATCCTCTTTTCACTTGCCCCCACTCAGGTCAGGTCAGAACCCAACACGGCTTCCCTTGAGCTGCAAGTCCTGTTCAAGGACATTTAAGCATACTGTAGCGGTCACTAGCCAAGCTTTAAACTCCAGTTACTGATCTGAACATGCAGACAGGGCAGACCTGAAACACTATGTTCGACTTATTATGACTTTTTGTCAAGATATTATTAAACTCATGTCCATAGAAGATAGCTGTTTTTTTGTTTTGTTTTTTTTAGTAATAGTTATACAAAGGTTTATGTACTAAAAAGTTATGTTTAGTTAAAAGTATCACAGTCACAAGGGATAGTTTGTTTATCAAATGACAAATGATTCTTTATAATCATTGCAGACATTGCAAAACAATGATCTTCACTAGTTCTGAATACGGTCTTCTAAATAATACCACCAACTCAACAGATCTAACTTGGAAAGCACCTCACAGGAAGTTTAACTCACTGAGTGAATGGCAGTGCTTTATGATGATTATACTGCCATCACCTCACCACAAACTGAGGTGAATGGAGTTTCATTGCAATATGCCAAGCTCTGATCTCAGTCTCCATGATTTAGCAGGCAACAGTTTTCATTTTACAGTATTCAATCACGTATTTCCTTGGTTTATCAGTATGGGCCTTCAGCCAAGGTGCACCTCCAACCGCCTCAGTGGCTTTTCCCCAAACAATAATTCTTTTCAGAGAGCAGAGGGAGATATGATGTGAGCTCCCAGAGCTTGAGGATCTTTCCCACAGGATGTTTCTCTTTTTTTTTTTTTTTTTTCTCCACAGTTTCTGTGCTCCGCTGGCTCCTCACCTAATTAAAGGTCAGTTAGATAGCTGGGTGCCAAAGCGGCGTAAACACATTAAAGGGAAATGCCACTCCGTAAGGCAAATCGGTGGAGAGTTTGCGAACATTGGGTACCAGACCATGGGTGTCAGTGTTCAAGCTGGGAACGTGAATGATAATGAGATGCACTGGCTTGACTGTTCACTGCCTCTCAGTTGTCATTGAGGAGTTTGAAGTGGATTTGTGAGCTGGGGTTGGCATAAAAATTAGAGGGGTTCATCCTCAATTTGGTGCTTAAAACCAAATGTAACAACAGTCCGCTACTTTGTGTGTGTGTGTGTGTGTGTGTGTTTGCTAAAATTACGTAATAACTTATTGGCAGGACAACTGGGAATTTATTTCTTCTTTTTCCAACCCCCCCAAAAAAATCTTCATTTCTGTTTTCATTGAGTTCTGCTCTTTTTTTCCCACAGTGAGCATGACTTGGGTGAGGATGACATCTACGACTGTGTGCCTTGTGAGGACGATGGGGATGACATCTATGAAGACATCATTAAGGTGGAAGTACGACAACCCATGGTAAGAAAGTTGTGTCCTGGTCTCCAGGGAAGTCAATAAGTTGCCTAGGCAATGTTTTATTTATTACTTGATCAAAAATATTTCATTAGGTTAAAAAAATCTGCTGTGTTCCATCAGCAAGGGTGTGGTGAACAAATAGCCCAAAGAGTAGGAAACACACACACCCTCGCACATTTACCTGTGATCAGGGCCTCCAGGGGCTGTTCTGATGTATTTGCATGGCGTCTTATCTGGAAACGCAATTATTCTCTTCCATGCCTGGTGATAATTTTGACTTCTCACTTGCGCTGCTTTGCCTTTCCCCAATGCTGCAGATCAGATACATGCAGGTGAGTATCGCTGTGCTTGTGACTCACCCCAACCCCTTTGTCAGCTTTGCTCCCTCTTCCGCCGCTCAATTTAAAACAAACTCACAGCGTCCCAGGAGAGTGACCTGCCAGTTAGATTACTGACCCGTGCACAGTGGAGACGGGAGATCCCATCTGAAGGGGGAGGGGGGGGTGTGACTCAGGTTCCCACCGGAGACGGTTGTGACTTCAGCTCGGTGACTGCAGCGTTTAAGCGCTGCCACCAGCTGATGCACGGTGGCAGCATGACACAAGTCGGCATTACCCCGCTGGCTCTGAGCCATGCTCCTGATTGGTTGATTACACGCTGGATTGAAGCCCTCACTGATCTTGCATTGCCAGATTGCTAGCCCCAGGTTTTTTGTTTTCTTTGTGTCGTCAGTGCTGGTCATCGACAGCCACGTCAGTCCCAGGTGGCTCGGTTAGTTATTCTTTCTCTGCCAGAGCGTAAAAAATCTCAATAAAAATAAAGCCTCTGTCATTGTTTTGGACGAGCCACTGGTTGGGTTCCCATTGTAGTTTTTTGCACATTAAAAGTAATTGTCAAAGTTTAGATGAAGTACTTGCAGGTGTCTCCACTGAAAAGCCTTTATCCCATAATCCTCTTAAGATCTTGTCCTGCAGACTCCACTCTGAATAAGATAGACGTTAGATATTTTAATTAGATTTAGATACCGCGGCATCTTTTTTAGAAGCAAAGTGGTCATTACTGCTGATTGTTAACACAATAAAAACAATAGTTTCCATGTTGCTTTTCAGATAAACTTCTTTATCATCACATCTGAAAGACCATTTCATGAGAGCATAATAATGTTTCACAATATTTATTTTTCTAGATGAAATGGAAGCACACCTGACAGTGTTCTTCCAAATAAATACATTGTATATCTCATCATGTTCTAACATGTGCAGGACTCGGGAGAAATGCTCTCCGTCGATCTGTTTGCATCCTTTAACCATCTTTAATCGCCCACTCACACTTTCTTTGCAAGGACCCCTTCAGGCATGTTCAGTATACATGCTGTTCCTATGATTGTTCAGCCAGCCTTCCCACACATAACACTCGCTCACTTCCTTACCACACTTCAGTCAACTGCAGACAGTCTGAGTGAACATTGTGGTCTCATCCCGACACTTAGAAGTTCTTAAGTTAAACACACTGAAGGACAGCACTGAAGCACTTAACCTGCACATCCTGTCTGCTCTTCCTGTGTTGTTTACCCCGATCGCTTTACCCTGAACACAGATTTTGTAGAACTTGTAAAATTTCTAGATGTACTCTGCCTTTTCCTTTTCACCCCAGCAGCTATTGGTTCGCATTCATTTTTACACAGCGTGAAAACCAATTAGCAAAATCCAATCCATTTTTATACCCGGGACTCCTTGCAAAGCGGCATTGCTAATGAGTAGATTATCCAGGAGAATTAGAATAAGACAGACTCTGGGAAACGTGCTCCAGTCGTGCCTCTCACATCAAGGTGTTTCCTCTGGTGCATTATGGTTTCGTGGCAGTGTCGGCAAAGTGTAAATTGATTGGATAAGTCCACACTGCATTATCTCATGCTGGTAATGGAATGTGATGGATTATACAGCTAAAACAATTTCCAGCGGTAGGCTAATAGATTTCATGCTGTTTGGAAATGGATATAGATCAATGGCTACCACAAAATGTAAAATGTGTGGCTTATCTTCAGTGTTTTGTGGAGTGACTAAATGTATTATTGAAGTTGAGTGTAGTCACCAACCTGAATCCTAAAAGTCACACTAAAAACTATAATAAGTGTAGACCTTGAATATCCCGTCAGTAAGATAATCAACGATTCAAAATGGAATTGTCCTCACTCTTCTGTTTCACTATTCTCTTCTCACTGCAGAAAATGGGCATGACAGAAGATGACAAGAGGAACTGCTGCTTAGTGGAGATCCAAGAGACAGAGGCAAAGTACTACAAAACTCTGGAGGACATCGAGAAGGTGAGTGTCACAATTATCTCTTCATCTGGCATTAGTCGTTGCATTGTTATCCCAGTGCCAGAAACGTGGCGTTAGCGTTTCCTTTTTGTGACTTCTTCTTTGTTGGTGTCCGGGTCCTGTGGGGCAGGGTCACAGCATGGAAATGTCAGCCATTGTGTAGATTCATCTGGGAGCACAAATGTCACAGGAGCTGATCGATTCGGTTATTACTGGCTCAGCCCCCACAGGAGTTACTGGCCCCCGGGGCTTTAAGTATAGACCCTCATGTTGCAAGTGCAAAGAAAAATATATATGTTGACTGAACAAGTGCTACAGAGCTGAAAACAGTATTATTCCAGTAATAAACACCCTCACCATTGCTGGTATGTCCTTCATTGCTGGATAATAGTAATTCATTCTTTTCATTGGACACTAAGTGTATTTACCGTATGCTGTTTATTTATCTCTTCTACTTACTGAAATTTCTGTGTTTTTTAGTATGAATACATGGTTTCTATTCTGTTTTTGTCTTTTTTACCTCTCTTGTCCTTGAGTTTTCTGTGTCACTAGAGGCCTATTAGTACAACTGTATAAATGTGTGTGAAAGGTGCTATATCACAACACTACAGCATTCAAATGCAGACAAACTCAAGGCACATCCGTGTCAGATAGCAAATTACACGTGCTGCAAAACGCACGCACACACCTCTCTCTTTCTCGCCATGTGATAATGAACCATCGCAGAGATCTTTGCTGCTAACACATCAGTTTCCAAGTTGACAGATTTCATTTGCGATTTGATTGAGCATCACAAATCACCCGCTCCACTAATTTCATTAAACCAAATGTGTATCCTGTGTTTCCCGCGTTGGACCGACACGAGACCAAATGAGAATAAATAACCTTCTTATGTCCTGAGGACTCGTTAAGCTTAATTGAGTTGGGGTTAATAAAGCCTGTCATCTCTCTGTTGATTCTTAGTTGATCTATTTGTTATTATTATGATGATGGAATGTGACAACCATAAAACAATGTTAGCAAAACAGCGGCAGGCTTGTCCTCTGGAAGCATATGTAAGTGGAGCATAAACAGCAGCTGTATAGCATGCACTATAGCAGATTTAGGGTTATGGCCTGAAATAAGATTAATTTAATCTTTGTGTTTTATAGACAAGGAAATTAATTCCTTTTGATGTGGGCCCAGAGCTGTTGCACACATGCTCACCAGTTCTCTGCTTCTCCTCAGAACTACATGATCCCACTGAAGCAAGTGTTGAGTCCGCAGGACATGGAGGCTATCTTTGTCAACCTCGAGGTGAGTGATCACTCAAGCACGTAAAAATGACATGTATATAACACACCTGGATGTGTTGTGCACCAAGTGAATAATTCAATCTGCTTTTGGATGGTCGCTTGAATGACGGGACTGCTGTATATATGCATGATAGGGGGTTTGGTGCATACAGAGATTTTAGTGTCACAGTTCAGTATTTCACAGTAGAAGAAAATATTCAGAAAATGAATATTTATGATATGTATTTTAACTATCTAGAGACTATTTCGGAAGAAGAATTATTATTATTGTTTATGTTGTGTTGGATGTATTATTATTTTTGTTCTAAATAAAACACTAAGGCTATACTATATACTTTAGTATACTATACTGTACTGTATTATTATTATTTTTATCATCTTCATTGGCTGTTATATATCTGTCTATCAGCCTACCTATCGGTCTATCTATCTATCTATCTATCTATCTATCTATCTATCTATCTATCTATCTATCTATCTATCTATCTATCTATCTATCTATCTATCTATCTATCTATCTATCTATCTATCTATCTATCTATCTATCTATCTATCTATCTATCTATCTATCTATCTATATATCTATCTATCTATCTATCTATCTATCTATCTATCTATCTATCTATGTCTTTCTTATCTGCTATAGAACCTACACAATGATTAACTTACTGTACAGCTAAATGAAAACCAGTGTTTTTATATTATCTAGTGTTTGTCTGAATCTAAAGTCCTCTAAATCTGTTCACTTTACACCTTAATGGTGTCTCCAGGACACATAGGGCAAAGGCAGAAAATACACCCTGGAAAATTTGCGAGTGCATTGTAGGTTAGAGTCCTGTAAATGTTGAGTGTAATTAGTACTCTACTTATTGCCCAGTGTTTCTAGTATCTTCAAAGTAACCATAAAACTCCAGAATAAATTATAAAACAGTATTGGATGCATTTTGTCTTTGCTAACTTGGCTAAAGCCTGATCTGAATTACTTCTCCTATGCCTTGGAGCGTTGCAACACGTTTCACTGCAGTGCTGTTGGCACGAGATGCCATTTTCCTTCATTATGAACAGGCAACTGTAGTTTCGCATAAGCCAGTCCCACTCACAACAAGATGCTGCATAGCAATTAAGTTGAAGAAGATTGGATGTCATAACCACATGTCCTTTAAATTCACCAGTCAAGCTTTTCTGCCCACCTATCTCTCTGACCAGACCGTACACATGATGGAGTCTCTAAACTATGCTCAGAAATGTAATTTCATCCACTTCTCCAGCCTCCTCCTGCATTAGCATTTAATCACACATGAATTTTGTATGTTTTGTTTGTGAGTTCATGTTCATTTAAGTGTGCGTGTCTCAGGCTCTGCCAGGAGGAGCAAGCAAGTTCAGGGACTGGCTGTTGTTTGTCAAGGTTGCTCAGATGTGTACTAGAGGTTACAAATGTAACCTTAATTCATCTTGCTGCTGACTGCTATTTTTAAAAATGCTCATTCTCAAGAGGAAAACAAAAAATTGCTTCGGGCTTAGGACCACAGTCGCTCCTCCCATGGAATGTCAGACAGACAAAAAAAAAGACATCAACTGTTCAAATGTTGAAACATATGTAATAAAGTAATCAGTTTGCATATAAAGTATAATGTTTATCACCTTTCAGCTGTTTTTTATCATATGAAAATCCTCATATGATGATCCATAGTTACTATTTAGACATAAGACCATGTTATCTTTTAAGTCATAGGTCATAACAATTTGTTTAAGGAACCCTCAGATTCTATACTATAGATGTAACTCTTTATGATTTTGCATTAGGTGGGTTGTAATGTCACTGTCATGTTCTCTCAGGATGTTATCAAAGTCCACTTTGCCCTGCTGCGAGCCATCGACCTGAACATGGCGAGTGGAGGAAGCGGCCTCGGAAAAATCTTCCTTGACTACAAAGAAAGGTCAGTAACCTTCAGTCTGTGCATGTTGTAAGATCTCTGCCCACGCACATGTTGCTCTCCCGCCCTAAAACTCTGAAACAAGTCGAGTATCCACAGGAGGATCGCTGGGATTAGCCTTCAAAGAATAAGTCGGTTAAAACAAAACAGGTTAGACGGAAAAGCTGAGAGAGCATGTCACCAATTGTTCCCCACTCAACTAAAGTGATCAGAGGGAATCCACTCAGGACTGCATTAGCCTGTCGCAGCCATATCCCTGTGCACTTATCTCATCTCACGCGCCATTTATTCTGTATCTTTGATGTATAGTGTTGTCTTAACATTTCATCATCTCTCAGCTCCACCGGTCCTGACGTCATTTCACTGAAAATTTTTGACTGTCTTCATTGTTCTTTTCCCGTTCTCCAAAAAATGTTGAAACAACTAAAGTTAATAGGAAAGTTGCACATACAGTCTTCTCTCTGCACAGACAGTCCAAATGTTTTAGGACTTCTTTAACAGGCAAAATCAACCCCACAAGATAGCGATTTCTCTGTTTCGGAAGGGTTGGAAAGACTGAGAAGTGAGTACTGAGAATGTGCGATTTATTAGTGAACAGAACAGTGTGCTACCGCAGATGCATCTCCAGCTTGGCCAGCTGCTGAGCAATGTGTGGATGATTTGCATCCCCGAGGGGGAGCAGTGATTTGCCTCCCTGCTGTGCAGAGTGTGGCTGCCTCATAGGTAATGGTAATGATGGGGATGATAGGGTTCTGGCCCCGTTCATGATTCCACGCAGCCCTGGATTTGCCGCTTTCCACGGATGATATGGCCATTACCACAACAGTGAGTCACACACTTCACTGCAAGTGTGTCTGTGTGTGTGTGTGTGTGTGTGTGTGCGCGTGCTTATTCTTGAATACATAAGTATGTATTACATTACTTTCCACTGTGATCCTGATAGCACACACACATTTTTTTTGTTCCATCCGCAGCGCATCCTACCGACCTGAAACAGGCAGTCACAGCATTTCTTTGGGCGACGTCAGTTTGCATAGATAATAGGCTCATCGCAGGCCTCTTCCTTAAGCCTAGAGGGCCTTGTAACACAAAGTTAGTGTGACACTAGACACTGTATTCGCACTAATAGATAGAGGCAGGCACATACTATGTCCCTCTATCTCGCACACGTGTGCACACACTCTCACTGTTTCTCCTTCCTGGTTGAGCTCATCTGACTGCCTGATCTGATTGAGCAGTGGTTGGAAATCTGCATTTGCACGCAATCCCAGATAAGGTCCAGTTGGCCAAATTCCCATGTAAAGGGATTGTCACATGAAAGCTCAGAAGATGGAGAAAAAGGAAATAAAGGGATAGAGGGATTTTTTTTTGTTTGCAGTTCTGTGATTTCAACCTCTTTTTTTCAGTAATTGTGATTAGGACAAAACCTGGAGCGTTCTATTCATATACAAATTTGCCGATGACACCTCATTGTCACTGTCTACCTTTATCGACATTCTCCAAAGCGCACGCAGGGTTATTTTAAGAAACTGCTTCATTAGATTTGCAGATTCCGTGCGTCACAGGCTTTGACTCTCAGCGTGTGATTGACATGTATACCTGCCTCATTATGAGCCACTGTGGCATCTTGTCACTCCGTGGCGATAAGCAACACTGACCAAGGGATTTGGACCCGCACAGCAATGCTCTCATCAGGCATCTTGGCGATTTTCCTGAGGACCTGGTTTTGCATAATTAATTTGGTTATCTACGCTTGTAAGTCCAGGTGACCTTTACAACAATGTGCTTGTATCCTTTCTTGCGCACGTCAGTGCAAAAGATGAAAAGGTTTTTTTTTTTGTTCTATTTGTCATTGAACTTAATGCCACGCTGAAAATGTCACCGTTTTATCTCAACTACTTCTCAGTTCTTAAACAGCGCAAGCTGGGGCTGAATGGCGAAGTGGAAGCTATAAACTAAATGGGCAGCTAAGTACCCTCTTGTTGATATCCAACATTCCCCAACTCATTTCCGGAGTAATCTGGCTCCCTGATACCCTTGCAGTGCCTAATCATGGCTGCACTATGAGCCGCCTTACTGGAGGTCTTTGCTCTATGTTCTCCTCCATTAGCTGTGTGCTGGATATGTTGAGTGGAGGTGAGGGGGTCCCAATGCCATGTGTCAGAGAATATTAGCTGGCTCCACAGCCTGTCACTTCTGGTTTGCTGGGAAATTTCCTCAGTCGCCTGGCTTGGCTCGCCGGGCTCTGTGGAGGCGGGGGTGAAGGCCCAGGGCACAGTTACTCAGAATTGCATTTTCTGTGGAATAACATGCACAACAGCAGCCTTATTATCAAACATGCTGGCAAAGGAGGGGGACATCACAATCACGCAACAATAAAATATATATAGCAGGTTTTTGCAGCACAAACAAACTCACCAACAAACCTTGACTTGAACAATTGCTGCTCAGAGGTCTTTCCACTACTTTTCCTTTTCCTCAGACTTTTGCCTCTTGACAAACCTCTTTCTTTCAAGTTTAGACTGCAGTTTCAAACTGGCAAAGGGAGCAACATGTAATCTAAACATACACTTAGTTGACAAAAATATATACTGTACAGGACACTAATGGGTCTTTTCTGTTGGCTTGTGGATCAGGACAGTATTTCTCTTTTGTCCACTTACTGTAAGCATGTAACCCCACCTTAAAACTGAGTCAACTTTTCATAATTGTTTTTAAGAGGAAACTGTAAATTTATTTAGAAAATGCACAAGGTAGAGAAGACATAACAAATTGGAATGAACACAGTAGCTCATGAGACATGCAGTAGTAATGAATTTCCACTCAAGCAAGCATTGGACTTTTGGTCTCTAATTTCAACTTTTGACTTTTTTTGACTTCTCAACAGTTTAAAGTTCCTGCATGATTTTCATAACTTTGAGATGCTGATAAATCATTTTATCCCCTTTCAGTTTGGAGTTTAGATGTTTGGGGGTGTCTAGATTAATATTTGCTATACAAGATACAGAATACTGAATTCAGAGCTTGGATTTTTTTTCATATATGCGAAATAGATTTTTTAGATTGCAGACACTCAAGCAGAGACACAAGGAGAAAACAGGAAATGATGAGTTGCCTCCCACCGCGATGTGCCCAGACGTGGTTGTCAAGTAAGGAGTGTGCTTATCACCGTGTCACGGAGTAATTATGGATGACTGGGCCAAGAGTGGATGCATGCTTCAGTGTGTCTGTGTGTCATTACCCCCTTTGTTCCAGTGCCTGTCTCAGTGAAAAGAACAAAACCACTGACTAACCTCTCAAGTATGAAATGAAAGGCTTTCATTAAATATGTAAACTTGTTTCCACACAACTACGATGCAGTTATTGTTTAAGGAGTTGTACAGATCATATTATTGGACTGGAAGCCCACTTACCTCCTTTGTAAAATACAAAACACTGCTATAATGACAGTACTTTGTAAACCCTTTTCATTAATCAAAAGCTTTAGAATCTCTGAAAAATAAGTGCTGTGTTGATTTACAATATGATGGTTATTTAATCTATGATTTTAAGATCTTGACAGGAAATATTTTAAGATCAAAAATGCTGCACTGATTGCAAAGTAGTCAGCCTATACTTCATTGCTTTCTGCTGCCAATGCTGAGCAGGTACAGTAGTGTGCAGATGGATTATTAGAGCTTGTTTTCTGGTAACAGCTGCCTGTTGGTGCTTGAAATGAGGCAAGTGGGAGAAGCTAGACTGAATAATGCAATTAAAATGCTGTAAAATGGAAACTGCAACATTTTAGAGACTAAATAGATCATATAGCCTCCATATAGTCATGCTCTGGTGCTGGGTGTCTGATATGACATGGGCTTTGGTGCAATGGTGAAGTGCATATTGGGAAAGTGAGCCCTCAGCAAGTAGAGAATGAGTAAATGGCACACACGCACGCACACACACACAGATACACACAGTCACGTACACAGGGATGACCTTGTTTTAAACTAAAGCAGATAAGCAAACAAATCAGTCTTGTAATCATTTTTAATCACTTAACTTATGCCATTTTTGGGACAGAAATTCTCCCTCTGAGGTGTTTTTTTTTTTTTATTTAGGCCACATCCTGATGAATATAAATGAGCACGCAAACAAACTCTGATATATCTAGCCTTCAGACACCATGCACCAAGCATTTCTCAGGGGCAGCTGCTTATCTGTAAATTGATGGACAATCCAGGGCCTACAGTTACAGTTCAAAAACTTTGCTAATCTGAAATCACTGGTGCATCCATTAGCAGAGCACTGACATTGCAACTGAGTGGCTTCTGGGAGTGTGTAAAGAGACTTACAATGTGTGAGCACTGGTGGAGGAAGCTACAAGGTGATAAAGTGGAGTCCCAATTCCAGCAGTCAGTCGCCAGAAGCATGTGGCAGGAACCGAGGACAATAAAGGACAACAAAGGGAAAATCTCCCCAATGTGAGTGCAGATGAGCTAAATCACTTCTATAGCTGCTAGCCTGAAGGTCCACAGCAGAGTGGAGGGGCTGATCGCAGTCTCATAGGATGGTTTTAAGGACTTTATACAACTCTGGGAGGCAGCAAAAACAGGGGACTCTGATACCACCATCATTTACAGCCTGCTTTAACCTAGTCCTGACCCCCTCTTGTCATGGCCATATCATAAAAATCCCAAGTTACCAGGTTCCAGGTGTAAATGAGCTCTGGACAAAGACATAGAGTATAATACTGTTTTCTTTCTTTCTTTTTTGTTTTTTGTTACAATTGTTTGGCAAGTTTGCCAGCACTGCAGTAAAGTTACGGAAGGAGATGCAAGAAAGCTATAGAAAGACTCAATGTCAGCAAAACCCAGGAACTGATTATAGATTTTTTTAAAACTGAACTGAGAGAAAGCACTCTTCTGATCAATATTCAACCACTTTAAAGAACAAGGACCTGTTTGTCAAGGGAGACTGTGGTTCCACGGTGAAATAGTTCACACTCTGGCCTGCGGAGATCTGAGTTCAAACCCCAGTGGAACCTAAATTCCTAAGATTTCCCACCTCTTCTATACAAATCCAGGGACATTCTGTACAGCTTTAACGGCACTTCATAGTACGGCAAAGGCTGCTTGAGTCATAACTAGTCGGGGACAGTCTTCCAGAAACTTGTGCAAAATCCAACAAAATTCCAGTGCACTATTAGGATCGTCTATAAAATAAGAAAAATATATATATATAGGTACACGTCATTCACCCTAACACACATAAATCAATCAGAACTTAAAATAAGTTTCATTGCACATAAAAAACATGAAAGATGCTGTGTTGAAAAGCATGAAAAACTGTCCACGCAAGGATATTTCTCTTGTGAGAGTTTGCACAAGAGTAATGCATTTAGTTGGCTTCAGCTGGTTTGACAAATTTTGCAGTCTGTAATGGCCATCAGGAGCATTCATTAAATGTGTTTAAACACAGTCGTCATTGAAAGAGCTGCCGAATCCACTGGGTCAGTCTTTTCCCAAAATCTGCAAGGTCTTGTAGTGTGTCTCAAGCTTATGCTACCCAAAACTGACATGGTCTGTCTCCACAGACACTGCAAGCATTCTTCACCAGCACTGGGGAAATTTATTGTCAGGTAGTGTTACTGACTGGTACAGTATGGCAGTAATGTATGGCCTCCACGTCACATTATGCCTGGAAGAGCAGGAGCAGTCATAAAGGAGCCAGGCCCTCGGTAGGAATGCAAAACTGGGAGGAACCAAACTGAGTGGCTGAAGAGGAAGTCCATACTAAATCTCAAAGGAAGACATTTAGGGTATTATTTTATCTGATATTGCACATTATTCAGAACTTAAGCATTTTAAATTGTGCATAAAGTCTGTCTAATATCTACCATGATCTGCTATCTCTTTTTGTGAGGATTCTTTTAACCCCTTCTTCTCAGGTCTACCAACAAATGCTTTTCATCACTTAAACTCTCACACTCCCATGATTCCCTCCTTCACACCATGAAACTTGAGCTATTTGCATTCCTGTCAGAGTCACAGCTTCTTAAAAGAAGACCTTCGTGTCACATTGTGCCCCGATAACTCCTATATGATGGCTGCCTCTAGATCCTTGCTGCTACGCTGCCTGCTGTCTTCTAATTGATCAAGGACCCATTAATCTCAATCACTGAGGGGGCTGGAGCTGAGGGGGGCTGTCTTCCCAAGTGTGAGTCAAGTCTTAATCAGGGGCTTGTTAGCCCAAGGCCAGTTTAACCAGGGTAGGAGGCTCACTGCATGGGAGCTGTGTCAAAACTACTCCACAGTGAAGTTCCATTGATCATCAGTGGAGGAGCTCTGTGGAGCAGGGGACGAGCATCTGACAAATGTCAGAGTTCCACCTTCAGATAAAAAAAACATGGCGCTGGATCAGTTTTACAGTGTCAGCAATTTTAGAAACAGAAGCAAATTTCATTATAATTTATTATTTGTAAGAATGTAATTAAGGACACTGAAGACATTGAAAATGAATGTGGGCAGATGAGAAGGATGAAGGCCAAAGGCTCATTAAAGAAGCACAGTAAGTCAGATTGGGGTCCATGTCTTCCCATCCTTCCTTTCCATGTTCATCTGTCCTATCCATGTAATGCTTATGCATTAAAAAAAGCTTTTTTTTACTATTTACTCAAACTTTTTCATTACTATTGGGCATTCTATCTGGATTAATGTACTTTGTTACATGTCAGTTACAGCATGATGGTAAACAGTGAGAGCCAATGTTTTGCAGTGGTTGTTGCTCGTGTCTTGCTGCCATTGATATTATACAGTCATCTGTGTCATTAACTGTGTCTGATCAGACTCTGTCTTGGTCTTGTTCTTATCTCTCTCTGTTTCACACACACACCAACACACATATAACCAAGTGTACAGTAATATTATGGATGGATGGAAAAATTATTATGAGATCATTGTCAGGTTAATGAAATGAGGACAAATAACATATGACTTCAAGCATGAAGTTGCATTCAGACTAAACCAGCATGCCATTTGAAAGCACCCTCTGCATGGACTTTAAAATGAAGCACATAAATACAGTGTGTGCACGAATCGTGTGATGTTCTAC
The DNA here is from genome assembly GCA_029224185.1 of Karalla daura. Classification (NCBI taxonomy): domain Eukaryota; kingdom Metazoa; phylum Chordata; class Actinopteri; order Chaetodontiformes; family Leiognathidae; genus Karalla; species Karalla daura. The sequence goes on from CM055201.1 coordinate 17,897,593, forward strand.
TTTTATTCTCTGTTGCTCTACAAGTGTTTTGTCAGGCGAGCTTCTCACTGTGCTGCTCTTGTAGGTCCTCACAAATCTATCAGAGGCTCGATTAGACGTCAGGGTGCCAGCTCTTTGCAGCAGCATCTCGCCCCATTTCAAGATTCAGATTAAGCGAGTGCCAACTCTGCGGGATGGGGAGGGTGGAGAGGCAAGGGGGTGGGGGTGGGGTGTGTGGGGGGGTGTTAGTCCTACACCAGCCGTGCCAATGCCCTACTTCGACTCAGTGAGTGTGCGAGAGGAATGTGTGCCACATGCAGTGGCATCCTTCAGGCAAGATGACTTTGAAGCTCCTCCCAGCTGAACCCACAGATCTGTGTCAGGGTCCTATTGTAATATCTAATGAACACAGTCTCTCATATCCTCACTGCTCAAAATTAAGAGATTTTTTTTCTCCTTCCCTCTCACGCTGATAAAGAGGAACTGTAGAAGCGGCTGATATAAAGCAGAGTCTTTCATTAGTGCTCTGTGATTACAGTTTATTGGCAAGAGGATGCTGGCCCTCCGAAATATTGCTGAGGGATCGGAAACCAGTTGTTACTTATTCATGGTATTCACATATATTCCTAATCAGAGTACATGTATTCGCATATTCATTTATCCTCCCCCTATAGTGCCAAATTACTTGGAGATGTCCGTGCAGATTGTGTTATTAATCTTAACATTAATGCGTGGTACATTGCCCAAAGAAACCACCCACTTCACTGCTAATTGTGAATCCAAACAGCAATCTCCCTTGTCTCCATACTTTCACAAAGATGCGATCAATTTCCAACCTTTTGCAAATGAAGAAGAGCCTCATTAGTCCTTATTAAGCCTAATGTTTTTGTGATTCCCACCATACCTTGGGCTTTGAACAGGTTTCACAAGGCCACATGTCTCAAATGCGCCCATGCTCACAGAGAAGAAGAAGAAGAAAATATGACTGGAAATCTCAGTCATGCGTTTCTCTTAACTGCCATTAATTTTTCAGGCTTTGGAGATGGAACATTTGTATGGATGTGTTCAGCTGCAGAAGGCCTTATGGGAATAAATGTTGTTAACAGTTTAGAAATGAAATGTAATCAGCGAGTCAGAGACTTCAGAGTGAAAGACCAGTGTGGGTCTCCACTCAGATTGCATTTACAGTTTGTTTTATTTGAAGTAAAACTTGCATTTGCTGTCACAGAGAGAGGACAACTTGGTGGTACATTTATAACAAATGGCTGGCGTTCTTGTAAGTTTTTAATATGAATAAAACCAAATTTGGATGTAGTTCATCCCTTAGAGACACAGTGTTAACACACTGTGGCCATGGTCAAACGTTTACCCATTTTATTTTATTTATTTACCTCTGCACCTCATGAACCACAGGAAACATCAGGATTAACATTTTTTGTCACATTGTGTCCTTCACCAGGTTGTTGATCTACGGTCAGTACTGCAGCCACATGGAGAACGCTCAGAAGACACTGGATGAGTTAATAGCAACACGGGAGGACGTCAAGATTAAAGTGGAGGTAATGTCCTTCACCGCTCACCTCAAACGCATGACAACCCACTGATTTTACACATGTACGGAATAAAAATAAGTCAGATCAGATGAGGTTCAACACATCTGTTTGTTTATGCACCTACTTGATTAAAATCCTGTGGTCACACTTAAAATTAAGTCACACATATGCATTAATGCTTGCGCCTCATCTGTGAATCATTAATAATTCATAAGAATGTTAATTAGTTAATGTTTAATATGTGTGCTAGAATATAAAATGCGAACATATGATTATTCTTCAAGGAATCAGGGGAAATGAAGACCTCAAGACAATTCGCAGAAGAAAAATTTTTCACCGACAGGGCAGTGCAGTAGCAAATAATAGAGTCAGATATATACTGTCACATACCAGGTCACTGCTCCATATATATCCAGATACATGATATCGAGCAAAATAGTTTTCACAAGGTGTCAAGAAAGGAGCAGCAGCACCTACAAAGACATCATGTCACAAGCTGTTCAGACACAGAGAATTACGCGACCATGGAGGTCAGCAATCATAGTTTTGATCTTGAATGAAACTGGTTATTACACACAGCCCATATCATTTTTGTGTTGTTTGATTTGTCAATGTACAGTATAAATACCATGCAAACATATTAATTCCAAAATCAAATGTGTATATATGCTATTTTTGTCCTAAGTGATCATAAAAAAGAAAAAAAAGGTATATTTTAATCTCTGATGAATCGCCAGTCAAAATGGAAATGTTTACAAAATAGCTGACAGTGCGCAATACATAGTCATTACACATGAATGAAAGTGAAATTTACTGCTTAATAATTGATGACATGAATAAATTAGGACTTCATAAATATTCCACCATTGTCACAGGCAAAGCGAGATGTAATTAGAAAAGCAATTGATGTCATTTGCAGATACACTCTCAGATCTGTTCAATTCATAATATTCTGTAATAATGGATGATATACCATTAACACATCTCTTCTATAGGTGACTATAGTGTATGACGAAGGTTCAGCTGAGCATCTTCTTGTCTTTTCTTACTGAATTCCCTCCCTCTTTTAAAGATCAAAACTGCCCAACAACATGGGATTCTGAGTCCTCCTCAATCCTGTGTGCTGCTCTTTTTCTGACTTTTCTCTTCTCCAGGAATCTTTCTAACTGATTCTTTTCAAATGATCACAAAAAGAGGCTAACACCTTTCTAATAGCAGTCAGAGTAATGGTCAGACTAATAGCCCGGGGAGTTGTTGGGGAGAAAAGAGAGTGACGGAAAAAAAGAGGTTATTACAGCCTGGATAGTTGACACTGAGATGCTCTTTCTCAAAATAGAAGAGCTTTGTCTCAGGGTGAAACAGCCCCTCGCTGTCCTTTTGGACAAAAACCTTGTTTTTAAAGACAAATACACCGGCCTTGTTACTGCACCAGAAACTCAATAACACCACATCACTGCAGCCCACTGTGAAGGGAACTCTATAGGATCCTACCAACAAAAGACAGTTTCTTGTTGAATTTATAGAAAATGTATTAGTCATAAGAATTTCCCAGTCAGCATGCATGGCGAATGGCTGGCACGAGCAGAGCTTCTGTGCCCTGGAAGAATAAACTGGCCTCGTTGTCGCTAATGGAATACCCCATGAATGTGTGGAAGCAATCACAGCAATGCAACAAGACACAATGAATTATTCAGCCATGAATGACTGCTTGTTAGTAGGAAATGTGCAATGCTGCATTATGCAACGTGTAATAATTGGCCTGCCGCTTCGTGTTGTTGCTCCGCAGGAATGCACGATGAAAGTGCAGGAGGGGAAGTTCAAGCTGCAGGATCTGCTGGTGGTTCCCATGCAGAGGGTGCTGAAGTATCACCTACTACTGAAGGTAGGAGTCAAGTCCCAGCTGAAAAAGACTTTTTTTTGCTGTTTTTTTTTTTTTTTAGATACACTCTTTTGTGCACCTTAATTTGTTCTTGTTCAGATTCAGTCCATCTCCAAATGCTTTGCAACTCTTTGAGTGTCTTTGGTTTAATGCTGGATCAAACTTAAAAAGCAAGTCTCAATACCTTTGATGGAATGAAAATTCGTATTTCGCTCTTTACTTTCCATATTTTAAGTATGAAACACACACCCCCTGTAGGTTTCAAAGGTGGCTCTGAAAATCCTCACAGCTTCTTGCTTGAGCAAGTCGGTCAGGATTTAAGGCCTTGACAAGAGATCAGTTACTGTAGGACAAAATGAATCGCTTCAGCTTAGCCAGAAGTAGTGTGTTCAAAAACATATCCGCCTCTGCTTGTTTGGACGACCACGAGAATACCCATCTGATTTCCACTAGATTTGGCGGAAGGGTGTAATGTTGGCCAATGAAGAAGTCATTAACTGTTGGAGTGAATCCAAAGCAGCAGGTCTCATAACTCTTATCTAGTTCTGCAGTGCTCTGTGTGGAACATATATTGAACAAGTTGGTAAAGTATTTTTCAAGCAGGATATTATAGACTTTTGCACTTAAGCCACATCTGCCTCTGTTTTTGTTCGAGGAGCAAATGGTAACACTTAGGGATTTACATGAGCAGATGTGCTGACTCATAGATCTGGACTCATATAATCTTTGACTGGATTTGAGTAACAGGATTGAGTTCATATTGTGTTTATATTTCATCATAGAGATGATGATTCACTGCCGCTGCAATTTTAGCCAGAGCTCAAGTGCTCAGTGCTTTCCTGCCTGGGGTCTGTCTATTCATGTTCATAGTCTTTTCTGGTGACAGTTTTTTCCTTTGGTTCTGTCACAATTTTCCAGACTTCGATATAAAGGATGTGGAATGAAAATATGTTTTCAATGCAAATGCATCTGCATTTGTACTTGTGCCTTGGCTCAGATTTGATTTCATTTGTTTGTCTCGGCTGGTATATGTGAGTTTTTTTTTTTTAATCACAAACAGCAACTAGATAATTGAGAATGTGGAGGCTTTGTGCCAGTTTGTCTAAGCAGAACGTTATGTCATTGTCCTTGGTGTTTAGCTTGGCAGCCTAAGAACAACTAAAGAGTGTTATTTCAACTTTAAGACTGGAAAGAAAACAGCTCTTTGAAAAACTGCTGCTTTTCTTATCAGCTTATGAAATATGTTTGGTGAATATCTTATTTAAACTACCCCTGATCCACCATCAATGCATTAGATCAACACCTCACACTATTAGTCTGTCAAATCAAAATCAAAGAATCCCAAACATACCAGTTCTTTGATACCAATGTTTTCTTTTAAACTTCTGCTAAGAAATTCTAAAACACTGATGATTGTGCTCATATGCAAATGTATGGCCTCACACATCACAGCCGACTACTCCTCCCCGGAGCTCTCTCCTCCTGGTGTTCATGTTCATAACAAGCTGGTCACACAAACACTCCTCCATGATTAATTGCCTTTGCATCTTGATTATGGAGGGGTTGATGACGCGGTGCGCAATGGAAGGCGCTGGCAGGCAGCGAGTGGTAGCGTCAGGTGACGGCGGCGACTCGCACACACACACACACACTCGGCTGCGACTTCTCTTGATCCGAACTCCCTGCAGGAGTCGGGAGCAGGGCACTGAGGTCAAATCAAGCGTGCACTAATCTGATTAAACGCACCCCATTTCACCGCCTCCCACAGCTTTGCATACACTGCTGTATGCTTTGGCCTTGGGGCATGTCACACTGACAAATCCTGTGTGTGTGTGTATGTATATATATATATATATAGATGTGTGTGCTTGTGTGTGTGTGTGTATGTTTCCAGATAGGTCCAAGGGGCAGAGCTGCAGTCAATTTCTAATCTATATACTCACAGTAGTGTTTCCCTGTGTGATCCTGGTCTGATTTCTCAGTCTCTTCAGCCCTCATGTAGCTCTGAATGAATAAATAAACAACCGTGAAGTGAATACAGCACAGTCATCTCTTGAAGTGATTCTCCTCAAGCAGCCTTTGAATATTTGATGAATTGTGCAGTGTTTTAATGAACCCGCGATCATATCTTTCGCTTGAAGTTGACTATAAGTGCAGCAGCATGTTGTCGCTGGCTGCTCTCACATGGGGCGGAAAGTAGAGCAGACCGTGGTATTGAAAAGATCTGCCGAGTCAGCAGGTCACTTGGCTAAAAATAAATTAGATTAAGGTAAAACAGGGCCCAGTGGCTGCACTTTGCTCTCGGCTGTGCGGCTACTGCTTCTTGCTGCTACTAGTAGGAAGCCAGTGAGGGATAATGGTCTCCTCTTTGCACTAATGAGTGGTCATGGTGCATGCGCAACAGGAATGAAACTTGGGGGGATAGCATCCTCTGGGATGCCCTCTGGTAATGACGGTAACTATGGTTTAAGACTATAGACCTTTTTTGTGATTTATGATAGGAGGGAATACACATATGAATGAAATATTGTTCAGGATAGCTGCATTTTTTCAGCTCCACAGCCTCTGTTTTGTGTTCTGTTTGAATACATTTGTAGTTTGCTTTACCTGCAATCAGGGATAAGCTGAAGGAAAGTCTGTTATGAAAAGTTTTATCAAACTTTTTGAATAGGTGTATAATAGGAAAATATCACAGAAAGGAACCAAACAGCAAAAAAAACAAGTTAAAATTGCCGGTGATTTCCAAAGCATAAGAGATGAATGGAGGACACACTCAAACACACACACACAGGTCAGACCATGAACACAAAAGTTAAATTCTGAATTCATTACAGAAGTACAGTGCAATTTTTCTTTACCTTGAAGAATCCAAGCACTGAAGTCTCAATATGTCCTTCGAACGAGAACTATATGTCAGCAATCACACACGTCATATCACACGTTTTAAGGTGCTGCAGACTTGCAGCACATCGCTCACATATTATTTGTTTTCAAACAGCATTAAGATAAATATATCTCCACTGCATGATAAAAGCTCCCTCATTGGTCAGACAGTGGTCAGCAGTTAGAGATCACAATAGTGTAACATGTTTGTTATTGATTGGCTGTGTGGAGGACAACATCATTTGCCAGGTACAGCGTGACTTTACATTACATTGTTAAGTCAGATCTGGAGGCGAACTAACCATCTCTCCATAGTTTATAATAAGATATTGCTTCTTGTGAACGTAGCTGTTGTGCTCAGACTAGCTCCATCAAGTGTCACATCCATAATTACGTCTCTCAGAACCAATTATTATTATTTATAAATCTTACAGTGTTTGTCTTTTGTTTTGTTTAGGTTGCTGTTCTGGTTAATTAAGATTTTTCAAGAACACATTTATCCATCACTGATAATAGCAAATCTCTCCCTTACAGGAACTTCTGACTCACTCGACTGACAGACCAGAGAGGCAACAACTCAAGGAAGCTCTGGAGGCGATGCAGGTCTGTGCTTCATATGTGTGTGCCCGTGATTGTACTTTAAATACGTTACATAAGACTGCAGCGCTCGAAGCAAGCCCTGTTTAAATTGTTTCATAAAGCTACTGCAGCTCAAAGGACTGCAAGTGTACCATGATATGACAGATGTCAGAAAGATTTCCACTTGAAGGCTCACAGAGTGTTTGCCTCGCTCTCGAAGGACCTGGCCATGTACATCAATGAAGTCAAGAGGGACAACGAGACACTGAAGAAAATCAGCGAATTCCAAAGTTCAATAGAAAATCTTGTAAGTGCCCATAAAGTCCTATGTCACTTCTGTTCAGCTCTTCCGTACAGATATTTCTCTCTTCTCCTGCTTTTCTTTTACCAGCTCTCTCTCTCTCCTCTGACAGCCTATCATTGTGTGCATACCTTGCTAGAAGTGACAGAATCACACTTCTAATTGGATGTTTCACATGAGAGATATACAAACTGTATTTTTAACTATGCTCCTCTCACCTGTTTGAAGTGGGAAAAGCAGGGAAAAGGTGTTGTCAAGGATTTCCTTGTAGCAATGTTAATACTGTAAGAATCAGACTCTGGTATCACATGCATTGTCTTATACTATTAATCTATTTATCTGTCAGTCCATCTATTTGTTTATTTACTCATTAATATCAGTAAATAAAATGCAGGCCACAGACCAGTGTCTTAAAAAGGGAAGCCTCATATCGTGCTGAGTAAAAAATATTATAAAATTTGATAATACTGATAGTTTGAATGGCTCCGTCAATCCATCTGTTCATCTGTCTGTCCATTACATTAATATCATGAAGTCAGAGCTTGCCTACCTTGAGAACTGAGCAGATTATATATTTATATTGCAAAAAACAAATGCTGTCAAAGGTTATCTCCTGGACTACTTTGTAGTCCCGGCAGAAAAATTTCAGCTTTGTATGTAACTTTATTGCCATGACACCTGCTAGCTGTGTATCTGTCCATCTATTGTATAACGCTAGACTTGAGATATTTACTTTCATTTTATGTCAAAAGACCAATTCTGTGGAACTTGTTGTCTTGTGCGTTAGTCAGTGTGATGAGTCACTCGGCATCACAAAGCAGTAACTCACTCTCAGAAGCATCCACGTTATCTTTCATCTGTTAAAAACCCTCACATCATGCTTTCGCCACGATCCTCTGCATACGCAATGTTCCTAATAAATCATTTAGTGTTGCAGAACATGAGCGCCACGTTCTGTACATTCCAGAGTGACATCTCTCCTCATAACATTTCTCACACACTGTCATCTTCTTTTTGTTGTCTTCTGGTGATGTGCAGCGTCACTGGGTTAACTGTAAAAAGTGTCATCAGATCTGGAAAATATGAAACAGGGAGACAGAGAAGGGACTGAGCTATGCTTGAGATATGCCATTCATTCTTTATTTAATCTATTTGTATCTCTAGGTGGCTCAATTATTCATAGTTTCTCATTAGATTTAGAATCTATAGTGTGTAGTGGCTTGACACTTGTGTGTCCTTGTGCCCTAAGCAGCAGGTGAAACTGGAGGAGTATGGGAGGCCAAAGATAGACGGAGAGCTGAAGGTGTGCTCCATCGTGAACCGAACAAAACAGGACCGGTAAGCACCAACTCTATTGAAAAGTCACTGAGTGAGAGTAGTCAACCAATGTGCTCACTGTTAAATGACCTTATGTCTTCAGGTATATATTCCTGTTTGACAAAGTGGTGATCGTCTGCAAAAGGAAAGGCTACAGTTACGAGCTGAAAGACATAATCGAACTGCAGTTTTACAAAATGACGGATGACCCCACCATGAACAACAGAGACATGAAGAAGGTAAGAGCGGCGCCTTTATTTTGAAATGACACAGGGTGTGATCAGTGGGATCTGTGTGGCGGTGGTCGAGCTAATGCAGACAATGAAAAATTCTGTGTAATCATTACAAATGTTGCCCTTGAGCCGAAGGACCTTGTTGATGGTAATTTCAGATATGGAACTTATGAGTAATGCATCGAAGTATCAAGACATGCATTCTGCTCGCCCATGCTTGAAAGACCATGTAAATGCGATGGAGGTCATTTAGGATTCATGAAATCGTACCGCAGTGCATTGCACCGCCGATCTAACATGGCTTTTTTTTTTCTTTTGAATCTGCATGTAACTCTCCATGTTTGCATGTGTAACTGGGTCTTTCTCTGGTGTCTTTCTTTTTGCATGCTTACCAGTCAAGTGGAAAAATGGTAAGCTCCAGCGACCCCTTTATTTAACTCATCTTCTCATAATGGCCTATTTTTGGCAGTGGTGTTTATGGGCGCCATGGCGTGATTTGCACGTGCACCCAGTGGCTCTGTGATTGGCCACCGTGGCTTTTTGGTCCAACGCATCGCTACAAAAAGCATGCAGAGCTCCTACTTTTTGATTGAAATGTGATTGTATTTCCTGTTCAGTTTTTTTAGTATTTCTGCACAAACAGAGGTATCACCATGCTTCTTTGCACATCTCTGTCATTGTCATCCACATATATTTCCACCATCTGTTCCTCACTCACTTTGTACTCTCCAGTGGTCTTATGGTTTCTACCTGATCCACCTGCAAGGGAAGCAGGGCTTCCAGTTTTTCTGTAAAACTGAGGAGACAAAGAGGAAGTGGATGGAGCAGTTTGACATGGCCATGTAAGTATTATTTCATAGATGGGCTCGCAACACTAGATGCATTTATGTTAAATTTTTTTCTAGAACTTCAGCGAAGGAAACTTGTTTATATGTTTCTATTGAAGGATGTTTTGCAAATGAGCCATAGATCTCATACAGATCTATCCAATGACATCCAATAATTTTCATAAAATGTCATCCCACAAGGTTCCAGTATGAGAAGATGTTTGCCAGAACATTGACAGAAGCATAAACATATTAGATATTTTGATTAGATTTAAACGTCTTGCATCATACTGCACCACCTTGTTTGAAGCTAACTGGTCATGTGACCCACTATGTCATATCATAGACATGTATGTCTATGTATATATATGTATATATATATATATATATATATATATATATATATATATATATATACATACCCTCAAATCAAATTCAAGAGATTGAAGATACATCATTGCAAAAGCAACAGCTTCTCTGATCTGATCTGTTCCCATTCTTCATTGTTGTTTACTTTCAGGTCCAACATCAAGCCAGAGAGAGCCACAGCCAATCAGCATAATTTCCAAATGCACACATTTGATAAGAACACCAACTGCCGAGCCTGCAAGATGCTCCTGAGGTAACGACCCCGATGCGCCTCACAGCATTCTCATATTCCATGATGAATAATGAATGCACCAGCTTCCAGGGCATCCAAGGACTATCAAGTATCTCAAAATATTCAGCCATAAAACAAGATTTATTTTTCAGTGTAACCTGCGCGATTTGGGCAGACGCTTTTAGTTTGTAAAAATAAGATGCTTTATACTCCCTGACACAGATTATGTAACATTCATACAAAGTGTTGGAAGATGCAGTCAGATCATTCCCTCAGATGAAAACCATCTCTTCAACATTGTTACATTCAGTGGGCAGTTGCCCACCTTGAATATGAAAAGTATCAAAACACAGGGACTGGCACTTCTGCAAATGAAGACTGTGAGATTATATCAAAGCACGTTTGAATCAGCCTCTAATGAAATACTTGGTGGCCCTTAAATTTCCTTCCCTTCCAGTGGAAGGAAATATGAGCAAAGAAGTAATAAGAAATTGGGAGACACCGTCAGGGCTGCCCTGACATCCTGTACTTAAAAACTGGAAAGATGATGAAATCAAACTCTCTGCATTACCAGCTGTTTATTTTGTACATGTGTCTAAATGCTGTACATTGTCAATAAATGTAGTTTTACAAAGAAGTTTTGAAAGCTTTAACAGGAAAAGTGATTGTTGAATTGAGCTGCTAAACTCAAGAGCAATCCAGCCGCATTTGGTGAGCAACAAACAAACAAACAGGCTGGAATCACAGAGGGGAATATGTTTTTGGCCGACGTAGCCCATCATTAGCGTGAAGGCAGTCTTTGAAAAAAAAAAAAAAAAAGAGCGAGTCTGTGCGACTGAGGCTAATGGATGATATTTTTAAACATGCCCCCTCCCAGCACCACCCACAGTATGCCTCCCTCCCATGTGAGAGTGCAGCAGCAAGGGATAACCCGTGTCACTGAATCACCACTTTCACCTCTATTACAGTCAGCAGTCTAAACTCCACTCTGCGTATTGACCCACAAATTCCATGGCTCGGCTGACCTAAATTCACAGAGCCAGGGTGGAAGCGGTGGGGACCGACGTTCTCAAACACTCCCCGCTAGATGCTAATTACTGCTGCAGCCCCAGCAGATCCCATTGTGATTTATGGCGCTTACTATTCAACATGGCAGCGTGCGGCGTTACAGTCACCGTGGCCAGTGCACGCTCTCTTTAAATGGTGGATTTTAAAGGATCCCAGAGAGGGAAACCATGTAAGATCAGTGCTAGGGATATATTGCAACAAGGGGCAGGTCTGCTTATGTGTTGTGCTGGTTGTAAGTTAATTTGTGTCTGAGACACTTCCTGTTTGCATTACCGCTGTGTGTGTGTGTGTGTGTGTGTGTGTGTGTGTGTGTGTGTGTGTGTCTGTCCTCCAGGGGCATTTTCTATCAGGGCTACTACTGCTCTCGCTGTGGAACAGGGGCACACAAAGAGTGTCTGGAAGTCATCACAATCTGTAAAATCAGTAGGTGTTCCCTCTCATCCTCTCACAAAAGCCTTGATTTATTTATCTATCTATTTATTGCAATGTCTGGGCTCAGCAACTGCTTAAACAATGCTGTGTGTGGGATACGAATGTTGTTTAACGAAATGTTATGTGTTTTTTTTTTGTGTTTTGACAGCAGTGTGAAATTTCATTCTCCCCGCACTTATTAACCTTTCTTTGCAGAGCGCTAGTTTGCTTGCTGGCTGCGGTATCAGCATAAAAATGGGGTTCTGTGTATTCCTGCATTTTCTTTTTTAATTGTGTCACTAAGTTTAATGCCCAAGAGAAAATCCTCTACCTGACAGTGCAGAGAAATTACAGTAGCTCAAAGTCACATTATTTGCCCCAAGGCCTCCTCTGCATACGTTGCCCTGGTTTTTTGGACCAGTTTTTCCTTCCCTTTAAAATGAAGCAGGAGACCAGCTTTACCTTACATTGCTCACCTTTTTTTTACCTTCCTCTGAAGAACACAGTCAAACAAACAACATAGACTGTTTTTATACTGAAGCTGTGACATGAAATAATGAGAATTTTCTTTTTTTAACACTCTTGTCTTGTATCTTGTTTCAGATCCTCACGACTTGGTGAGTATGCCTCTTGCTCCAAATAATAGAAATCCAGATATTTTATCTGTAATTTATTTGTCACAGTGTGGTTGATCGAGTGTTTCTCTCTTTTGTTAAAGGAACCTGGGATATCGTCAGGTACGAGCGCCTCCTGCCACCCAAACATGTTGGAGAACACTTTAGTTTGAAGCAGGATCATCTGTCAGCTGCCACCTAACAACTTAGTTACACACAAAGCCATTATAGCTGAGCACAGACCTCTACCACCATCTAGTGGATTGATCCACAATACAAGAACCACATTATCAGGCATGCAGTGTGGGTGGCACTGCATGCATACTGCATGAGGAGGTGCTACATGAAGAAAAACAAACAAAAGGACAGAGACCTTTTGATGAGTCGAAGGGTTGTTATTGTCTTGTCTGTCTATGTTGCCATATTATATCACTCCAAAGTTAACAGAGCTCTGTCTAGTGTAATCGAAAATTACATCTTTTCTCTCTATCAGGCCACGGACAATTAAAACTTATGCAAATGTTTTAATCTTGATTCCAGGTCCCAAGATGGTGGCAGTGAAAAACTACCACGGCACACCATTGCCTCCCGGGAAGGCGCCGCTTTGTTTTCAGACGGGAGATTTCATCGAGCTGCTCAAAGGAGACCCTGACACCATGTGGTGGGAGGTACAGCTGTCGTTCACTTCTATCTGGGCCCACGTCCCACCGAAACACACTTAAATGTAGCCATTATTCCGGAGACAGGCGGGGATGTCGGCGCCATGCTTCAGTGCACTGACAGCCTTTTCATGCACATGAAACGAGTCGATGTCAGTGAAGTTAAACTGCACGATGTTCGCCTTTAAAGTTGTTTGAAGGCGATCTCATCAAGAACAGAAAATAACTTTTTTTATTTTTTACATCCTGTGGAATGTGTATTAAAAGAGTCCAGTCTGTCCTGGCTCTGTCCAAAGGTAACAGAATCTGTCCGCCAGTCCTTCCAAAAGCCACTTAATTAACATTTTGTTTGTTTAATCCGAACAAAAACATACAGAAGTTTCTCTTTGTTTTTTTTCCCTCCTCCTACCCGGGTACAGTGGCTTCCTGGACTCTTGTCATGTCCATGACATTTCCAGGCAACCAGGCCAGGAAATAATCTGGCACAAAACCTCTATGCAGCTCAAAGTTTTTGTTTTTATTGATTTTTTTAAACTGCATATTAAAACAAGACTTTGTGTCAATAAAACAGCACCAGAATCTTCCTGTTGAACTGTATGCTAACTCCTTGTACTCCTCGCACTACTTTTTCAGTTTAAGAAATGAGAAGCATAAGCTTCTCAGGCAACATCTTATGTTATCTTAGTCGGAACCGGATTAGGAATTCTTTGCCTTTTTACCTGTGGCAGCAACCTTATTTTAGGTGAAAATCAGAAAAGACGTATCTCTAAACCACCTCAGTCTTGCTGTAACAGCCAGCGACTATGGACACTTTTGACTTGAATCAGAGGAGCTTTTCTTGAAGACTTGGGGGAAACTTTTGAAAGCCATTAGTTTAAAGTACACATTACTTCATCTCACGGTGGCATGACAGTCGAATCTCTCCGTGCAATGACGATGGGTGGGTTGAGCTTAAAAATCAATTGCCTCAGGTAGCAGACAGTGACGCCGTGACACCGGTGGCTGAACTTGACAGATGTGTTCATTACGCTGCAGCTACAACACCCAACATCAGCATGTACATCGCCACAAGTTCTTCTCTCTGGAAAAATAAGCTATACCAAACATAAACCAATGTTTTCCTTAATATGCATTCATCAAAGTGTTAAAAGCTGTCAACAGCTTTTCAAATAATATTTGCTGTAATTATCCTCCTTAGTGACCTCTTATTATTTTGTTTGAGGATCATAAAAGGTCAGTGCTGCCTCTGAAGCTTTTCAATGTAATTTACCTCCTGCATATTGTGCTACAACACCTCATTATGAAGTCCTCTCATTCAAAGTATGTTTAATAGCGTCAGTACTAGAGGTGCTGCACAAATGATCCTACTCTGAACTTGTCTTACAGGGAAAGCTGATTCAAACACAGAAGAGTGGTTTCTTCCCCTGTTCGTGTGTTAAACCCTATTTGGACCCAAAGGTAAGTCACTCAAATACATAGCATGCACGTGTGCGGTAGGGTTGCATTTGAGGAGAATCGTCATAGTCAGTGATATGTATGATTTATTCTTTTTTTCCTGCACATTTTAAAGAATGTGGCCCATTTGTTTGACTTTTTCAAGCAACTATTCAGACTTTTCAACTATTCAAACTTTTGGAGACACAAGTTCACATGTCATTCAGCTTTTTAATGGGTTTTATAGTTTCTGATCAATTGCTGTCCTATGACCGCGCTCACAGAGCCTCTCTGCTCTCACCCCTGCCATCACCATGGCAACCTTGATTAGCATTTCCATACAGCTGGTGGAGTACTACCAGAGGTAGTAGTAGATTTTCCACAGGTTTTCACAACATAACCTGATATAGCATGGCACTGCGTCACTCTCAAAATTCATGACAGACTATGATAAATTGTGTTTATTTCATTTGTATGCTATTATAGCCGTGGACCCTTACCCTTACCTTTTGTGCTTGGTTCAATCAACTGCAAAACAACTGTGTTTCTGATTCCAATTTTTAATGAGATGTGTCTGTTATTTGTTTTAGCCCTTCCAGTCCAGCCGGCAGTCCTCAAGGGAAGCAGACTATTATGGATATCCATGGTAAGATCCTTAAGTCTAGAAGTTTGTGTTTTTGAGATGTCCCCACCCATATCCCTGTACCCCTATACACACGTTCCACAGCCTGAGTTTGCTGTCCTTGATTTTCTGCACATTTACTATCGTCAACACTGGCACAATGACAGGTTTAATTTAAAGCTGGCTGACCCCAAACACGACCTCAGCTAAAGGATTATTACTGTATGGCTGTTTGATGTGGAACAATCTATAAATTATCTATTTTTTTTTTCATGTCATTGCTTTTTCCAATGTCGTTCAGTTTAATAATCACGTGTTCTGAGGTCACAGCGTTTATTGTGTGCTCCTCCATAGGTTCGCTGGGAACATGGAACGCCAGCAGGCCGACAACCTCTTAAGATCCCACAGCAACGGGACCTACCTTATCAGAGAGAGGACAGCTGAGGCGGAGAGGTTCGCCATCAGCATCAAGTGAGTGTTTCACGGCTTACAGGAGTGGAAAATCTCAAGGGAAGGGTTTTATCCACTTCTCACGGGAAATGAGAATCCTCACGGGAAGCCCCTGTCAGCTTTTGTCAGCATCCTTTAGCTCCGGCTAATTATGCCTCAGTAATTGCTTTTTTTTTTCTTCTTCTTCTTTTTTATCTGCATTTTGTCTAGGAAATGTGTGCAGAACAGAAAGGAAGTATGAGTTGCAACTGGCATACTGTGATGCGATGGGAGAAATGATTTAGCACATCTGTCTTCCATTCTTTAAGACAGCTGTAAATAGGCTGTTGGGAGCAAGCTGTAGACAAATAACTTAACAAGTCCCGCAGACGGCTTTTACTTGTGAAAATGATTTTGGTTTAGTCATCCTCCAGGTGCACAACAAAACATGAAAGGCTGACAGCAGTCAAACTCATTTCCCAGAAGGCAAATTAAAGCAGAAAAGCAGTTGGTTTAGCATCCATCCATTTATTATTTCACCCACTTTATACCCAGTGGTGTCTGCTGAAGCTCTCCAGCACACAAAGGGCGAGAATATACAGACCCAGACAGGTCTGCAGTCCATCACAGGGCACACAGACCATTTACTGTCACACTCACATTGAGGAGCA
The DNA here is from genome assembly GCA_029224185.1 of Karalla daura. Lineage (NCBI taxonomy): Eukaryota > Metazoa > Chordata > Actinopteri > Chaetodontiformes > Leiognathidae > Karalla > Karalla daura. The sequence continues at coordinate 17,913,653 of CM055201.1, forward strand.
CTTTAGAGTATATGATTGACCTTAATGTATGTTTTTAGTACTGTGGGCAAAACCAGAGTAACCAGAGAAAACCAATGCGGACAGCTTATAACAGCTTATAAAATGTTTTCAGCTGAACTATTGAGGAATATTTAATGGCTTACCATAATGAGTGATTCATAATGTATTTGCTGTGTTTCTCCAGATTCAATGATGAAGTGAAACACATCAAAGTCATTGAAAAAGACAACTGGATTCACATCACTGAGGCCAAGAAGTTTGAAAGTCTTTTGGTGAGTGATCTGTCAAACTCCTGATTTACAATAATAATAATACAAAAAACATTCACGTTGTGCATCTTGATAACTCAACATGTCATGTGGTGGCGTTTCTTTAAATCCTTCTGCGTGTATCTTCACAACAGGAACTGGTGGAGTACTATCAGTCCCATTCGCTGAAAGAAAGCTTCAAGTTATTAGACACCACATTGCGATACCCCTACAAGTCAAGAGAACGCTCGCTAACCCGGGCCAGCACACGCTCACCAGGTAAGCTCTCGAATGCTCTTTTGTCCAGTCTGAGCCACAACACTGGACTTAAGTTCAGTACTGAAATATCAGCCGATACTAATACACAGCTGGACAGTTGTAAATATTTTGTTAATTTTAGTAGCACGCATCACAATTTGCCCCGTCAATTTTGACTACTCCCTGCAGAGTGCAACAAACAGGTAAAAGTGGCTGAGAAACTAAACTAAATGAGTATTTTGACAAATCAAAAGGGAAATATTTCAGCAGTGATCAACAGTCTGGCTTCTGTGCCTCCTTGTTGCTTTGCTGATGTAATTTTGCTTCAGAAATAGTAATTCCACTTTCCTGTGTAAAACGGGTGACTTCATAGATTAAAAGGTCCCCAGCGGAGTATCTTTCTGAGCCAAAAAAAAATTGTTTTCATTTCATGTTGCTCACCAAAACACTGTGTGTTTCCTTGAGCCTGAACAAACGTGTTGAGGGCATTTCTTCCCCTGTAAATCTCTGTGAAGCACTTGCACACTCAGTTTTTACAATTTGCCTCCATTTTTTCTAGCTTACAGTCTTTTTCTTCTTTCCTCTCTATGCCTTTGCTGATGCAATGCAGCACATCTTGCTTTGCTACTGCCACCTGTCTATCATTTGACTTGAAGGACATGACACAAAGCATTCAGAGTTGTTTCCTACAACTTGGACAGCAGACCTTTAGGTCTTGATGGTTCCAGATTCTAGAGTCAACAAAGGGTGGCTATCTTGTTGACCTACCACCCATGTGGCAACACTCCTGACCCTTTGGTCTAGATTTGCTAATAAGTTATTTGCAACCCTGTATAGTTCCTCTCTGCTGATGTGCATCAGACTTGCGGCCTTGCTCGCATTGCTATGACCCTTTAAAGGTCTGGGGTCAACACTGAAGCTTGATGCAACACCTGGTTGGTTGAGAAAAAAAAACACACTCAGATAGACATAGGGACAAGCCCATTATTTGATGTGATTTATAAACACAGAATGTCAGGGTGACCTCTCTTCTTGAACAGAGTATTACTGATGGTTGAGAGTGTGCGCAGACCTGGGCCATGAACTCTCACTTAGAGCCTGATTGTGGTTGATTTACCTAAAATTGGTTTTCTGTGTACTTTAGGCATAGAGCCAGCAGGGATCTTCAGAACTGCTTGAGAACCACACTTGATTTCACAGTATATATAGGTTACAACCTCTTTGCCAAAAGGAATTAGATCAGAGAAAGAAGTGGATGAAATCAGCTTCATTCACAGGGTGGTTGAGCTTTCCCCTTCAGATAAGCTGCACAGGGAACACTCCGGTGCTGAAGTGCTGACTTTTGAAATCGGGGGGCCGTATGGACACATCCCAGTGGTATTAGGCTTCACATCGCCCCAGGAAGAGCTGAAGGACATGTCCAGGGAAAGAGGACTTATGGGCCTCCTCGGTTACCCTGCTGCTTTCCTGAGCCATACCCAGATACGCAGTGGGAAATGGGCTGGATGGATCGTTGGTACATTGCACATAGTACGTGCCCGCCTCTGTGAAGGATTATGACTATATTAATTTGACTGGAGAGACGTTAATAAAGTGCAGGTCCAGCTTACAAATGGATCCCTCGCTTCCTTGGCCGCAGAGCTAGCAAGGGAGGGTGAAATAAATGAGACGCACTCCCTCCTACTCTCTTTGTCTTCGCTCGTCCCCAGGCCAGCGGCTGCACTGAATCACACAGTGAGGAATGACGGAAGCCCAGAGGGGCGCGGGGCAGAGGCAGAGTCTAGAAGTGCACAGTAGATAAAGACAAAAAGACAAAGAGGGGAGAGTTTGTCAGCTAGCTCACAGATCTGTGGGCTAGCTGTCTGAATTGGCAGCACTCTGTGTCCATTAGTCTGTATCAATACTGGCTCTGGCCCGGCACTGGCTTCTGCCTACACCGGCCTGCCTTTGTTCCATCTGCAGAGAGAACTGGCCACTGCTGCGAGATTGTTTCCCTCCCGGTTGTCTGAATTTTGAAATGAATGCAAACAATAGTCTTTGCCGATGATGGTGTGCTCTCACTCTCAGTTTGTGTTTCGCTGCGCATGTTTCTCTTTGTATGTCGGTGGTTTCAGATTTGCAAGGAAACTGTGTTGGGATGCTTTTTGACTTCTGAAATGATGGTTCTCAGAGCTCCACTTAGTGCAGTCTGATATGTGAGGATGAAGCCTTGTGGAGTCACTTTCATTTTTTTATCACTACAATAACCGATAGTTCCCACAATGATTCAGTGTGCAACCCACAAATAATTTCAGTTATTTATTTCTTGTGAAATGGGTTGTTGTTTTCCTGTCACTTTGTGAAACAGCCAAATGACAACAACAAACAACGAAGACTGAGGATGATAGTAACACAACACAAGAAACAATCAACTTCAACTCTATCTGCTCCTTTTTTAAATTTCTGTTTCTCGGACTCCAGTTTTGCATGCATGCTCTTCATGCTCTTTCCTGCTGCCTCTCTTTCTCTTCTCCTCTCAGCAGCTACCTGCGCCTCATACAACTTCTCCTTCCTCAGCCCGCAAGGTCTCAACTTCTCCTCCTCTCAGAGCTCAGCTCCCTTTTGGTCAGGTACTCCTCGTCTTTCTCGTCTCGCTCCCATTGTAGCACCTCATCACCCATATTCTCATAATAAGCCGGCGTGCTCTCGACCTCGTTACTTCTTCTCTGTGTTGCTCTTTCCATTAATGAGAACGCTTTAGTTCTCCCAGGATGACACTCCCTCATTAGATCAAGAAAAGAAAACCAATTTCCTCGTCCATGATGAAGGGACTTGTCCTTTCCCATCATGCTCATTCGTCATTGCGTGTCTACATTGTGTCGGCTGAACAGCGAACTGACCAACTTCCCCCCCCAGTCATTCTTCACAACTAATTACTGCCACCACGTCCAGTGTGACCTTTGCCTCCCAGCCTAATAGCAATAATGTATAACCTCAGTTATTTTATACCATAAAAATACCCTGTATCTGAACTATATGCTGTTAAGTGCTCAGAGTTGGCGGACTGAGCCTCTGCTGCATTGTTTCCATCTCCACAGTGTTTACTCCCCGGGTGGTCAGCACAGCAGTGGCCCGCTATAACTTTGCAGCACGGGACATGAGAGAGCTGTCGCTACGAGAAGGGGACATCGTCAAAATCTACAGCAAGATCGGTGGCGACCAGGGTTGGTGGAAAGGAGAGGCCAACGGACGAGTGAGTAAACATGGAAATTCATGTTCATTTATCGATGCTTCATTTGGCTGTAACGGTGAAAGACTAACTGAAAAACACATTTATATATATGTGTGTGTGTGTGCATATACACACACACACACACACTCATATATATATATATATATATATATATACACACAGAGTGAGAGAGAGAGAGAGACTTAGTGCTGGTCTGTAGACGACTAATACAGTTCTGTTTCATTAAAAAAAACAGATCCCATGACACACAACAGAACAATGTATTTTTAACTTAAACCGCCCCGTACAAAGGCCTTTCAGTCCATCGCTCAATTCAACAATTAGACCAGTGATATGAAAAGTGCTGCAGATGCAGGTGGTTCAGGTGTCAAAATGAATCTGTCAAGGTTAGTGTTGCTGTGAAGTCATAATGAGTGTATCCATTTAATTATTATACTGCTAAACAGCTTCACTGCCTCCACTCCATTATGCAGTTTATTATTGTTTCTTGCTTGTATTTCACTGAGGAAATTGATGAAAAAGTGGTGAAGCTACATTGTTTTTCAGTGGGTATCGATGTGTTGTCCATCGTCATATTAACAGCATCCAGGTGCTGAGGTGGTCGACATCATAATAACCAGTCACGAAAATCACATTGATTATGGAAATAGACATTTGTCAGAGAAATGTCACAGAGTGCAACAGGAAATAGCACTGAAAATGCACTGATTTCATATTATAAGACTGGTGTTGTCTGATGTTGGCAAAGCAGCATGCATGCTGCACTGTATATGTTAAACTAAACCATAGCACTCGAGTAGGTGCATTTCCATGGGATCTCGACCTGTTATTGTTAGCAAGACTCTCTGATGCCATAGAGCCCACTCAGTGGTATTAGTCATTACTATCACGTTTTAATATCTTGTGTGGAAACTGTTATGAAGACCTTAACTTTCTTACCATCAATAATCAGCGCAATAATCAAGATATTTAGGGAAATGTAACGAATCTCTTAGAGGATGGTTTATTATTCTGAGTGGATGATAACAGTTATAACAGTTGCTTTTTAATGCATCATTAAGAGTCAGTTTTGCCACAAATGCACATGCCAATAAGCAGCTAGGCAGTGGTTTATATGGTCACATTGTGATAAAGTGTTACTGCACACAACTTCAACAAGGAGGAGAAGTTGTTGCCTAGCAACAGTTGAAGTTGTATCAGAGTATTATTTAGAAGAGGCATGAGACTGTTACATCAGAGCCATGCAGTTATCTGTAGATAATGCACATCCTCTGGCCAATTAGGACCAGCAGCAGGAATGTAAAGGATGGATGCTGCATGCCTATCTAGCAATATGTACAGTTTAATGGTAAAGTAAAAAGAAGTCCTTAATGAACTCAATTAACGGTTGTTGTTTATGTCTGTGTCTATTTTGCGCTCCAGATTGGGTGGTTTCCATCAACCTACGTAGACGAGGAAGGAGTGCAGTAAAGATGTTGATGATTGCTGGCCTGGCCCCCTTTAAATCAGGAACCATCTTCTATTGACTACTCTCAGCTACACATACTCTCTCCTGGATGAAAAAAAAACAACTTTTTTTGTCTTTTTTTTGCTGGATTCTCATTTTTCAGCCCGTTTGTCAATCTTTAATTATGCATCAGCTTTGCTTTTGCTTGTTTTGTTTTTTTCTTTTTGAGGATGTCCTGATTAATTTCTGCACAGGAAAGAAAGAAGAAGATGAAAAAAAAATCTAAATCTGCTGTCTGTCAGCCTTGCCGTGCTCTGCAGAGGCTGTGTTGAACTGGAGGACACAGCAGAAGAGACTGTGGATAGCTTTACTTTGAAAAAGGCTCCCCATTGTCGCACGTCTTATGCGAGGTGAAATAATTGTACAGAATAGATAATTTATTGAATAGAGATTATTATCATTACTTCTGATTATTGTGGGGAAGTTGATTTTAGTAACCGACGGGAAATAAGGTGAGAAAAATTATAAGGAGAAAGAGGAAAAGGAAAAAAAAAAAAAAAAAAAGACAGATGCTCCGCTTCGATGTTGAGAGATTTTTTGCCTTAGTTGTCATGGTGATGCCTTGTGGGCTGACACCAGTGGAGGGAATCGACTCTGTTAACTGGTTTTACTTCTCCATGTATGCATGTGCCCATGTGCGGCCCACACAAACACACACGCAGACCAATGTACAGTACGGTGCCTTTGAAGAATGGTCGCTTACTGAAACCTCTACATCAGCCGCGAAAAGAACATTTTACCACCAACCCCCTCCCAAGAAGACATTTGGTCCACGTCCAGACAGAGGGCTTCACTAAAGGAGAGGAGAGGCATTTACCTAACGTATAGGGGACAGCTTGCCTTCTGAAACACCCTCTCCCCCTCTCCCCCCCACCTCTTTTCCCTACTGAAAAAAAAGTGGTGACGCATTTAATTTATCGTAACCGCCAACTGGATGCACTCACCGAGACATTTGGAGGGTTTTTATAGCCAACAGCCATCACATACACAGTTTCACGTCTGTCCTGGCGTCACAAGTCTATTGCTGCAATCAGCTGGATGCGAAAGGGAAACATCAAGACATTCCACTCGGTCACACTTTACACTTTTGAATCTCTGTGTTCCTTTTTTTTTCTTTTCTTGCACAAAATCGATAACTGGACCAACATTTTTTTTATTCTTGGTATTATTTGAAGCCAAATCCAGCCATGTTTTAATGTCTGCATGGAGTTTGATCCATTATTATTACCTTGCCTTATTTTTACAGATGATCAGGTGACAGGATTGTTTTTTTTGTTGTTGATTTCCTTCAATGTTAATCATTTTACATGTGTGATTTCCATTTTTGGTGCTGTGCAAACTGGTGAAAATTAAATAGTGTCAGAAGGTTTTGAATCTGAAGGAAAACTGTGTGCGCAACATAACATGAATCCACAGAAGGAACCCTTCAATATATCTGTGATTTGTTTTCTAGGGGTGCAGTGCTCAGTGTTTCCTTTTACTTCCAGTACTTTCCCAGTGCCATATAAGCTCTGACAAGGAGACAGGCAACTCGACTGAAGCTGAGCTGAATAAAGATTTGACCACATCGACCTACCAAACAAAATGTCTAACTCTTGTCAAACATAATCAGAAGCTTTTTAACCCTGCCAGCTGAGCTGTCATCACAAAGTTAGCTCCTAGACTGTTTGCCTTTAATTTGTTACACAATACATTGACTAGATCCTTACATGGCCTTACTTTGAATCTTCATTCTTTCCACCTACATGTACAAGTTGATATATCGCTTGGAGCTTACACTTGAATTGCCTTTTGTTTGAACATTTAACAGTACACGAAGGGGCATACACGAAAAAAAAATGCTTCAGCACAAATGGCATCTATTTTCCATAATTTAAATTATGGAAAGTAGCTGGTTTTGTAAGGCTCCTCTTGCTGTAAATGGGTTAAAAATAAATCAGTCTGAGCTCTTAAAACCCACACACACCCCCTGCTGAGAAGTAATGTGCAAACCCTGAGTACATCAGCTCTGGCTGGTTCACAAAGACTTATGGAGCAGAAGATGCTGATATGTTTAGTTTCTAAACTTTTGACTGTCTATGATGTGTGTACTTGCAATGGCTGACCGCCCCCAGAAAAACATTAAGTCCTGCCACTGTGTGAGGGAGATGTTCAGGAAGCCTCCGGGTTGTGTAGAATGGAGGGGTGGTCTAGTCGCTGTTTATGTAGTGGACAAAACCCATTGCATGTGGCTATTGATATTTCAACTCCTGTCAATACATCCTCAAAAAAAATAAATACTTAATCGTGTACATTGTTTTTTGAATGGTTGAAGATTTCCAAATGAGGTCTATCATGGAATAAATATTTCTCTTTTGGTGTAAAGTTCAGACTGAATCATTTTGAGTTATCAGCTGTATTTCAGGTTGTCAGTCGATACAAATGACAAACAAACAAACAAAACCTCTGGAATCAGCTCTGAAACATTTTCATACATCAAAATGATTTCCAAAATGTTTACTTTTACATTTACATACTACTTTAGAAAACCTGAAATATAATTGTACAATTACTATAAATGTGCGACTACGATTACATTAAAGCAATTAAGCCTAACATGCAGTGTTCAATTTGATCAATTTGACTGAATCAGACAATTCCATTTCACGTCTTAAGTATCTGAACTCGACTGTCTCGACTCTTGCATGAAAACGTGACAATAAGAGCTGAAGAATTAGAGCGCGCTCCCGATTTGCCGTCACTCTTCAGACTACATATCCGAGCGCACGGTCGTCTTCCACTGGCGTGTATCTGACCGGTGTTTGTCCGTGGTGGCTGTCGCTGGAGGGAGAGCGCGTGCATCTGTTACTGAAGGAGGTGACGTCAGCGGCGCCTACTGGGCTGTACGAGACCCGTGGGTGGCGGCTGCCGCTGCGGCTCGTGTGGCGGCTGACCGGGCGGCTCTCCGGAGCAGGAGCGTCCTCCCTGTTTGATATCACGGCACACCAGAGGGAATGGATAACAACACAGTTAAAGCAGCAGCTCACTACCAAGGAAAACTGTTTTGTTTTATTTTTTTTCCTTTCTCGTGAAATCGACAATGGCCAACATGTACAGACCAGATTTTAACTGGAATTTGTGAAGCTGATGCAGCTTGTCATCATTTAGCTGGTGACTAGCCACAGATTTTCAACGTAATTGGAAAGCAATTTAAAATTCAAGCAAGGCGAGACAAAAGCACTTAATCTTCACATTTCAGGAGCTGAAACCATTCAGAACGAAAACCTTGTTACAAATCAGCATTTTTTCATAGCTAACTGAGAGGAAATGTTTTTGCTTGCTTTCCGCTCGCTTATATCCATATTTACCAGCGGATGTACAGTATTTACCAAGTGTTACAATACTGCCCTGTAGGTGAGGAATATAAATCTTTGTTGTTGCCTATTTTGAAGACATTTCCCAGGAGCGCCTGCTCCCACTGAGACCCGGCTCTCGCTTCCGCTTCTCTCGACAAAAAGGATAAAATTCACCAGTTTCAACCGGCAAACGCTGACAAGGAGCCCTCAATACGATCTTCCCTCGTCAACAGCGCTGCCAACATTCAAGCTTAGAAGCTACTTTGCATTCTGTATTTATGTAACTTTGCAGCAGCGGCTGGTATCTGCTCCTTTGTCAAAGAAAACACCCGCACAACTGATCGACTTTGGCATTTTCTGCTCCTGCGGAAGCCAGAGACTCAGATTTTCTGCTGGTTAAAGGAATAAATTTGCTTTTGTTATCATGTAATGGGAAACAACATCTTTGTGATTCTTGGGTAAGCGTGTCTATATATAAATATATATATATAACACACACACACATATATATATATGTATATATATATGTATATATACAGACACACATATATATATATATAACGCAACATGCAGTAAATTAAACACTCATTAGGTACCAAATTTAAGTTCCTCAGTCACATAATGAATGTTTTGATATGAATTATTTCACTGCTTGAGGAAAGACTGTTAAATCCCCTCTGTGGTTTGCGTCTTTCAGACTGCTTTAATGAAATTTGTACAAGAAAATGCTTCCTTAACCGGCTTTTTAATGTTGTTTATGTTTATTGCTTTATTCAGTCTGTTTTACATGGAGGTTTTTTATATTAACGGTGGATCAAGTTATATTGTGCAGCAATTATAATGCAAACATCTCAATAAGAAAAACAGTCAAATATGGATTAAACTTTTCTGTGCTTTGTCATTGTTCAGACGTATAGAGATATAATGTCAAAGTATAAACCTTTTTTTTTGTCTTTACACGTCATCGGCATTGATGTACTATAGAATACGATGGAGCTTGGAATAAGATTGGAATAAGGAATCACTTGGAATAAAATGGAGCAAGACTGAACTTTTTCCAAATCTGATTAGATTTTTCAATAAAACCATGGAAACAGCCCCTTGCTGTGACAGGACAAACTTGACAAGCTTTTTCAGAAAATGGCCTTTAAACTTATTTCGTATTGATTCTTTACCAGCACCTGAACTGAAAGACAAAACTAAAGCAAAGTGAAATTGGGATACACATATCGTGTTGCTCATCAGATAGAAACCTGTATACTTTATATATATATATATAACATGTATACTCATTTCAAACACATGAGGTGATGATGTTGTGTTGTTTACAGCTTAGATCCCACTCACCCAAACAGGCTTTGATTCCTCTAACAAGTTAAATGTAGTTTACCCCAAATCTGCACCAGATGCTGGACCCTCAACAACTGTTTTGGCATCGATGTAGCTACTGAAAACCATCTGTTTAGCCAGTGGCACATCTGTTGTTTGGAGTTGATGGCGGTGTGTATTAAGTGTATCTCATTTTGTGTACAGGACGTGTGACTGTCATGAAAACACTCTGGGGATGTTTCGGAAAACATTGCCTGCAGGGCAATAGAGACTGAGAGTGTACAAATCTTTCCTTTGTCTCCCTCTGTATACAGATATACTGTATGTTATCTTGGTATTTCATGTTCAAATTTGCAGGCATTTTGGGTACAGAACGTTGATACTCTACATGTATGACTCATCTGTGAACTTTCATCCTCCCAAACTGTTTGCTTTTTACCTTGAGCACTTCTCCATCTGACTGACACAAGAGGAACAATTGTCACCGTCGCTCAGATGATTGCCGCTTTGCTATCTCTCCTCTGGGAGTACTTCATGTCCATGTGCTTAGAGCTTGAACCCCTGTATGTCACAGATACGAAGAGGCCCGTATCAGAATTGTGGCTCCAAGTGCTTCACTGTCTCTCTCGTACACAACGCTGTCCTCCCACACCGACACACCGCTCTCATTCTAGCCGCTTGCTTTGAAAGCATGTGGGCTGCTCTCCACTGCCTATGAACCCACAACTCTGAAATTTTCAGCAGCAGGAGACGTGATTTTATTTGCTGAAGGAGAAATCCCTTCAGAGATGTCAAATTGAGAGGTCGGCCGCTGAGCGTCGGCCGCTGAGCATCGGCCCTTGGGCGCCTCTCCAGTCTGCGTCCTGCTCATTGATATACCAAACAGAGGGTGAAAAGGGGGCACATTGCTCTACTTGCCCATCTCGGTTCATTGCACAGTTTAAGTTGAGGTAGCGGAGGGAAAGCATCAACTACTAGGATAACTAGGACACCTCAGAAATATCTGCAGAAAATTAGAAGCTTTCAACTGTGGTTTGTGGTATGTTGACAACATATGTCAGCATTGAAAAACTTATATGAAGTATATATGACATTCTGTCTACCATCTGTGTGCTTTAAACATGCTTTCATGAGTACAAGACCTTCATTAAACATTCCTTAGATGGAAGAATAACTGAGTGAATCAATCGTTTTATGAAGGTTTGTGAAACGCACAGCGGTGGCCTTTCACTCAGTGGTTTCTTTTAAGAAAAGCGTAAATGTGAAAACTTTTCCTCCATATAATCCATACTATATTTGTGCCAAAAGGGCAAAACACTTGTCACTAGAGGCTATAGACTTACTTGCAGAGACTTTTTATAAAAATAGAAAGATACCAAGATTTCAAGGCAAGAGACCTTTAGCCTATTAATGTTCAGTGGTTACACAACGTGCATAGCACCAACACTTAGACTCGTTTATTTGTATGCTATGTTTCCTTTGTTCGCACAGGAAAACCAAGTAAATCTGTGACTGCATGACCATCGGACCATTTCTCAAATCTGGTTGCTTGGCAACTCCCAAGAGCTGAAAAAACTAGTCAAGGCTGCAAGCTTCACGATTTGACAAGTACGGTGTTGTTCCTTTTTTTGTTTTTCTTTTTGGATCTTAGAAAACTTTAGAGGTGCTAGTAGGTGGGTTTTGAAGTGTGTCACTCCAAGAATTTGTATATCGTATTTGACTTTTGTAAGTCTAAGGCTTTAACAGAAGTGTTTGTTGATGCTACCGCAAGTTCCACGTCTCCATCTCTAAAGAAAACTGGAGAAGATCAACAGGAAGAAAGAAAAGGGAACTTTTAATGAATCCTTCTCAGGCTTTCAGATGAAGCTAACATGAGAGCTGATGTTATTTATAGTGTCAGCACTTGTGACAATATACTAGAAAGAAAACAAAAGTGTGCATGTGCATTGAATTCTGCAATGTAAGGCTTCATATGAGATTATACACTACTATGTGCATAATTTATGATGTAGATTAACACAGAGACATGAAAACAACCTCGCCTCAGTCATGTAACTCTCTTACATCCGCACTCTTGTTTCTTTCCTGATTTTAATTCAAGCCAAGGGTTTTGTTTCTATTCTGATATGGAATGGCTTTGATGTGTGCTCTTCCATAGCTTGTAGTACACATTAATAATTGCCTGGGTGTCTTTTAAAGTTTGGCTGCTCTGCTCTTTGTCTTATGTTTCACATTGTAAAACCAAAAAAACATTACATTATTACTAATTTATGCAAATGCAAAGGGCAAACAATGATGTTCAGCTCGTCTGCTTGGAGACTTTAACATCAACACACTGGCCGACAAAACAACTCAAAACTCAGATGTACAAGTTTCTTCTCCTCGTGAGACTTTTTTTTTGGTCCCCCACCGATAAATGAACACAGTGAGAAACTTGCCAGACTGTGTGCGTGCGATTTGTTCCCCTCTTGCAGCAGCTTCACTTATCTAACAGTCAAGCTGCCAACACCTTTAACCGTTCCCCATTGTCTCTGGCAGAGCTGCGGCACCGTGCCGTACCTGATCTCATTGGAGAACTCCTTTTCATAGCGAAGTCTGCCGCTCAGCTTCCAGTACAGGAGCACGATGAAGATCAACAGGACGAAGATGAGGAGCAGAGAGCCTACGACGGTGCCCACAACCACCGCGGCTCTATTTGGTGCTGTGAAAGATAGAGAATTATTTGCTCAGAGGCTTTGTGGCAGAAAATGTAATGTGAAGGCACCATTATGTTCCACTATTCTTGCTCTTTTGTATCATGGTCCTCGGCTTTTGGGAACACTAGCCACTCCAAGCAGAGGATCTAAATTGATGTGTGTATTACACAGATATGTCAACTTTTTGTTTAAAAGGTCAAACACCACAGTTGTTCTTCGGTCAGAGTTCAGAACCATTGCCCTGAAGCAGATCTTCTTCTACATGTGGTTTGCTTTACGCCATGTTCCATTTGTCCACTGTCTTCAGTCAATTTATTTATTTTTATTATTAACTCTTGGTCAGTTTGTTTAGTACAGAGACTGTAACCTGGGAAAACACTTATCTCACAGAAGCTGTGACGTTCAATAACTCCTCCAGAGATTACGAACGAACAGATTCCTGGAGGCTTTCAGTGAACTGTCTGAAACCTGCAAATATCGATGCTAGATGAGTCAGAAACTCACACTTCATTCAGTGAAATGTTTGTCATTGAAATAATCTTAGAAGGCCTGAAGGTTGAATTATCCAACGCTTTAATGGCAGTGAAAGAAAAAAAAGATATTTGAAACCTTTCTTTAATTTTAGATTGTTTTCTGAAAAATCATATGAAGCCATAGGGTTGCAGCTCTGCTGGTGAAGTGAGATGAATGATTCCCTGTCGACGTTTTGAGCACTAAACCTGGGAGTTATGGACTCAACAAGACATAATATGGAGGTCTGCTCCACAGATCAAGAGGTGCACACAAAGACAAACTCATTTTATGGATCCACGGTTCGGAGAGGGCTGGGCTCAGAAATGAATTATTCCGTGCTGACTCAGTGGCTGCCGGTGCACTTAGAGTCACCCGCTGCATTCCCTGTAAGACAAGCTCCGATATTTCTCCTCTGTCTGTCTCGTTCAGACTTCTTCAAAGGTGCAATAAAGGAGGCCATCTCTCTCATTTCATCTGCAGCAAGAGGTGGGGGGGGACTATTGACATGCATGACAATGGAGTCGGCTCAGACCCACGCGTGTGTGGCTTTATGCCTCAACAGCAGGCAGCCAGGGATGAGAGGCGAGAGAGATCGACAGGTTTTTGTTCTGTATGGGAATATTTCTGACCCTCTGTCACAATTAGACAACATAATTAGGGGAACGCACTGATGTGTTGGAGAGCGCTGTCAGTGAGAAGTGGAGCAATGAAGAAACTGTGGCACAACTACAAAGAGGGAAAACTTAAAGAGGATGAAATCTGGGTCTTTCTGTGTGTATCGTGTGAGTGTGTGTGTGTGTGGACAGCCACATTCTGTTTGATGGATGCATTCCCTTACGTCTGTTTGCTTTCAGGTTGATCCTGCAGCGCTCGGCTCCAACAGCATTGTTCACCTCACAAAGGTAGATTCCTGCGAAGCTCAGTGAGTGGTTGCTGATTTTCAGCTCCGCGGTCACGCTGTCTGAGGGAACACACACACACACACGCGCCCACACACAGGCACAGATAAACACATGTTCTGTACATGTGCTGCATATGGCATAATGATGACGGCCACACTGCAGTAGACGTAGTGACACATACTCAAAGATTCCGACTGCAGATTGTCGCTTGAAAGATGAAGATTTCAAAAAAAGGGGGGGGGGGACATGTCCTCTCGATTTTTTTCGTCCCCTCATTATGTCTCGGTGCGGCTGAGATGTGTTGTGTCTGATCAATGCCGTTTGCAGTGAACTATTTCAAAACATTTTAGAGAAAGGTTTTTGTTGTTGAAAAGACACAAACGCAAGGGGAAAGAAATGCAAATGATCTGCCACTCCTGAACCAATTTGGCTCTGAGTGACTGAACTGCTCTCCACTAGTTCATGTGCACTGTCTTCGTTTTCTGTCATTTTAACATCATTTGAAGGAAAACTGTTACGTTTATTGGAAATGTATTAAAGTGATACTGACTAACTGAGCCTGAGCACCACAGAAGTCTCCCTCATCAGCTGCCCCCACCTCCTAATACACACACACACACACACACACACACACACACACAGACACTAGACTCGACTCACTCTCTCTGGTATGCAGTAACAGAATGACGTCAGCAGAGGTCACGCTTACTCTGTGTGGCTTCAGCGGGGATGGGGGCTGCGCTCTCTCTCCTCCATGTGTATTGTAAAGGAGGGGAGCCTCCCGTAGACTTGCAGTGCAGAGACACAGCCTTGCCGACCAGCTCCTCTCCCTCCAACCAGCATTTAGGCACAGACGGCTTCGCTGAAATCATGCAACAAATGAGTAATGTCACGCTGTTGTTTCCCTTCCATTGTTTCTGGAGGGACTAACAGTGCAGCTTAGAAGCTTTGGGCAGACACTAAGAAATTAATTCTTCGAGAGGACGAGGCAGGAGCATTGACTGCTGTTCCCTTCTTAAAAGGTGAAGGGAGGAAAGAAACTGCCAGCTGTTTCAGGGAGAGCGATTACATTACAATGGCACCAGAAAAACCGATGGTCTGAGATTTCTCGTATGTTCTCCTGCAGCCTTACAATGCCACTGACAACAAACACTAGCATGCTTGCAGCTGAATGTGTTTTAAACAGTGAGCCCTGGAGCCTGTGCAATAATATTCTTTCAGCAAGCATGTGTTCCACAAAGACAAAATCTCAGCCGTCTTCATTTGTGTCTGACGGAGACTTGCCAGGATGTTGCTTTCATACCCTCTCATGGTGCTTGCTCCTTATACCAGTGGACCTGCTGAATGGTCCAAACAGGCCTGTTTGAAACATGTTCCCTGCATCAGATTCACAAGATGCATTTATTATTTAAAATAACCATTATAGACGTGTTAAATGTTAAATGGATAGTTATACATTTTTGAGTGTGTGCTCTTTTTAATGCATCAGTGCAGTGTCCTTCCATTGAACCTTACTTTTTCCTAAACCATTTTTTCCCTCTGCGGACCATATAAATACATGGCTGTTTAGCAGTAGGCATGAAAGAAGATTTGGGATGTCTGGTCGTATAAGAGGCTTTTCCTTTCATATTTTTTAACACTCTGCTAGTTTTCATCAAAGGGACGGTGATTTCATTTGATATAGCTTTTATACTAAGTTGAGCGTGAGAGTAAAGAGCAAGGAAATCCTCAGGTCTTGCTACAAAGTAGGTTGAGGCTGCTCCACGATGTGCGCCAACTAAATGTATCCACTGATCAAAAATGTGTTTTCCATTTAAAATGGTTTGCTAAAAACACGATAAACCAGGTTGGATAAGACATGGCTTCTTGTTATTCGCTAGATTAGGCATCATATGATGAGTATGGTGCGTATGACGGGCACTGACAATGACACTATATTGGCTTCAGAAAGATCACGGATTGATCAGAATGTCATTAAGTGAATGATGTGGCTTGAGGACACTAACACCAGTTAAATAGTGCATTGCTGAATGTTGAACACATTTAGCACATTTGCTCTTACTTGGCTTTCTTGCAACTTTATTTCCATTGTTCACATCATTAAACCTGTAAATGTCAAGCAATATAAGAATGTAGTACTTTTGCTTAGCGTGCTTAGCTTAGCCATACAGGCACAATTACTCGACATTTACTTGATGCTACAATCACAATGGCCATTAAATATATAGGATATAGAATATATATATATATATATATATATATACACATATACAAGATGAGCAGAACTACAATCATTTGTCAGCCCCCTCATCAACTCCTCATTCTGCATGTGACAATTCAGAGCAGGTGTTTCAAAAACCCTCTTTGTTTCTTCATTCCTTAGGTGCCAACATAACCATCCTTATCGGGGTTGCCATCTACTGTTAGATAGCAGTGCAAGAATTTGAAGGGTTTTAAGCAGAAACTCTAGGTTTCTTCCACAGTCCAACCATGCTATGAACTCTAAATCGCCTTTTAATATTTGTGCAAGATCTATGCCCTGCCTTCATCATATATGTGCCGAAGATCTCTCGTCAGATCTATTGGCTATAAATAGACATTGATTTTGGTAACATTTTTCCAACAGATTGTTGAACATTTCAACATGTGGTCTTATGTGGGGTTTTTTTTTCTGTTTTTCTATAACAAATGGAATTCACTTTTTTCCAGCCCTAGAGAAAATTTTGCAATTTAATCCAAATAAATGAGTTTTATGGAGAACAATGTTTTTTTTTTCCACATCCAGCAGGGTCCCCCTCAAACCAAACAGAGCCATTGTTGTCAAAGGTGTCAGGCATGAATAATTCAATGCAGCAATGTCCTATGAATGCAACTAAATGCCTCCTTACCCATTACCACCAGTGACACCTTGCGTGTGTCCACCCCAGGTGACTTCTTCACTTTGCACTGGTAGGTGCCACTGTGAGCAGGTGTCAGCCGAGCGATGGACAGCGAACCGTCACCCATGGAGGGGTCTCGAACGGCAAAGCTGAGGCTTTTGGCACGGGCGCCAGTGCCATGGACGTATTTGGTGCCGCTGGTATACGAAAGCAACTGTTGGGAGGCAAAACACTCGAGTCAAGAAAACATCCTGATTTTTGGCTCAAATTTGTATTTGTATTTGTACACATTTTAGACAGCAATTTTGGTTGCTTTTAACCCCCAGTCTAGTTTGAATACTGTATAATTAATGTGTGGTGCTTCCTTCTCTTCTCTGCTTCGTGTCATTGACCCCTGCACGCTGCTACCTGCCTGGCACCGAACAAACCTCGGCAATCACACACAAAAGCCTCAGTGTTCATCAGCTAGTGAGCGTCTGTGTGAGGTTTTGCGAGTGTCATGATGTCATGTGCTTGTTTTTTATTCCTCTATTGGGATAAACAATGAAGTAGACATGGACAAATTAATTCAGGGAGCTGGTGAAAACACTGTTGACAAGTGTTTATCTGTAACATAGAGACATAATGTCAAGCATGAACCAGTGCTACGTAAAGTATGTCCCTCGACAATAGTAACACCTGTGGTGAATCAAAACAAAACAAACAAAAAAAAACATCTTCTCTTGACTCCAACACAGATGACTTGTTTGTACTGAAAAGTCAAGGCAATGATCTAATTCCTGTGAAATTAAAAGGTGGAGTTCATGTGCATTCAAAGAACATCCCTTGAATCATTTTGATTCATGGCCCATGACACAACACAATATATGACCTGTGGACTTTTAGTTTTATCCTTCACAGTCTCACACCTGCCACATCCCTACATCTTTACTACTTCACTTTTCTCATCCTCATTCCTACCATTTGGTCTTTCTGCGTGGTGTCGGGACTGACCACAGACCATTCAATATCCAGTTCTCCAGCATCAAAAGGGCCGGGGGTGTAACGGCAGCCCAACATCACACTCTCTCCTTCTGCCCTCTGGATAGTCTGTGGACCTGTAGACGTCACCTGCATCCCTCTTGTATATTTCACTTCTTAAAAAAAAAGAAATTTCAGACAACACGTGAAATTAATCACACACAAATTTACCTTCCAAATCCCTGGTTGTAGTCCTGGGGGATAAATATTGCGCATTCCCATTCAACAAAGCCTTTCTGCATGGTAGCAATTTACAATTTCTGCGCATGAAATTTAATGGATACATTAAATATTAATTTTCTTTCCTCAAAGGAAGTCTGCAAGAAAACAAAAACCAAACAAACTCAGGTATAATAACTGCAACCAAATGCCACACAGGAATGAAAAACATGTTTTAGTGGAATGTTTCAGGGGCTGTTGTTGGACTGTTGTAGCAACAGCACAGCTCAGTACATATTATTCATTATCAAATTTTTACAGACATGCAATAGATTTACATGAAGCTACATGTTCAATTCGTATGAACACATAATGAACACCTTCTGTCCCTGTATCTATACATACAATGCAGAGACAATTTAAGTTATGAAAAAAAAAATTGCCATCTTTTTTAATATGAATGTGTACATATAGTAATTAAAGAACCCAGACTCAGACTCATATGCTGTCAAAAATGCGACCCAGAGGAAATGTATCATCAAAATGACAGTAATTATGCAGCTTAGGGACTGTAACACTGTATTTAGATTCACAAATATATTAAAGAAACAAAAAAGTAAAATTATAGGTAATGATTGTAAATTACTAAACTTAACAAAAATTTGTGCCTTCTATTTTTTCTTAGTGCAGATAAGTTTTAATGTCTCGGATTCTGTTCACCAAGAGTCCCACTCTGCAGGGAGACAAACGGCAGGAAAAAAAAAACAAAAACAAAACTCAAAACCTTGAAACACAGGGGAGACAACAGTCGCCTGGGAGAATGAACGCAAAGCCTGATTGGCCACACAGTGAGTGCCATGGTAACGCACTGAGAAGCCTATGCCACCCGAGGCCTGCAGCTCATCAAGAGCAGAAACTAAGAGGTCTCACATCCCTGTCCGAAAGAGACACACCATGCAGTATTGTATTATAAAGATAGGGAGCGGTGAATGACACAGGTCACTGTGGCCATGCTTCACTGTATATGTCTGTATTTTTACCTGAACTTAGGAGGCCAGCAGTGAAAAACAAGAAGGCAGAAATCCAGGGCGAGCAGCACAAACAGCAAGCTGACCTCGAACAACTGCAGCTCAACATAGCTTCCTGTAAATGAATCTTTAAAATAGACAGGCACTGTAATTTATGTGTATATTAAAAAAAGGTGCATTTCTAATGGCTGTGCTTCTCTCAAGGTTAAAAGAAGTGCTCTTTGTAAAATAATGGAAGATGTTTTCAACGAGAAACAGAGGAAGGTACGTTGGTATTACCTGGAGATACTACGTCCAAAGAGCTGGCAGCACAATCCAGTGGCTGTGGCAGCAGTGTACTCCTCATGAGGAGGGAGCCCCTCCTTTTTACCATGATGCCTTCTGATTGGATGGCTGCTCCACCTGTTTTACCTGTTTACCAGGTAGTCTCCCTGGAATTGCTATTCAGGTGTAAAAATTGCATTTAACACCTTTTGACCCTTTGTCTGAAGCGGCACAATCACGAAACGACACAAAATCCGATTGGAACCAAGTTAGACCGAACATATGTAAATGTGGAGAGCATCTCTGCCCTGGCAGCTGAATAATTGATTTGAAGCAGTAAAGCAGTTGAAAATGGGGGCGTCGCTGTGCAGTTTGATGGGAGTCTCTGATGATGAAGTGGTAGGAAACTCTAATGCTAATTTGATGAACGCTGAACTGCACTGAAACTGAAACATCAGCAACTCAATGCTGCTTATTTTCTTGCTCAGCCAGAGTAAAGTACTTTTGTTGTAAATGTCCCCATAAGTGATTTACTTTGCATTTATTTGAATAAAAGCACAACAAAACGTAATAGACCAAAAAACAACAAAAAAACAACAATAGAAAACAGAGTGAGAATTCTTTTGGAATTGAAAATAGGGAGAATATCTCCTGCCTCCACCTGCAAGAAGAAGCACACAACCACTGTGCACTCCCTCTTGTTTGTTGCCTACACAATAAACCACACACTTCTTAAACACCTCTCATCTGTCAGATGTCCGTGGTTTCAAATAATAAGGAAGACAAAGAGAGAACAGGAGTTCTCAGGTGACAGGAAACTGGTTGTTCAGCCAAAAGCGCATGCCAGCACGGTTTTCATACATTTCCAGGATGTATGAAAGAACTACATAGCTACAAAGCTTATTTGTCAAAACGGCTTTCACAAATGGGGAACAGTGGGGTGTCCCTCAGTAAAAGAACATGCAGTTATTCATGTAACACAAAAGGCTTTCTGACCATCCACTGTCCTACCTGTTTTGTACCTAATGGCGTCACAGGGGTCCATTAGTGCATATATCCAATCCTCATAGAGTGAAGGCAGGGAATACACATTGTTTGGATTCTCCAATTGACCATAATGTTTGTTTTAGACAGCAGGAGGAAACTGGAGAAAAAAAACACATAGACACAAGAGAACATGCAAACTCCACATGGCAAGGGCGTCAGTCCAATTGGGATTTCAACTGGAACGTTTTTCCTGTTAGGTGAGAGTCTCATCCAACTAACAAACGCTTCTTTGTATGTATGAAGTCACCTTTATTTCACAAGTGTTCAAGGTTTTTTTTATCAGCACTTTTATTTATATTCACCAGCTGCTAAAGCACAGCTTTGAGAAACAGAGCCAGATCCGACTGAAAACACGCAGCGCTCCTCTCTAACCTCACACACCCACTCTTTTCAAAATGTGAGCAGCTCACTTCATATCAACAGCTGCTTTGTAGACAGCGTTATGGAAAGTGGTATTTGTCTAGGAACGAGAGGGATGTTTTCAGAGGGGAATTGTATTATAACCAGCATACGTGATTGAAAGCATAAAACTATCACTCTGCCCTTTTTCCCCTAATTACTCTGCAACGATGACAAAGAACCACTCACTTCCTCTGGTTACCACACAATACTCACCAAAACAGAGTCGGGAAAGGAAATTGATTAGGTTAAATTAGCTTTAACCTCACTGGCATTTCACAAAGGACACCCTGGTATGAGAAACCACAGTTCATGCAGCTATGTGACATTACGGTCCCAGTTATACACGGTGTCATTGTTATGGATTACGCCCTCTGTAAGCGTTGCTCGGGCTGGACGTCCCTGATGTTGGGGTGCTAGGAGGATGGTGAACCAAACGGAGAATGAACGTTTCATTTACATTCATCAGATGCCACCCAGGCGCGGCTACAAATGAATACTAATGTTGCCCCATGTCTGCTGGCTGTAATAAGCACTTGATTGCTCTAGGTATTTCACCAACTTGCTATCCAAAACAGAGCAGGTCATTAGAACACATCCCGGCTCACTGTTGCAACAATTATAGTTAATTACTAGAAATTGAGCCAGCAAGTTTGCCACCTGCAAATAATGAATATAACGCATAAGAGCACTCATTGTGGTTACTATTAAGATGGATATGCAACTTTGTGTGTCTTTTGGGTTTCTGCCTTGCTATAGGAGTGGGACATTATATACATCAAATGCAAGTGCCAAGTCTGGTTTCAATAGTATTAAATGCTATCTCTGCTGGAGAACCGCACAAGAGGAAAGACATAAACAAAGGCATGATAAAACTGGCAGTCCAAATGAATACAGCAGGGAGTTTCACTGCTAATATAGGCTTTTTATAATTAAAAAAGATTAATGTGCAAGTCTTCCTTGTTGGCATGAATTATTACCCTTCCTTCCATAAATAAATTAATCTGTTTCTTGGACACTGATCTGAATGTCATTTTCATTCTGCAAAGACCTGCACGGTGTATTGGTGAATAGCACTGTGCCCTTACAACAAGGAGGTCCCTAGTGCGATTCCCGGGCAGACAGAGGGCATCTCGTGTCTACATGGGTTCTCTCCAGATGCTACAGTTTTCTCCCAAAGTCCAGGAACATGCGTATTTTCATTTGGAGACTTGCTTCTTTAGGTGTGAGTGTGAAAATGTGTATGCAGAAATGGTGCATGTGTGTGTGTGTGTGTGTCCTGCAATACACAAAGGGCTTTACAAAGCATAAAAACATACAATTTAGAAATAAACTAAAAACAATGACAAAAATGACAAAAAATGAATAAAAGTGATTACTGAAAACATTTAAACAACCAATTAAAACTCACTTTTGGTAAAGCCAGACAGCGGGAAAAGACACGCCTTGAGTATGTCCAATTATCTTAAGATAGTGACAAAACAAATAGAAGAAAAAAAGTGAGTGAAACATAAAATGATTTGCATTTAGAAGTGCACTATGTGTGCTGGAGATAGACATGAGCAGACCGCAACAACATTTGGTACAAAGCAGATAAGGTGATGGATGGATGGATTGATGGCTAGATGAATAGAAGAACCTGACAAATTAAATTACTGTGTTTACTAAAGTAATTTCCACAGTTTGGAGTTTGTCGTGCACACACACAGAAATCTCAAATGACAGAGGAGTCATGACTGCACAGGTGCTTGTATGCACGTCCAACTACTGAGCACACTGCTGACAAGTTGGGCTGCCATTAGTTTCTTTTATTACCAGTCGTTGTGACATGGCACATTTTTTTATTCCAACTCCAACTGTTCATTTTGTTGAGTTTAGTCTGGGAAGTTTGCAAAATCGATCTGAGAAATGCAGCTGCAGAATAAAGGGACAAAGGGGAGAATCAAAAGAAAAAACACAGGTCAGAAATACACAGGAAAGTCATTAAAAATAAATTAAAGGTGAAAAGATGAACAAAGGTTTTTTTTTTCTGTGATTTTGTGTTTCACAGGCCAGAGACAATATTTGTTATTAGTTTTCAAAGTTTCCAATTTCATAAAGTTTGATTAATCTGCTTTGTTCCCTGTTAATATTGCAGGCCACTGAATATTCATTTCAATATTAAAGTCCTCAAACATAAGGGATTAAGAGGGATTCAGTCCTCACTGGTTAGGGCTGGGCTTTCTTCTCAGGGATTTTGGCACAGCAACATTTTAAAAAGGAAAGACTTGGTCCAAAATTATTTTTATCTTTTGTGTGTGTGTGTATTCCCCAGTTGTTGATTCTAAAGAAGAAGAAAAAAAAGTATTTCCTCGTAGAAGTCAAGTTATTCAACTCTTGCTCTTTTCAGGTCTTTAGTTTAGATGTTTTAAAAAAAAGAAGAATAACAGAATGAAACATAGAACATAAAATGTCCACTCATACAGTGCAACAATGCTACTATTCCAAACCTGTATCATGACTCATGACATTTCACCATTCAGTATGGGGGGGGGGGTTTCAAAATTCAAGAGCTTTCTCTTGGCTTTTATTGCTGGAATTGATACAGATGATTTGCTGCCAAGTAGGTCACAGGGCTCAGTTGCTCACAGTTCCAAAGTGCACTATTGCGAAACCAGCGCAGGCTTTTGCAAGACAGCCTCACTGATACCAGGAAAGGTATGGGAATGCAATGTCACATTGTCCAGCAGTGACCAGTCTGTGGTTGTGACACTACTACTACTCACTCGAGCTTGACAATGACTGCAAATATTTGGGATGTTGTTATTGTCGGTGCCGGACTCTCTGGACTGAGTGCAGCTCATTTGCTCAGGAAAAGGAACAGCGCATTGAAAATACTTATAACGGAAGCAAAAGGTTTGTAAAGAGGTATTATTTTGAGAGGAACTGTAGAAATGAAGTGGTGAGTCCTATAACATTCCACTTGATATCGAACAGCTGTTTTACTCTAACTGAATCACGCCTTGTGTGCCTTGCAGATCGGGTGGGAGGTCGCACACTGTCCACTGAAATACCAGCAGCCAATGGCACTGATTGCTGGGACTTTGGAGGGCAGTGGGTGGGAAGGTAATGTTAGCGCTTTCTAGCGACAGTGGCTGGATTTCAGTTTATGTGTACCACATATAATGGATCCTCAGGTTTTTAAATTGTGTGTGCATTAAATAATTCCTGGGTGAATTCCTGGGTGAACAAGTTATTATCTTGTTCACACAAGATAAAAAAGAAATGTGAAGTGATGGGACTGTGGGGGATTTGCATGTGCTGAAATGTCTCTTTTTTGTCTCTATCAGGCCTCATAATGTCTCATTTCTCGAATAAATGATCAGCTGCAGGCTCAGACTTTCAAACCTAAAATGACCTGCCTCGAATTCCGGCTGCCAGCCAATCTCAGAAGTGGCTCACTGTTGTTATTATTTGTGGTGCTCAGCTGAAGAGATTCAGAATGCCTCACAGCAGAGATTCTGATCAAAGTCACAGACTCTGAAATGTTTGTTGAGAGGAGTTGTCTGAATATAACTTTCACTTTTCTGTTGGCAACAGAACGACAGTAGCAGAGACGTTGAATGAGAAGTTGAATGGTCAAGTGCACTTTGATTTGTTTTATTCAGATCGGACAAAGCATTTTTAGGGGATTCCTTACTTCCTTTTTCAAAGTTTTCAAAGATTTTGTTCAAGTTATTCAAGGACTCACACAAGTGAAAATTCACTCCAAAAAAGCTACCTCTTGAAACTCTGAATATATTTGCTTGTAATTATGTATCATCTGAAAGTGAAACACTCCTCCTGTGAGTCGTGAAACACTGTAAACATCTTCAAAATAGTCTCCTTTCTCTACCAGCACCCAGACACACGTCTTGGAGCTCATTAAGGAGCTGGGCTTGGAGACCTACCGGCAATTCAGCGATGGGAAGAAGGTGCACCACATGGGCGGGCCTGATGCGAAGATTCGCACCTACAGTACCAGTATCCCTACTCTCTCCCCACTAGTGCTGATGGACTTCACCCAGTTCATATGGAAGGTGAGGCAGCAACCACACCACAATAGACTGCACATTGCATTTAGTTTCTAATAGTAGTTAACTAAAAATACCATAGCTCTCACTGGACATCTGTGATACCCAAATCAGTGAGGCCCCTCCTTTATGACAATTCAGTATGGTTTCCTATGTTTTTATATGGAGTAACCAGGGTTTTACTATGGTACTTCATAGTGATTACAAGCACAATTGTCCTACCCATAGTACAACCACGGTATATCTGTAGCACTTCACAGTCGCTGTGGCACTACTGTAGTTTACATGGAGCACCACATATAGTTTTTCATGGTTACCAAAAATGCTTTTCCACTGACAGACACCCTGGAGAACACTCCAGACTGTGCAATGAGCAGTTTAACTGCGTTTAGTTTAGCTTAGCTAGCAGCCCAGTCAAAATAACACTGTATTTTAAGAGAACGATAGAAAAGAAACTTTTATGCATGCACTGATTGGAAAATAAGTTACTTTATCTATCTATCCGAATCACCCTGTTTTCTACCATGACTCAAGATACTCAATCCGCTGCTCAGCTGAATGATGGATGTGGACATTTGTAAATAAGCAGAAAAGTGCTAATTCAAAAGCTTTATTGTCCAATATTCTCACAATGCTTAGATGTCCTTCCCAGGTTAGAGGGTTAGAGTGGTACTGGGAATGTGAGGTGAATATGTGAATTGATTAAATGAACATACTTTATGTGGTGATTTTTTTCTGTCAGGTTGAAAAGCTGTGTGCCACAGTGTGTGTCCAAGACCCTTCAAAAACCCCCAATGCTACTGAGTTGGACAGCATGACCCTGCATTCTTACATGGAGAAGCACGCTTGGACTGCAGGTCAGGGTTAGCAGCTGCAGATATCACCTCATACCTCTTTCCCAGTAGATTGAATTGAATCTCTGTTGCTTCAGGAGTTTCCATGGGCAAAACAGGTGATTCATGATTCTTCTTCTTCTTGACAGCGTTTAATAATGCAGACGGTTTAAACATTGATGTGCTAATATTTGATAAGATGAGACAAAAGATGAGATAAGATCATATATTCCTTGCTTTGTTCCACATTGGGCGATGTACATTGTTGTGACAGAAAATGGACAACATAAAAGGCATGTGTGCGCGTACCAGTGAGGAATAATAACTGATAAACGTCATAAGAGGTTTCCCAGAGGCTGCTGTAAATGATATCTGTTCTTTCCAGTATTTTATCATAAACTCATATATCGGAAACATTAGACATCTGACTTAATGTTTGCTTGAGTTGAGGGGTTGGGGGATCAATAAAGTTATTAGCATTCAGCCTGTAGGAGTGTTGAATATTTGTGGCAGATATCGTGAAAATCCCTTCAATATTAGTAGAGATAGGGTGTTAGATAAAGCAGTGTTAGCAGTTCATAGAGTGCAGAATGGATTGTTACATCTGGATAGATTCAAATGTCAAATCAACACTGCAGCGTCTGATTTATTGACTGTAGACTAAAATTGCATCTATCCTCGATAACAGATTTAATTACAACTGAAACTAACAATTGAAAATAAGCATGATTATCCTTATAGGTTTCTCCTAATTGAGATGACCAGTGTTGTGTTTTAGACCTTCTTAGAGTGTACTTATGTTACAGTATAAATCCTTGCAGAATATTGTCATTGCAGGAAAATGCACACCATTATTATTGAGGCTGGAGATATATTCAATTATCTTTCTCTGCCAGAACTAAAAGAGGAGCTGGGATTGTGCAGCAGGTCCGTCTTTGGCATGGAGCCATCCCAGATGTCCCTCCTGTTCTTCCTTATGTATGCAGCAGCAGCTGGGGGGCTGCTGTCACTGCTGGAGACTACTCCAGGCTCTGCACAGGAGTCGAAGATAAAGGTACACAGCTCATAACCTTCCCCCAGAACGCACATTGTTAACCTCAGGGGGTCTTCTTAAAAAATGAAATTCAGAGGTTAGATTCTCCCTTTTACTCTAATAAGGACTTAATCTCAACACATTCTGCACATCTCAGTCAGGCCTTGTCCCAGTTAGTACAATGGTATTCTTTGCCCTCAATGCATCATCGATTGAGGCCACTTAAACATTTCGAGCCCTGTTCTTGTATTGGATTTGTCCTGTTTCTTTTTTGTTTTTTTTCCTTGTGCAGTGCCCACATGAAAGCTATGGCTTATTTTTCTCATGGTGTTTCCTTGTCTCTCTTCACACTGGTGGAGTGTAAACATGCTGAAACCACTCTTTCCAAAAGAAGAAATGGCCGACCCACGGCTTTAATGAAAATGGCAGTCAAGTTCTCTTGTTACAAACCGGAATGTTGGCTCACTTCCTCCATGTTTTTTCATCCGCAGCAATTTCCGTATTACCCAGCTATATCCTAAAGGAATTATTTTGGGTAACACTTCAAACATAATGCCACCATAGATGCAGTAAAGGCAGCGTCAAATGGGAACTGGAATGGCCTTGCACTTATCAGCTGTAAATCACTTCTACAATATTTGCTCCTTCTTGAGCAAATTTTAAATACATTAACATCCGACCCTTTAGTACTCCTTCCATTGTGCATACATTTTTTTTATGAAACTTGATCCTCAAGCTTAGTTCTTCAAGTATGTCTACTTTAATCGCTTTCATGCTTGGAGGTTTTAAAGTCCTTGGAGAAAAGTAACAATCACTTCCTGTGTTCAAAGCCAGTTCTGTGCATTTTGCAATGAATAACTAGAACATTCCTCCAGGAAGACGCTACTGATGAGTTTTCTAAATGTCATCTCTAATTGCGCGAGCAACACAAACAACATTTTTTATCACAGTGGCATGTCGGCAAGGGGTCTCATAGGCATGTACATCAAAAATCTTGGCAAATATGGCTGAATTATCTGCCTGGCTGGCTAGACACCACCAGGGGGTTGTCGTTTTTTTGTAGTTTGGGCGATGCGACCTTTTGACTTGGAGCCCAGAGGAAAAAAAAAATGCATCGGTGGTTTTTAGGCTTTACTTGAAAGTGTATTATCTGTGTTTCCACAGGGAGGCACCCAACAGCTTTCAGAGTGCCTGGCAGAGCGTATCGGGTGGAGGAATGTCCAGCTGGGTTCTGCCGTGACGGCCATATGGCAGGTAGAGTACAGTAACAGCTCACTCGAGGTATTGATGAGGCGCGACACAGAGATAACAGCTTCCTCCAAGGGGAACCGGGCAGTCTCCTGTGAAGGCGCTGTCTGTTCTGCCTGACTGTGTTACTTATCCACAGCTGAGAGACCGAGAAATCCTAACGCACGCAAAAGAGTAGACTTTTAAAATCAATACATAGTTTCTATTGATCACGTATTTAAAGATTGTTAGACTATAAAATACTTTCCCGACTTCAGATCCCAAGGCATTTCCCAATGTGATCAGCCCGTTTGGTAATGAACCAATCGACAGAAACCATCGACCACACTTCTCATCAATCTGTTGTTACGTCAGCCACAAGCAACAATTCCAAGTGTCTGCAGCCCCTTGATTTATATTATTTGAATGGTTGGTGGGACAAAGGTGAGCGAGTTGAACTTATCGGCCTGGGGAAGGCAGATTTCTCAACATTATCGCCTAGTGTTTTTCACAAAGAGCAGTTGATTTATCAGTTAGTCAATCAACATAAAACTCACCTGCCAACTTCCAAAGGTGAATTTGTGCTGACTTTTACCCACTTTAGTGAGGGAATAAAGTTCATTAGGCTATCCATTCATCCATTTATTTTACACACTTACTGCGGTACCTTAATTGTGACACATGTGTAAGGAGCAGCTAGGGGATTACAACCTGGACATGTCGTAATCCATCAAAGTGGACACGCACACACCACGGACTCTTACATTTACATTACATTTACATTTATGCATTTAGCAGACGCTTTTATCCAAAGCGACTTACAAAGAAGAAGAGTAACAAGGTACATAGGGTGGGTCTAGAAGGACCCCTTACCTAGGGACAATTAAGAGTCTCCAAACATCTTAAACGTCCCTGTGTGTTGGAGGAAACATACCCAGAGAAAACCCATGCACACACATGCAAACTCCAGTCCATGGTCTGACCCTCTCACTGTGAGGCATCAGCAATGCTAACCACTCAGCTACAGTGTGGGGGCGATGTCAGATTATTGTCGCACTGAAACAATCAACTCCAAGTGAAGTAGAGGGTTCTGGAAAACAGATTGCAGTAGTTTTTCACTGTCATTAAGGGGAAAACTATTAATCAATGAATGGAGAGGGAACATGGCAGATAAAACTATGATGAAAATCAGACAGTAATTCAGATGCTGTGTTATGTTTTTAATAGACTGAATTATTGATAATCCTAATTACAAAATGAAATGAGTGTTTACTCTGTACAAATCTGTACATAAACTTTATCGAATTAAAAGCAAAACAACAGGATCTCAGATATTTGCCTCATAGGCACGTATCCTTTGCAGGGCTGTGGGCGGCTATAGCCCATCCAGACACGAGCTGAGTTACAGGCAGGTTCACGGCCTTGACATTTTGCCAGTCTATCACACGGCTAACACATATTGACAGACAAACACATTCACACTCAGATTCACAGCTATGGGCAACTAAGAGTTTTCTGGTTCACCTAAGCTGAACCAGAGCACTCAGAGGAAACCCACACAGGCTCAGGGAGAACAACCAGACCTCACGCAGACAGGCTCCCAGTCGGCTTTGCTGGCTTCACACCCAGGACAAGCTCACACAAGTCAATGCTGCCGAGCAAGTACAAACTAAAGGATAAAATCATTATGTTACAAAAAATTAATTTGCTTCCTTGCGACATCAAACTTGAAGTAGCTGTGACATATTCAATTTCCATCTGTGACCCTTGAAAAGCCAAAGAGCCGAGTGTAGTTACGCTGGAGCTGGGAGATATGAGCCCCTAATTACTGAGAGCCTCTGCTGTGTTTAGAATAAGAAAAAAAAAGAAAAAGAAGGGGAAAATGGATCTTAAAGTTACCAAACAGCTAACAGTCTGTAGAGCTAAAAATATAGAAAATTTAATTTCTAAATACCAGCATCCAAAAATATGCAGCTGTTTTGCAGTCTCGGAAGACGCTTTCTTTGTTGCACAGTGACGTTCTGTGGTGGGTGAGTTTTAATTAACACCAAAGGCTTATGTTTGGTGGAAATGCATGCAAGGAAGAAAGAAAGAAAGAAAGAAAGAAAGAATGGAAGCCTGTGAATACAAGAGAAAGCCTGTGTGCATTGATTCCAAACCCAGTGATCTGCAGGAGGGCATCTCTCCATGACTGTGTTATTATTAAGTTCATTTTGAGTAATTTAATGAATTACCAGGATTGTCTGAACAGACATTAATAAAAAAGCACAACCTGATTGAAAAAAAAGTTGTGTTGTGTGTAGTATCCTCAGTGTCCTCAGAATCTATTTTATCTGCATTAATTGTGAGGAGGAAGTTGCAATATGCCTCCAAAAAGATATTAATTAAGGGACAAAAAAAATGCTGTCAGCTAAAGAACTGATGATGATAAGTTAAGTTAGATTAAATTGCAAAAATAAAGAAAAATAAGATATTTCTTTATTACTGCCTTGACAGGGTAATTCAAGAGAAAATCTGTGCAAGAAATCTGTGCAACCCACTTATCAAATGTGACTGTGTTCCTGTTCATCTGTTTCTGCAGGATGATGAGTGGGCCAGGGTGACCACTACCACCGACAGCTTCCTGAGTAGGGCTGTGATCGTCACCTGCCCCCCTCATTTGGCAGGTCAGTGCGTGTGTCCCGCCTCCGTGGCCTCGCTAAATGAAAATCTCACTGATGCAGGGACCAACCATCCTCCTCTCCTCACCGTGGTCGTCAGATGTGGCAAACCACCCAGATAAATCTTCGATTTTCCTAAATCTCTTTTGGCTGTGGGGTGTGGCAGTCACTTTGGCTGAGGCCGGAGCCCTGGGCACAGGAATAGCCTGGATTGGATTTTCAACCAGAGCAAGAGTTAAGGCCACGACTTTTACTGGGGGCTAATGTGACATTCGTTTTGGTCGGTGGTGGGAAGTTGAAAGTGACAAACACGTCATTACCGTCCTCTCCGCACTTGAGCCACCAAGGGGGAGGGATATGGCCTCCCGCAGGAAAGTGTTTTCTGGCTGCTCGCAAGAACCAGAAAGTTTTAATTGAACCAACTGACATGGTATTTCAAAACTTGTCATGTTGAAAATCAAACTTGGAAGTCTGTTTCAATTAGTCACACACACATTCCTACACATATAATGTGTGGCCAGCAATGTGTGTATCCTCATCATGCTGCACAAATGAGTTCTGAGAAAGTGTATCCAAACCTGTATTAAGATTTTATTTTGCGCTTTCTTACCAGGAGATAGAAATCCTGCATTACAATTTCCAATCAACTGCATGTTAAACTATGGAGCCTCAGCCCCAAGTCTGATTGAATTCGTGAAGTCGGTCTGATGTTGTGCAGGAAATAATAAGAGTTGGTGCCGGTCAGAGTCAAGACTGGGATCCGGAACTCGTTTCTGCCAGGTTTGGAAGTGGTCGAAGCTGAAGCTCGGGCTCACTCCGGGTCTGTTCCTGTTTGTACAAAGTTGGCAACAGATCTGTCACTCAAAGCCTCATACTCAGAGCCGTGGACCATGGCCAGGATCCTTAATGAGACAGGTTTGAGAGCAGTGTTGAATTATGCAGCACGGATTGCTCTGGCTCGGATGCCACAGCGCCACACTTTAGCCTTAAATCAGTTCGGGGAGGATGACAGGGACTTTCAAAAGCCAAAGTCAGGCCAGCGATTGAGACGTCACCTCTCCCAAAAGGAGTCGGTAGATAAATTAAAGAGAGGATTGCTGCTTGAAGTCATCTGTGTCACACGTTGCGTTATAATTGATAGAAAGTGGGCAAACCTGAGAGGCTTTTTTCAGTTGGAGAGGGGCAGGGGAGCAAGGAAAGCAGCTTAATGCAGTGGGAACAGTAGTGACTCCTGAAGCCTCCCTCAGCAGTGGACGTCAATTGTTCACTGTGTCCACGACCTCTGGTGTTTAAGCTGTTTTTTTTTTCTTTTTTTTCACACTCTGACACCCTAATTAATCTTGATGTCACTTTGGAAGCAGAAAAAGGGCATGTCGGATGAATGAATTACAAAATATGAATACTTTCGCAGGGTTCAAGAGGTGTTTGCCATCAAAATGCACCACTACACATGCGCACATACACACAAACAGCAAATGCTGTGCACATCACACTTGTCCCAGTCTTGGCTGCTGGATTTATCTCCCCATTCATCTATCCATCTTTTATAATGATATCCGTCAGCCCCCCCGCCCCTCTTTTCTTTGTTACTACTCTTCTCACTCAACTCAATGATTTATGAACCGTCTGCGTTTCACCGCATAAGATTGCTGTGCATGAAAAGGATGAGCATGGAAATGAGCATTTATTTTTTTTGGTTGGCCACAGCAGTGGGGCCATGTAGCTGGAGTGTGTGCATGTTCAAGGTGGCTCCCATGCAGATTTGTATTGAGACCGCATAGCGATAAAAAACAGAGGGAAAAGTCCCAATTAAGCTCTCACAGCATGCACTTGGAGCATAACGCAATTAAGCGCACTGTCTAACATTCAGCGATAGTTACAGAGACAGCTCTGCCGTTGCTAAATTAACATTTTGTTTCAGTGTGTTTTTCTGTCTCTTTGTATCAGGCGGGAAGCCCCTGGCAGAGCATAACAGCCTGGCTGTGTTTCTCTGTATGCATAAGCACATATGTGTCTGCGTGGGCACGCGTATGGGCATCTATCACTGGGCGCTTGACGTCACTTTCTAAAGTCGTTCCACCTGGACTGAAAGAGGATTTTATCTGATTGCGACTGAACGTGACGGGCAGCCAAGCAACGCCAGATCTGATGTTGCCATCTATCTTGTCATGCAGGAGGAGCCGCTGTAATGACAGCAGGCTTGAGCAGCAGCGGAGAAACTATTACAGCTGCCACTCACGGTTTAGTCCAGAGCCTTGTTTACACTAGTAGAGGACAGGTAAGTAGCGCATTAGCATTGATTTGTCACCTGACACTGTGAGCCAGCGTCAAAGGCCTGGGTCTGCTCTGCTGTGAATGAAACTAATGGAACTTAATTCAGGGGTTTAACTCAAAGCAGGAGCTGAAATGACAGGGATGATAACAAATAATGTGATCTGAATTTTAGTTGTCTCTGTGTCTATTTTGCACACCGGCTGATGAGCATTAAAGCAATGATGATTAGGTGCCAAAGCCTCATTGACCAGTTGAACTCTGCAGTCAATAACAGCTTTTGTATCCAGGACAACTCTTCCATTTTAGCATTTCTTCAAAGAATGTCTTTGGACAGAGAGATTTTTTTTCTTACCACCACAAAATAAATAGTGTAAAATTTCCCAGAGAAAATCCAAGTTGCTTTGCTAGATTTTTTCTGGCATTTCTGCCCAGCATTTTGTGGCCATCATCCATGCAACCATCCATTTTCTTAACCCGTTAGACACCTGAGTGGTGTTCACTAAAGTGGACACTGGGTAGAGGTAGGGAATAGACCCTGGATGGGATGCAGGAGAACACATGCCAAACCATTCACTCTCACATATTAGTGTCTCCAACTGGCCTTAACATGCATCCCTGTCCTACATCTGACCAAGAGTGGAACCATAGTCGTTCTTGTTATGAGGCAGCCCCCAATTCACAGTGTTGTTGTATGTGTGTTCTCTTTCTTGTCATCCATTCATGTATGAGATTCCTGCTAATAGAGATGTAAAT
This sequence comes from Karalla daura, assembly GCA_029224185.1. Taxonomy (NCBI): domain Eukaryota; kingdom Metazoa; phylum Chordata; class Actinopteri; order Chaetodontiformes; family Leiognathidae; genus Karalla; species Karalla daura. The sequence goes on from CM055201.1 coordinate 17,947,301, forward strand.
GAGTATAAGAATATCAAAATCCCTTTTGTTAAAGATTTGTCTCAAAAGTAGGAACAATCCAAACAAAGGTTGAAAGTAAGCCCCTCTTCCTAAATGAATCACAGTTCGCAGTCAAAAACAAATTAATCTGCTTCCCAGGGCCTGTGTGTGCTGCGGTTTGATTAGATTTGACTTACAGTGGTGTCTCTCTGGCAGCACAGGCAAATAAGTCCATCAAAATAACCACAGCTCTTTCCGAATTTGTCGCTGTTCCTCAAGCAGTTTTTGTTTGGTTGCCATTATCAGTGTATTGAAAGACAGCGCGTTTTACTTCCAGCACTTCGTGTCGTTTTTAAAGTGCCCTCATGAGGGTCTCTCCCCCACAAAGCAGCCCACTTGTATAAAGGCTGCACTACATGCTAGGAAATTAGTCCCAGAACATACCTACATAGAAACACAGCACTCAAGTAAATCTGTGCACCAGATCCACAATGACATGTTCAGTTAGGCTATGGTAATGCTAACAGCTAAGTAACCATTACACAAGAAAAGAAAATGTTTTAATCTTTGTTTTTACGCTTTGGAATTGTTCATGACCACAGATTTCAGCATGCTGGTGCCTTTTTCTTGGCCCTCAGACAAACCCAGGTTTGAGTGACAGTGATGTAAGCAGCCCAGCAGGATAGACAATCAGTGGGATTATAGAAACAGCACAGGTAAAACAAGGGCCTATTTAACTGATACAGGAGATTACTTGGGGGAAATGCTCTGCAGGGGTAAGAAATTTCTCCGGAGGGAATAATGAATGTCTAGTACAAGTAAGTAAGGTGTAATGATGTCAATACGGTGGTGAAAATGCAGCAGGGAAAAGCCAAAAGTATCCATAGATAAGGAAAAATCATGAACCACGTGCGGCTTCATTTGGAGAATGCTCAAACCTCTGGCAAGGTTGACTTAAAGTGCAGACAATACCTGAATATGTCTCTCTGTAGCAGAGAGCAACAGAACTTTTGATGTGAAAAGTTATCAATCAGCGTTACATGACAAATTTCTAACTCATGCATTAAATACTGGTTAGATTTTCTTTTTGTCTATGGCTCCAGCAGACCCTACAACAAAGGTTTGTGACAATGGGTGACAATTCTACTGGACTAGAATAATTAAAGCAAATCAAACCACCCCACCAACTGTCACATTTCAGTTGCATGATTTTGAGCATGATCAGCATACAAAAATACCCTATGCCACCATTTTCCAACACATCTGCCGGCTTCAGACCAGTAAGAGGAGCACAAACAAGCAACTGACAGAAATCTTTCTCTCGTGTAAAGCAACAAGTTCTGCTGGCAGAGAATCGCGTTGTCTTGTAAGACCCATCACTTTTAATTAAGCAGCTTATAAAGTTTTAAAGAAAAGGCTGTTGAATGGGTTGATAAAAGGATCCTCTGCATGGTCTAACAATTACATTTCAGTAATTCACTGAAGTTTGAAAACCATCCAATATCATACTGCAGTCAAGTAAATTCTAAGCAAAACTAATGAGGGCTATTTTAGCTTCTAGGACCATACTGCTTGAGGATGCTTTTGTCAAACGAGAGCTGCAGCCTGCATATATGGAGGGTGGAGGGTGGGGGGGGGGGGGAAGGTGTCCACTGCCTTCAATTTCAATAAGTGTCGAGGGGCTGTGCACCTAATTTAATAAAGGATCTGTGATGTAACATGGCCACAGATACAGGACTCCATCTTTAACATTTGGATTAAGTGGTTGGCGAATTGTGCTGCCTACCTCTGATGGCCTTACAGATTTATGACAGCGAGGGCTATTATTTATTTATTTATTTGGTATACATTTGTTGTTAGTACCTCATTCTTTTAAATTGACCCTCTGGAGACTTTGGATACCTGCCTGGAGTCAGGGTGTAAGAGTTTTCTGTATCCTTTATCTTGATCAAAATGCTGACACGGTGAAGCTGCAGGGGGGCAGGGGATGGGGGAGCATTCTCTCATTTCCCATAGACATTTTCTTAGCAATACACCTGCCAATAGTTTGTCTGTGTAATTGCCTTTTTTTTCCTCTACACAACACGCTGTTGCATCATATACTGTGTGCGATTCTATTGGCTTTTCGGGATGAAAGAGATGATCCAATTTCACAGAGCACACAGGCACAGCCATAAACCAAAGCTCTAGCTAGCTTAAGCTATATATATATATATATATATATATATATATATATATATATGTAAGTTTCTTTACGCCACTCTTTATAAATTGCCATTCGGAAGCTGCATCTGTGAATCATCATCCCTTTGATGTTACGTCCTGATTTGAGTGGCTTTTAATGTTTCACTTTCCTCATCCTCCTGACAGTCAAAGACGCTCCAAGTGCCTGGGCGCCATGATAAAAGTTCAGAGTGAGAAAATAATGGAAATGCCAATGCCCCCAGCTGAAGGATTGCGAAGATGCGACTCGCGGGTCAGTGAGGGAGGAACATGGCGAAGCAAGGTCAACACTGTCCTATTGTGCTTTCACCAAAAAAATGGGTTGCGCTGGGATCAGATGCCACAACATTTTCAAGGTTAGAAATGAAACTCAGACAGACAATACAATATGATGAGGAAGACTGAGAAAATAAAGCTCTCTCATGTGCACTGGCTGGCACGTGGATGGCATATATAAGCTATTATCAAAAGAACACAAAATAGTAAAATATAGAAGCACACGTGTCGACACACTTCAAGCAGAAGACGAGAGTGCTAGTTAAGCACTCAAGGGGTAGCCGTGCCCTTAAAAGTCAGAGAGTTAAGGGTCAGGAACCGGCAGTTGTGCGGATTACTCCTGAGGGCACTCTCAACCCTCCGGCTCTTTTCTAAAGATGAGTGATGCAAGGCGCTGTACGACGCACTGTCAAATGAGAGCACTTCAGAGACCAATGCAGATGAATATCGTGTCAGCAGCTTTCAGTGGGAACTTGCTACACTCCTTCACGTCCACTCAGAGGATAAATCCCATCTTTTTTCACACCTTTCATCCTCAGGTTGAGCTCCGAAGTAAGGGTTCAAGTGGTTTGAAATGCAGATTGATATCACAAGATCCAGTTCTGTAATTTTAGGTAGAAACTGGCAGTGTTTTAAGGAACGTTGTGACAATTCAAAAAGAGGTTTGTAAGTAGGAATGTGTGAAGTTTCGAATGTTTACAAAACAAAAATAAATATAATATCATAATATAGTGAAGGGAATTTGTCTCAGTGAGTAGTGCTGCTGCCTCACAAGCAAGAAGGGCGCTGGCTCGTATCACCGGTCTAAATATTCTCTTCAAAAAATGCACGTTTTCTCTGGGTACTCCAGCTTCTTTCTCCCACATTTCAAAAACATGTAAGGTTGATTCAGTCACCCCGAGGTGTCAGAGCGAGAGTGAAAGTTGCATGTGCATGACCTGTCCAGGTTGCTTTTCCTGCCTTTACTGCTGCTATGTGTGCCGGAGATAGGTGGCAGCAGACCCGTGTGACATCTTGAGCACAAAGTGGGTGTTCACTGGATGGATGCGTTTGTGTAATCTATCCAAGTCATTTTTGAGGCAGTTCATATAAAAAGGCTCTGGGGGAAAATATCGTTTCAATCCGTGTGAGATATTTTCAGCAGGCACCAACTGATCAACCAAGACCGTCCTCCGAGCCGTTCTGCCAACATGGACAGAAATGTGAATTCCCCACTGAACTTACTGACACCTAAGAAATGAGATGCACACATTTCCATTTGTTTGAGGGTACAGTTTGAAAGTTTGAAGGCGCACATCACTGGCGAGTTGCAAAGTCGGAGATGTTTTGTCTTTCTTTCCAAAAGCCTCCTCTCACTTCACTCTGTTTCACTCCGCGTCTGTTTACGAGCTGCATTCAGTCCTTATTCATCATCTCTGTTGTTTTGAGCTCACCGGGCCTGGTTTGTGCGTGTAATCCCACGTTACTTAGTTACATAAACTGACATCCCATTGAACCTGTTTATTTACGTCGCCTTGATTTAAATGTGATCCTGAGCCGTGTTGAAGTCCCACGAAAGTGTCACAGCGCATTTGTGCATGTGAGAGTGGATGACTGTTGTCACCGCAGAGCACCGCTCAGAAGAATACAACGCCAGAATATGTCTCATTTAGCCGGCGACAATTTAACATCTGTCTGACAAATAACGAGCTCCTGCTATGAAGCACTAAGACAGTTTTGGTGTCAAAACAAGTGGGCCTTATGGATATAACGCCACAAGACAGGTCCTATGTCATGTGTACAGTGCTGTCGTTTCAAACGTCTAAGTGACCATGTCAAATTAGTTTGGAGCCACTTATCATGTCACTGTTTTTCAATTTTACTGCTCCAGGCTCATCAATTTTGTTTAGCATTAAGGGCATTATTTTGAGGTTGCTGACAGGCTCTTGACAGTTTCTAAATGATGCTTCGCGTCTCCCACCGGTTCATTCGTTAAAAGCCTGGCTTTTGGCCAGACGTCGCTCCATTTGCCAGTGGGAGCACAGAGGCGGCCCGGGTCTCTCTGCATGCGTGACATACACTACCTCCAACGCCACTGATGAAGTTACTTGACCGCTCTCACTTCAGTGAGATGGAGCTTTTACAAATGTAAGTGCTGTGATTAGTACTCCAGAGGAACGGCAACAGCCACAGCACTATTAGGTCATGGGGATCTTTTTGCAGGGGCCATTAATGCTGGTCAATGATTCAAGATAAAACCATCCTGATCAATAGAGGATTTGGCTCAAGTGCGCAATTCATCTTCGCTTAATTTTTTTTGCTTTCCTTTTTTTACTCCATCCCTCCAATAAATCATTGATCTGCTCTGCATATTATGTATATATCTATATATATATATATATAGATATATATATATATATATATATATATATATATATAGATATATAGATATATATATATATATATATATATATATAGATATATATAAACACCAGAGGAGACCGAGAAGGTGGAGACCTTCAGAGAATGCAACGTTTTGGATTCATGGTGTGTTGTTGTTTTCCCAACAGCAAAGATCCACTACGAGCCAGCCCTGCCCAGCCAGAGAGAATTCCTCACCCAGAACATGCCTGTGGGCCACATGATAAAATTCATTATTACCTACCAGACGGTGAGTAACAGAAGACGAGTCGCAGCTGAACAGAAGTTGAATTAATAATATAACGTTGACACTAATGCAGAAACATGAACCTTATTATTCCTCCGCCTCCTGACGATGTAAGAGATGAGCGGATTCAGCCGTGGAGCAGGTCGGTAAAGTAATCATACTTCCGTTTGTTTTAACATGCTAAACAGCATTCGGCTGAGCTCCGCACACAGAACAGTAAATATAAAACAAACACTGAATTACACGACGTGCTTGTCAAATTTGATATTTTTACCATTGCAATACAGAGTCCTGTTTCACAAAAGCAATTTGCACAACAGTGCTCACGCACCCGTTGCGAATGGAGACAGAGCTGTGTTTCACAATTGATTGTTGCCTGCAAATTGCAGATAAATTTAGAAAACCTCTCGGAGGCTGCTTTTGATAAGTGATATTTCTTAAAATATGCAGGGGATGAACTGCTCTCATGCATGTCGTAAATTGCCGCCTGTATGTTGGAAGACTGCCCTGGCGTTTTAATAATCCAAGAGAAGACGATCGAAATTCCAAATCAAGTTGTAGTTGTCACGACCGGGAAGGCATCTGGGGCCTTATTTCCAGAATATAATGTTTTCTTTCATACAAAATGCAGGAATGACTTTGAGCCGTGGCTTCAGCAGGAATGACAGAAAATCATTTTCAAACATGTATCCGTTTACCTCTCACAGAGCACAAAAGCCTGTGGCAGAAAGCAGCTGATTCTCGTGGCACAAGTTCTTCAGAGATCTCAATACCTTTCGTGAATGAGCCCCCAGCACTTGAAATCTGATTTGTTTAATCTTTTCCATTTTGCACTTTGCAAGCACACAATTAATTAACAAAATGCTTGTGCACCTTGTTAGTAGATTAAATTTGTTTAGTGTAATGAACGTAGAATCGTTAGTGCTCATGCAAATACAAACTACATCAGCACTTTGGTGTCTTGCCAACATGCATTTGGAGGCTAATAAAATACATGAAAATATCAGTGACTGATCTTAAACATGGTTTAATACCCTCTTCCTCTTCTCGAGTGTCTGTCTAGACAGCTTTATGTATATGGCGGTGAATTGGAGAGGTTACCTTTTCACAACATGGACTCACTCTAACTTGCAGGCCCATCAAATCTGTATTCATAGCCTCCTGCAATCCAGAGATTTATCAAGTCGGGAGGATTCACAAGTGCATTTGACTGCGTATTTCAGTCCAGCTCTGCTATGGCTCTTTGAAGTTTACCTGTCAAATGATCAATAAGTTAGACACAAAACATTAGACACAAAACACACCTCTCTGTATATTTTATCTGTTGAATGTGGGATTGGAAGGAAGGTTTTATTTCTTTTTCATTTTATGTTTCAAGCCTAAGAGCTTGGCAAACATTTATTGAACATTGAGCAATAGTACAAAGAACTTGCCTGCAGAACCCTGCACACTGAAAGAATGACTCTATAGAGTTGAGTGGTGTCAAGGAGTCCTGTACAGCTGCGTGTGAGAGGTTCGAAATAACATTGCACTGACAAAGGAAAAAAAAAGTAAGTAAGTAAAATAAATAAGCTTCACATTTGATCTCATTTGATGACACTGACATGTCATTTGACATTTTTTTGACATTATGTAGCACACAAGTACACAAGATTACAGCATGAGGAACTTTTACAGCTGGTTATATTGCGATCTATTTCTATGGCGTGACAAAATAAGAGCAGAAATCCATTCTGTTCTAAAACCACCTTTCATTGTCCACGTTCTACTTCTACAACATTTTGGAACCAACATGCTACAGGATTTCAAAGAGAGGTTGTCAAGTGTCCATTCTGCAACTCCCATGAGTGAATGTTTTGATTCAGCCTTCAAACTGTGCAGGCGTCGATGGGAGCTGTGCCTCTGTTGTCCCCTAGTTTTTTCCTTTGAAGATGCATGTACGGCAAGTGTTTTACTACATTGGCGTGCATGTCACAAAGCTCTCTGATGGCTTAGAGAGCCACAAAACAATGTTGTCTTCCCTCTGATGTTTCTATTTTATTCTACCACAGTCTCTTCCTTTCTATACTTGACATGCATCTGATTTTTCTGAAACCTCATTTTAAAATAATTGTTATTAAATCTGGCCTCATCTTTTTTTAAAAGTTTTAAGTTCAAGCCATTAGCTATTACATTATGGTTGTAAAGGGAACACAAGAAGGCATTTCCTCTAATCCAAGTAAAAGATTGGTCCTGTTGACCTCACTGATTAGCATTCAGGTCTGACCTCAGTCTCCCACAACAACTCCTCCTTTCCCTCAATTGTAAGTGTAAGAAAGCGCTCCAGTCGTGGACAAAAGTGGCTCGTAAAAACAGTTCTGAGCAGAGCAGAGTCCACTGATCTGTAGGCTTTACACCCAGACCAGAGTCCCCTGAGATGCTCGTTCAAGGCCTGAGAGTAGCTGCTCATCCTTGAAAAGCATCATTGACTGGCAACAGTTCTCAATAAAAAAATGGGTCAAATGGTCACAGTGATTTTCACAGAAAACACACCCAGGAAAAAGCACTAGAACACTCAAAACCCATATTTTCTAGGTCATGTGATTGTCCTTGTCCTTGGGCAAAATCTCTGATGAAACATCCAGAGTAAGCCATCAATACAGAACTTAGAGGCCTATTATGACATTATACAGCCGCCAGGTTTAATGATGCTGTTGATGCTCATGTGGAGTATACCTGGTCAAACTAAATTTGCTCAAACATCGCTCTGGCAATAATTGCACAAAGTGATAAAAGCTCCATGCTGCCTTTAAGTGCACGGATCCCAACAAGCACAACTGTGACCAATATTTACAAGTTCTGCAGTGTTACAAAATCTAAATTCCAGTTCCTTAACAAAATCAATTTCGAAGGACCTTCATGTAATATTTGATAGAAGTGTTCAGTTGTCTCTCACAGCCTTATAAAGCTGAGGTGAAAGTAAGCAGTGCTGAGGACAGCTTGAGTGGCAAGTGCACAGTGCATACACACAGCTCTCATAAACAGACACAACGAGCGGCTAACAATCTTCACCGAAGCAAGGGAGACGTGTGTTTAGCCCTGGTCATTGCCGCCTCACTCCCTGTCAGACACATTCAGAGGAGAGCGGTTAAAAATTGACCCCTTGCAAAAGCCTGTGACCAGAGGAAATGAGCCACTTTGATAGCAGATGGCAACAGCAGTTTCTTTAGTATTAGTTGTGAAAAACGGAGAGAGACAGAGAGAGGGGGAGAGACTGCTCAGCTGACTGAGCAGTTCACTTTGATACACTCGTCACATCACCGGTGCAAGCTCAAGGATTTTGCATTTTCAGCATAAATTGTTAAATCCACATTCCAGCCCTGGATTATCTTTTCCAATGTGTGGTCCAATCATAGAGGTGGCAGCTTGTCCCTCTTCGGATCCAGGTCCTCAGAGGGAACGTGAGAGTGAGGTCTTCTCTTCATTTACCTGTGACAACAAATTATCAGTGTTAGGTTATTTGTCTGGAAACGCTTGAAGTAGATGAAAATAATTCTGTATTGTGTGAAATTTATTCAAAGTTTGAGTTGAAAAACTCAGGAGCTGTTTACACAACGGTGTTTTCAGATGAAAATGCAAAACATTGTTTGAATTTTGTCTGCACGATGATGGTGTCTGAAAACAGAACAAAATTGAAATTAGCACCAGAGTGTAAAGATTTGACAATATCCTCATCTCTGTTTCCTTGTAGATGGAGAAATTGCAACATTTTGAGAACATGTGTACCAAGCTTGGCAGTCTATTGCCATGCACAAGTGTTTCCCATCGTCTCGTGTTGATCACATGCATTCAAAATGTTGGAACTGTTGGAAAAGAATGGCTAAAAACTAAGCACATTTGTCATGTAGATGGTGTCTGACTCTCAGTCATCCCCTTAATCTAAACAGACCCGTTCCAACCCAGTCCTACAAAGAGATCAGTATTGGCTAAAGAGTGGGTGACATATCCATGTATGTCACAGGCTCGATCGGGGCAGCCAGTCTTGGGTCCCCACTGATGCTGTGCATTTGCAGAAGTACAACCTCATCCAGCATGCTGCGTGCTGTTTACTCGCCCGGCTTTGCCAAGAACTGTCGCATCTCCTTTGAGTCTTTCCCAAGCCCTAGACTTGGATGAAGGTGCACCATCATACTTCACGCTTGTTGATCACTCAAATTAACCTCCCTGACAGCGCACTTTGGCAAGACAGCAGAGATGCCCTGTGCAGAAAATGGATGGGACTTGCCCTGAATAAACTATCGGAAAGAAACAACATTGTGTCGGTGCGTTGCTGTCGCCAAAAGTTCCAACTCTCAGTTGATTTAGAGTGCTGTTTGCCTCTTAAAATATGTCTTTGTTAATTGCAGTAAAATTAGAGTCCGAGAAAGGTGTCCCTTCATTATTCTAAAACCAAATTGGAAAGTGCTGGCGTGGTTCAACTTAAAGTAAAGTTTATTTCTTCGGTCTGTTTGAATACAGTGAGTTCAGTTGGTCTTGGCCATCCAAACAATATCTTACCTACTTTGTACAGGGGTATGCATGGTGCCTGTCTCGAGCTCGCATGTGGTTAAGGAATCACAGAGCACACACTCACACACCATTTACTCCCACCCTTACACCATGCATGTTCAGCATTCACTCAAGAACAGAAAAAGAACATAACAAGAAACTGAACCAACACACGTAAACTGATATGCAACAATTTGCCTTTCAAACTGAGTTATGCTCCAGCGTTGAAGCTATACATAGCAAATCTGTATGAACATGAAGGTAAGCAAACATGATGTGTGTGCGTGCATATGTGCGTGCAAATGCATAAACCTATACACTTAAATCCACAGAATAGTTACAAAGATCACTTAAAATGGAAAGTAAAATGACGATTATGCATATGTAGGAAATGCCACAGTAATGGACAACAGTCTGCGCTGCCCAAAAGCCTTGTCTGCAGGTACATCAGAGCCACTTATTATTACATGAGGCCACAGACTTGCCAGCAGGCTACAGATAGCGTGTGCAAGTAAGCCAAATACTAATTCTTTAATGAGACATTTGATTTCCATTTGTATGGTCTCATGCTACCGTAGCAAGAGCAAGTGAGTCCATATTGAATTAAGATTACAGTTTTCAATTATACTGTGCAAAAACTTACTTGTAATACAGTGTTTTGAAAGTCTTTCCAAGGAGCCAAAGGCACTTCATCTTAAATGTTGCTAATCCCAAATTAGAAATAACATTCTCGTTTTAGGAGAAATTCAATTTCGTGCACAAGGGGCTGTGACCATGAACTGACCACAATTCACAAGCTTACTCAGGGATGTCGTTGAAAGTAAGGCAGTTCAAGACAGCGGAATGCTTTTATGTTCTCAAGGTATTTCAGGGTTAAAGGGCTACTCTTCACACAGATACATTCTTTATACAATTCAACAAGCCTTTGAGCGAAAAACATTTTATATCCTTGAATCTGTATTTCATAATCTGGATCTATTATTTTTCAACTGCAGTTTATACAGACTCCATGTCATCTTTGTAAATGAGAATGTTTTCTCTCTCTCCAGACCTGTCTTGACTGAGGTCAAATTCATGAAATAACAGTTCACAGTCATAATATAACATTGATTGAAAGCACACAGGCTGTTTAAGACCTGTGCAAGTGAGATGACTTGTTCTTGTTGAATGTATGTATTGAAATGTGATGAGACTGTGGCTCTGATTCTGTGCAGGCTTTTTGGAAGGAAAAAGGTTTCTCTGGGGAAATAGTGGCAGGGGCGTCCAGTGGCTGTCCATTCTGCATTACCTTCGATGCCACCAGCGCCAGTGGCAGCCCTGCATTAGTGGGATTCATTGCTGGAGAGCAGGCTTCGCAGTGGAGTTCCAGGGAGGTAATGATATCTCTGTGGAGACATACACACGGATGATTCATGATTGAAATGTGTCAGTGTCCGCCACTCATAGCACAGCACAAGGACTACTTTCGAACTGATTTGATTGCTTATGATCTCTTGTAAATCCATCAGCTTCATTCCTTTATTCATTCATTCATACAGCCACTTTACACCCCGCTGTTGAAGTTAGATGCAGCATACATAGGGCAAAGGCAAGGAATAGGTCCCGGACTAGTTTCCGGTTCATTGCAAAGCCAAATGAAACTCAATGTTCAACTTTTCCCGAAAACCACCTCAACTTTCCATGTCCCGTGAAAACATAGCTTGGTATGCAGCATTATTTGGCACAACATAGGGTGATTGTGTTGAGCGTGTTGAGGCTAAGGGCATGGGGAAAATTACGTGTGGAGACAAAGGCTTCATACTGAGATGTCAAAATGATGTTATTGTATCAGACAAAATGCTCAGGGGCAAAAATTATAAAAATTGCAAGAGAGACTTGTGCACCGACTGAGCTCGGAAGCAACACAGCACATCATCTAATCAGAGGAGAAATAAAAAGGTAAATATGGGTCACATTTGGGGTAAATTCTCCACCTGTTAATTTTATCAAGTCATTAAGAATGTCAGTAAAAGCAGCTAATGCAAGGAATCCAAGTTGAATTTTAGTTGTTAGCAACTACCATTTTTAGTTAGCGAGGACCATTTTTACGGTTTTAATTTATTTATTTTTCTAGTCTATTTGTATCTTGTACTGCTCTACTTTTCACTCGGTTCTTTCAAAGGAACTGTTGGAATCCGACAAGCCACTTAATTGTTAATTTTTATCCAGTAGCTAAACAAACAATCTCTTGGAACAATGACCTTAAAAACTGTCACTGAAGTTCTGATGAACGCTACCCTGCATTGGATGCTTTTTTTACATAAGGTAAGGTATGTTATTTTACATATATTAACAATTCAGGAGATAGTGTGAGAGTTGTTGTTGTTTTTTTTGCATAAAAATACATTGCCCTTTACAACTGCAATCGCCCTGCTCTCCCATATGTGTTTTTCACACATCTGGCCTCATCTTATGTGTTTTAGTGTTCTGGCATTTCAGTCATTAGTCTTGAACTCTTACTTAGTAGGTAAACAGCAGGGTGCTTAATAATTAACCCCTGCCTGGTACATGGCTGTTAAGCAGAACAAAATATTGTTGAAGTGTGAGACAAACTGGACAGCAAGGTTACATTTATGCACTGTCCTTGCTGAATTATGTTAAGATTATATCTAGACAAGATGTAATTTATTCCCCCGCATTTAATGCAGTGTACTTCATTTGTTATGTATTGATTGCTTTTCTACATCAGGAGTCATCTTCAAAATACATTTGCTTTTGCTATCTTATATCACAGGGCTTTCAAGTGACACTGTTAGAAGTCCTGCGGCCAATTAACAACGGGGGTTTATGTTGTTGTTGGACTTTCTTCATTCAAAGTGATTTGGCAACAGGCTCCAATTAATTCTTTGTTCGTCTGCAATGAGTGTATTAAGAGGCCATGAGTCTCAGGTCCAAATTACTGTACAAGGGTGTATGCTGAGCAAAGGTAAAGCGTATGTTTTATGGTGATCTGTTATCTTGGTCCTCAGGCCTCAGCTGCTCTGAGCATAACTCATTCCATGAACTAATACAACCAGGAGCATGTGCTGACCACGCTTAACTGCTTCTTTTTTTTCACCTTTTTTCCCTAGAATATGTTCTCATATTTTAGCAGCCGGCTGTAAAAGTTGTAAGTGATGAGCAAGTGGAGTGTAAGTACAGTGTTGGCACAGGCCTTTTCTTCTGTTCGCAGGGAGCAGAGAGACAAAAAGCTGTGCTTTCCGGTCTGGTCAAATACTTTGGTCCTGCGGCTGCATCTTTCATCCACTATGAAGAAAAAGTAAGTGGTTTAGTGGCAGATGTTTGATAAATAAATGATACATAATACATAATAAAACAATAAAGGTTTGATTTGAGACAGAATTCAGTCATGCCAAAATTCTGTCACTTTTTTTGCCCTGAACTCCTGAGGGAAATGCCACTGTGAAGTAAAGTTTGTGCTCTTTTCCATCAGCATAAAAGAGCCTAAGTGACATTTAAAAAAAAAAAAAGTTGGGTAATGCATTAAAAGCAACAGAAAAATGACAAACACAAACATTTAGTCGTTCAGTCTAGACTGAGCCACAGTCTAGCTACTTACAAAGACCTAAAATGTACAACCTATCTTGAATCTTCAAATCCAGTCATGACACTATTGGTCCAGATCCAATAATGAGCTAAACTGATGTTTTCAACATCTATCCTTACGTTTTAAGTAGCTTGAGGTGGCATTTACACATTATATTATCCCTTATGGGCGGCTCCAGAAAAAAACAAGTATGACAGTCAAGTTGTGACTCTCCAGAAATAACTAATTTTATTTCTTGTTTTTGCGCCAAAGCCTGTCAGCAAATGCCTGGAAGGTAGGTGTGAAAACCTGCTGAAGCATGGTAGAGCCAGGTACTTACAAAGCAAACACAACTTCCCGCAAGGACAGTTATTGATGGAAGCGAAAAACAAATGTTACAGAATAAGCCACTAACTGCATCATTAGAGGTGTGATTACTGTAAGCAACTGATGATCACCACTGACTGACTTATGGAAGTTATTTGAAGCCAAACCAAGGCTGCTTTGGCATATAATAGCATTGATGAAATAAAAACATAAATGCTTCATGCTCTTAATATCATTGTAGGATTGGGCAAAGGAGGAGTACAGTGGGGGCTGCCCTGTTAATGTCATGGCACCAGGTCTGCTGACGTACTACCACCCAAGTCTGAGGAAGCCCTGTGGCAGGTAATCACCACTCTGATGACAAATACACCACAGCATCGCTGCTTTTCTTCCCCAACCAGTCACCAGGTGCATTTCCATTACAGTTTTCCCCCAAAATAAAAGCGATATTTCTAAAACTCCGACAAAGTACAATTGCTACTCGCAGGTCTTTCTACTGAAGGGTGGCTCCGAGCTTATGCTGTAAGTCTCCTAGAGTCTCTTATGGCGACATCCCATCCTTTTTGGAAATCTCATCCTGCGGTCCTCCACTGTTCAGAACAATTTATTGTTATTTATTAGATTTTAAATTAGATTAGTTTCCTTCCCTGTCGTGATGTCCTACGCTGCATCCAGTGATGGGTCAATTACATTTTTTCGATAAACTTTTGTATCAATGTGTCTGAAAAATAATGTCTCAAAATGTTTTAGCAATGTTTGAGAGGTTTTCAGGTCAAATTTAGGAAATGTCAGTGTTTCCAACCAGCCTTTTAATTGTGATATTTAGGTTTTGCGTATTTGTATGTATTCATGCATTTGCAGGGGCAATGGAAATCCAACTATATTTTCTCTGCCTGATCTCATTAAATGCATATATTAACTTTTGCCATCGTCTAAAAATCTTTGATGTAAATCTCTTCAAAACCTGTATTTAGAGGTCATACCACTGCGGGTGAAATGGCAGTATAAGAGATACAGACTGAGATACGGACTGGATGATCATGCTGTTTGTACACTATATGGTCGAGACAATATCTGCACTTTACCTCGCCAAGCAGCTATCTCTTACCTCACTCAGCCAGGTGTCTCTAGATCATTGACACAAGTCGTGAGAGTAATTATAGCTTCCCTGATACACATTAGTCCACTTCTAAAGAAATGGCAAGAGGTCATCAGGCGTGGTGTTCTTGTAGAAAAACGTCCTATAATCCATTTCTAATGGCCTGTTCAGATATGCACAAAGCCCGATGAGCGAGAGTCAGTGGTGGGGAAGGGGGTCCAGGTAATGTATTTCCATAATGACATTAAGTCTGTGGGGAGCAGGGGAAGCTCATTACGTAACGCAACTCAAACAGCAGCACGAGCCAGTGGCACTGATTCACATTCCCAACCCATATAGGAAATGGATCCTCAAGGACACGCTGTGACCTTGACACAAATCCAGCACATGTAATGAAGACAGGCCCATGCTCGGTTGACTTTAAAGCTGCAGCTGCAGCCGCTCCAGACATACTGTAGAATGGCTCAATGGATTCCAGTGGTGTCTGGTGGATTAAGGGATTTTATTTGGAATGGCTTGAATCTCAATACTGATCACAGTGTGGTTTTTATAATTAGAGTAATTATCCTAGGTGGATATTTTGCCTGAGTGGTCAGTATGTGAGACTTTTACTGAAAGGTGCCCCGCAGGTGTATAGACAGAATGGAGCAGAGGATAAAAGACGGAAAGCTGTGTCAATGAATCATTCCTCATATAACTCTGAAATTAATGCAGTGTAAACACACCACAGACAGGAGCTGTTTAGCAGAATGCCAAACTAATAAAGAGATTTTTGTGCTGTTCCTCACTATTTATTATCAACACTATTTATTATCAACAGAGAAGGATTAGTTCATTCAACCCAACAGGATCCATATGAATCTCTTTTAAACTGGGCAATGCATTTTGATATATCTCTCATGCAATAATTTCCCATTTCAGGAACAGATAAGGTACGCAGCCGTATGATCACAGGTGAAGCTCTCTGTCAGAGCTTTGCTGGCTCTAAAGTCAACGTTTGCATTCATTGAGCCATTCTAGGATTAGCCAGTTAGTCCATCTCCATCCTCTCTTTGGAAGCACAGCATCATTGCTGATCCCCACACTGAAACACCAGAATGACTCCTCAGGGAACCTCACTACTGATCAAAGAAGCATAGTTAGAATATGTAGCTACTCTGTCTAATACTCTGGCCTGGATTTCTTGAAAGACAGACGTACAGATAGCAAAACATAAATGGGATGAGATGCCATAAAACCAGATTGAGCTTGTTTTTGAATGTGAAGATACATAATGATATAAATAAGAGAGCCAGACAGTTATGTTAGATCATTGCAGCTATTTTTCAGTCCTGAGCTATTTCCCTCATACAGTTCCTACTGGGTTTTCATTTGTGGTTAAACATAAAACTTGCAAATAGCAAGCTTTATGTTTAAGCCTGCTTTTTCTGAAGTCAGAAATTATTT
The DNA here is from genome assembly GCA_029224185.1 of Karalla daura. Taxonomy (NCBI): domain Eukaryota; kingdom Metazoa; phylum Chordata; class Actinopteri; order Chaetodontiformes; family Leiognathidae; genus Karalla; species Karalla daura. The sequence goes on from CM055201.1 coordinate 17,963,390, forward strand.
GCATCCATAGAAATCTGCTCGTGTTTGGCTTGAACGTGACACATTCAAGATTCTGAGCGACTTGATATTTTCCCCTGCTTTAAAAATCTTGGTGAGTCAAAGTTTCCAGTGCTGTTTGCAAAGGATTTTACTCAAAATGAGCCAAATTACGTGGACCAGAAGATTGCACTCACAGATAGTTCAGTGCCGGAAATATAATGAATGCAATTGAAATCAGTTTCGTAATGGAGAGAAAACAAGAAATAATCTGAAGTTTCTAGTGGCAATGTACAAGTACGTTGAAAAATATATACTCCAGGGGCTTCATCCATATCTCATTTACAAATAATGTATGTATTTATGAATTTAATTTCTAGAGCTAAGAATTACTAATTAATGTAGGCAGAACAAAAAATATGGAACACGCACACAAAGAAGTTGTCCAAAATAGCAGACTGGAGGCAGGAAAAACAAGGACTAAATAAGCACATCAGGTAAATGTGGCAGAACCAAACAGAGGTGTGGAGGATACTTGAGGAACTACTTAGTACAGCTGTAACAAACAGGCAACTAAACCAAAAAAAACGCGACTTTAATGGACTCAATAAATAAAGAAAGAGATGGGGCAACTGGGAAGACATGACAGAGGAGGGAGCCGATTGGTAGGAAAGAATTGGCAATACACGTGAGGAGAAACTAAAATAAAGCAAAATAAAATGGGGAAAAAAACAATAGCTACACCATAACAGACTTGATTATGCTTATACCATAGGGGTAAGGTATAATTTCAAAATGCTCAAAACTGAAGTTTGTGCAAGGCACACCACCACACACTGACCGAAAGGGACTTCAAGTACTTTTAGAAGCAAATACGATGTTTAGAACTGCGTTGAAACACTAAATCAAACACTTAGGCTTTTTCTACCGGCAGCAACAGTCTGCACTGAAAGCTCATTAGCGTTCCCCCCTTGAAGTCTGTTGGCTAACCGTGAAGACACATATAAATATCTTTGGTTATGCAGCTTCAGATACACCTCTTTATTGTACAAAACAGAAGTTAGAGGGTTTAAAGTGGATTTAAGCTTTAGACCCAGGAGCAAGACTCAGACAGAGGGAGCTGGCGGTGGTTCTGTGCAGTTTTATTGAAAGAACGATAAGAGACGGATTTAAGCTGATCCATGGTTTACTGTGAGGCAGGAAGGGCAGGTTTATGAAGACACAAAGAAACACTTGCAAACACGTCGCACACTGGAAAACTGACCAAACTGGCTGGAGGGTCGAGTCTGGGTATGTATGTGCTGAATCCATGCCACAGTCCCTATTTATGCACATGGACATTAGGCACTCCATGGTTTACTTCATTTAATACTGATACTAACATTTAAGTCTCTGCAGTGGAATGCTTGAAAAGGGTCAGTGGTGGAACAGAATAAAAGCTTTATTCTTCCATGATTGTGTAGAAGGGCTTAATGTGACAACATGGACCAATCTCCATCCGAATCCATTTTATTCATCTGCCATTATAGTGTCTGACTCAGTCCGCTGGGAAATGTGATTAAATTGAACACAGCAGAACAATTTGTATACAGCGGAGGTCAAAATGATATCCCTGCTGGCACAGAGGATTTCTTTCATCTTTATTCTCAAATTTAGAGATGGGATTAATCCCATAATTGTGCATCTGTGGAGACGTTAATGGGCAGACCACCATGTTCACCCTCTTTTATGTTCACATAGAATTTGCAAAAAAAAAATATCGCTCTCATTCTGACAGCTGTGGGAGATGAGTTTAACTTAACTTTTGTCTTATAATCACCTATTTAAATAAGACACCAGTCGAGTTTCAGCAAGACCTCAAGCCAGCCTGTTTAACCTGACTGTGAAGCTCTCACTCCCCTCATCACAGCTATGCCAGCTCATTACTTTGTTCGCCAACACCTGCAACACACACCACTTTAATAGTGGTGTCAATTCATCTCCACTCTACATCGCTCCTGCTTGTTTTACTTTTTATTGCCGTACGCGTGCGAACGCATCACTTTCCATTTTCATTATCATCTCTACACAGTATATCTTAGTGATCTATGCGTTTGTCACCCTGCTGAGTCACAGTTCTATAAATCCATTACAAATAAAACTGCACAACCATGTGTTGTGCTGTAAAACCCTCTATATCTGATGTGTCAGATGGCTTTAAACGTCCTAGCAAAATCATTTTGCGGTCTTTAAAACACGTTCTTAATCAGTTTGAGAAGACCAATTAAGTTCCAGGAGCTCTAAGCAGATGGACAGGTCTATCACCATGTCCAAGAGTGTTGACACGTTGCCAAGAGGTCTTCCAGTTTCAAGTCTAAGGGTCTCAGATATTCTGCTGATGAATCCTCCAATGAAAATCTTTGGAAAGGCAGGAGTGAGCAATCTAAAGTGCTCCCAAACCCTTCTCATTGCAGCTTTGGCACACAATCTGATCCTCTGTTTTTTCCTCACTGCTGTGCTATCATACGCATTGAGTTTCTTTCCGGCACCCAGTCTAAGTAGTAACATCCCTTTGAATTTTACTGTCATGTCCTGCTTCAGAGCAACAGTGAAGTTTTTGTGTCTGGAGGCCAGTGCCAGATTTTTGTCCTTGACTGGCTTCTAAAAGAACATAAATTAATCATCCGGGATTCAGACCAGATTACAGGTGCGAAGACAGAAAGAGTTTTTAACTATTCTGACAGGAGGACAAAGGTGCATGGACTGCAGCTTTAAAACATGTATGTTGCCATAGTCTATTAAATAATTTGAATTAATTTCTTGTTGAAATTCAAGTGATTTGTTTATTTTTATTTTTATAATCATTGTACTGTTCCACAGTAAGACAAAACCAGATTCCAAAAAGACCATTATGTGTCACGAGACAGGACTTCATGTTATATCTGTGACACACGTAAAAGAAACAATATATGGCATGCCTCAAAACTGTGTGAAAGATGAAAATCAGGTGCAATACAATACAAAATCTGACAAAGACTCTAAACACTCTAAATACAGAGTCAACTAGAATATAATGTCTCATACACCTCACTATATATCATTATATACCATACATACATATTCTAATAAATTATGCCTTACAGTATATCAAATTTTGCTATGTACAGTATGCTGTAACACAATTAATATAACACATATAACAGATATATTTCTAACACGCTGCCAGTTAAGGCAAAGATGAGAAATTTCTTTCATAGACTGATTTTAGCTCCTCTCAGGAAAGCTGTGAAATATTTTCCTCTAAATGTACATGTCATTTTACATACTGTAACACATATATCATGTAATCATAGGATCCAGGGTCTTAGCTGCAAAAATAGCTAATTTGAATGCCTGGCTGAGAATATGTCCATTTAATTAGCCTTTATGTGTTATATAAGAAGACAAACACATGACAAGAATACTTTAGCAAATTAAAAGAAAAAAGAGAAAAGCAGCCAAGTAAAAGAAGATAATTGAGCCCCCTTCATGTTTGCCACAGTGCAGCACAGATAACCATACTACACCCTTAAGGCATGCACAATCATAAGCATTCAAGGACCGGTGGTCATCCTCTTTTGTTGAGGACATCTAGGTATCATTGCAATGTGAATGCCATTACATGATTACTAATTGACAGACTTGGAAGGAAAAATGCTACTTGCTGAAGAGTACCTTCTCCTCTTGGAGGAGGGCCTCTCTTTTATAAGAGTGAGTCCTTCAACTCACCTCAAAGAAAGACTGAGCATAACTGATGCGAGTGCTCATCCACTCCATTAGAACGTGCCACCACCTATGAAAACTATAAGTGGCTGTAGGCTGGTCAGTCGACTTTAATTGCTTTAGTTCTCGCCTTTGCTTCCGTATCTACGTATAACAGTTTAAGTAATCTATGGAAAGTTGAAATGTGACTGAAGCTCTCTCTGAACACATTTCATGAGGTGCTTTCACACCAAGTGTGTATGTGCTACTGCAGTACACGAGTGGACTGCCCTGTGGTGACATCCCAGTATGTCCAGTAGGAAATAGAGTGGCTGGTTCTAGACAGATTGACAGGCTGTCACACTCCTCCATGCAGCCGGAAGTATACCTCAAAGCAGTCTTTCTGGAGCTGTACCTCCTGGACAAGCCTATAATCCAACAATTCCTGCCCCGCCATTAGGACTGGATGGACCCACACCCTTATTTTTTACCCTCTTACTTATTAGAATGAAAGCCAGGGCTTTTCATCAGATACATATTGTAGAGCTGTAACACACATCCAAACCAGTGTGAAAAGGGCACCAGGCAGGAAAAAGAGTTCCTGTTGTGTTCCTGGTCACTTGGCAACTACTGCCACAACACACATACTTAAGCATCCCGCACTTAGTAGTTGTTAGGGAGAATAAGATATAGACATGGCATGCATGTCTTTACAGCTAGTTAAACATGGAGCTGACCCAAGTAACTAAACTGACTCGTCACCATGCGTACCATCGTACATAACTTTGACCTTGAAAATGAAAATTCATTGACTGTGGTTGGACACAGCTTTTACTCAAGAGCTTTTACTCATGATCACGAAGCCTGATCTATGAAGGCATGAAGGAAAGCCCATGTCTTGAGACAAGGATCTGAGAGAAACCGGACTGAGCCTTGGGTTCTTCATTTCTCTCCAATGCTAGCGGATTCTTTTTCAGGACCAGGAGATGTGGGGGCCTAGATATTGCCTGATGGATTCATCTCATGGGATTGCTTTAGGTTCCCACCTTACTTGTGGACAGGTTACAAGATTAAATGTACTTCACTTTTTGAGAAAAGTAGCCACAATACATCTGAGGTGCTTCCATCTCAACGCTGTATGTTCTCACAAATGCAATTTTAAAGAAGAGATGGCAATGTCACCATTGCGTGTGACTGTTAAAGTGCCATGAAACCCACTGCTGTATCTAACCCTAACCCTAACCCATTTTTCCAGCTGACTTTTATGCTCAAGTGCACTGATGCAAACATCTAAGCATGACATGGCGGATTAATTCACAAGACAGATGTGACTTTGTTGATATTACATACAGAAGGATAAAGATGGAATATGATGTTATTGCACCCCTTCTACTGATCAACACCTACATGGGTGAACAGTTTCACTCCAATTTTTAGAGTATGACTCAGTTGATTTCCATGTGCAGAGACACATAGTAGTCAACAGTCAGTCAACAGAGTCAACAGAAACTCAACGACAACAGCAGAGTTTATAATGACATTAGTGCAAATCGTATAAGTCAACAGCTTCACATGTGAACTCTGGCGGAATAATGAGAGTAATTATATAAAAGTGTGAAAACAGATATAATCATCCCAGTGAACAATAAGAAAACATGCTTTTTGAAAGCAGCTTTATAGACTGCACATGGCTCACCCTACTATCTTGATTTGCAGGATACACTGGGCGGGCACAGAAACAGCCACCCAGTGGTGTGGCTACATGAGTGGAGCAGTTCAGGCCGGTCAGAGAGCAGCTCTGGAAGTCTTGGCTGAACTTTGCCCTGGAGTCCTGACCCAGGAGGAGCGGGAAGCAGTGCAGCGCAGCCTAGCAGACGTCGATCCCACCAAACAAGCCCAGCCACCCAGACAGACGTACCTGTCTGCTACCAAAGCCATGGTCTTAGCAACACTGACCATCGGTGTTGCTGTTTTGCTGGCACGGCATCCAGATGCATTATTGAAAGCAAAAGTCTACTTGACCAATGCATTTTAAGTTCAAGTATAATGTTAAGTATCTCTGTATAACTATCTAGTTAATTATTTTCTTCTTTTTTTGCCTCGTGTTTTCAGATTTAGTCCATAGTTGATATTATGTCCATTATGAAGGGCCAGTTTTCTTCGTGGAGGAGCAACATGAATCAACATGCATAGTATGCATGAGTATAAAGCAAAAAAAAAAAAAAAGATACCAGAGAACCAGAGCAGACAAATGATTTCCTCGGTCTCTGGAAATGTGTCAATTTTAACAGTAAAACAGACTTTTTATGATTATGAATTTGTGACAAAATATTTTGCAAAACAAAACAAAAAATCAAGGCACTCTACAATGGTTTCTCCTAATTTGCAAATCAAAGAATCCAACCTCTGGAATAAGTGATTCACAGAATTCGGCACTTCAACAACATTTTCTGCAGCTGCACTGAGTTCAATCAATTAGGGACAAATGGAGTCTATGCAGTACGTTACCTCAGTTGCCTTCGTGAAAACGTTCTGTTTTGACTGTAAAATGTATGTTGTCTCTGTAAGCTCAGGGTTTAGGGAGCCATCACGTTGTGTTTAAACCAGTTTGCGGAGAGAGAAAACTGGGCTTTCATACTGTCTGCCTCGCTTTGTTTCCCTGAGAGCCATAAAACCTGCTTGAGAGGCTTGGAACAGAGCCACACACGCGCTGGTTCGCCCACCAAACCTCTGACAGACATTGGAATGAGCGTAAGATGGATGAACCGGTTGCACGACGATAACGTCGCACAGAAAGTGATTTAATCGCTATCACTTGATTGCACAGCTGATCGAAGAGATTTTTGTCAGTCCATGTCTCTCTCATGGAGAGTATCAACCCCCACCCCGCCCGTCCCCCGATCATTGGATGGTAGCCTATGACTCCACTGGCCGTGTGTCTCGCTATTTGTCTTTGTTATCACTCGCTTGCACTGAATCAACTGCCCAGTCTCCCCCAGCTACATCTAAGCCCTTGCAGGCTCTGTCGAGACCAGCGGCTCACAATCTCCAAACGTGTTTGGAGAGCTTTTCTTTTTTTTTTCCCATTTATTTATTTATTTCATTTTAGGTGATGTCGCTCATAGGTGGATCTGAGTTTCTCAAACCATGTTATGCAAAACTCATATTTCCGTCATTTTTTTTGTTCCCCCGACTTGACCCCGGTGAGAAGAAGGGTTTAGCGGATGGATGTGCTATTTCAGGGACTTCACAGTGCTGCTAAGAGGTTCCCTCTTACACTGCATATTGCCAGCTTCAGGCATGCAATGTACCATCTGGGGGATTGGCAGCTTGCCTTGTTAGTTGCTGTTTTGTTCTCCTTCGACACATTCCAGCTCTTCAGTTCCTGAAGATAAGAGTGAAATGCAAGATTTTTATTTTTTCTGTCAGCCTCTCAAAGTTTGGAATCCCAAACTATTGTGCATAAATTAAAAGGGACAAACATGATAGAGCATCTTTCACTATTGCAGTCTTCTCTTCACAGTGTGTTTTCCATACGTCCAATAAAGACATTTCGAGGGAACGCTCAAAGTAATGTTAGTGTGATTACTGTAGCTGCTGTAAACACCTGTCGTAGCACTTACCTTAGTGTTTGCCCTCAGGCTGTAGCACCAACTTTAAAAATTCATACACTGCAGTGCGATTTGATCGATATTTGTGACCACAAAAAAAAAAGTTCTGTTTTTTTTGTTTTTTTTCCTGAGCTGAAACCAAGAGAGCTTATTTGTTCAAGCACATGTGCTCGCTATCAAACTACATGTTACACCAACTCCTATCTGGTCTCACACACACTAGTGATAACAAGAGTGTCATTATGATTCCATTCAGTGGCCCCGGAATAGAGACTGCCTTGGTGGAGTTTATAATCTTCTTTTATTTTAAATTATGTCAGCAAGGGGTTGATTCAACTCCAAGCAACTCATTTTGTTCAATTGTTATGCAAAAATCCCATCAAGTGCGTCTCAGAGGCAAGGTTTTACTTATGACCTGTTCTCTTCATCGCCAAAGCAGCTATTTGTGCTTAATATACTGTGTTTTTTTTAAAAACTTTTTTGCAACTTTGTTTTTTTTTTCTTTTTTCAAAGTTTCTGCCACATTATCTCTCAAGTTGTATTCTACAGCACAAATTTGCATCCAGTGCCAGTATTCAGCACTGGAACTGAGGAGGGCTGATGGGCATGTAGCACATCTGTCTCTCAAGCTGGCACTCATGTGCCATCTGAGACCGACACTTAAGAGACTACTCAACTTATTTAGCATCGCAGTGGTGTCGGGCCAATGATGGACATTTAAGTGAAGAATAAAAATTGATGAAGATTCCCTACAGATATTCTCTTCACAGCAGTTTTCTCTCTTCGTAAAACCCTAGGGTTGGCAAAATGGCTCAATCATCGACAGTTTGTCGAAGCAAAAGTTTTGTGTTGTGTGAGCGGCAGATAATGCAACTTCCAGCTGCAAGCCTCAGACAGAGATGAGGAGCGGTGCAACTGAGATCCCCCAAACCACCATTTTATTCTAACCACACACCTCCATATTTTTTTTCTTTATTTTTCACTTCCAAAATTGTACCCTCTCTGCTCAACTGCCTCCCACTCAAGTGACACCCTTTAGGGCAATCTATTACGTTTTGTGTAGCTCCCTCTGGAGCCACAAAAGGATTTCTGCAACACTTTCCCACTCATGCAGCAGAGCTCTCAAAGACGTGAATAGACTTTGATGTGTGATCTGTCAGGTTCCCTTTTAATGCTGTGTTTTTCATTCTTAACCTACTGCGTTAAACTGTTTACCCAAAATATTATCTTTTGTGCAAATATTTTCTTTTTCTTTCTCAAAATTGACACTAAACATAATGTGGCATTTTGCAAAATTGTATAAGAAAACTGTCAGAATTGATTTTCCTAGAGCATCGTTTGAACAGGTTATTGTTGACACATCGTTGAGGAATTAAAATATCAGGAAGGCAAACCTGGTTTTCTTGTTGTCTTACTGCATGAGCCAATCATATAATAAAAATATCCTAAGAGAAAGCGATTTCGTTGTTATCACTTGATTGCACTGTGTGTTGACAGGATTTTTTTTTTTTCCGGCTCCAGTTTTCTCCTCGGGAGATCTCCAATCTCCACTGATCATTGTCTGTGTCATGGCAGGGCTAACGATTTGTCTTTGTTATCTCAAGCTTTCACTGGATCAGCTGCCTGTACTCGTTGGTTTCATTTAAACCCTGTCCACGCTGAATCCGTGCCCGCCACCCCCGACAACTTTATAGACACTGCAATGTCCGCGCCACAACAGATCTGACAGGTTTCCACATGGGGGACATGCATAAAACAACTGAATGGGCAACAAGGTGTATAAATAGCCTCGGAGGCTGGTGAACAAGAAATGACCAAAGTGCTAGACATTCAAGGGCATTCAGATCGAATGGGATCTAACGTTCATGAATACACAATAAAATCGACCAGCAACATGCCAAAGAAGGAAAAAAAAAACGACATGCACTGTGCTATCCCCCACATCCCCTATTGCATCCACAATCAGGCTGTAAGGAGTGACACTGTTGACTATTCTTTCCTGCACAGATGTGAAAATGAGTCATACACAAATTACACACAATAATTGATAAACAGTAGCACACAGTACCAGGGGTTAAAAATTAGTTACGCTCGCCATTGCTCTAGTTGACTGCAGCGAGTGCCTGTGTTCAGTTGTGGGTGGATGACATCTCTCCAGTCACTAATGGTCTACGAGCTCTCTTTCCATGGCCTACTGCACTAACTGGAACCATTGTGGCAACAGTAACGTTGCCCACCGGCAATGTTATTTTAAATGATGAGGGAGTAACATTCAGAGGCATCTGTCATGACAGTTAAATCCGACTAGTCTCAGGGCTTGTACTGATTATCCTACAAACGAGACGATTATGTCTCCGTAAAGACTTGGTGAAGCTTCAGTAATCTGGGCCTGGTTGACAGCAGTCCGGAGAGAGGCAGCCTGTGGTGAGAGGACTCAGTGCTAACAAGCAGCACCTGTCCACTGCTACAGTCAGTGCCATGTTAGCTTAGCTGGGGCTTAAAATCATGGCTGATTTTCAAATGTGCCACAACTGCTCCCTCATATGAAGCGGCGTCTGGCACCGGAGTGGGGTGAACAGACTGGACATTAGCACGCAGCCCTGGGGGCGAGGTGTAAGCACTTCATCCATGACCAGGTTTCAGCTCTGGGCTCGACTGATAGCGTAGCATGGGTGAAAGCAGGCAGTAAAAGAATGCCTCCTCTCTGTGGAGGGTTGAGTGAATTTCTTTGACAAAAGAAAAAAAAAAAACTATATATCTTCGCTGCAACTGCATTATTAGCCTGTTTTGCATGGTAATGTAAATATCAATGTAATACAATGTTAAGATTTGAGAACAAAAAAGTGTTAATGCATTTAAAATATGCTTTTAATGTTAATTGTGATAATTCCTCTTATCCTCTTATCTCACATGTTTAATGTAACTCTTTCTCAGCAGATCCAAATAAGGACTTGATGGCATCTGGCATTCTTAGACTAGATTCACACCGCATACCTTCACCCTCAAGTCCAACATTTTGCTGAGATATTATTTTTTGCAAGGCTGTTTCCATTATAATTTAATCAGACTCCAGCCTGAACAGTCCACATGACCCTCCATTGACCCTCAAGTGCAAAAGAAGAAGACACGTCACATGATGCTGGATCTACAAAAGTAAACATGGATGCTACACATTTCAGCATGTGTGTGTCAATTCCGATGTTGTTGTGTAATCTGAGACAATGACAAAATAAATAAGCGATGAAAAAAATGAAGAAAAAAAAGGCTACAAAACAGAGACAATAACCTTTGGTGGAACAGTGGATGCTGCCTCTGTGCCGAGGTGTGTGAATGGATACGAGTCAGGACCACGGCATATGACATCGGATGAAATATGACATGAATGTTCAGACTGAGGAACAAGTTCAAGACCCCATATTAAAATTTCTGGTCCTAAATTTTGAAAAGTCAGATTTGTACTGTCATAAAAAAAATAAATAAAAACTCAGATATGGGTTATATATGGGCAGAAAAGTCAGATTTGGTCCATTTTGGCATGGTTTATTCCACCTTGTGATAGGGTATTTTATCGGTTGAGAAGATTTGAATTTGACACAGTGTCTGAACCCTCTCATACTACATACTCTTTTACCAGATTGTGTGTTAAGAAAGCTAAAAAAAACCCTGTTTATTTATTCAGAGCGTATCATGTAGCTGTGAATTGATTTACACTGGAGCAGGTTGAAAGGGTGAGTGAAACTCAAGGGTACTGAGACTCAAGGGTTGAGATCTCAAGAACGCAGCAACAGGTCGAGTATATTTCTCATCCTCGGAGATGCCTTGACCGCTTCCTTTGTGCTCCCAAATGTTACTGCAATCTCCAATGTATTTTCTTTTCTTTTTTTTTCTTTTTTTAGCCTCGACTGAATAAATTCCCATAATGTGAATTGTGTTATGTCCTATTGTTAAACTCCACATTATAAGCTCATATCCTATCATTTTCGTAATTCTCACTTTATTTTGAATGAAATATTAACGACCACCACTTATCTCATGACCCCAGGGCTCCTGGCTGTCTCCATCTTTTAATATGCATTGCCTTGCGTGAACTTTGAGCAAAAGATGCACATGTTTATGCCCCCCTCCTCCTCCTCATAACAGCCGTTCCCTCATTACCCAGGATGCCCACATGAGCAGGATCGCAAATTAGTGCGACTTTGTTCGTTTTGGTTTGTTCAATCAGCCATCGAAGAAGGCATGCAACTCAATTCAACCAAAAACTGAAGTTTGTTTGCATTTTCATCCCTGGGGCAATAATGAAGTGCTAATGCAGATCTTGTTTTATGAATCTTGAAGACCTATATTCATTCCCCTCATATACTAAATTCTATGCATGTAATTATAGAACTCACTCACAAAATTTGCATTATTATCAATTTGAAGCAGCTCCAAATCTATCAAAAAGTGTTTTTAATAATCACACATGGATTATGAGCTGTGCGTCTCCCTATGAATCTCCACATTTCTTTTCTTGCTCCCCTGCAGCAATTCTTAGGTTAGGTGTTAGGTATCTGCAATCTATGTGTTGCCCATGTGAAATATGTGTTTCCACTAGTTGACTTGGAGCGATTTTCTGCCAACTCTTCCAATCCTTTTTAATTTACCCCCCCCCCCCCCCCCCCTCCTCCTCCTCCTCCACACACACACACACACACACACACACACACACACACACACACAATCACAGCCTCCTTACTGGGGTTATTTTCCCACTTAAGTCACACCACTTTCTTTCTCCTGTCTCTCCAATTTTGCTTGTCTTAATTTTCTCCTCACTACTGCCTGAGCTTTTTTTATACACATATGCTAGATATTGAAGGGTTTTTTTCTTTTGCAGTTTCACCGTTATCATCCTGCCACAATACTGTCTTCCTTTTTACTTTGCCTTTATGCAAAGCTCTCATCCCTTCCTTTATTTTATTATCAAGGATTTATGAGGCCACATTACCATTTATATACCGTATAACATATATTAGAATTCATCACACTCTTCCTTAAGCTTCCCTCAGCTAACTTTCCCCACCCATTCTGACATTCTTTTTCCAATTCTGTCAACATCTCTCAAGTTATAGGAATGTTTGAAAAGGCAGCTAAGGCAATACATTCACAGTGCAGGCAAAATGGCCCAGATTATTTTTTCAGTCTGGAGCTCTGAGAAGTACAAGTCCAAATCAGGGCACTTTAATTTGTGGTCCTTATATCATATAAAAATAAGGTGTTTTTCGAAATGACCCATCACATTATCTGAATTTTATGTCAGCATAAATTGCTTGATAGTAAAAACAAGCTTTTTTTTCTTAATCTCCATCTTCCCTTCATTGTATAATCATAATTTTGTCAAATCAGATTGCGCAGCAAAACTGATTCACACATGCTGACGTGTTTCATACTGTATTCCTTCAGCTGTGTATTTATGTGACATCATGTTTTCTCATGTAAATATATATCACTTCAGGACAGCGGACTGTTCACACTAGAGCCTAATGGTATTTAAATCATAATGTGAAACACAATACAAAAAAACTCAGTTCAAAAATTGAAAGTCTGAGTATTAACATGAGTAGAGTGAACAGAGTCAAAACACAGTGAAAAAAAAAAGAAAAAGAAAAAAAACCTTTGAGAGATGAGGTGGTTGATGTCAGTGGATTTGAGGGGACAGATAAGAGTATGTCAGAGAACAACTTAAGCTGGGTAGAAGTTGGAGGGCTTTGTTAGGAATTAGAGAATTTGGAACTGGATTCTTTGTAGAATGGGGAGGCAGAGGGGGTTTTGAAGGGGTGCAGGAAGGAGTGAAATGCTGGTGTTTTGAGTGCCGCTGACTCCTGTCTGTCCGTGCATTGTCAGCGTCCTCTTTTCATGCATTCTAAATTTGTTTTTCACTGCATGAATGTGGATAAGAGGGGCAAGAGCATGAGAAAAGGATTGAGTGTTTGAATCTCATGGTGTCGATATATTAAAATTGGCAGCCCTGTGTGGGTTGTAATAACCAAAGCTATATTTTCTTTATTCAACCCAAATGAATAAACAAATGCTGCACTATACTATAAAAGATCAAAGGTAATATTTTATGATATTTAGCATGTGGAACACTGAAAATTTAAGCTTGATGGACAGAGAATGGATGAGGTCAGAGGAGTAAGAAGGACTAGAGTTGACTAGTTGGTGATAAATATTCACAAACTTTACTTTCTTGAATGCCAAAAAGATGTTAACCTTTATCAACCATGACGAAGTGGAAAAGTTTGTTTTTTGAGGAGCTTGTTTACTGAAAAGAAAGAAACTTCTGGCACGTGTCATGGCACAGACACAGGGGGTCAAGCTAATTGAGGCCGGAAGACAGCAAGTCATTGGCAAGATTACTCACGTCCAAGGGACGTGAGACGAAAGAGGTGGGAGGGGCCTTGGCAGTGTTAACTACCAGAGAGTGATGGTTGATGGCGATACAAATAAAGCAGATGAGGGTGTAGATGTGCCCATGGTTGTGGGTAGGGATGGTTAGATTGTGATAGATTGCTTCTTTACAGTCCGCGGAGTTGATCTGGAGTTTGAGATCAGCCTGGAGCTGGGTAGAAAATGAGGCGTCGCAGAGGTGGAGGTGACAAATTCAGATAGGTCTGATAGGGAAATCAGAGGCTCCGTTCCCACATTAACATCTCTCAGCAAATCGCAATCATCAGGTCCTGGCAATCTGGCGGAGAAGGAAGACTTATCAAGGGGGCAGGCCAAGAGATGAGGCTCCAAAGATCAGGCAAAGACACAAACAAGCATTTAAGTCAGGCAGGTAACAAAAGGGGCCGGAAAGCAAGGTGTGTCGAGCGAGGCAATCTGTCAGGGAGCGAGCAGAGACAGGCCAGAATAAGTACTGCCAGGCTGATTGGAAAATGAGGGGCAGGTGAGTGATTGAGTTGGGAGGGCCGGGCGAGGGAAACAGAGGGGAAGGAGTTACTGCACTGCAGGAGGGAGTGACTGGATCTCGCATGACGGAGTGAATTAGTGTGTGGTGAAGTGCAGCAAGCAACATGATGAATGTTATGACACACAGCAAATCCTCCATCATCCCAGCACTGGCAACATTTTTCTCACGCCCCCAAATGTGTTCCGGAATCTATTTTTATACAAGACTAAATCCAAATTTGCTTTCAGCTGTGATTTCTAAACATATATAAAATGTCATTTTCCCTGTGGAGTTCCCCAAATTGTTTTAAATTGTCTTTGTACTGAGATTGACTTCTTTATAAACCATCTTGAGCACATTGGTGCTTTAGCAATTATTTGAGCTATTGCTCAAACTTTAAGACGAGACACTGGATGTTTAACCATTCCCGCTATAAAAGAAATGGTCATAATTTCCTCTGCCCACATTACTTCCTCACAATTTGTCAGTTCTTGGTGGTTGTGCTTCTACTTTTCCTGTTCAGCCATCCAAAGAAGTGCCTCTGTACAGGAGAGTTTTATCTCGACTTTGATTCTGAAGAAAATCATCCATAGCAGCCTGTCCAACTCTTCAACTATCATTTCCAAATCTGACAAGACCCAGAATTCATGAGGCCTTAATGGCCTGAATCTGAACATATTCAGATTCAGAAGTAGACTATGACAGTTTTTCACAAAATAAAAGGGACATCTCTTTAAATAAAAAAAAGTACAAATGCTACTTGCATGTGTTGATTGAAAGGTGGTTTGTGCAAATGCCATAAATACCGTCTTCAACTCTAGTCCTCCATAAAATTCTTATCTGACAAAACTCCACCTTGAGGAAGATGGATATCCAAAACATGTTGTGCTTCCATGGTTTATTAGACATTTTAATACAATTTCAGAATTCATGACTGTTCCATACCACACCATGTTACTCAGTTATAAGGACACTGATCATGTGTTTCCTTATATCATTTCTGGTTATATGTAAATGCAAAAGAAATGGCTACAGTTACAGTTTTGTGCTTAACTGTTATTTTGACATGTCTGAAAGAAAACAGTCAGAGGAGTATAATGTTAATGTTGCCATGATATTTAAGTTTTCTTTTTTTATTTTTTCAGACTTTAAATGTTTATATTACTAGTTTATCCTTATCCTACGTGAGCTGAGCTGGCTCCAACAGACTCCCAAAACAAAAGTGTGAATGAAGTGGATAAGATATTGGGTGAGGATAAAGCGCATAAAAAATTAAAAACAACACAAACAACAACAACTCGACATTTTGAGCATGTAAATGTAATTAAACATCTTATTTGCAGCCTCCATCAACACTTCATTATCACACCCAATTAGCAGATCTCTATCTCAACAGAATCCTACAGTACCATATTTCACTTGTGCAACTCAGGCTCAGACGATTTTTGTCTTCCTTGGCTGATCCAGTTTCTTTACACCTTCTCTTCCTCAGATCTTACTACTACATTCAGCAGTGCTGCCTGAGGGACGCTTCTCTCATCTTCCCATTCCATTACTCTCTGCTCCCCCAAAGATAGCTTCAATGCGTCTTTCTCTTACGGTCACTCCTCTTCTTGTACTCTAATTACTTCTTCCCACTCACTTGCTCTTCAACTAGCATTTGTCTTCTCGTTGCTCGACTCCCACAGTTTGGTTTGACAGTGAAGTTCACGGTCCACTTGAACTTGTGTCACATGAAAAAGGTTACCGTGTGTGACTGTACGAGAAGTGGGAATGGGTTAGTCATTCACAATAATTACTGTTTTCTATGTGGAATACTCAGGGCAAAATAGCAGGTCAAGTCTCAAATGCAATGAGACCAAAATGGCCAAAAGGAGGCAATAATCACAGATGGAATCTCACAAAAATAGAATCAGCCACACAGAGGATTTGTTTCCTCTCTGACAACAAATCCTGCAGTGTCAAATGTAACTTTGAGTCATTGACCCTATGACACAGTCTTGGAAAAAGCTGTGAAACAGTTATGTTTTGTTCTGGGCTCCTACAGAGACTGCATCTGTCTGAAGGACATCACTGAAAGATGTTAATGAAGGCTTATTTCACAATTCAAATCAGAATGAAAGGGGTGACATTCCCATGTCTGAAGAAAGACAAGAGCAGATTGTCAAATTGTGAGAATTCATATGGGGTTCCATTATGCTCTTTTTTTTTTTTCGCTTACTAAGTATTACCAGATGCCCAAGGAAGATGACATGATTAGTCTATATCAGAGATTCTGAAATGTAAATGATGAACTATTGTGGCTATGCTTCATTCACCCTGATTGCAGAGCAACTAATTATTTTAAAAAAAACACAGCAATAATCTTCCAGTTGTATGCAACCCTGAACAGCTGTATGCAGAGTGGAATTATGGATATGTATAGATGTCAATAGCATTACTCAGTGCCAGTCTCCCTGCAGGAGCTGCAGGGAGACTGATGAACAATAATAATTTAATGGACGGCAAATAGTGATGAAAAGACAAGCCAGTCGATTGTTCTTGCACACATGTTAAGCATAAGAAACGCTATTAAGAGTCTAAATGAATCTCACATTTACATCCATTAAAAAATTAAGAGCATAACAGAAAGAAACAGAACAGAAATTTAGATTATTAGAACTAGAGCATGCTAGAGCATGTCAGAGCATGCTCTGGGGTAAATATCATACCCAAAGTGGACATTGAAGACCAAGAGGTAGACCTAGAGGTGTCCTTCATTTGTCTTTGTTTTTTTAGTTCAATTTTACCAATGACATTTAATTATGTAATTATGTATGTATATATATTTAATTATTGTTATTAATTATGTATGTTATTAATGTAATTATGACATTCCACTGAAACAAGGTCACAGTTTTAAAGCTGAGATTCAAAGAGGAGAAAAAAAAGGGACTCGAGCAAGGCATTATTTTGGGGAATGTTTGCTACACAGAAGATGGAAAAAGTGATTGCCAAGTAAGTTTGTGGATGTCAATCAGCTCTCTGATCAAACAAATAGCAGGAAACCAATCTTTGCCTCTGAATTTAGAGTTTAGAGTTCATTCCCACTAAAAACCTTAGAGCTCATGCTATGCCTGCTATAAGTTTTAGCCATCCCAACATTAGTTTGTAGTATTTTAAAGTACTTTAAAGTTCATCAGCTCATGAGACTAGACAAAGGGCTCCCTGACCTATGCATGGCATGCCAGTCAAAGTGTAACAGGTGGCATAATATGGGCTGAGATGGAGAGAGTAACCTCTTTCTCAAGGATGCTCTGTGCTGCTGGACATGAATGGAGTGTTTGACTCTTCTCCAGCCATCCACTGATCCCTGCTTGATGACTCTGACCTCCTTTCCTTGTTGTCACTGTGATCTGTTCTTGTCTGGTGTCCTCAGACAGCAGTTGTATACTCCCACTGTCTTTGGCCTACAGGGTTTGTCAACACTTATAGTTGTGCTGACTAGCTTCTGTCTGTGTCATACAAATGAGACATCGTAGCTTGAAAGTGTGTGAGCCCCTACCATTGCAATCCCTGCTGTAGTGAAATTGCAGCTGATGGGCCTCCCCGAATGATCGTTCACAAGAATCAATTCTGTGTCTAATTAACCCTCATCCCACCTAATGATGACTGGATTCGGCTAATTGGATAAATTCCTAATGTGGAGAACACCCTGCTCCTTCTCCTAAGACCTTTCATATTTTAGCAGATGATAAATTGCATAAAATTTCCCAGTTGCTAGCGCTCAGCATCAGGCACAAAAATCTGTGCGGCGAAGGTCAGATGAAGCAGATTATCAGATCCTGTCCACGTCTCGTCTGCTGAGGATGTAGAACAGTGCTCCTCAGCGCCTGTTGACATGACTTGACCTCATTTTGTATTTTTTTTCCCCCTTTTGCCTGCTCCCTCCTTGCCTCGGTGCTGACTGTGTTGATTGTGCTCCAGTACATGTTTTCGAGGCTATAAATGGGCTGGGTGGCTCAGACCTTTTAAGGCCATAAAAAAAGATACAAACAAAAACCTCTCATTCCCGAGAGAGTGCCGGCTTTTGAGGTTGTAAAGTGGGTTTGCAGATAAAACCTTCATTGAATCATATCTGCAAAAGTTACATTATTCTTAAGCCTCCTCAAGCAAGCCAGCGAGGCTATGAGTGTGTTTATGGTTGTGTTGTGCATGTATGATCAGTTGTTTTGCAGCTCCAGTATATAGTATTTGGCTCAGTCTATATCCACAGATGTGATTCCCCCATAGTAGCTTTCAATCATAGATAAACTTTAGCTGGGCTTTGATACTTGAACTACTGTTTTGTTTTCATCTGCTGTATGTGGACTACATAAAATGTCATCAGGTCCCGTGTGTATAGTCATAATTATAGTGGCATTTGAAACATGCGCGTCTCCCTGAAGAATCTCAGTCCATGAATTAGTCAAAATCACTTTGTTATGGAAGAATGCTCCAGACTGCTATCAATGTGGGTAGCAGTAAGAAACTCACAGGACAAATCCAGCACTAACATGCCATATATATGCACACATAGTGCAGGACAAGACTGTCTTGAGACTCAGCTTAATAAGCGCCGTTTCCAATGCATGAAGGATCAACTGCTCAAGTCCAAGACACGACGGCATCAGTCATGCTCCTGGCATCAGCTAATAACAGAAAACGTGATAGACTCCAGGTCAGCTTGATTAATTTTAGTCATTACAAGCTTAGCATATTCATTAGTAACATCAAGGTAACATCATTATGCGATGTTACAGTATCTGCCTGAGAAACAATTTGTCATTGATCAATTCCTCATTTCCAAAAAGAGTTGTGTCATCATTAGGGCTTCAGAATACCGTATGCCAAGTTTCAAATGAATTGAAAAGCTTTGAAGTAATTAGACCTGTGATGATTCTCTGAAAAACTGCAAGAGTTGATCAATATGATGAAAACACATCATCATTACATAGTGACGTAAATATCTCTGCCAAGTACATGCGATAAAATACTCACACAGTTTATATACAGAATGTGTGTGTATGTCTATACATGAAATTATTAGAATCAGAATTACTCATCTAGTTTATTGAGATGGCCTGCAAATGCGTTGCCATTATTTTGCCTCATAGCATTGTAATTTTGGAAAAAGACAAAAAAAAAAAAAAAACTTGCCCTTGGTGAGAATCTCTCCAGAGGGCAGTTAGTCATATCTGCCGTTGGCTTCAAAAGCCACTTCAAGCCAGACGCTAGAAAGTAAGAGGTGTTGAGCCGGAGTTTTTCAGCTCCTCCATTTTCCCAAAGAGGCATTTAGCAGCAGGTAGGATGTTGGGGAGGACTGCTTCACTTCAGCGAGGCAAGTGGTGCTTTCGGTAACAGGTGTCTTGGCTTTGTGTGGTCGCCTCGTGTCAACAGCAGGAGCATACTTCAGAGCATGATTGCACAGTGCACACCTGTCATATTTAGTCCCATTATCCTCCAGGCAAAGTGATAAACATAAGCCTACATGACACATTGTGGTGTTTGATGGTTTCTTGTTTACAGGGCAAGTTATACGTATAAATAATGTAAATAGTCCAGATATAGGGGCATTCTCCATGGTGCTGTCTCCACCATGTGATTGGCACTTTGTTTTTATAACAAAGAAAACAACAAGGAGGAGCTAATGCTTGTCTCCAATGGTGCCACAGGTTTAGCCAATCAGCTAACCTTGAGTAAACCTCAAGTCCCACTCGGGAGTTTTGCGGGGCCAATCTGAGAACTCGTTTAGGGACTGTAGATGTTCCTGAATGTGTCATTCACAGTCTGTGAAATTGAAGCACAAAAACTAGACGCACTATTCTGAGAATTCATTTCATTTATCCCTTCTCGCAGCCATTCAAAATACACGCATTCCTCCTCCGTTGCGTCGCATTGTGCAGCTACCATCTTATTGTCTTAAATTCCTGGGCTTATATAAGACCATAATCCCCCCTTACCTTGTTGTATCCCCATTTCATGCTGGTGTCGCATCAGCTCGGTCGAGTTTCCATCACTTGAAAGGAAAATAAGCAGTGGTACAGCAGCAGAGTGTTGAATGCAAGAGCACTGACATGATATCTGCCTGCTTTGCATCGCATTGTTT
This sequence comes from Karalla daura, assembly GCA_029224185.1. Classification (NCBI taxonomy): domain Eukaryota; kingdom Metazoa; phylum Chordata; class Actinopteri; order Chaetodontiformes; family Leiognathidae; genus Karalla; species Karalla daura. Next base: position 17,983,758 of record CM055201.1, read on the forward strand.
ACTGTTGGCTCAGCGCACGTTATAGAACATATTATGAGTGTAAACACAAACACCATCTTCTTCCAGTCAGGGGCTTTCTGAGAAAATAAATGTGACTAATAAGAGGGATTTTCATGTTTACATCTTAAGTCCAAACGTCGTTCCATCTCAACTGCCGGGCCCCCGTTAAATGACTGCTCCACTTAACTGCAGTTCGTCCCCATGTTCTGATGATCTGAGAGACTATCTGATCCAACTCTTTGAATTTCTGATTTTAATATCCGTGAGATAATCATCTGCCACTGACACTTCTTGGCCTGTTCCTGCATATTGGCTACGTTGTTTACTTTGGTTCTGTTCATCACTTTCCATAAATAGATGGTGAGAGCTATAGATGACATATCCTCTGCATAGGTTGGACACGCTTTGCCACTTGCTGACAGCCACTGCTACCCAGCTGATAGCAAATCCCCCATCACAGCTTTATTAAGCTGTGTCTTACTCAGTTTTAGTAATTCAGCATTTTGCTACCTGGTCTAAGACCGCTGCAGTGCTTCAGGTAGTGAGTGACATGCACAGAGTTACTGCATTTCATCACATCTCACATACTCTCATCCATGCAAATTGTTTCCTAATGAGTTGCCTGAATGAAGACATCAGTTTCAATCACTGTATTTTAGCTTCCTCCCAATTTCCGACAAAGTTCCTCTTGGATTAACTTTGCAAACCAGTGCGCAGGGAGATAAATCTCTGGTCATAGCCTAGAGGGCCAACAGCTGCTGGGCTGTGAAGCAGGTGCTGTAATGAATGCTGAGGATTGATACAAGCTGCATTCTCTGTATGTATACATGGCAGAAAGCAAACATGTCTGTTTCCATGGTGCTGTTTCTCACCCTGGTTGAAGATCGAGGGGAAAAAAAGGAAAAATGAGGCAGAGAGAGGGAAAAAAAAAAAAAGCATCAGACCAGCAGTTGGTGATGATGGTATTGGAGATGATCTCAACGAGAACCCTGCAGTGCCCCAGTCGGGAGCAGATGGCTGCCGAATGCCACTCCTGGTGCGGGCAGCAAAGGCATCGATGTGACTGGTCCGAAACAACTGGTGCCTATATAAAGTGGTCACCCTTCATTTCTGCTGATTGACTTTTGTTATTTTAACACTCAACCTAGTGCCTCTCAAGCAGCCTCTGACTAATTACTCCAGCAGCCATAATTAAAGCAAGAGCAACCTGGCGAGCTGCAGAGATTATATGAGGTCACACGAGTGATTAGGAGCATCACTGAAGCCGCGTATGGACTTGGTGTTCCAAAAAATTGGAAAAAGAGACCTTTGCGGTGGAGTGTCAAATCAAATTAACGTGCCTAACATGAAACGAATGATTCGTTGGTGAGTCAGCTACTGTCAGGTTAGGTAAAGTTATTAGCAACGCATTTGTTTGAAGCAGAGAGGAGGAGGAGGAGGAACACGGGAATCAAAGCGGTTGTTTTGCTGTTTTCTTTCACGCCTTTGCCAATCACTAAAAAAATCTCCCCAGACATGAAACACTATACATGAAGGCTGCAAAGGGTTGTTGATGTTGCTATATTTCCTCTTGCTCGTCTATCCAATCACCCTGAAGCCTTGTCTTTAGTAGGTCGCCTCACTTTTGTCGGAGGTTTGAAACTTTGCTGTGTTGCATTCTTCGCAGCCGTCCGTAGAATCTGGCACCTCTCAAACCATCTTAAAGCCATGAGATAATCTCTCTCTTGTTAAATCTTCTTTGCCTGCATTTCAGCTTTTCTCAAGTCACTTGATTGTAATCCATTGTCTTGCCCACGTGCGCATGTTGCTGCTTCAAAGGTTTTCACACACATTAAGACACGCCGGTCTATCGTTTAATCTGAGATGGTAGATAGAGACGTTGTCTGAAGTTTAGGTTTGCGTGTTACGCAAGTGGCTTGATAAATCTCGCATCGGTGCACGTTGCTTTGGTTTAACATCTTCTCGGGGCCTTTCTGTGGAAGTGTTATAGACTGCCAACTGTTTGGACTCGGGTCAACAGGGAGCCCGAGCCACATGAATTATGCATGGTGTCTGCTCGCAGGCATACAGCCCTGTCTGTGCTGCCACTGCACATGCAGCGCAGAGACACAGACTGAGTTACGGGGGATCATAGAGTACGGCGGCGGATAAGACAGATACACAGAAAGAGGGAGAGGGGCGACAACATAAGATGATAGCGAGTGCAGAGATTCATAATGTGCATGACAGTGGGGGTGGGCGCAATACTTTAAGGGTTGAGCTCACTTAAACTCCAAGAGGCTTCTCTCACACAACATGACTGGGGTTGCAGATAATTATTGTCCTTTAAGTTGAAGCTGTTTGATAATATGTCTCTTAGGATAGAAACTAGGAAGAATTCAAATGCTTTCAGCTTACCAACCACCGTCACTTTGGAGAAACACTTTTTTTGCTCAAAAGAAAACATGAAATAGTTAAGTAATTATGAAAGCTATAGATTTATGTCAGTCATCTGGCTAATTAAACTCACTGTGTTCGATAGGTTTGATAGGTTGATTAATTAATACAGTGAAATCTCACAACCCTCCCCAACAAGTTGAGGCAGATGGCTGCCCTCCCTGAACTCGATTCAAGGTTCAAGTTTTTCCCTCATTTGTCAAATCCGCTTGGTTCCAGTGTGTTTTATCTGTGGTTGTCTGTCTATTGAGATGAACTGACATTTTAAAGTTTGATTAAATGTAAAATTATTTTACTGACGCTTTGAGTCACCTTTATGCATGAGAATATGCACTTTTATGTCTGAATTTAATTTGTTTTATTGTTACTGGAAAAATAAATCTGTTTGTGACTACTGGGCAGACAAAACATTTGATAATGTGACCTTGGTTTCGTGGAAACTCAGAGGAACAAAACAATTAATCTGCTAATAAGAGAATAAGTGGATGCATCAAAAACGATCATTAGTCTGCAGTCCTCCACTGGCGCATGTCATCTCCTCCTCTCTCTGCTGCTCGTCTGTCTCTCGGGTCCGCTGTCAGCGACGCCTTGTCAATTAATCACGCAGATAGTTTCTATTTTATGTGTACAGCATTTCAAATTTATATCGGAGGTTCTCTCAAACAAAACAAAACAAAAAGGAAAAAAAACAATGGTGTGGAGGAAATGGAATTGGAATGGAATTTGGTGCGTGTTCCCAAGAGCACTGATTTATCACTTTTGACAAATTCGGCACTAAAGTTGTTTTTTTTACAGAAACAATGTTTCGGTTACTCCAGATAACCCAAAGACTTCACTGTTGGAGCTCTCATGGGATCTAAAATGTTGTTTTTCAGTGCTTTGACCACCACAAACAAAATTTCATTCACCCCCAGGCTGGGAGCTGACATCTCAGAACCTTGACACGTCGTCTCGGTTGCCACTTTAAAGGCACTCCTCGCTGAAACTAATGCAGTCTAATGCAGCAGCCCCGGCCATCTTCACGGAGGCTACAATACGCGGCTCATTGTCAGAGCTGTCTAACATTTTGTTCATCCAATGAGTGGGCAACCGTGTGCAAAACGGAAGCTATCTGCATGACTTAACACCAATGGGGATGAGAGGAAAAAAAAAACATCTCTCACTGAATTGTCAGGGAAGTGACCCTTTAAAACAGATGGGTAGAAAGCGAGGAAGTGGAATGAAGATATGGAAGACCAAAAACATCATAAATAATGAGGAGGAAGTGAAAGTTAAGTGAGATGCGGGGCTTGTCACAGAGTCGGAGGCTGACAGTGACAAGCAAGGGGGAGAAATATAGCAAACGGGAGGTGAGAAAGGTAGGGAGGAGTAGGTGAAAATACCACTGTGGGAGTGCCGGGACCGATCGACCATCTGGATGTGTGAGCTGACAGCTTGACGAGCTCCAAGTTCAGCGAAACATGGAGCAAATTCACCGAGTGAGGCCCCCCTCACCCCCCTCTTGGGATATGCAACACATTACGCAGGAAGCGTAATTAGAAAGGTGGGTGGTGGGGGGCCCACACGGAGCGTCACCATGAACAGAGCGGTCGAACAGAGATCAATGTCCTGCTCTCTAAATTAATGAGGCTAATGTTGATGTGACAGCCTCGTCACTGGTCATCTGTGGGGAATAGGACAAATTCCAGCGCGTGTGAACGGAGACGTGAAACAAGGTACAAGCTCATTAAATTACTGTGGCCAGCTACACACACACACACACACACACACACACAGAGCTTTAGCACAGAAAAATGATTGAGTATTTTAATTTGACCAATTCATGTTGCCCACCAATAAAGTCATTCTTTTTTTTTTTTATTATAAAACATACTGTTGAAAGTGAACAAAGAATACAGCTGCTTACTAAATATCAACAAATTCAAGGAAGGGTGGAAGGGTGGAGAGGTTGGTGGGGAGGGGTTACAATAGAAAATTGCCATTTTCCGGTGTAGAAAGATTAATGTTTGAAGGGTGAAACAAACAATTCACAACTCAACGCGTCTCGAGTATAATTAAGAACTCATAAGGGATGAAACACAAGCACACGCGGAATCGCGCGACATCTGCAGTCTCTTCGAGGGGTGGGTGGGCGGGCGTGGGGGAAGGTGTGCGGGGTGGTGGGGGGGGTTACTTGAAGTAAAAGTGAAGCATGTGTTCAACGTAAGTCGTAAAATGTAAGCAGTGCTCGAAGGTATCTTTCAGACGGCGCCTTCCTAATGAAGACCGTTGTTGCAAGATCGTTTTGTTCACAAGGACATACACATTACACACATTAAAAAAAGCCAATTCTGAAACTGAGCACTGCTTAGACACAGGGAGGTTGAGGCATCTTTTGACTTTTTTTTTTTGTCTTTTTCTTTTTTTGTTGTTTGTTCGAGAGAGCAAATCTTGGATCTGTTACAACCCATGGTTGGGAGAGCCAAAAGCCAAAAATGCTCTGTTTGGCTCTTTGGTATTTGGTGTTGAAAATGGCAGAAACACATATTCATAAAGTACAACATTAACAACATTATAATTTCAGAAAATTACAGATTACCCTTGGTAGTAATGTTTTTCCTTTTTTTTTCCCTCTTCAGCGTCTGATTGGCCTAACAGTCCTCCAAATTAGAGCCGAGGTTTGATTGCAATTACAAACTTATAAAAAACAAGTTTGAAAAACAAAGGAAACAAACAAAAACATCACCCAAGGGTCACTGGCTGGGAGTCAGTTTGTTTTTGTTTTTTCTTTTTTTTTGTTTTCCTCAAACTTTCCCCTCTATCTTCAAGGAAAAAAAAAAAAGATCTTCCAGCTGCCGACGCCACCAAATCCACCTGTTTCCTCTGTACTGAGGAGCAAACAGAAAATTCAGTGACTGCACATAATTTTCCGCTCCAGTGAGGCACATTTATACCATCCTAGCCTTTGATTAGTCATTAAAACAAAATAGAATTGAACGGTGATGACATGGATGCTTCCAGCGGAGTCAAAAATATGGAAACCCTCTTTAAATTATACACAACTGAGTCAACAGAGCGGTCACAGCAACTTTGTTCAGTGCATTTTCATTAGGGGATTCATCCAATTTACACTTTTTAAAGCCTCTTGAAAGTGTACACTCTTTTGCATCGGCCTTGTTATCCCCTCTCGAAGACAATAAGCTATTATAGTCTATACAGTAAGCTCCCGGGTTGGTAATAACCGCCCATTAGTCTTCTTCCGAGGCTCTGCTATTCACCTGTGAATTTCCACAAGTGTCAGTACTTGAGCGGTGATGAAGCAGAATGGAGTGCAGCAAAGCTGATGGCCGAGGAACGCGGCACAAGAAAAAAAAAATCATTAGAAAATCTTCAAAAAATGAAAGAAAAAAGGAAAAAATAACACGGTGCTGCGTCCTTCCTCTTTGTCTTGGTCAGTAGCGTTCTCCTGGGCTCCGTTTTAAAAGTAGCTTCAGAGGTGAGTCATGAGAGCAGAATCTCAATCGTTCGTCCGCGTTCTGTCTCTTTCTTGTATCCCTGTTTCAACATATGGTTTGCTGCAACCGCCCAAAGCAGTTCCTGTTTGGAGGGGGGGTTAATGGATGGTGGGCAAATCTCCCAACCAGGCACCAGGTAGGGGACGTGGACACGTGTACTCATTCTGCAAAGACAGATAAAAAAAAAAGAGAGAGACAATAAAGTTAAGACCATTTAACAGCTGGTCTGTGCCAGTTACAGAGGTGGTGGTTACAATGTAAAGTTAATTACAGTGCCCAGTGATTTGATAACAGCACAATGGGGCTGTGACAGTGCCAGCAAAGCAAATTAGGGTAAGCAATTAAGCAGATGATGAAATCCCATGTGCTTAGATAGCTTAAAAGGCCGCAGTGACTTCCCCTAATGCTTGACAGAGTTTAAATGAAGGCCCAGCACAGGCTAGGCAGCTCTTACAAGTGTTCTTTCTGAAAATGTCAATTAAAATCTGAAATAATTTAATTAAACTGAAACAAATTGTCTTCAATTGAATCCTCTTTGCCACTCGCTGGCCTCGCAACACGTGGGTTGTGGGTTCGAGTCCCAGGTGTTTCTGTGTGGGTTTTCTCCAGAAGGGAAAAGAGAAACAAGAACTGGTTCATTTTCAGAACTCGCATGCAATGGATGGATTCCTCAGAACCGTATGCATACCTGCTCAGTGATTCTGCTTATCATGTTTATGAGTGCAATTCGTACAGAATGGTTATCTGTCTGGATCTGTCTACTTCGTTGACGTTAGCACCATTTCATTGTGTAAACTCTCACTTTTTATGAACGATCTCCGATGTCATCCTCAAGAATTCTTTGTGTGTTTTATGTCAGTTGAGGTTCTTGTGTCGAGTTGAATGCAAATGAGCTCTGCAACTCTTGCAAACTCTTGCACAATGTAGCAGTGCCTGTGCCGTATCTTGTAAAGAGTTAATGGAAAAAAAAACACTTGTGTGCTTATTCCCATATATCTCAATGCAAATCGATAAAGGAAGCTATAAAGAATCAATTGATAAGCAATATCAATGATGGGATCAGAATCACTAAATTCTTATCAATTCCCGTCCATCTCTGCGCTGTATTCCCTGTCTTTGTTCCATCTGAGCTGGGCATCAGCCGACCCCCTTGACACTAGTGGATGTAAAGTGGGTTACATGATGGATGGACGGATGGAAGAATCCTCTTACCTCAACATTTTTTTATGCTGCGTTGTTGAATGTTATTGAATTGATAAATTCAATTACCCTGTAACATTGACTGGCAATCGCACAGCTAAGATAACAGACTATAAACATTGCTTTAATGTATGCAGCTTATTTACATAAAAAAGGCCATATTCGACTAATTCTTTAAAAATGCTGCTGTTAAATTTGTGCTGTCTCATAGATGCCTCTGTGCCTAAAAGTCAATTTAATGGACATGTAAAGAAACACATGCGTACACTTTCAACAAACTTCTAATACAATGTGTGGTTACTATTCAATATCATGTATAAAATACATCTAGTTGAAATAAACAGGCTGGTTCCCATCACATAGCCCATTTGTATCACTATAAATTAGGAATCATGACAAGTGAATGATTCGGGACCTTTAAATGTCAGGCCTTTCCCACAGGTCAAGTCAAGCTTGTTGAGATGTTGCAAATTAGTGAGAGATTTTGACATTTCGCACTCATTTAAGAGTCACAAGCTCTGGAATTGATCTCAACACTGGAGGAGGCCGAGACACAGTCCAAGAATGGTTCAAAGCATTTTTGTACTCAATAAACCCCTTTTTTTAGAAACTTTAACCTTTAAAAGAAGCTATTCTGCAGGTAAATCCACAATCCCTTAACATCACAAATGCTGCAAGTTTTGCCGGGGTAAGCAATTTCTAATGCTTTCAGTATCTGCACAAAATTACCCTGGCTCAAGTTTTTTTGCTGCTCAAGCTGAGATTGTTGTCAGCGTGAAGCAGATCTCGGTAACATAAGGCGCCGACGAGTATGCCCTGAGCAGAACTTTTATTTAAACGTTATCAAACAGGCTGATAAGTCTTCACTCAGCTCTTTATCTACCTCTCAGGTGGATGGAAGTGAAGTGAAGACAGCCGTGCCAATTGTCATACCTCAGACAATTTCAACACGGCGCGAAAAACAGAAGCGAGAACTCCCGACGTGTGGCTCAATGTGAACTATGAAACAAGCGAACACACACACACAGACACACATTGACACTGACACACACAACCCCAACAGGCAGACACACACACACACACCTGTGATGACAGGGGAGAAGGCATGGGACATATGTAATAGGGAATGAAATGAGCTGATCATCCGCTCACATCATCCTTCTCATTACACAGGATAATCATTACTGTAAACATCTTTTGGCCCATCGCAACGGCTAATGAATCATGTGCTGCCCGTCAGTCTTTTTAACTTCATCTCTAAAAGAAAAAAACAAAACAAAACAGATGTTTTGCTTTTGGCAGATGCCTGCCAAAAGCACCTGTCCTCACCAGAGAATCATTATTACTCAGCTACTTAAGTGTATTACCCAGTTGTTATTCGGTTACAGTATGTTTCTTCATAAAAGTAACCTAGAGCAGTTGCATAATGTTACATTCCATTACCTTCCATATTATAAAAAATCCTCTTAAAAGCAGCTTGTCTCTGCTGCTCTCAGCTTCAGCATATGCTGCTTTTGGACCGTTCGATTATTGTGATGTTTGAGCATGATGACATGTTATAAGATGCAAGATATTCATAACAGCGTCTGCAAGACATTAGATATGTGCACATTGTGGTTCCTCTGTGGTTGCTTTGCAGAAGCTTAATCAATCCGTTAGAAATCAGTGGAGTGACAAGGCACCAATTTGGAGGTAATTGCAGCTGTGTCTTTTTTTTTTTTCACACGTGAATCTCAGTGGTGTTCTTCACACTCTGCCTGAGAGGCTGTGGGAGTGCATCGCTCATAAGACAGTGGTCACAAAGCCAACCACTGTGCTGCTCATTATGCTTTATTTCATGATAACAAGAGCAAAGGCCGTAATTTTCACAAAGAGCAAAAGCTTAACTCATTTTTCTTTTTCTTGTTTGTTTCTTTTTTCATTTTCTTTTGCTGTCACAAGGCATTATCTATTCAGTTCAGTGCAACACAAAAGTTGTTTTCTTCTGCAGACACAGACGTTGGAGCTGCTATTTGTAAAAACTCATCATGAGCCATCAACGTGATTTTCTTCAAATGTTTGGACTGTAATTCACCCTGCTGCTCACACCGCCTTGAGCAATTTGAGGCGTCACAGCTATTAGTGTTTTGATGTCTCTCTGTTGTAACTGAGCTTCTTACATCAAGTTGCATTAAAGGAATCAATGGCAATGGATGTATTTGTCACAGGACTGTGGGACTCTTTCTGCTGCTTTCAATACTGACTAGATCAATGATGAAGACAAAAATATCAATTTTACTGTGCAGGCGTCTGTCTCCACGGACGTGTTTCACTTTTGGCCTCTCGCTGAAGTGCAACTTATGTGGGTTGAGAAAAAAAAAGAAAAAGAAAAGGAAAGGTCTGTGTTGCCACTTCTCCAGCGGTGCTCTGGAGCTCATCCTGATCTTTAACATCAAGGCAACATTTGCGATGCATTTGAAGGACCAATTGTCCTTGACCTATTGCAGCAGCCTCTGAAAACGCTCCTGCCACTTGTGTTAACAGTTCAAATGTAGTAGATCACTGAAAGCCAAGGATTTCATGTAAGTGGGAGTTCCAACTAGCTGGCGAGGGTGCCAGATGAACTTGGCAAACATCATGACCAGGGGTCCTTCCTTCCCACAAATGTAGGATGGCAGTGTCTAGAAGAATAGCTGCTGGCTGTTTTTAATAGTGTTCAAGTCTCAGATTTCCTGTTAGGCTTTGCCCCTGGCCGCAAAGATTCTCCTTCTGCCTCAGACCACATCAAATTTTTTGGCAGCAGATACTCCGGGCTAATGTCATATCCAAAGACAAACCAGAAGTGACAAGATGCATCCTGAAAATTTGAGTCTGATTTCTACTTTTTTTACATATATATATATATTTGTTCTCACTGAGGTAAGTATCTAAAGCTACACAAGAAGTGGAGATTTGAAAAAAAAAATGAAAAAACAACTTTAGTTTCAGGCCTAGATTAACTCCCTTCCAGCATACTGTACAAGCAGAATAGAGATCATCAGAGTCCAACCTTGAATGTGCAGCACTCACAAAAGGTGGTGTCTGAATGCAGAAAAACACACTGTTAAGAGTTTCAAAGCAGTCACGAGTCATGTTTCTCTCACAAACACAAACAAATACCATGCATATCAAGGCTGACTGTAGACTCTAAATTGCCCCTTTTAGAATGAAAAAGAATGGTGTGTGTTTGTGTCCTATGATGGACGAGTGACCTGTCCCGGATGTGATTGCTCAATGTGTGCTGGACACAAAGTAGCCTCCAGTGTACCCCCATAACACCACCTGTGAGAGATAATGGATGGATTCACATTCAGTCATACCGCTCCCATTACTGCTGAGAATCGCACCGATATAAACCAGACTTGATAACATTCAATGCGCATCACTGCAGAAATTCGTGGATAAGAAATGAATGGTGCTTTCTTTTCTCAATCTGATCAGCCAGAAATTCAGAATATGGTTGGATTGCTAGATATGTTAGATATCTATGGTCCCTACAGGTGTGTTTCCGTTTCGGTTCTTCGCAAAACAAAAGTGGTATTTCTACATTTTTGACTGTGGGTGTTTCATCTGAAGGGTGCTTTGCACAGCTCATAGGTTTTATGCACTTATAGTCATCATGGATATGCACCATGTAATAATCCAACATGTTTTTTTTTTTTACAGTTGAGCTTGTGTGAATGACGGGTCTATTACTGTATTTCATATTTGATTTTGTTTCCTCTGTGTTGTTTATGTTGGTTCATATTTAATTAGCTTGCAGTGGCATCATTGCCAGTCTGCTCTGCTTGACAGTCAACATGCCATTCTACAGAGATAATCAAGTCAAAGGAGTCAAATAATTACCTTAGTTCAAGTCAGATACCTGGTCATAAGTTCATAGAAGGCACACAATTTAGGTTACTGTGTGCAAGCATTGCTTCTCATGCATGATACATGACGCCTGCTGTTCTACGGGGGCAAACAGCTGTACCACAGCAGGCAGAAGGCACGAGAGTAAGACAACATAATGGTGTGACTATATCGTTTCTCTGTCAAAAAAAAAACAACATTCAAACAAACTAATCTTATCACGTATACTCAGTTAATTTGAGCAGATTGGTCCTCGCGGCTTTGCTGAAATCCTTGTCAGAATAGCACTAATGATCACAATTAGAGGGCACATAATTAGAACTTTGTCTCCCTCACTATGAAAAAATTCCAAAGCTTATTCTTTTCAAGAACCCAGGTTACAAGTCCTGAGCTGTCCCTCCTTCCATCCACCCCCTAGAAGGCCTTTATGTGTTTTTAATCAGGCTACAGTAATTAGCAGGGATACAAACATGATGTAATTAGTCTGCTCTCGGTCAGGACAGCTGGAAGTAACACAGACATATGCCAGCCACTCTCAAAGGGATCAGAAGCCTCTTACTCCACTCAGGGCTCCAATTACCCTGTTCCATCTCCCCACCCCGTTGACTCCATTCGTGTGAAGTTGCCTGTTCCCATCTTTCCCCAAAGACTGAGAAAAGAGCGGCAGGCAAATGACTGAATGTGCCAGTTCTTTGTGAATAGTAAAGCCAATGACTCAACTCTGAAGCCACAACAAGATCTGCGTGTGAGCTGCTCCTCTGTTGTTTATGCATCATGTCCATCATGTTTAGAGGGAGATGAGGATGGATGCATAGATATACAACCTACATTTGCATGCATTTGCCACCAAATGAGATCTTCTCGCCGGCAGGGCTAATCTTCACTTAGGATACAAAATGCTGTGTATTAACGCACAACAACGCGGCTTATTTCCGCTTAAATAAAAACAACAATTATACTAGGACAGTCTTCCCGAGGAACTGATGCCTGTATAAGCTCTTGATCTCTCCAAACACAGATCTTCAGACTTTCTTTTAAGCTCTCGCTCCCTCTCTCTCTTTCTCTCTCTCTCTGTCAGACAAACACTTCCAACCATCCTCTGATTAATGAAGACCAAGTGATACTTCTTTCCTAATAAAATGTCGAGCTGATTCTTTCTTGGTTTTATTTTTCTAAGTTTCAGTAACTGGTAATAGAAGATGGCAGGGTATACGCCGCTGTGAACAATGATGTCCATGCATGTCTGCAGAGGTCAGTTTGTCATAATGGGATCCTGTCTTTTGTTTAAAAAAATAAAAAAACACTGTTCAGTGGAAGGTAAAAAGCAGGTCTGACATAAATCATTAATTAAAGGGTTCTAATTTTGTTCTCAGCCAGGTCGGAACTGTCGAGAACCATTATCAGGACGAAGAAATGAAAATATCCTTCTATGACAAAAACACATTTTAATCGTCGTTAGCATGTATGTGCAAAGCATACATTTGTTTTATTCCTCATCATTTTCAATGCAAAAATGCATTCCTCCATCACCTGTGAAACACATCAATATTATACGTACTCGAAATAATGACAGCGCAAGATGTATGACTGAAGTATATAAATCCCGACAGCGAGGGCAATATTTTGCCTCCAGTCACACATTATGACTTAGATTGAAAATGCACTCTTTGCCAAGGCAGCATTCAGGCATCAGCAGGACACCAAGAAAAGGGGAACAGATGGTGGGCGCGCCGTATGGATAAAACACCACAAATACATCATTACAATCCGCATAATTACTAGATGGGCAGTCAACGGGGGCCGAGCACATTTATTCACGGGCACTTTGTGTAATTATTGAACACTTCATCGTGATGCTATCATCCTCAAATCTGAATTGAAATAACAACAAATGTGGGACTAGAGCAATATTAATTGGACAGAGGGAGTTATCTTGAGAAGGAGCAGCAGGCCAGCGTGGTGAAAAAGAGAAAGGGAGAGAGAAACAGAGTTAGCATGTCACCTTCTAGGGGTTGTCCGTCTTTTCAAAATCTATATAATAACTATTAGTAGACTATCTAATGACCATGATATTGGAGGGAAAGCTGAAAAAAAGGGTGAGTGTTTCGACTACCTGTACCTGGCCCTTCAAATGAAAAGCCCTCTAGCCTTTCATACATGTTCAGTCACACAGATGCTACCTTGATTTTGTCTAGACATGCCTCCAAATGTGTTTTATCGACCGCTCTACTAAAGCTGGCTTGATTGTTTGGGGCAGCCCTGCGGCTTTTTAAATTGTAAATTTGACTCCAGCCCAAGCTTAACAGGGCTTCACTGTGTTTACCTTCTGCATGATCCCTGTCTCTAAAGACACAATTTTATTAGAGGATGCAGACTCATATTTAAGGGGCCAGTCAGAGTGAGATATCCAATAAAAACGTGATTTCAAGTTATGCAGACTGTGTGTATGTATGTGTGCGTGTAAGCTGAAGATCTAAACTGTGGTCGAAAGGTAGAGCTTCAGACATCTCCCGGAGGAAATCTGATCCGCTTACTCGAGTCGCTGCTGGGAGCAAACCGAGCATGTCTCTGATGAAATGTCGCAGTGTGCACACACGTTTATGTAAGTGCACGCACATGCAAGTTTGTCTGTGCCTGAGCGTCATGATTTATGATGATTGTGATTTATGCAGGTGATGGATGACCACATTAGCAGCAGAATATCCCCCCCATACCCCCCCAAAGTCTCTTGTTGTATATATCATGTGGTGTGCCGCACTTTCACTTTCAGGTCTGGAAGAAGAAGAAAAAAAATACATAAATAAATATAATAAGTAAGAAAGTATCTAAGGGATGATGTTTTCCCATAAAAGTCAAGTGAAGTCATCATATATCAGCAGTATATATGATAGATGTTATCGGGAGTGTTATATAACTAAACTTTGATCTTGCTCTTCTGCAATAAATATCACAAAATACAAATTTTCCTGTCTTTGAAATTGTGCTGCTATGCAATGTAACTGTGCCCAGAAAGCGTTTTTTTTTTTTTAAAGAACTAAGTTTCATGACAAATCTCAATTATTTTTATTAATTATCTGTTTTTAAAAGTGAATACACTGAAACTACAAGAGGACAGAATAGAGTTCATAGACAGCAAAGTATTAAGAGGATCTGTTCCAACTGAAACCCACAGGCTCACCTCGCTCCACTGTTCGCCACCTCAGTTCCATTATTACAGCCACAAAGAGCACATAAGTTCACTCTCTCTTCTCTCTCTCTCTCTCTCTCCCTCTCTCTCTCTCTCTCTCTCTCTCACAACCGAACATGTCAACTCTGCCTCATCTCACCATAATCTGTGTGGGTAAAAGCAACCTAATCTTCAGTTTTGGCCACGATTTCCTTTGCTTCCACCCTACAGTTCTGTTAAAGCAACTTACTGTTGCTTATCAGTATAATTTTCCATAATGAAAAAAAAAAAAACCTGGAGCAATAAATAATATAATACATCATGAATAAATGAAAAAAAGGAAAATTTGAACATGTCATCTATTTTAGTCTTGGCCTGATATGTGGCCAGGAACACATCCAAACCGACAAGTTTTCTGACAGCACTGATGGCAGTGTAGCAATGGGCTGGACCCAAAGCAACAACGATGATATGGTCTGCTTGAGAGAGCCGGGGGGAAACTTTGGTGCGAAGCCAACCACCTCCCTCTAAATGAATGAAAAACTGAGGTAAGACAAAAGACACTTTCTTGATCACACTGCATGGATGTTTACAGTGGCACAGCAGTGAAGGCAATAGGGATATTCAGTATAAAAGAGCAAAAAGCAAGAGAAGAAAAGAAAGGTAAACAGCCAAAGTTAGGAATGCACAACAACCGGCATCAAAATAAAGTAAATTTGTTAATTACCAAGTGAGGCTGGTTACTGCACAGGAGTCATAGGCTACCTTATGCAGGTGAAAACAGTCCGAAATGAGCCGTTATGGTGGGGTTTGTTACAGTTCGATAGCTTGCAGGGTCTTTTGTTTGAAATAATGTATCTCTGGTGGAATGAAGTGTCTTGAAATGTATATTCCCCCAAAGACGTGGTTCTTTTTGAAATAAAACATCTTTCACAATGATAACTTCATCTTAAATCTTTTTGTGCCAAATGACAGCCGGCTCAGTACCGGGCTGTGGCCCACTGGCCTGGTTGGACAAGGAGGATTGCGATGGGGTTATACTAGTAGTGGTCCACAATTTTGATAGAACTTTTTTTAACTGTCAAAGCACAGGTTTGATGCATTGTTCCTGTAGAATTAGAGAGTATTAAATTGGCAGTGTTTTGTTTAAGTTCTGCATTTGGCTTTTATTTATTAACATGATAAACATATTGACATGTACCCATGTATCATGTAACCAATTAGTTGTGTCTTTTCACCATTTTAAACATTTTATATCAATGCTTCAATATACAGTACCAATAACTGATCACAGAGTGAATTTTTCAGATCTTCTCTGAGCACAGAGGCAGGGTTTGGAGGACCCACGATACCTCTGCGTCATGTGCAGCTGGTGAAGCTGTCACTGAAGGGGCTCCGCAACACTTGTGTGGAATGTCATCCCGCAGCATCCACATCTCTCTCATTAACTCTGTCGGTGTGCAGGGCCATCACTGTGTAGACCTGGCCTCCTTAACCGGTCTGTGAAGCCTTCTCTTATCAGTGGCTGAGATGTCACTACTCAAACAGACCCCCCACTAAAGGTGGCCTGTGCAAACACTCTGTCAAAGGAAAAAAGTCCTCAGCAGTGGCACTTGCACTCTAGAGTACACAGGTCTCTACGAGGAGATGCAATCTGTTCTGGACTTACATATTGTATGTTTTACTTTGCTCGAGTGCAAGAAATAACATCTTGTATGGCTTCACATCATTTCATCTGAATCGTCTGCTGTGAAGAGATTACTTGGCCTTGTATATTTTCATTCTGTGGCAGTAGCATTGTGAATACACAATGATTTAAATTAAGTAAAGTATCCCATTGATTTGTTTTGTCTGTGACCTCAACCTTTTGTATTATGTAGAAATACAGTGACAGATTCAGAAAATATTCAACCTCGTACTGAGTGCTCCCTCTAATCATTTTTCAACAAGGCAAAAAACTGCTTCAAGAACAGTATATTCTCTAGAAAAGCTATTGAACATCCTCACTTTACTTGACATATGTAGTCACTAGGGCTCAGCAATATGGACCGCGAGTATTTTTTTACATGAATGGTGAATGGTTTTTTCCCGAAGCTACATTTTCCCAACTATTTCCGAGCCTTTATCACATCTCGTCCATGTGACATTTCACACTCATCTGCACAACCCAACTGTATAACGAAAACATTTAAGGACACACATTCAGATATTTCCCGAAGTTGACTGCTAACCAAACTGGATACATTGCTCAGCCCTAGTACTCACAAAGAAAACTTTTCTATCTGAATAATGCTCTTTTTTAAACACACACATGATTAATCATTGTTGCAATGCTGCCATGCAGAAATTTCCTATTGCTGACTTTTATTTTTACACAGGAAATTAAACTATTATGAATATGACAGACTGCAATGACCCAGTAACACAATAATAACTTATTGAGGACAAGGAAAGTCACCCTAAATTAGAGTTCATGTGTATTATTTCTGCGGTCAGTCACAGTTCCATTAATCACTGCTTTATGAGCATGAATAACTCATTCCCATAGCCACACAAGGGAGCGGACAGTGAGCAGCTGCAAGCCATTTCAGTGTGTGTTCAGTCTGAAAAAAACATCTTTGAAGCCATTGCAATGTCAGAAAATTTCACTGATTCTTGGATTTGTCCTTTTCCTCTTGACACTGCATACAAAGTCAGTTATATGGGCCCAAATCTTTAACTTTCTTTAACATACTTATTGAAATTCAGTTCAGGCCTGTCTTGGTCTAATATAATACCATGCATTTTAATATGATTAAGTGTGATAGAATCATTGTAAACACTTTTACTATTCCATTATTCCTACTGGACAGCAGTTTGGCCACTGGTTGCTGGAGGAGCCTTTGGCATCAATACGAAAGAAAGACATAAATTAAAATGGACTCAATGTTATGATCATGATAAAAACCTTTTTAGATGATAGATTACATTGCGTTTGGGAAGATATTGGTATAGTCTCCTTTGAAAGTTGAGCAGGAAATCAATCATCTCAAATTAAGCCTTTCAAAGGGGCCATTGTTTACGTATAATGCTATGCTGCTGCGGTTTATATGCTGTATACGCGGCGTCTTTAGGAATTGATTCTGACCACAGGGAGCTGTTGCGGAGTGCAAATACGATGAATTGATGACTTTTCGATGGCACTGTTACAGCTGGCTTTAAATGAAGCAAACAAGATCCTGTAGAAAAAGGCGGCTCATTTCTGAAAATAAAAATCCCTTCTGTTTTAATTAGTAAGACACAAGCAATCAGATTCAGTGGCTGTGTTAACTCTGTATTTACAGAGAACTTACTTTCCCTGCTGATTCACTTCAACATATGGATAACTTTTTTGGACGCTGCTAGCAGTCAATATAGAAACTTGTGCAGTCATTATTTCGCCACAGTTGTGGGCGCTTCAGTTGGCATAATATTAAACTCGCTAGAGCCTCATAAATTTGTCACAGTGTAAAATTAGCTAATCAGTTGGACACACCATCCCCCCTGTTTGCCATGTGAGAAATTAGGCTACCAAGTTCTTTCAAGGAGGTGGCACAATTTTGGTTATACACTGATATTGAGTTTTAGGTTCAAGCAACTTTAAAACAAGTAGACGTTATTGTCTTACTTACATAAATATACATTTTTACAGTTGCATAAATAAACCCTAGCCAAAACATTTATATATTCAGACAAGTCTAGCTATGCTGCTGGAGCTCAGCAAGGCTGTTTCATAGGACAGTTGCCCCGATATTCAACCACAAAAGGAAAACTGATGTGTTAACCAAAGTGCATCAGACTCCACTAGGTTTGGTGACAATATGCCCCATGGCAGCTTGTTAGTACTGGGATTTTTTCTGGTTGAACTATCACATCACAGGAAAAAAAATTAAAAAAAAGACAGAAAAATTGAACTGGTGGCATATTGGCACCATGTCGAGCAGTGAATTGGACAACTTCATGCTTCTGTGCATTCCATTTGTGCTCTGTGTCTCACATTTTTAGTGAATCTGATGCAAGCTATCCCTTGTGGATATGACGTTATCTGAAGGCAGTCAACACTGCCGTATGGTGCGGCTTCTGTTAATTCCAGGTCATAGCCTTGGTTGGGAACCGTGGTGCATATGCAGAGCCCCAAGGCCAGATTGTGTCTAATTATGCATATAGAGTAGTTCAATTTCCAAGCCTCAAAATCTAGGTGTGCTCGAAAAATCCAATTTTGCCTGATTTCAATCAGACCCACATATTAGGATGTAACAAGTTTTATCTTGTCAACATTAGCTGACTGATTATCACTGATGTACAGTCACTTAGGTGGATTGAATGATTAATCTCAATGAAAGGCATCTTAATACGAGTAATCTCTGGGATTATGTTTGGTTTGGTGAAAAAAGGCCAAAAACTGTCATGATTTAATTTGTTTTGGTTTTCTTTCAGACATCTTAGGATGTCTGAGACTGGTATACAGCTACTGTAGGTAGTCTTCTGCCAGATTTCATATTTGCACTCCTCATCACAAGTGTTGCTAAAACTGAAGGTCCAAACAAGAAAATCATCACCACCAACATGAATTTTCTTGTGATAACGGTAGCTGAAATAATCTTGAAAGCACACTAAAATGTGTTTCATTAAAAGTAAAAACAGAAGTGCAGTGTGCTGTAGAGTATATTTAGCATCACATAATTAACTAATGATGACGTTACTGAAGTGCAGATGTTATTCGTCTTTGTGTAGATAACAACCAAAGTTGTTCAGGACGTAATTACCTCCTATAGACTACCGTAGAAAAGACCTTTCATTTGCATGTATTGTGGGAAAACTGATTAATTGTTTTCGCACATATTTGCAAGGTGCCAAACGGAGACATGCGAATGTGCCTCGGTTATTAAGTCTTGCCTTCATTGCATTCCGGATGCGCTGCAACTAAAATGATTGGTGTAATGGGGCCACAATGTCAAATTTGTACCTATTCACGCCACAATTCCTATTCCAAACAACAGCGTGCATCTACTCATCTCATTCAAGCAATCTTATGATTCTTTTGGCACTTGTTGAAAGAGGGTGGAATGCACAAGATTCTTTGTATCAATCAATATATATATATGTGTGTGTGTGTGTGTGTATATATATATATATATATATATATATGGGAGACAATCGGATAGAGACATCATAAAACTCACATTCTGAGACATAATTATTTTCTGCAGCGTTGTGGCTTTACACCTTATTAATTCAACAAAACCCTGGCACAGTTCTAAATGTAGGTTATTGGGCTTCTAGAATAAGGCCCCCCAAAAACAAACATTTTTAATCAAGTTACGTTCATTTGTTTTCCTTCTATTTTTGGCATACTTAATTATTTTGCTTAGCTTCAGACAGTCTAGAGACCTAGTCATCAAGAGGCAGTAGCCATAACCAAGGGCTATTATTCTTAAAGACGTCACAAAGCAAAGTCTTTCTTTGTTCCATCCATTTAATATCTTACCCACTTTGCAGCTTAACAGTGTTGTAGGGGTCTACTGCAACCTATCCCAGTGCATATAAGGTGAAGACAGGGAGTACACCCTGGAAAGATAACCACACACACACACTAATTACTCTCACCCTCACACCAATCTCCAATCCACCTTAATGGATCTTTACAGACAACAGCTGCAAGAAGCAAATGATTAACCGATGAATAACGGAATAATAATGGATGATATAATGAACAATCAAAAAGGACAACTGAAAAGACAAAATATAAAGCATTAGACCCTATCTTGGTCTTACATCACTTATAAACCGAACAATGACTCGATTAATCAAGAGAACAATCACCAAATTGCCTACGGAAATAAACACTAGTTGCAGCTCTATTCTGGGCTCTTGGATGAAAGTACCGGAAAAAAATGAGAACTATGGAGTCACACCGAGGACCCTCTCGCTGTGAGGCGTCATCTGTAACTGCTCATCCACCGCATCACCCGATTAAGTATTCCTCATGCAATTCTTATTCACATAATACAAAATCAGATTTGACTTTCTAATATAATGACACTTGAGCTTAAACAACTCTCAAATAGCCGCAGGAGGCATCCTTTTCTTTCCCCCTCCCCCTCCCACTGGAGTGGCTGTTGACACCTGCCAGAGGCTGCAATTGTGCAATTAGTAACTCTACTGCAGCTACCAGCGACAGTGTTATACTCATCCAAAAATAAATAGCAGGAGTAATGTGACATTTAAAAGAAAATGGGATGGAAATGACAGAATCATGATGCAATACCTTGAACTTTTCTGACACCTTTTTCACAAGAACGATCGGAACATCAACTAAACCCAATTAATTAGGAAAAGGTCTTAGACAAAGGGGATGTTAAGTGCTTGATGAGTGATCCTGTTAATAAAATAAATGTCAATAGCAGCATTGACAGTACATGGTACACACTGACTAAATGTAAAGATAACAAAAAAATTGCCAGGACATGTCAGAGAAAGGGCAGTTCTGCTTGTCCAGCACTACTCTCAGCAAATGATCTGAGAAAGTCACCTGAAACCTGATTTGAATGTGACTGTCATTTCAGTGGAAGTGTTAGCAATTAATTACCTTGTGTGTATTCAGGTGGGGTGACGTTTTGAAGAATTCATTAGCTTTCAAAAAAGGTAAAATAATAGAGGAATCCAAAAGTTAAATTAGGAAAATATCACTCAACCTGACTCAATAAAGGCTAATTAATGGCGATAAATTATATATATATATATATACACACACACACACACACACACACACACACACACACATACATATATAAAAAACCACCACTTCACTCTACTCTAAGACAAATTTGATACTGCAAAGTCATCTGAAATATTGGTATTTTTACATAGTAATTTTGTTTTAGGGGGTCACAAAAATAGTAGGTCAATATGAAATGGCAAGTCTGATGTGTGGATCTTTGTGGATTAATTAAGAAGTTGAAGCATAATCATAATTTTCTTTGCAGCTGAGGAAAATCATAATATACAAATGATGTCTCTAACTACAGTACTTCTGTACTTTTCATGTTCTGCATTTGATAATACAACTCTTTTGATTAAAATACATGAAAGTTGTAAAACTAAGGCCTTCTGATTCGTAAAAAAAAAGAAAATAAAAGAACCGCTTCACATTTCCTAAGTAACAAAGCACAAATGAACACTCGAACTGATGGTAACCCCACAGAGTGGCCTCGGTGGGCGAATGTTATTGCAGCCTGATTCGGGTGAGTAAAGGCTGTCAGTCCGTTACTCTCTGTGTCATCCTGAAAACTGCTCTTAAATAATTCATTAACATTCGTAAAGGTTCCAATAAAATTAAAATTCATGTTATCTGAAGAACAAAAAACCTAACTCAGATTCAGTACGAGTCAACATTTCAACAAAAAGCTACTTGCTGCAACAAAGATCACAGCAGGAGAGAATGTGGTAGTTTTAGGCTTGTATTACTGACACTCTGATAAGACAAGCAAAATTACAGCCTTGGAAATTAAAAACAAAGAATCGACATGTAGACAATCAAGGCTTGATTGTTCATGTGTACGTTTCTTTTTTTGTTTTTTTTCCCTTTACTTAAGGTTTTCTTTCAGTTTGGACAAACTGGCCATCCTTGTAAACATACTAACGGTGCTGCAGCAGGTGATTTCACAGCACCTTCTGCCTGACTGCGCATTATCCACCTGCCCCATCATCACATAAAGAGCGACTGGAGTTGTGTGGAGGTGGCTTCCAGCTGATTTCCCAAAGGCTTTTATTTTCCTTTGTGCAAACCAACAATATTGGCTAAACCATTACCAACAGTTCATTGTGCAGCAAAACCCTCAAAGCCTCCTTCAATCACCCATTTCCATTTTTATGGTGAATGTTTTTGTGACATACAGGCCCACAATGCCACACCATTGGAGTGTGACATATCCATGGCTAATTCTGCTATTTCTAATTCTGATATAACAGCCCAAATAACTGTATGTCCAACCAGGTTTTACTGCTGTGGCATCTGCAATATACACAATATGTATTACAGTAACTTCCATCCTTTGTATGGTGTATGGTGAAATGTGACTATGCCAGAGAAAAAAAATATACTGCCAAGGAAAGGTTTTTGGAAATAACTGAATTTAAGGACCCAAACTGGTATTCAGGTGTGGATCTTTGACCCAAATGGATAGAAAACTACCCAATTTTGGCTTTCTGAGTTTTTGGGTGGATAGATTCTGAACCATTATCCAGTAAGTCATGGTTAGTGTGCTTGATTTACATATACATATGTATTTATGTGCATTTGTTGCTATTTTGTGCAATGTTATTTTAACTCTGCCCATCACATTTCCCTAATGCTAATCTAGTTCTGCAAAAGCTTTATTTTTTTTTTCCCTCTGTACTTTTGAAATTATTTCTTGATGAATGGCTTTAAAAGTGTATTTTATCCTTCTGGTATTTTATATATTTCACTAAAAACTCAATTTGTTCATAATTTCAGCACTACTACAAATGGATGACTTTTTAAGGTTAAGGGAAGCACTTTATGAAGAGACTCATGTACTGCGTCTAGCTCTGCTTTTCATTTTCATCACATTTCATACTTGTTTTACTGCGCGGCATGTGTACGCGTTTTAGTATGTAGATGCGCTTGTGCCAGCTTTGCAAGTTGCAAAGGCTGTGGTGGAATGAGATGTCTGTGCGATTTTGACAGAACAAGTGAAGGTGGGTGGGTTGATGCTTCTGTTATCTGAGGATGAGGTATAGAGCGGCTGCCAAAGCCCATGGCAAGAGGGAAAGGGGGGGCAGGTGAGCGATTACAAAATTCAATTTAGGGCAACAGAGTTGGCGGATCTTTTATATAGGGTGCTACTGAGCTGCTTTCCCCCGCTCAGCCTATAAGCCACAAACACGCACGCATGTACGTACACACTCAACAATCTGCTATAGAACACTCACTCTCTGTGTTTTTGTTGTGATAGCCGGCAAAACGGAAGATCCCCATTTGTCTTAGCTGCGGGGCCGAGCCGAGCTCCAGATGCTGCTAATAATACGCCGCTCATTGGGGTTTGTGTTGAGCCCGGATGACTGTACCACCACATGTGTGATAGGGAGTAGCGCCCGGGGGTAAAGAGCTCGCATTCAACAACATTCCAGTGCATGCATCATCATAGAGCTAAGCCTCTGCCAGGAGTTTCTTCTTTTTTTTCTCTCTGAGGATGACCCAGCAAACGAGGTAAGGGGGCATGAAATTGCCCCTCTGAGATGGATAAGAAGTTGCAGCATGGAATAAGTGGAAATACTTTGTTGTCCGAGCGAGTTTTCACCATCTGGACTTTTAAATTACAGCAAATGGAGTTTTTTTTTTTTTTTTGATAATCCCTTGTTTTATGAACCAAAAAAAACCACTTAAGCCAAACCATGAAAACCATATATCTTAGACTCATTAACCCCCTAGTGCCATCAATACTGGTTCATTCTCTTGTCTGACAGAACCAGCATGATCTTGTTCCCAGTCTAGAGTAGCACAGTGGGATTTTATTACACACTCTGAGCAGCTTTCTATAAACTATAAAAACCTCTTAATAATTCAAACTCTTAAACTCAATCTGGCTTGATCACAGAAATGATGAATTTAATAATTTAAGGCCAGAGTGGATTTCATGATGCACACATTAAAAGCTGCTGTCTCAGTGCCTGGAAGGGGGAATTAGGGGAAAAAAGCAAATGACTTCATTGGGATACAGAATATGAGACCTACTGTATATTAATTGACCTATCTCTCCACGGTGCATGCCTGTGTGCACTTAAGCTCCTAATGGCTGCGCAGAACTGATGAGGTAAAGGGGTGAGGGAGCGGAAAATGAAAGTGTTCTTCTAAATGTTTTTTGGAGGAACGCCTGTCAAGTGGAACGGAACTGGAGGGGAAAATCAGCCAGGGGACATGCAAAGTGAATGCTGGGGCTGGCTGTGTGACATCCCTCTCTCTTCAAAGCTGTCTGAAGAGGGGGAGGGGGGCACAGGCACAGTATCTCCAAAAGGCAGGGAGTGCTTGAGGAAAAGACCAGCGATGGTGAACCTGCAAATCATCTTTTTACGTCGAACACAAGAGGCAATCACCTCAGCTACCTTTTGATGGTTCCTTAGGCTATTTCTGAGATTCGCTGTTCATGCCATCAAGAATAGGAGAGTTTCACACGCTTGGTTTCCGTCTATCATGCATTCATTAAAGGATCTAAGTACTTTCACTGATGAACACAAGGAATATGTGCGATTTTCTACTCCCCTAGGTTTCAAGAGCTAGCTTTTTACATGTTTTGACTTCACTGGTTTATTACCACGTCACATTATCCTCATCTGTGACAGGTGAGCACGTACACACACAGGCACACAGCCGCCTACTGCAAGCAGTGAGATGTGTGAACACCCAGAGTGGTGGACAGCGCTTGGGGGTTGGGTTCCTTGACACTTCCAGACACTTAAGCCACGGTGTGGGTGAGCAGAGGAAAAGGAGAACTCTGATGTTTTCCAGCCATTATTGATGATCAAATCTGAACTATAAATACCTACATTTGAGGGATATAGCCCTTCTTAAGCAGATCTTGTTGGAATAACAATAAATTGGGGATATTAGAGTTAGAGAGTAGCCCTAACAAAGTGGTAGCTTGTGCAACCATGTCGATAGAAGCCATAACCTTAATGATGTGGTAAATCTAAGCTAAAGCGTTTCTGTGCTGCTGATAATGACATCGTCCTGCCAAAAAAGCCTCTCTCTGCAGCTGTGGGTGTATTTGCGACTGTGTTTTTCTGTTGCTTTGCTGCAGTTATCCCACTGAGAGCATTTTAACCTGCCAGCCGAAGCCACAGCTCACTGAGTGAAAAGGCAACCATGACATAGCTGAGTAAACTTAAAGGACATATTTGGCATAAACAAAAGACTCCATGCAACGGAAAAGTCAGCTTTGCGTGAGTGGACTGAAAATGCAGACTGTTAAATGACATTCAAATGTCAAGGGCTTCTTTCTTGAGATGTTTTTGTCTGAAAACAACTTTCCAAGATTCACCTACTTTATCTGTACAAAGATCACATTCACAGACACGTAAAGAACAATCACACAACAAAAAAAGGGAAATCAGAGTAAAAAGGAGACACTCACGCCTATAACTGTTAGGATATATTGCAGAGACTGAATAAAAGATTGTGAGTGTTCATGGAATATGAAATAGTCTCACCATCATTATTCAAACATACCATTTCATACAGTATGTGGTGCATTTGATAGTCTGGATGTCTGGTTTCCCTTGTGTTGTCTGATTTGATCTCTTAATATGTACCCACTGTGATTAAACGTGTCCTTATGCCATGAAAGCATCGATATGCCCCAGTTGCTTCAGCAACACCATAGTGAGTCCAATAGGGATACAAAATAGGGAAAAAACTGAGTACCTCAATCTTTTAAGTCTATTTCACAACATACAGTATGTATTCCCATATTCTTAATTGTCCTCTATAGAAAAATACATGCTTACATTTATCCATTTTGTGCTTAAAATTACACCAGTCTGCATTCACATTTTTGGTTTTATTCAGAATCCGATTAACTGATAAATCTATAGAACTTTAACTCTTTGGCAATAATAGATGGAAATTATTGCAAAAGAGAAGAAGTTAAAAAAAACCCATCCATCCATTAGCTTACAGGATTTTTACCTAACTGGTGTCAGACAATGTGTACTAGACACACAATCTAAAGGTGACTGGAACACTTTGGACAGTCCATCACAGTGGAAACACATACCATTCACTCCCACACTCACACCTGGAGGCAGCTAAGCTCTAATCCTAAACATGCTTGTTTTTGGACTGTGGGAGGGAAGAGTATCGGGAGAAAAACCCACTCGATGTGAGAAATATAAATGCTTTCTATTCTATTCTATTCTGTCTGAACATGCAAACTCCACCCAGGAAGGCCCGGAGCTGGGGGAAAACCCAAGGTCCTTCTTGCTATGAGATGGAAGGTCTTAAAAAGTCAGTGTGTATTGACAGCAGGAAAAGTGGGATAGATTAGAAATAGAAATAGAATGTGCATGGAGTGGCAGTGTATATGAAATCAACTTGTAAATGCTGACAGGATAACAAATGTTTAATCTTTTTAGAATTTGTATGTAAAACAAGACTAGACAGGACTTGAATATTTCAAGTAAATGTGGATATGGAACACTGTGTCCTTTAAGTTCCATGCTTGTATTTCTTCATACTAGTCTGAAAACAGGGTGTCTCTCTGTGGTATATACTGTATTATTCAACAGTCACAATATTTTCCGAATAATGGCTTTCATATGCTGGGATGTGTTTATAGATAATGGTATGAAAACGCTTGTGATCATCTGTGATACTTAACTTACTACCTTGAGGTACAGACAGTAGTTTTGCACTGTTACTGCCATTGCTAATTTCAATGTACTTGACATTGTCTTTGCACACTGACAAGACAACCTGCTTCATGGCTTTGAATCCTGGTGATGAACATATGAAACAATTCAAAGACGGCTAGAGTTCACCACATACCAAACCATTCAGCGATGTTTTCAGGACAGCTGTTGTCCCTAGCAGAGAACTGTGTGAGAGACGACAGTTTTTTATTCAAAGCTACTTGGACGCGTGCTACAGTCTTCTGTCGATATATGCATTATTAAATGACAGTTTAATATTAATCGACTGCATAACCAGCAAGCTGATTCTGATGTCTAGAGCAACAAGAAAGAAGCTTTCACATATGCTTTTTGAATCCACTGCACTTCTGTGAGGCTAAAGTGCAGGAGACAAGTATCTAAACCACTATTCGAATCAACCTTCCCTCACCCTCATTTGTTGTCACTACTAATTATGCAAGTTACAATTACAATTATAGCTCTGGTGATACAAATATTACAGTCTTTATGTTGGGTTATAAACTGCTACACTACCAGACGAATAACACAGC
Organism: Karalla daura; assembly: GCA_029224185.1. Classification (NCBI taxonomy): domain Eukaryota; kingdom Metazoa; phylum Chordata; class Actinopteri; order Chaetodontiformes; family Leiognathidae; genus Karalla; species Karalla daura. The sequence continues at coordinate 18,010,922 of CM055201.1, forward strand.
CTCCTTCTTTTAAATATATGAAAGTCTCAGGTGTAGATAGGGATGGGAAATGATAATTTAACAATTCTAGCTTCCATTATTGATTCTATTAATGATTCTCATTGGGTAACTGAAAAGCAGAGTTGTTGAGGGGGCATGCAAATGGTCTGAAAAAGCACTGGTTCTCAATTCCAGCGTCCCTTGATGTACAATTGTAGGATGTATGGCTGTCACCACTGCTGTGAGGACGATGCCAATATAAAAATAAATCCCCAATAACTCATCTCATCTGTGCTCCCCTTTCAACAGCTCATCTACATTCTGTATGACTTTCCGCGACATCACTGAATACATTTTGTTGATCTTAGCAAACTTCAGTCCTGCTGGAGTCTGTTCAGCCAGAATAAATATAACACCTGTCTGGGTTTGTGGCGACTTTTTCTGTTTGAGGTTCCCAGCCTGAAGGACCGCAGAGACACAAACAGTCTCACATTCTCGGCTGGATTCCGCTGGGCTGTGACACTTTCCTCTGCCACCCTGACAATACCACACTGAATCCCAGCCACTGCGGGGTAAACGTGATGTGTTGACTTGTGTTTTTTTGTTTTTGGTTTTTCTCTATTGCCATCCACAGGGACTACTGGCACAAAATAAAATGAGAAGCCCAGCCAGCTGTGTCGGCCAGCAGCACAATGACACTTTCATCAAAGCAAACTAAGCTTGCATCAGCTTCTCAATTATTAAAAGGAATGAGCAACAGCGTAGACCTACCTCCCTGAACAAACTACAGTAGGCACCCGTAAATGATGTTGAAAAGGAGAGGCTGAGTCGATGGGAGTTGATGGGATTTCCGGTTATGTCAAGCGACAATGCACTGACACTTATTGTTCCAGAAATACTTGACGTGGCAGAGGAGAAAATCAGAGCAGCACTTGTTTCACAGAAGTCGAGCTAGGTGTTGGTGCCAGATGTATGACTAACACAGTGGATGTACATACCACTGTCTGAGCCTGTTCTCGGCCTCTTTTTTAGGTTCCAAAATACATCAGCCTGGCATAATGCAAATTTAATTGAGACATACTATATTATATTTAGCATGCCGCTTGGCAGCAGCTTCAAGATGATTATGCAGAAATGCCAGGGTTGGAACATATCTAATGTGGTTATTTTTCTTTAAAAAGTAAAGGCTGACTTTGATGCAAGAGACTAATCTGAAATATAAGTAATCAAAATATCACTAGAAATTTGTTTTGCCCGAGGTACTTTAGAGACTGTTGGATAGAACTGCAATGACTATAAATTCAGAGAGGAGCTAAATCATCCATTAACATTATTCTCTGCAGTGTCAATGACACCGTTTGAACTTCTGCACCTAGTTAAAGTCAAAATGCCGGAGGCAAAGTTGAGCTGCAGTAAACCTTGACCAAGTAACCTGGCAAAAAATCAACACTATATGTAGCGGCCTTGCTCTGCATGAGCTGGCATGATTAGTGTTCAACGAGCGTTTACGATCTCTGTGGAGTCCATGTTTCAAGCTTTGTTTGGAATGATTTTTTTTCTTGCCATACACATTGTTTAAGCTTCAGATTTAGTAACTCTGAAGATGACAGGACCACAGGAGAGTAGTTCAGCATAGGCAATAATCATACAGTGGCCATAATACTCATTGAGACTATGGAAGGAGACAGCAAGAATGCTGTTATCAAAAAAAATATCACACTGTTATGTTGGAGGAAATCCTCCCTGAAGCTTCCCCACTGATTTTTGAGCCACATTTCTACCTCTTCATAATTTAATGCAAAACACGGTTTCCTGTCTAAATGAGGATTGCACAGATGTGTTAGACATCACAACCAGCATAGAATAAGACTAAGACCTTTAATTGTCCCACAATGGGGAAAATGTGACAAAAGTATTTCAGCAGTGTTTTGTGCACCTTTGATAGGAACCTAGAATTATGCAGTGCAGGAGTGTTGCGTAAATACAGAAGGTTACAGAAGGTTTTCATCAGGTTATCTTTGTTTGTCTGGCATAACTCTGCTGAGTCTGAAGTACTTTTTTTTTCAAAATTTCATTAACTATTCATCAAACAGAGTGTTTTAATTTCTCGTTTAAACTCTGTTGAACTGCTATTCCATCATCTGTATACTTTTTTTGGGGGCTTGTTTTGTTTCTATCAGGTGTGCAATTTCAATTCTGTTAGTTTGTAAATACACCACTCAGCACAGCGGGAAGATCCACATTTGAGCAATGTCACAAACTTTGGAATTACCAAAGTAAATCTCCTCTGTGCTATATTCCATAAATATTCCCATGCAACAGAGGAGGTGTACAAAGTTCCAATAAATGATTTTTGGCCTGTAATTTGCAAATTAGTGTTCCACTTTATAATGCTTAAAGGTCTTTCAAACACCTTCCCTCTTTTTCTATTTGCTTCTTCATGGTAAAACTGTCCACCCTCCCTGTGAATTGCCATAATTAGCAATGTTGTCTTGTAACTCAATAGTTATGTCAATTCAAAGGTTTCCATTCGTAACAGAAAATGTCCCTGCCAAAACGCTCAAACACACCCACACAAGCATATATTTAGTACAATATAAGCTAAAAACACTCCAAGTAAATTGTGAAACGAGTACAAGCCATGCAGTGCCGATGTGGGGAGTTGCTTACAAAATAGTAGATGTTTCCCAATTATTCATGGTCCCATGAAGCAGTATTTAAAATTTGTCTCACAACTCAGATATATATTGTATCTCAGCAGCGACTACTGCTACAAACAATTAACCTCAAAGAACACACTGCTTGGTCTTTTATTACTATTATAATGTGTTCCTCAGAATATTTTATGTTGGTTGCTGTTGATCTGATTGTATTCTGTTTTTGCACTGCAAGGTTAAACCGGAATAATTGGAAACATCTTGCAGAATTTAAGCGTGTAATGAACAAAGAGTCAAGGGTGCTTAACTGTGATTCAACAGTGTCTTGTTACAGGGCATACTTGATAAAGGATTTACCTCTCTGTTGAGCCTTTGCATTTTGATTTTGAGTTTTTATTTTACGGCTGATGCGATGGATCATACCTCACACTCCCTGGAGCCAGAAATTGTGCAAGTGCAGGAACCAGTGCCGTTTCCTAGCACCTCCAATGCCTCTGGTGTGGCAGCAGGGTTGTAGCTCATGTAAAACTCTTGCAGCTGGGAGCTCAGGTTCTGCTCTGGCTCTGGACTCTTTTTGCGACGCTTCCGCCCCACCATGGACCGCTGCGGCAACAACCTGGTTGCCCCGGGGTAGCGCCGCCACAGCACATAGATAATTGTCAAGAGTAGAGACATGCTGAAAAAGAGTGCCACACTACCCACCACCACTTTGTGCAGTGTCATGTGCTCCATTTCTTGGGGTGGTATAACAGTGGGACGAGGGCGAGCAACTGGGTCTCTCGGGTTTTTGCTCATATGCCCTGGAAACGTAGGATGAGGAATAGGTCGAGGTCGGAAAGGGGGAGGAGGACCGAAGGTGCTGGTTGGGGGCATTGGTGGAGAGCCGCTTGTTGGGGCAAAGGTTGGTTCAGCTGTGGCTTCAGAAATGAGCTCTGACATTGGGGATGGTGTTTCAGTCAGAAAGTAATCTGTTTCCTCACAAATCCCATGGTTTCGTGTGGCTTCCATTATTTTTTCTCCTTGGAGGTGCTTTGGGCTGCTGCATATCATAGTGGTGTCTTTGCTACCCCGGAAATTCCTCAACCAACCCACAAGCGGGCATATGCCAGTTCCACAATCCCACATGTTCCCAGCGAGGCTGATGGAGGTCAGGGAGATCCATGCTGACACTGCCTCCTGAGAGACATTGGACAGTTTGTTGGATTCCAAGTTGAGGAACTGAAGGTTGGGCAAGCAGTGAAACACAGCCGGGTCAAGGGTCTGGATTTCATTTCCAGACAGATCAAGTTTTTGCAGCGTATACCAGGTCCATGGTAGGCCCTGATTGACCACCCTTATACGGTTCCACTGTAGATAGAGTGATCTCAGGTTGGCTAAGCGTGGGAACAGAAAAAAGTTGATCCGTGAAAACTGGTTGTGTTCCAGGTGCAACTCCATCAATTTCTGCAGTCCCAAGAAGGTGGTGCGGGTAAGAGCCTTGATTCGATTGTAGCCCAAATCTAGAAACTCCAAACTTCTGCATTCCAGGAATGCTCGAATTGGGATGTTGGAGAGACCATTTGAGCGTAGGTGTAGGTTTTGCAGTTTCCGTAAGCCATGGAATTGACCTGGTTGCAGGATTTCTAATTTATTGTAGGACAAGTCCAAACTGCGGAGATTGGGAATTCCATGGAATGTTGAATTATGCAGTGATGTGATCCTATTGGAGCTCAGTATTAGCTCTTTAAGCCTGCGGACGCCCTGGAATGCACGACTGTCAACAGCTGAAATCTGATTGTGGTCCAAGTATATCCAGAGAAGCTGGCTGAGGTGAGCAAATTGATATGGGAGCAAGGTATGCAGTTCATTGTAGCGAAGAGAGAGTCCTTGGCAGCCTACAGAGACGTTTTCTGGAACATCTACGAAGCCAGCTGAATCGCAGTGGACGGTTTTCCCCTCACATCGGCAGCTGTTGGGGCAGGTGCGCTCTCCGAAGCTAAGCAAGAGGGGAGCCCGCAAGAGGAGGAGGAGAGGAAAAAGGAGGTGCGTCAATCGCCCATCACACAGCAATGAACCTGAGAGAATAAAAAACACATAGAGAGAGAAGAGTTTCATGACTTGAAGTTTCATTTTACAGATGCATTTAACAAATGGGCTACAGATAAAAAATGTCTTCTTTTCCAGAACTTCCCCGCAAGTTACCTTTACAGAAAAGTCAATTAGACTCAGTGTGACAGTGGAATCTTAAATAATATGAATGCAGAATATGTTTTTATTTTTTAAAATCAATACCATTCAAATACAAATAAAACAATAATTCCTCATTCATGAGCTTTGATATGAATTTATGAAACAAGCATTACATTTAATTTCTCCAACATGTATACTCAAGCAACCTCTTTAACTCTTAATTCAAAAATAAATCAGAATTCAGAAAAGTAAGGGTGCAGCTGCTAGTTTTTACTTCTCATACATAGTCATAAGCACTATTCATTTAATTTTTATGTGACCCCACCTTTCCCAATTTCAAGATGTTTTACAATCATCTATCCCCCACTGGAATATCTTTTCTTAGAGAGGAGCAAGACTCAAGGAAATTGGGTGACATAGATTTTTCAGATTCATCCTCTGAATGAGCAGAAAGAGAAAGTTCATCAAACAGTTTTAAAGAATTTCATATTCCTTCATGAGTGATCCGCTCTGGATTCTTTCTTTGTCCTCTTTTTAATCTACCAACCAATTTTGTCTCTAGACTATAGCGCTTTGCCTTATCAAGGACATCCTCTGGTCCTCATGTTGTGTTCATTAAAACCTTACCAATTACAGTCGGTGTTAATGCAACAACCCATTAATTCTAGGTCCTGCGTTCAGGGTTTGACACTCAACTCCTGGCACTTATTCGATACATAGTCCCTACAACTGTAAAACAATGAAACTGGACAATGACATTCTTGACTGCTGAAGTCCGTCACCTGATCTAAGCACTTTCAAATTGAATCTGACAGTTGGCCCTTCAACCTTTTAGCTTTGTTTGATTTCAGATTCTACATCTGACAGTACAGACCCAACATGTTAAAAGATGTGTCACTGTCCTAATACATTGTGACTGCGCTATATGGCAAGGGACACATCCTTGACCCAGGGCTTTCATCTGATCTCACTTTGAGTAATGTTCAGGCTAAGAATGTTCATATCTCAGGACAGTGCTGCTTTCAAATGACTTTCACTGACTTTTACCTTCCCTTAGGCACCCACCCACTGTGTTTGGTTGCAGAACAGCTGTTTTGCTGTCAACAATTTATTTGAAAAATATCAATTGGAAGCTAGTCCACACAGGTAACAGGAGCAAAGGTACCATTCATTTTGTTTGGACAGCAGCATATTTCTGAGATGGAAGGGGCTGAAGGCAGTGACGTCAAATTCAAGGGATCTTTTCTTTTTCATAGCAATTATAAGGGTTTACAAGTCTAAGGGTGCTTAACAATATATATCTGCAGGCATGGGATTTAGAACTGTAGTTTCTTGAATTTATAGAGGCTATGAAAAAAATATGCAGGCATTTTGTCTTTCGTACCAAGCTTTGTGTTTTTGTTATTAGTTAGTGTGTTGAATTATGATGATTTAGTGCTGTTGTTGTATTTGTTTTTGGGTAATAGTTATTTGGACACAGACTATTAAAAATAAAAGAAACACCTTTTTGTATTTTTCCTCATACTTTTCCAATTTGAGAAAACAAATACTGCCAGAACAAGTCATATTTGCCATGACTTAACATCGGCAATCATTCAGGCATGCTTCAGTTTTACTTATCAACAGTTGCTGCCCACAGATCTGGAAGGAGTTACTACTTGCGCAAAACACACATTTGCACTGCCCACTTAGAAGGAGCATTGCTCACGTTATGCATGACAGAATTAATTTCCTCATTCCTAACTACAGCCACGACAACTAAATGTTGTTCATGCAACAAACTTGAAACCTCTCATCTGAACCTTAGCAAAACATTGTACTAACCTCAAAACAAATACTCCAAAAAGCCCTTCATTAAAGGAGGCCATGGATAAAATATCCAGAATTTCCAAAAATGTCATTGCAGTCAAATTGGTCCTCCAAAATAATAGAAGCAAAAGAGCTCCCACATAGACTGAAATGTTTTGCTTTTAACTGTTTGTCTTTGGGGTGGGTGACATGGATACATACAGTAGTATTTGGAAACATTTAGGATTTATTCCCTCAAAAAACGTATGGTCTGTGTATCGTTGTAACTTCTGATAGCTGTACTTCATCAGCGTATGTTGTGCAGTATCTGTGTTAATGTTCATTACAAGCTTGAGTACATACACTAAAACGTGTAAAAATGATGCTTCATCTGCCCTGTTTGTTACAATACAAAAAAGCGCTTAGATGCTGCAATATCTTAAAAAAATTCTAAAAAAATAATTGTATCATCATTTGTATTTTGCATCATTAACGTGGGGCGTGCAGCATTGTGACTAATATGAATAAGTGGGAGGCATAAATGCATTGTCCAAAATGATCTTCATTAATCACATACTGTGGTATGATTATTTTAAGCTGGTTGTAATTTCAGTCCTAAAAAAAACTCCAAGAGGAAAATAAGAGAGCTTGTTTCTGATACAGCTTGAGAAAAAGGATGCAGAAGAAGCATTGTCCTTTAGAAATTAGACCACACGTAACTGCATTGAAATCATGATTTCTCATTGATTTATCATGTAGCCCCATTTTTTGTTCCTTGAAAAAGAGCCTCATGATGTGCCCTTAAACACAATACTAACAACAATGGTAGCATTAAAATGTAAAAAATAAATGAATAAAAAAAATCAAAACACTTTCATTTCAGAAAAGATTTGGATTGGTAATGGTGTTTTCGGATAGCGGCTAAAAATAAATTGAGGAGTGGCCAATCCCTAACTACAGAATTAGCATAAACCTAACAGGAGACATACTGCCACATATTTTCAACGTTGGGTATGAACAAAAAGTAAGGCAACAGAAGGAAAGACTAATGTGATACACACAGTGAAAATGTGTGTTATAAATGAAAGACCTCCAAGCAATGGATGCACTGCCACTTCCATCACCTCCATTAGGTCTGCTGTGCGTGGCCAAGCATCCTCAGCACTACACACACTCATCAGTTTTACCAAAATGATAATCCCATTAAGAAGGGTTTGTGAAAGCCCCCCAGGAAAACCTTGCTGTGTTTATCACTAAAACTACATTTGGGATCTTGTGAGTTCGAGTTCGTGCAAGTGGATTCATACATATTTTAAATTTAAAAAAAAAAAAAAACAGAAAAACTCCAGGCTGTTCACTGAGAGAGAAAGCCACAACATTCAGCCACCGGCTCATTCATGCCTCTGCGTGGCGGGATCTTTAATTAGCACACAATGGAACAGTGTGGTTTGCCGTGGAGGTGCAATAAAAAACAGCCGGACATGTGTTCACTTGGCTCCCAAGGGAGCAGAGCAGAAGGAGGAGAGTTCAGGTTATCCGGTCATTAAATGTGGTATTCGCACTGGCATCTTTTCAGTTGTGTATTTATTTTCATGCATTAGATGTTGGAAGAAGAATGTGGCTATTATGGCTCTACTGCACGTGCTAACCAAATGCAGGCTACATTTCACAGAAATTTGTGGAAACATATATTGTATATATCGTATTAGTGCATGTATTGTATTAGGCAGAAAGGGTCTCCTGCAGCTTTTCAAATAAAAACAACTTTTACAAGTATTTTCTACGAGTACAAACACCAACGTAACAGGAACCCTGAGAGAAAGGGAACTACAAGGGATTCCACTTGCATGCTTTTTTTGTATGCACTAGGCATTTCTTCCAATTAGCAGGACAAGAGTGCCTGTGAATTTTTCAAGGAATAAAAAAGACAGGTGATACATTGGTAAATGCTGTTGCATAAAAAAGAAGGTTATGGGTTTGGGTCCTGGTCTTGTGGGAGGTGTGGAGCTTGCGGAGTCCGGGTGGGTTTTCTCTGGGGACTCTCTCCTAAAAGATGTATTAAGGTTGAATGGAGACTCTAATTTATCCTTAGGTGTGAATGAAACAGTGAATGGTGTGTCTCTGCGCAATGGACTGGTGACCTGTAAAGGGTGTATTCCTCGATGTGAACTAGCGATAGATACTCCTAGACTCCAGTGGGGTAAGATAATGAATGGATGGATGGATATACAAAAACAGACATCATGCAGTTTCCTTTGATGAAAAGCTGGATGATAGCCACTCCAGCTGTGTTGCAATGCTCTACAAGCTCAAGCTTTCCTAATGCCTCTTTTCCACTTGGAAAAATCACCTCACCTATAATCAACTTTAGTCTTCGGCGCTGTCACACAAAGCTGTAGCCTTTCAACTGTGATAGACCAATGACCTGTCCAGGATGTATTCCCTGCTTTCGCTCTGTGAGAGCTGGAGATAGACACTAGCAGACCTCCGCGACCACCAGTCACAAAGCGACCAGACACAAGAACGTCCGGATTCCCTCCACTGCCCCTAGGTTAGTTGCAGGCTGTCATTGTCTTGGTCCAGTCACTTAAAGTAGACAGCGGTGGTTTAAAACGGCAGACGGTCGAACATGAGTGACAGTGGGTGAATGTCGCTAATGATTATTCTCTAACCAATCAGCAGCCTGCCATTCCCTTTGCTTCAGACTTCGCAGTGGCTCAGCCTTTCCTGGTACTGCCTACCAGGTACAAATTTGTCTTAAGTAAAAAAAGAAAAACTGTGAGAAGAGGTGAGGCCTGCCAAGGCCACTGAATCCAGAGAGAGAGGGACATAACCCTGCAGGGACCTGATTGTTCAGTCCAGTGAACCTTGGACTGTTCATACAGTTGACTTGGTAAAACAAGCCTGTAGGATAACAATGTTGAGCACCAAAAGCACACTTGTTATTGTAGCTGTATGACCCTTTCATGCGGACACATCTGTTCCCTAACGCTGGGATCAACAAGTTCCTGTCTCTGCAACAGTCTCCTCCGCAGTCACTATGTAGAGCACTGGGCAGTTTCACACTAGTTTCACAAAGGTCCTATTGCTTTTCTGCCATGCTTCTGTTGCTCTGTATTCCACTGCCAATACATTTAAGATCAAATTCAGACAGTATAACACTCGGTACTGTAAAGGGTGATTGCAGCTAACTTTACTGGCTGCACAGGATAATAAAGATTGTTGAAGTTGCAGTAAAAAACATTCTACATTGATGGCAGAAAGGTCTGAAAATATTTGTATATAAAAATAAGCATTTGAAAAACTGCAAGAGAAGAGTCTATTTAGATTTACACAATTCTGTCCCTGTTACCCTGAAGTACAACAAAATCATGACTGTACTGTAGGGGTGGGCAATATGGCAAAATTGTCATATCACGAAATCTCAATTTCGGTTTTTATCACGATCTTCCATCAAAAAAAAAGAAAAACAGACATTTTAAACTTCTGAACAGATTCTAATGAAAAAAGTTGCAATATTGCATGTTCGAACACTAAAACGTAAACAACAAGCTGCTAACAACACTCTGAAATGAAGCCTTATGTGTGGACAATGACAGCAATTCACATGTTAATTGGTACTGCGCTTTATAACCCGAAAAATACGGTAAGTAAAAAACACAACAACAGACAACAACACTGATGACTGAAAAAAAAAGTTATTGTACCCAAGGCGATCTATGCGATGTCTGCACTTTGGCAGATCACCTATTTATTCTTATTCTTCACGATTTAATATCATCAGATGGCACACCCCTACTGTACTGCTTGCATGACAATCAGAGCCACAATAGCCAAGTTCATGAAATATGCAACTAGATGAAATGGAACTGAATTATCCTTTATCAGACCTCACTTGTAAGGTGACTCTTGATTCTTGGCAGAGGCACAGAGACGGTTCTTCTAAAATAAAGTGGAGTGAAATATGGCCTTATGATAGACTGAGACTCTCTGAAGATGCTAATGCGAGGACATATTTTCAACAGTACCACATTGTCTCCTGAACAAAAGAAAAAAAAAGCACACTGCTGATTATATACGTGGCTCCAATAGAGCTGCTATTCCAAATCATATATAACCCTAAATGTTATGCGTGGAGAAAATATATATCTGATTTAGATCGAATGTAATCTACAAAATTTAGGCGAACCTCTTATCTGTGAAAGAAGAAGGGAGAACACACACAAAAATATTAGAGGCGCCTTGAAAATAAATAAGTCACAGTGGTCATGGTTCACACGGGCATCTGCTCCCCCTCAGAAAAGATCAGATCTCATGTGGAAAGCGGCGCACATCTGTTTACCTGCCTCTCTCTCTTCTTAGTAGAGCATGACCAATCAGCGCCAGAGGCTTAGGGAGATTTCATATCTTGTAGAAGTTATATCTTTGAGATGTGAACAACCTGTATAACAGCAGCATATACGGATCCATTTGAACAGTTATCACAGAAAGAAATCTGTTCCTAACAACTTTAAAATAGTGACATGGAGTTATTTTTTTTTATTTATCTCTGGTGGGATTCATGATTCTTTTGAAGATTGTATTTTATTATTCTTACATTTTCTTCTTCTGACTAATACTCTGTGATGATATCAACTAAGGGCAATATCCCTGATTCATACTTGGTTAAATCTGAGTCCTAGTCTGAGTCAATAGCAACCTTTGATGAACTCTTCCTGAGTAAGCATGCAATGTTGTCACATGATGGACAAGTTATATTGCAGATAATAGCTTTCAATTTAGTAGAGCCATGGACTTCAATGTCCTTTATTCTTTTATCATCACTTGAGGCAGTTTATCATATTTGAAGCAGTTTCCTCCGCTAACACTAAAGGAATAATCCACTCTCTGTCACATTTGTATTCCTTAAGACCAGTAAACAGGCCATCAAATATGAAATTGGCCCAAATTCACTTTAGTTTGATCTGGTTTAGGTTCTGTTAAATCAAAACCTCTGCAATGAAAAACACCTTTGGTTGACTTTAGTTGATTTGATTTATTACTGTTTTTGATAAAACACAATTTATTGCATTCCAGCCCAGGAAAAGAGACAGGAAAGGTAGCTGTGCCTCAAAGCAATCTGAAGCACACCGCTTCTTTTTTCTCTCTTCTTCTTTATTGTGCGCAACGAACAATGCATCAACACACTTTACGTCCGATAAAGATGCGAGTGCAGCCAATAAATATCAATTAAATAGAAGGTGCGGCGCTCCAGAATCCCTCAGGGCTCAGCTACTGACTGAGTGGGAGTAGTTTACTGCGGTTACACGCAAGTGTCCATCCTAAAGGGAACCTAACCAGGCTTGCAAACAGCTAGAGCTAAATAATCATGTCATTTCCTCAAATGCATCTTTCCCCCAATTATCTCACCTATGGCAACGAATGGCAACCTTCCTCAAATACCCTGAAAATGAGACTGCCCCCATCTCCCCCTCCCTCAAGGACAGAGTGGATTCTGGCAGACCCAACAGAGTCAGCTGTCGTCTTCCTTGGCGGTGCGACAAGTTGATATTTCATTTGAATGCACAGTGCTCTGAGCACTGATGCAAAGGCTATTACCCAGAGTGCCCAAGTGGGTTGGCCAAGAGCGCTAAGGCCGCACGCTAGGGCACTTCAAAGAAATGAAAAGTGCGCAAGATAACAAAATATATCAACTATTTTGTATTAAATGGTTTATGGTTCCATAGGTTACACACATTAGGGAAGGGAAAGAAAGGGAAGGGAAGGGATTCTTTGTGGCAGCTTTCCATGGTTATAACCCATCTGACGGTGACTGTAACCTATACTACGTAGATCTTTTATTCGTAGGTTTAGTTTATATGCTGGATGCATCATTTACCTTAATTTTCATTTGTGACATTAAGTCTTATGTAATACTTTGAATGATGTATATGCACCTTACCACCCTGCCCGCCACCATCTCGCTCCTCATCTATTTGCCAGTGCTTCTTAAAATGCATAATTTACATGGGTTGTTTCTGGGGGACACAGAGCACAGTACACGATATATCAGGCTATGATCTTTCACAGATTTTACAAATAAAATGTTAAGTGTTGTTTAAAATGCACAGCCTACAGATATGACTTGTTTTATCCATGCTCCCTCCTTAACCACCTTCTTCGTTGACAGAGGAGCCCAAGGTTTAAAGTGACTGAGCTTACGTAAGCAGAATTTCATTGCACTACAGTGTGCGTGATATATTACATTATGGAGTGTGTTCACTCAGATTTAAGACATGTAAAATTAAAAATACCTGCAGTGTATGTGACATGGAACTATTCACGTGAGCCGATCATGCAATCTTGATTAATTGGGCTCAATGGTGTCCTTAAATGAAGTACCTTCTACACACTTTAAACCCATTATTCTATGCCCGGCAATTAGAAAATTGGAGTTAGCTGTAATTCCGACTCACTGTAAGAGCACAGAGCAGTATAAAATGGCTGATTTATGATAAAAGCTTATTTTACGGCCACTGGAGGTGCACACATGCAGAGATAGGAGAACAGCTACTGTGGAATAAGAATGCTGCAACTGGAAGGAGAATACTGAGAAACAGAGGGTGGCTGGTTAATATCACAATAGTAATTCAAAATAAATCTGAAATGGGCCAAAGCCTCAATGAAATGAGCAGTCACTTTTGTCAGCACAGTCATTCTGTCTGGATTTGTGAGAGATGTCGTAACTGAGGTTTAGTGAGTCCATGACCTACTCAAGCGGAACAGGGGAAGAGGGGAATGAAGACAGACAGATTCCTTCAGCTCTGCCTACTGGCCACTTTATAGGAAAAGGAGAAACGCCTGAATTATTAACCACTTTAAGACCTAATGCCATGATTACGTGTATCGATTTGCTAAGTCTGAGCATTAGCATTCCAGATTAATGGGATTAGTAACATACGATATATGGAATTCTTAGTTATCCACAAGAGAAACTGCCTGTCACGTACATCAACTTCTCACTGCCAGTGCAGCGCAGCACTGCTGTTCACCATGTCCATTGATTCATGTCTTTGATTGGATTGATTGATAATGTCCTTATCATTTGCATTGGCTGGCAGATATGGAGTAACAATTAGTAAGTAAACAAACAGTTTTGGTAAACATAAGACAACAATGTTCGTGTTTGGTTTTCAACTTAAATCTGGATAATGCTCTGAACCTTAATAGGTTCCTCCCTGGCCTTTGCAACACCCTGCTAGCAAATTAAGCCTACATTGTTTGAGCAGCTTTTGTATCTATTTTTTTTATTAACCAGGAATCTGACAGATGGAGACAAAAAATGAATACAAATGGCATTGTGTGGACTTGTTGATATAGCACAGGGAGAATAACACTCTCTAAGTTGCATGTGCCTCGATTTAAATAACATCTTCAATACATAATAGTACTACCTCTCAAGTAATTTGGTACCTCAACATTTATTTTTTTATGAATATATTGTGGATGCATTCTCTAAAATGTCAATAGTGATATTTACAAAAAAATAGAAATAAGAGATAATTTTTAACTCAAAAGCACCTGCTTTATAAAATTACATTTTAGATTCTTTTCACATAATGATCAATCGTGGAGAATAATCAGCTAATTGTTCTGACATTTAAAATACTACCCTATGGTTTAGTCTCACAGGCCTGTTCTGCCTGCCAGTAAATCTCAGGCAGGCAGCAGGTGATTGAAACAGCGGATCACAAATAGTGGCCTTGGAGAGGTCACATTCTGCAACCGCTTATTTGTAAAAACCTCTTTGTGTTCGTGCCCAAGGTGTAAGATGTAATTTGCAAGCGAGGAACCCTTGAAAGGGCTAATTGGCTACTTAAATGTCAACATTTTACACCAGCAGGTTTTGTTTCGGCCATGAACGCTGTCCGCTGTCAAAAAAGGCAGCCTTAATTAGCTGTGTTGGATGGAAGTCCACTTGGAAAAGTGACTTTTTAGGGGAGCACCAGCCAAACCATTCTGGTCTGGTGCCGACGGCTCCTCTCAGCACTAGCGCTGCATGACATTCTACTGAAATGGATCCTCATGAATATCAAGATTTCACATCTGGTTAAACACACTTTTGTGAACTACTCTTTTCATATATCTTCTTTTTTCTTTCTTTTCATAATTTCTTTTTTTTGGGGGGTGGGGGGGCTGTGTTAGGAAAAAGAAACATTGAATCTGCATATACACCCATTTAAAACTTAAAAATCTACTACTGCCACATTTTGACCTGGCAGAAGGTTCATGGTCGTGGAAAACTGCATTAGGTAATTAAACTTATGAATCTGTGTGCAGATATTATTTGTGCTCCTTATCTTCCTTAGACATTAGCCATAGCTTAATTCCTTGGCTTGAAGATAAACAAAACTTCAACCATTCAACCAAGGAAAACCGCCCCTAAACATAATTAAAGCCTGACCCAGAGTGTTTGATATTTTTTTTAAATAATCTGAATTGTACCGCAGTGTAACTGTATGAGGCAGAAGGCTTGTACTACTGTAATAGCTGCTCCCAGTAAATCACAACGCTTCGTCAACCTTGACACCCTCAGTGCTTGACATCAAGCGTCGGTAAGTCAAGCAGTGACAGCGGAAACTCTTCTCGGCCACACAGTATCACACATGCAGTATCAGGACCCCGACTGATGCAGGCTGTCTGGTGGACCTACACACATGCACATACACAAGTTTCTGGCATAGAAATTTGTGCAGACAGGCAGAGGAGCTGTGCTGATCGATACGAGCACTGATGTCAAAAGATCAGTACAAACCAAGATGCTGTAAAGGCCGAGGAGTTAAAATCACAGATGACAAGTGTCTGTGGTTTACTGGTAACGGGTGATGATCAGAAGCGATCGAGGAGCGTGAAAAGCTGTATTCATAATCCAAAAAAATAGCTCATTTAAGTGCATTCTGGAGTCAGATGAGCTGTGTATTTGTTAAGTGGTTCAATTTGGCTTTCAGAATCATCAACTGCAACATGTTTTGTTTTATGATATTTAATTGAAGGAGGAGAGAGGAGTGTGGCATTTATTTTCCTTGCACTAACATGACTCCTTCAGATTAAGAGGACCATTTGCACAAACAGCAAGCAGAACTGCATAGATCATGTGCTGAATCCATATATGTGATCGCTGCTACAATCATGCATACCATCAATTGTATTGCTGCTTCCATTCAAGTGTCCTAAATGTCCGAGTGACCTGGAAACATATTCACTTTTGTGTTAAATTTGTGTGAGATCTTTTTTTTTTTTTTGCTTTTCTATCTATTTTTTTTCCCTGTCCCTTCTGGGGCTTCATACTTCACACAAAAAGGCTGTCCTCATCAGAAAAAGCCATGGTCATTTGTTTAAAGGCCCCGAAGACCTCATTTCTAAATCAGCTTTTTATTATGAGCTATGGGCTGCTGCACGTACCCACTTTTTCTCTGGCCAAGTTAGAGCACTCCCTTATTTTACATAAAGAGATTTCTGTAGATGGGCTTTGGTCTGCGCCAAGGCCATGTTGGTATAAGGTTGTATTGTGTATGTCTATGCACCAATTAAGATTTAGCAATGTATCTGCTTGTGTTGGTAGAAGCTGGAGCACAATTTGCTTTGACAAACCACAAATGACACCCATGACATCCCTTAGTTGTTGTTTTGTCAGCCAGAAGAAAAGAAAAAGCCATCAGACGCAAGCAATGAGATATTATTGTGTTTTGTTTTTTTGTTTTTGTTTTTGTTTTGTTTTGTTTTTTACAAGTGGCTGTGTGAAAAATGACTCCTCTCACTGGGATGTAATATTACCATGTCGCTGCGACACATTAAGAACCCTGTGTCCTGCCAGCAATCAGTGTTTGTCTTGTTTAACCTTGCCCATGTCTGTCTCCAGCCTAAACTAATGTTGTTCTATTTGCCTCCGCTTAACCTAAACTTAAATACATTAGCAGGACATATTGTGTTTATAGAATGTACTGGCAAATGATTGTTGTCTCTGATCTACTGACGACATAACTTACAACAGAAATTGTAGGACAGTGAATCCATAATGTATACAGCATCCAAATGCCATAATGTCCATTTTACACTGTTTTGCATCCCTTGTTTCTACTTCCTGCCAGACAGTTTGCAACTGTGTTTCACAGTTTTAATTCCCATTTTCTGAAGAAACTTTTAAAAGACTTTCTGGTAATGTGTTGCTCTTCCAAACTACAGCATTCAGACCAAAATCCAGTCACCTGAAGGTGTTCTCAAAGAGTTCTGGCTCACGTGATGTGTTATGATGGTCTGATGGAGGATGTGGATAGGGGCGAGTCACTAAACATCAGCAAAAAAAGTACCTGATGGGGACTTCCAAGTCAGACTTCGAATGAAAAACAGGCATCACACTGCCACAGTAATCCTTATTGATGGCTTCAGCATTTATGCATTTTTAACAGGGGGGGAGGGCTGCTGCAACCATTTAAGCTGTTCAAGGTTGACTAATTTTACCCCCTTTTGTTGAAAAAAATGCAGCGTATGTATCCAACCGAAAGATGGAGGATCCAGAGGAACCAGACAGTTCTCAGCACTATTTGGTGCCTGCGGGACAACAAGACCTTGTCTTTTACTCAGAGGAAGTCATGATCTAATAAAGATTTGGCAGCTCGGCTATGATAATGAATTTACGGGGCTGACAATCTATCAGCATCTCTCGCCTGCAACTGCATAATGTTGTCACACCTGCCGGGGAAGTTTGCCATTTTGTGCTGATGACAAACCTCCGAGTAACAGTAAATCTTCTAATTATCTCCACCATTATAAGCTTGAAGAAGTGGAGTGTAAAAACTGTGTCCACAGGGTTGTCTCATCTTTTTCCTTTCTTTCTTCCTTTCTTTCCCTGAAATACATTCAGCCTAGGTTTTCAAGAAATGTGCTCCATGGACCAATTACTGTCTGCTCAAGGAAACTGATGGATTATTGAATAAACCGAAGGTTATTTGAGCGTAATTGCCATGTTGCTCTTCCCTAAGCAGCTTCCACTACAGCAGTCGGATGTGTTCAGTGGCACTGGCGATCACCGGGCTCCTTGGTGACTCCTGCATTAGCCTCTCTTGCTCTTACTGTCTGTCAGCTGGAAACACTGCTTTGCTCTGCCAGTTGGGGTTTTGTTGCTCAAGCCACAGAAAGGTGACTGAAAATAGTGCTAGGTCTGTTAGCCATAGGAACGCTCAATTTTATTGCTTTGATCCAATATTAGTGGATTTTAACCAATTGACAACCAGTGGATTGTGACTGTTTGAGTCATTCATGAAGCAGACATCAGATACTTGTTAGATCTTAGGAAGTGTGGAGTTGTGATGCTTTTCTTTGTCTACAATCACCCAGGAACAACACTGGGTATAATGCAGAGATAATAGAGGGATGGCTGGTCTTGGAAAGAATGATAAGCATTATTCATATGCTCTAGTAGCTGCTCTGCAACTTGGAACTTAGTTGTAAGTTGGAGAAATCTTCAAGACCCCTGAAGGCGACATATGAGGAGAACAAGGCACTGAAGATTAGGACGGCTACTTTGAGAAGCGCTCGTGCCACCAAACATCATTAACACGCCCTGACAAAGACAGCCGCCTCTCGTGGCCTACAGTTATCGTGATGACATAATCAAAACTGTGCATATTAGCTGCACTAAGCAGCTCATTACTTGGGAAATGCCACAATGCAGCACAGATGTGTGGGCAGCACACATCGCTCCCGCCTGTGTCAGCTTTTCAGCCAATCTGGGGATAAACAATGAAACTGAAGCAAAACAGCAGCATGAATCTGGCAAGTAAGGAGTCCGGGGCAAACAAAATGAATCACGACGGTGCAGCTCAGAAGCAATTCAATCGTCTCTCTGCACTTATCAAACACGCACGCCTGCCTGTGAATAATAGCCCTTCACTGAGATGTTGAGCAACAAAAGTTGAGCCGAAACAAAGGACTTGAATCATTATGAGACTCTACACGGAGGCAATTCTGAACACCAACAGCCCCTTTGGGCCCCCTCCCCACCTCCCCACCCTCATGTGTATATATAAAAAACTGATCTATGAGTGGAGCTACTGAAGAGAGGTGTGGGTTTGGAGGTTTATGAGGCTGAGCTGTGGATCACCCACAGACAGTAAAATGGAGGAGGCAGATAGGCAGTGTGGGATGATATTGTAGGTGCCCAGAGCTGTCAGGAGAGAAGAGGAGGTAGGAGAGAGGGAGAAAAAAAACACAGCAGGATGGAATCAAAACATGTCAGAGCGTAGAAACGAAGAAAACTAGGGGGGTGCTGAGGTGAGGAGGACACAGGACACACACATACATAGATAAATAATCAAATCTTGGGCTTTTCTTTGAGTCAGATTGGGATTTAGTGAATCAAAGTTATTGCTGCAGCTTCAGGACATCGTTTTAGAGACAGCAAGCTGCTGTAAAGCCTCAGCTCTTTGTGCTTTAGGCACCTAACCGCGCGTCGACTAATTCAGATGTTAGATAGCATCACTTTCATACGATAAAGGTGAGAGCATCCCTGCCTCTCCTCCCTTGCACATCCTGATACACTCCTGCCTGCAGCATTTCGCCGCTTTACTCTTAAATAATAAAGAACGGTAAATCTCTGAGCTGCTGCTGGTCTTCAGTGCTGAGCCACCAAAGGGAAATATATGATATATGAGTTAAAGTACAGTTCTGAGACGCTGGAAATGCCTGCTTGCTGCGCGGAGTGTGTCGCGGAGGGCTCCGGGGGAGATTTTCTCAACATCCACACACTCGCAGATGCGCCAGAGGGGAAATCTCTGCTCCTTGCAAGTGCGCTCAAGTAATAACAGAGCAGACTCTATGGGCTCAGCAGAAGCACCCATCCTTCCTTAAATGATGCAGCCACTCTGCTCGGACTACTCACCCATGATGTCACATCGGTCCGATCCCTCCGTCCTCCGTGGCGCAATCCGCCGCACACCTCAGGACTTGTTCCGATGCTGTTTTTTCCTCCTTTATTTCCCCCTCCCTTTTCCCAGAGATATCAAATGGCTGGTGACTCACCTGCTTTCCACAAAAAAAATCTCAATTTACCGGCTGTTAAAGTTTGCGTCTATGCCTCTCCGACGCAGCGCAACTTTCCAAATGCCAGCCCGTGCCATCGAGCATAAGAGTCTTCCAGCCCTTCTTCCACCTCCTCCAAGTTGAGAGTCAAACGCTGTGCGGCTGAACGGGGTGGGTGTCAGTCGGCAGGAGCATAGTTAGTCTGGGGAACAGGTGCGAGGAGCAGCGATGAGCAGCAACGAAAAGACAGAAATGAGCGTCACGCACACGCGTCGCAGAAGTTAGAAGCGGAGGGAGAAGGCGCAGGGGGGAGGTTTGATGCAGTCTGCAGCTCTGCGCACGAACATCCAGCGGAGCGGGCGCAGACGACAGGCACGCGGCCACTGTCGGGGGCTCGCGTGCGGCGGCACTGGCGAGCAGGTCCGCGTGTGCGCGCGTGAGGTAGGCGCGCGCGCGGGGGAGAGAGCGAGAGAGAGAGCGGGAGAGAGCGCGCGAGAGAGAGGGAGTCTTACAGCTGCGGGGAGGTTTGGCCAAATGGGATTTTGCTTTTTGTTATGTTTTTTTTTTTTTTTGTCTTTTGTTGATCTGCTTTCCTCGTCTTCATCAACACCGACACAAATAAACCGAGGCATGAGCTGCTGCTGCTTCCCCTCCTCCTCGCTCCCCCTCCTCCCTTCCCATTGCATGGTTGTTCCTCTAGAAATCCATTATGCAGGTGTTGGTGGAGGATATGCTGAGGGATGTACTGCATGTGGTCATCATTATACTGTAGCACGAGTGGGTAGCCTGCCTGATCCCACCTCTTGTTGCATAATTACTCTGCTCAATGCTACATGGCACGGTAAATGGTAAATGGATGGATTCCCATGCAGTGCTTTCCTAATCTCCATGACTTCAGTCTTCCTTGCAAGGTCTATCTGCCCAATCAGCAGCTTTAACCATTCTGCTTTCAAAGGGTGCCAGTTTGTTTCCTTGGATAGTACCCTTCATTTGGACAGGTGTGAAAGCTTATCCGAGCTCCAGTATGGCACAAGCAAGCACATATGAGTGATGCTAAAATATTTGTTCTCATGGGAACAAAATGACTTAATTTGTGCAGCAGAGCAGACAAGGATATGATGTTGTCCTTTAGGGAAATGTACCTCTTGAATGGAATTAATAAAGGAACTGCAAATAGCACAAAAAGAAAAGATACTTAGAAAGAAGTGTAACTGTAGCCCAACAACAATTGGATGCCTTCAATTCAGATGACTTTGACAGCGCTCATGAGGTCCTCATACAGTCAATAACACTATAAATATTTGATTTAGTGGCACCACATCAAGGACCGTGGCTTTATATGATGTCTTTCCAGTCTGACTCAACTTTCTGTTTAGCCTTGTTATTTATTGTGTTGACTAAGGAAAAGCACTTTAATGCTGAATAAATGCATGAGTTTAGCTGTCAACTGTACATTCAACCATCACAGGTCCATATATAACTTATATAATAATTCTGTAATTCACATGCCAAGCCACATGAGTCTGCTGATTACCATAGGACAGGTGATATCACATTTAAAGAACTCACCAAAGCCTCTTTATGTTCTTGAAAGAAATTATTATCTTCAGGAGAGACATTTATTCAAAAACATAATTATTCAATGTCAACCTCTTTATCTCCTTCTTAAGAGCAGTGTAGCATGTGTGACAGTCAGCCATGCAGCAAGAAAGACTGCAAGGATCTTAACACAGACTGAACAACGGAAATGGAAAACAGCATGTTTCCTGGCCTAACTAGTTGTTTTATCCTGCTGCGGGCAAAGCAGCTGCAGCGTGATTGTGATGCTGTCAGTTTGACCACACAATTATCTTTTATGAGTCAAAGCTCGTTGCATCCACTCCCTTAGAATATGCAAATCCCATATGAACTGCAACAGCTTTTCTTATTATTTGTTGTTATTTTATTATTTGGATGAACTTTACCGAACAAGCCAAATATCCAGAAAAAGAAGAAAAAAAAAACATTGCCCAGGTGTATGTGAGGTCCCTTCCAATTCTACTGCGCAACATACAGCTCCTGCGGCACATTTAGAAAAATTGAGTCCAGTTGAATTTGGTGAAGTGTATTGCTCTGTCAAGAGAGACACTTGAGACAGGCAGCGACAAGGGCCATAAAATGAATTTAACAAGCGCAGGAGGCGGCCGATGGAGGTCTGACATTGGCCCCGCTGCCTGGAGTCAGAGTCACAAATAGGCGGTGCTGTAAATCAGCAGTGCCATGGAGATTGTTCCATTCGTCCTGTCCCTTCTCCCCCTCCTCCCGCTTCTCATCATCCTCCTCCTCTGCCTCTGCCCCCGCCTTTTCCATGGACCAGGCCTTGATGCCTCTGCTAGTGGTGATGGGGAGGAGGAGGGGGGTCAAATTGGAACAATGTGTCAGTGAAGAGCTGTCAGGTAAATACAGGAAGAAGGCCAGCGTGACAGCAGGGGAACAGTGATAACACTGGGGGGGAGGAAAGGAGGGGGAGGAGGGTGACCCGGGTGCCCCGGGACAGGCAAGTGAGGTGAGAGTCCTTGTGTTCTTAACTTGTGCATTGCGCTTATTTTATGCATCACTGCAAAGCAGCAAATATTTATATTCAAGTGAGAATCTCTGCTACGACTTGACAATTCTGACTCCTGTTCATTAGGAACAAAGGAAAACATGTTCATTTATATTTACATGGATGGATGAACATACCTTTATTTTTTATAGGGTAAAGGCTCAAAAGCACCTTCACAGCCTGGCCATGTAGCTGTTTATGATGAAACTGTCATATTGCATGGCTACAGGTTAATCTCATTCAGCTCTGTATGATGGTGGACACACTGGTGATTCTTTTCTGAGGTATTGCAAGACAATGGCAAGAGAGAAAACGAGCTTTCTCTCGGAGCGTTTCTGTATCTGTTTCATTTAGGATTAAGATTGGTGTTAAACTTTCCTACATTCCTAAACGCTTTGTGGTTTTGATGTGATTAGGATAAGGATCCTCGTCTGATTCTGCAGATGAATCAGTTGCAAGTTTAATTCAGCAATAAAAACTTTTGTCATATCTAGGACAACAAAACCTCGTACAGTGAATAGCAAATGTTAAATGTCTCAACTAGGCAGCCATCTTTCTTTATCATGTCACCCCTGCTGTTAGTAAGCTATTACTGCCTGAAAATGATCATGGGAGAGTCAATCTGAAGAAAAGACCAATGGGAGACGTTTTGATTTTTAATGCAAAATCCAGAGTGAAAGAATATTTTTACATTATTAAAATTCCGTTAAACTCGATTGTTGATGTTTTAAAGCGCACATCGGGGTAAGAAGATGAAGGAGAAGATGGAGTAGGATAAGAAGAAGGACCAGGAGTAGAAGTAGTGAAATCAAAGAGAGAAGGAGGAGAAAAATGAGGAGAAGAGGAAGAAGAAAGAAGAATTAAATTCAAAAACAACAAGCTTGAATGGAATAATACTTCCAAGCCCCATCAGGTCAAATAGGAGCTTTGTGGTGTCAGTTTCTCACAACCAAAGGGAGCACGCTTCTTTCTTGACTCACTGTTTCTCACCAGTGTTCAATGGAGAGCATTTTTTTCCCTTTCTAACGATAGCTGTGTCATTACCCCGGGCTGGTGCTATTCTGTGCAAGCCACCACACATGATCTGAACTCTGGCACTTTTCAAACAAGTCAACTTGCTTCATTTAACATGTTGACCGGCATTAAAAAACTGAGTGATTGATGTTGAGTTGGAAGGGTGAAAAAGTGATTGAAAATGAATAAAAAGAGTTTGAAAGTCACTGGATTGAAATGAAAAGATGTGCGTCAATTTCCACTTGTATACTGGGCTGTAGTTCACTGTCATCTGCCTTTTTTCATTGCAGTATTTAGGTTGCATTTCTATGGGCAATGGAAACACGCCAAATGACCAGATGAAGTAAGTACTTTTAAAATCATAAGAAACAATAACTATTGTACATGGAATTGTTGGTGAAACAAAACACTGAAAACTTATATAAACATGTTGAATAACTCACAAGCATTTTCTATCCCTGTAAGAAATAGTGACAGGCTCAGTGCCCTTGAAACTTGATCACAAAATGTCTTTTGTGCTTCAATGTGTACAGCCTCAAATTGTCTAATTTTTCACTTCAAATTAGTGGTATTTATTAATAGAGCTGAGTACTCATGCTATTATCCAGTTGTAAGACCAAGGACATCACTGTATGTTTACATAAATGTCTTTTTTTATCCATGAAAAAACTACTAACTAGTTTTCCCGTGCTACATGATAGGAGGCCAAAGACGATGCCATTCTTCGGTCAGATTAACAGACATATCTGAATATTTCTAAAACTGCTCGATGGAAATAGAAATATAATTAAACTACTTTGTCTGGTCACTTAATATTATATCACATACATTTTTTTTCTCTGCTTGACCTTAATGTGGCATCACTTCTATTTTTTTTAGAGGAGCCGGTAATTGACTGCCCAGATGTCACAAGCCATGACATTATATATTATGGATACTGAACCTGGAGCACAGATCAATAGATGCTCATATCAAGGTGGGAACATTGCGTGCTTAAACAAGATAAGACGGGTTAAAGTCAGATGATGGTCAGAAACTGTATCTGGGATTTAATCATCTAAAACTGTAGAACTCAACATAAATGAGGGAGGAGTCACTTAATAGTCTAAGAATAGCATAAGAGTACTTTAGTTGTGTCCAACACAAAAGTGAAAACCGAGGCTCTGAGGCTCACAGTATATGGAGGAAGATTGGAATAGTACAGGATTTATAGATTGATTTGTGAAGGAAAACAGACAAAAACAAAATAGAAAACATGCAGTGAAAAATTAGGAAGTTTTGCTTGCATAATCTTAGAACCATGCAATGTCCAAGCTGATGCAAAGCTTAGTGTGGAAGTTGTCATTTTTTCTTAAATCAGTTCAGAAACACAAGCCAGGTTTTCAGGCATATTTTTTTTATAAGCGGGGTAAATGGTGCATGTTAAATTTGACAGGAATTGTGAACATGCATATCAATTATTCAATGTTGCAAGCAGAGGTCAGTCAAGCAGATAAGGTCACATTATCATAATACGCCGCCACTCATGGCGTCCATTGAAGCTTTGTCAATACATAGCATGAACACAATAGCCAAAAATGATTCCAGTTCATGATCTTAGAAAAGCATGTAATGTAATTTCATTAGCAAAACATTTATACATACATTACTGCTGTTCTGTTCAGTTCTCCTGTTCTGTTCTGGAGAGATTTCCCATCACATATTAAAATGTGAGGAGTGTGGATCAGAGATAAATTTGCCAGAAGACGATCAATAGGATACCTTTTTTTTGGAATTATGAAATCAGTAGCTGAGGACAAAGCTCAAAGTGGTTGCAATATATTTGGATATTATCATCGCTTCAGGGGGAATGAAACACTAAGCTTTATGCCCTCTAGCTTGTAGTCTCTAGTCTGCAGCAGCCAAGTTAGACTTCAAGAGATGAAAAGTGATGGAGAATGGACCAGTAAAACCATTGAGTAAGGTAGAGGAAGAGCAGAGTAGGGTACAGTGTGCTGAGAGGAAGATAATGTCTAAGAAACCTTGAACACAAAGATCATCACTGCTAAATTGACACTGACACTGTGCCTGGTGCCATAAGACACATACCGTCTCTGCCCCTGACTGCCTTTGACTTGGAACGCAACAATCAGTCATCTGCATTGTACATATGGAAGAATTCCCATTTCTCACGCCTGCAGCAGAGCCAGTGCGGATGTCATGCATCTTGTAAATACTGGGGGGGCAACATAATCCCAGTTGGGAGCATTCTGGACTAGTATGCCCTTCACTGGATGATAAACCCAACTGTCAGTATGCATGGGGGGCATAGTACATGAAAAAAAGCATCTTATTATACATTTTTCTGTTTTTTTTATAAGTGTACATAGTACAGTTGGACTAATCAGTTAGACAAAGCAGATACAGAATATCAGATAAACATCTACAAATTAACAAAGGTTCCACAAGATAAACGTCTTCATCCTCTACTTCTCCAGAGTCAATTTGAGTCTGGTCTCCACCATCTACGAACGGAACAAAGGATGATGCACACCACACCTGTATTACACACATTACTTTACATTGATTTCCCATTCAGTTGAGGAACCAATTCAAATTACTCATATAAAAAGACCCCCATGACTCTTTTATCTTTTTATTTTTATGAATATGAAGTGCTTTGTGAATTTTATTTCTGTGAAAGGTGATATATAAATGGATGTATTCTTTTTTTTCTAAGCGTTTGTGCCAAGGCCATCCTCAGTTGAGAGAGACAAGGCAGACCGCGAGAACACAATGATGGTTGAAACATGTCAACATTGCTGTAATCGTTCCAGATCAATCAGATGCCCACATTTTGTTACAGCATCCTTCGGTGTCTGTTAAGTTAAGGGTGAAACACAATGGAATCACAAGTACGTTTTCTGGTCTGAAACACAGTTCTTTTGTGAGACTAACTGACTCCCTTGAATCCAGAAAGAAAGAAAAACAGAAACATAACCTTGTCAAACCCCTGCCAGGAAAGTTAAGTTCTTGCCTTGGTTTGTTTGGCAGCATAATTACGAAAAGACAACTCGTACAGAATATTTAAAATTTGGTGCCGATATAGCCTGGAGCCATTAAAGGGCTTAGTGAAATGTGGATATTGAAATGGATGCTCAAAAAGTATTTTCACTGTTCTGCCATATAATCCAGTTGACTGTAGTACTGTGACTATGGAATAATAGATTCACAAAAGCACTGTGAGTACTCATACTGTACTTCTCACATGCAAATGACAGATGGTTTTGGAAACTCATCATGGTTTGTGCCTGCAGATCGGTGTATCATAGAAGAGTGGACTCTTGGCATTAGTGGAGAAGTGTGCTCTCCAAAAGCCTTTCTAGTCAAACCTTGAACCAAAAACCACAGTCCAATCCCTCATTACTGTCACACCACACAATAAATAATCCAATAATACTGCTAATCTGCTTATTGTGTTTAAATCCAATTTAATATATGTACAGTGATATATGCATTTAAGTGGGTATTTTACTTGATTATAAGTTTTCTTGAATCAGTTGAACGAGTTCGGCCCATAAGAAAAATCACCATGTCAGGCAACAGAGCTTTAGCGCCAGGGAAACAGCAGAAAATGGATGGACGCTGCTGCTCCGGATTTGTAAAATTTCCGCTTCCCTTCTCTCCTTAACCCCCTTGGCTGCCAGTAGACATTGATTAAAAATTTGGCCTGGCCTCAGCACTGGTGCAAAGCATTGCCTCCAGCTGTCAAAAGTTATGGAACCAACAGATTACAGAGACTATAGATTCTCCAACTAGTGCATGTCTGTTTACAATCAGTACTAAATTTTTAGTTCCAGGGCCAGAGGATGTGTAAAGCACAATGACAAAATATCGTTCAACTTGCTGACAGTGACAGTTGAACCTTATGTGAAGCATGACCTCTGGTAGTGGGACGGTAAAGCAAAATCGTGGCGAGATGGTGGGCAGTGCCGAGCTAAAAAAAAAAGTATTTCACAGCATGAAAAGATGAATAGTTTGGAGTCAGAATTAGTAAACCTTGTCAGATCAAATAATCTTGGCAGGGCTTAATGTGACTTTTCTGCTTATTGAAAGTTTCGCTGAAGAGACTAAAGAGAGATGATTCGAAGCACGACCTGGTCTGATCTTCCATGAGTGCCGTTAATGGATTTAAATCATCAACAATAGCATATAAGGTTGGGAATCGCCCCTTGCTCTAACAGGGATATGACTATAATTGCGCTGCAAGTTCGTGGGCGAACCAAACATTTTGTAAATGCAGGCAGCCACAGAACACCCTTTAAAAACACTTAATGAGGATAAATGACAAGCTTGCTTTAATCTTCATTGAACAAAGTGTTTAGTAATGGCTTAATTAAGTGTTGAACTAAAGTTTTTTTATTATTATTTATTTAACTGCACTTACTGAGAATACATGTTTATTGTCTGGATTTTAAAACATGGATTTTCATTTCAGGTACTTAGATCTCTGAATCTGACACACTCTGCCTCTGTTTCCAGGCACCCCTTCACCACAAACCTGCACCTATTCACCTCTGACTGTACACACCTCAACAGTGCCCTCTGGAAGAAAGCCCCGAAGGAAGATTTAGCTACTGATCTGATCTCTTGGCTCAATATACATTATTTACCCCTATAGCATGGGATATCGCTGAGCTACTACAACAAATTTAGCAAGACTTCAAATTAATTAAGCCTGAAGTCTAATTACATAAGTCATATTGAGATATGAACCAGATGATATAAGGTAGTTAGCTGCCATAATAGATTATTGTGAGTTATTCATCAGCATTTTATTGCTGGCATGTTAAACACAAGCATTCATAACTCACTCATGCACAAGGAGCCAGTTATCACGAGGCACAGACACTAGGCAGCTGTTTGCTATTTGTTCTGTCTTTGTGTTTGCATGCATATCTGCAGATCATCTAGAAGTGACATTATATTAGCGCCCACATAATTGGCTAAAGGAGAAGAAGACGCCTTATTATTTGCAGATAATTTTTAGTTCATAAATACGTGCACGTGTATCAACAAACACTGCCTCACATCTGATAAATGTAACTCTATCTTAATGCAATTTTGATTAAAACTGCAAACTGACTATGGATAAATGTGGCCTTAGTACATCGAAGAAAGAGGGTCGTTTATACACAAATCCTACAATATACATATATATGAACTGCCCTGTATTCTCCCATCATTAGTTATATTTTTATGATTTCACAGACTCACAGACAGCTTTGATTTGAGCTGAACAATAGTTGAGAAAATTGTTTGCCAGTTGCCAATTGGTTTGTCCTCCAGAAGATAAAAGATAGAAGAGCATTGGATTTCAGTGTAAGATTTTTGTTGCACAAACCTGTCTATATTTTTGTTACATTTTGAAAGCCCTGGAAAATGATAAATGTTACTATTTTCTCCATCTTGGTCCTTCAGTAATACATGAAGGCTCAGCATTCCTGATCTTGCAACTTTGCAACTGAAAGCAGAGCAATTCTCTGCCATTGTTTTGCAAATACTTTGACTTAACTTAATTTCAAATTCTCATTTACTCTTGGCTTCATGTCTGACAGCCTTCATTTCATTTGCATTGCCCCATCTTTTAAGTCTAGGCCCAGGGTTTGTTTCCATTTAGTGTTACATAGGAAACCCTGCCAATCGACCGTGTTTGTGAGATTGTCATTGGTCACAGATTCAGCCATGTGTGAATGAATAATGAATAAAATCATTGTCTGTTGCAGAAGATTGCTGAGGTGGTTCTCTCTCATTGTTTTTTTTCTAACCTGTTGAGGATAAGGAATCAAGGACTTCCTTTTCAAGAAACTGATAAAAGGAGAACCTCTTGCTTAGTGTACTTATTTGGAGCTGAAGATGAAGTTTCAGTTTTTCAATTTGTACCACTTCATACAGGTTAATCTTAATGGAATCTTGTGTGTGTGCATGTGTGTGTGTGTGTGTGTGCATGTGTGTGTTTGTGTGTGTGTTTGAGAGCGCTGAGACACAGAGAAACAGGGCAAAAGACAAAGAGAAAAGAAGCCACTTCTCATCAATCTAGCAGACAGTCATCAATGTTCATTTGTATGGGTCCCCTATGCTGCTTTCAGCATAGAGCGGCTGTAAAGCAAACACAGTTTAACAGAATGGCTGCTTGTGCTGTGTGCATGAAGGTCAGCAGAATAGTAACTTTTTTTTTGTCGCTTGCCTTTTGTCTTTGGCCTGCACCTTGACATTATATAGTCTTGTTTCATGTCATGTGGATGCACACACACACACACACACAAAGACAAAGACACACACCAAAGCACATCCAGCACACCAAATCAAGAAAACCAAGATAGAAGCCTTCTAGTAAAACCTTTGTTGTGTTTTCTTTCTTCTTTTGGTTTGGGCTGGGGGGGGGGGGGGGGGGGGGGGGGGGGGGTGCATTGAAATCATATACACCACGGAGTTGGTTCAAGTGAGGAGACACCTTCAGCAACAGCTGCTTCACTTTAGGTTACCTCTAAGTGGTAGTGATGGAAAGGCATATCCTGCATACTCAGTTGCTAGGTTGCAGTCATGTACCTTGCAGCAGCAGAAGGGACTGATTCAAGATGTGCTATTGTCCTCTCTCTACACAATGATATATCTACAAAGGCCATTATAAAGGCCACTTGCATGCACATTGTGACCTTGACCACTGTATTCATCTACAATTCTAATTTTATAGGTAGTTGTACTACTACCTAAGTACGTACATACAAACTCTACTGTTTTTTGTTATTTTGTTGGTTTTTTTTTTACATGGATCAAGGTGTGGATACAAATCTGAAATCCAATCCCAAAGTTTTTTCTTGACAGTGTCGACTATTTTGTGGTGATAAATGGTCAATAACATTTTTATGAACCCATTTACTTTTACCCCATTCAAACCACGTTCATCCATCAATAAATATTTATCCAGAGTTGATCACACTCGGACGAGAAGACCAATTATAACCTTGTTAATCATTTTGCTGGTTTCCTATAATTATTTCAGGTACTTGCACAGTTTCCACGGCCTATCGTTTCTCTCTTTCTCTTAACTGGCTATTTTTGATGCATCTCACACTTTGCAGTATTTCCAGGCTTAAAGATATGACCTCTAACATTGAACTCGTTGTATCTGGCTATTATAAAATGGGTGAGTTTATGAAACTTTGAAGAGGCCATTTCTCTGGTTTGGAACTTGCCTCTCCAAAATGAAGATTTTGTGCTTCTGCAAAGGTTTATTTGTGTATTATTTTGCCTTAGTAAGACAGATTTGAACATATTTTGGCATGTGTTGTGCATATTGGACAGCATGAGAGGATATGGTTGGAATTTATCCCAAAGGAGGAATCTTCTCATTTTGTGGAAACATAAAATACCACATTGCTTTCAATAAAGCAATTTTGTAAAATAAATAAATAAACAAGCAAACAAACAGTGACTGCAGGACTCATGTAAAACAAGTGTAATGGCTTTTCTATGCTGCTTTCTGTGCACACATTATCTATGCTAACTGTTAAAATCATATACTGTACAGGTAGCACTGGACTGTAGCTGCTGCGAGCCATTCTAAATCCACACTTTGGACAGATTGCACAAAACATAATGGTAGCTTTATGAGAAGTGACTGGCTGCTTCATTGTTGCTCTTTTTGTTTTGCATTCTGCTGCTGAGGAGAGAGCTCCAACAAAGTTAAAACACCTCTCCTTTTTTTTAAACTCGTGGTGCTCTTTGCTCTGAATTTCCTCTGCACTCACGTTCCCAGCCAAATTAAGAATACATTTTGAGTCACTATCTTAGAGTCGAGCACATCAAAATAAGATTTGTTGTGCTCCGAGGAGCTCAAGTTTTAACAGTGTGATGGAAATATTAGTGCAATCATTTGGGGCAATTTGTAGTTCTGATGCACGTCCCTTGTCTCTTGAAGAAAAGTGTTGATACAGCAGCAGGATGAGGGTATCTATATAAAAGGCTGACACTCTATTAATATTGCAAAACTTCATAACAACAACGCTTCGCTGGGGATATTTACAAATTGAAACTCTTTATCTGAAACACTTTGTCAGAGAGACAACACCCTTTGTTGGCATCTCCACCCTGCTGCGGGTGAACTCATACAAAATAAATTGGCCTGATCAACCTCATTGTTGATCAAACATCTCAAAACTTTCATGTTCCCTTTCCTGCCTTTGTAGTTGGCTTTTTTATATATATATATTTTCCAAGCTCTGTTGTTGTTGCGGCTGCTTTGATATTTTGTGCCACCTCTATTTCCACTTCCCCCAGGTTACAGTTGGTCTTTAATCTGCATGTGCTCCACCGCCACGGACTCACAAACAATTCAAAGTGCTTCCTCACGGTTGTTTGCCACCGCCAGCCAGTCAAGTTGCGGTCGATGGCCATGTCTGCTGAGACGCATATATGATATGAAGCCTCTGAAGGAAAAGAATCAAATGTATTAGAGGTGTGTGTTTTTTTTCTTCTTTTTGTGAAGTGGAACTGTAATAAAACTGTTGCTGCAGCTGCGACAGTGCCCGGCTTGTGTGCGTGTTCCCCTGCTGATAGAGAGAGAAAACTCCAAAATTCAAAGTCTGTCTGTCTGTCAGCCTCGGGGAGAAGAGGCATCCTCTGTCCCCACTGCATTTGCTTGTGTTTTGTGTGCAAGTGCGTGCGTGTGTTTGGCACAGACACTGCATAAGACGAGATCGGTTTTAATTGAAATAGGCAACACCTGAGCACTAACTCCGACCCACCGCTCCCCCTCCTCGCTCTCCACTGCAGATGACAATGCTTCACACCTCCTCACCACATTATTGACATGCAGTGCATTCACCGAGACACATGATGTCTTCAGTTTGTGAGATTCTTTAGAGGAGCACAGAGATTGAAAGCTGATAGAGTGCTTCACCCCAGCAACAGTCACCTGGAGCTCATCCATCCATATATTATCTTATCCAAACGTGCCGCATGTCTCCAGCGAACACAGGGCAAAGGGAATATACCCTGAACAGGTTGCCAGTCCATCAAAGTGGCACACACACCATTTACTCTCACACCCGAGCTTCAAGGCAATTTAGGATCTCCAGTCGACCTTAACATGAATGTTTTTGGACTGTGAGAGGAAGCTGGAGAACCCAGAGAAAATCCATACAGTCATGGGGAGAACATGCAAAGCCTTAAGGTATGAAGGTTGTTAGTAATAAGCTGGAAATACACACATGAAACCTGCACAATTGCAAACGTGACTTATCGTTTAGTCAAGTATTAAACATAAAATGAAGAAGTATTATGTTGTGTAGTTACAACATTGCACAGTGGGGATATGAAATTATACAGTAGGCTATTATTCAAGGTGCCACATCTTTTTTTCAAATAATTTTATTAGGTGGAAAAGTAGATTATATTGCAGGTCACAGGTATGCATTTTAAATAATTCACATTAAAGTATCTGCAAAAATCATTATGCCGATATGCATATGTCGACTCTTTAGAAAATCCTTCACTACAGTATGTCAACAAGTTACAGCGTGGAGCTTTGCTGTTGTGAGTCTGGCAAGTTAATGTATTTAAGTCAGGGAGGCAATTAGAATTCATGGAGAGTTTGTGGTCAAGGTTGTTTTTTTTGGACAGCTGTTAATCCTTTATGTATGACCTGCTGTTGACTAAAATAAAGATCTAATGCATGACTATTATTATTAGCAATATTATGGCCAAGGTCCTTTGATGTTAAACCACACCAATCTTTTCTGGAAAAAAAAGCTGTGGATGAACATATCACCAAGAACAACACATCGCAGAGTCTACGTAATATGGTGGGCATGGGGACATAGCAAAGAGATACAAAGCTGCCTTGAGCTTCCACACATTTGTATGCTGTGCAGTTTCTGGATGTGTTTCTATTACCAGCAGCTGCTTTGTTGTTGGTATTGTTGAAAGAGGAGGTGATCCCCAAAGGATGCCACCAGACCTAAACACAGTGTACATCAGCATTAGCATATCAACAAGATCCTGAAGGGAATGTATATGGAAGACTTTGTGATATGTACAGTGCTTCTTGGTTATCATTCATGACAAGCCGACCAGGAAGCTGCGTGTGGAAACCCCTATAAGGCCAAGTCCTAGTCCACACTGATAATTATTTCTGACAATGCTTTTGACTAAGTGACTCTAGGTGGGAGGAAGTGGTCACTGTTTGTCATGACTAAATTAGTTCCCTATCTTGGCCAAATGAATTCGAATTATTTAATGTAGCAATGGGTGAACTTGTGGTGGCTCAAATTTTGCATTCTGTCAAAACAATGCACAAAACAATGCACTTATCCCCTTCCAACGATGGTGTCCATTAACACACTGTATTATTATGCTGTGAGTAGCGGGGGAGCACTCAGTGTTGGAGCAATAGGATTTTCCCTTCTCTCTTTTTTAGACTACTTCATGTGGACACATGTGGATATTCATTTTTGAGGTGTAAAACCTTTCCTTTGTGATGTTAAAATCCCTCTGCGCTATAGCTCGACCAACAGTCTCTCTCACCTGTGTGGATATATCATCATTCTCAGTTTTCTGCCTTATTAACCTATTGTCTAAAAATAAGTAATTATGAAAGTGAGTTAGAGCTAAATTGCCAGTGAATGCATAAGTAAGTGAGTAATGAATGCCTATCGCAAAATTTGTAGTGCATTAGTCCATATTAAGAACTTTCAGGTGTTTATTTTTAGGTTATTACCTGAAATGTTAATTAGTGCATCCATATTTTCTAGTACAATCAAACTGTATAGTACATAATTCGGCAAACATGTCCACATCAAAATAGATATGCATCTTCTGATGTTTTAATCACAATGGTAGTCATTTGGCTGATACAGTGGTTTGGTGAATAGCACTGTCATCTCGCAGCAAGAACTGGCTGTGGTTTGAAATCCTTTCTGTGGCGATTTTACTTTCCGTGTCTGCCTTGATTTTCTTCTAGTGCTCGAGTTTTGCCCAAAGCCCCCAAAACACACGTTTAGGTCAATTTTAGACTCTGAAATACCCCTAGGTGTAAATGAATGGTGAATGTGTGTGTGTATGTATGCTCAACTTGCAGTGGAATAGTGACCTGTCCAGGCTTTATTACCTGCCTTCGCCCTATGTGCACTAGCAACAGCAGACCTCTGTGACACCATTATATATTGTACAAAGAGGATAAGATAATGGATGGATGGCCGAATGGATAATCATTAGACACTATAGTTTTATAACACATAGGCTCCAAGAGGGGCTGCAACTTTTCAAGGACACATCAAAGATGTATGCATTATAGAGGGAAAGATGATTTTTTAAAGTAAAGATTTAAGCTTTACCTCTACACGCTTAAGGTTTGGGTATACTTTTGCGCACACACACTACTACCTACGGTACTACTGCAGAAGCTCTGCTGGGCTCTGCAATGTCCTGCGGTGCCACCAGGTTGATGGTGCATGCGTGAAAAGCTGTTAACCAGTTTAGTACGTGAAAAAAGTTAAAACACTCATAAGGCTGGTTACTATGTTTAGGAGGTGCTTAAGTTTTTCAAATGTTTAAGTGTGCTTTTCAATGAAATATCATTTTTTTTTATTTAATTTCTCATTTTCTTAAATTCTTTTTAGAATCCATCCAGATATTTAGAGTCTACAAATTGGTCCAAGCATACTTGTTTTTGTGTGGTTTCTACATAACTACAGTATAGTGTAAACACGTGCAGACATGACGGGGACACAAACACTGAAAGGTTTTCGAGCCCAGCCTCAGACTTGAGCACCCAACTGATCCCAACATAGTGTTCTGAAATGTACTGAGTAAGGAGTTCTAGCAAGCAACTTAGTGCTGTCATAGGTATGTTCGGTCATGCAGGCTGGTCACATAGAGTAGCAGTCATGTCTGACCCCATTAGCACCAGTGGACATCCAGAAATGCACTTCAGCTGGCATTGATTGCATGGTGGAGATCCACCTCAGGGAGGGAGCTGGATTCCCGCAGACTCCATGTGATTGTTGCTCAGTGGAAACTGTCGGTGGGGGGTGCTGAGTAAACCCCCCCCTCCAGAGCCTCTATCAAACAGACAGCGTGCTTACAACACACAGTGCCTTAACAGCACACTGACCAGGTCCTAATGACTCGTGAAAATCAAAGACAGGCCGAAAGTTTAAATGAATTACTAGCTTTTGCAGATGTTATGGAGAAAGAGCCAGTGATTTTGGCTCCGAGGCCAAGGACTCCGTGGACATGTTCATCTAGTGAAAAACTGGAATCAAATAAACAAGTTGGATGTATATGGGAATGCCAAATTTGATGACATTCCAATAAATCAAGTCACTAAAATGCTGTTTTTCTGACACTAATCTGTGTAAAATATGCCGCTATTGAACTGTAAACAGATACTAAAGTCAGAGGCAGTCTTTTCAGCAGTATGTCTAAACAGCCCTCAAAAGATCTCCTTGAAAAAGAAAGTTGAAGAAACTGCAGCCATCCATACATCCATCCAGAAACTTACAGCGTTATTCAATATTTCCTACCCCTCTTGTGTGAATTTTAATTAGCAGAAAACTGTAGAGGTCACTTCTTTGATCACAGCTCAGGAAGATCCTATTCATCTCTGTCTGCTATTTTATACCGCTCAGCGAATCACCCAAATAACCACCAGCTCATGGAGCAAACTCACACACAGGAACGCAAGGTGACAAACAACCACAGAAACCGGCGCTGTGCTGCACAGATGTTTTCCAGACAGCACCGATGCTAACTGTGACTCTGGGCTGAAACAGTGTGTGTGTGTGTGTGTGTGTGTGTATGAGAGAGACTGCTACTGCGCTGAGACCGCAATGTGTGTGGGAGGAAGCTGGAGTGGGTTTGTGATTATAACCAGAGGAAAGGCAGCTTGCATAGATGATGCTCATTATTCTAAATATCCCCGTTTCTTGTGGAAGTGCCGAATGGATGGTACGCCAGTGAAATGGCAGTTAATTGTCACACACATACACACACACACACACACACACACCCCTCCAGTAGGACACACTGTCAACTTTGCCTGCCACCATCAGTCCAAACCGGACCGCTGGGTCAGTGTGTGTTCGTTCATATTAACCCAGCAGCCCAGCGTCCTCTTTCCGAGCATGACAGCGTTGCCTTCGGTTTGTGAATGTAACCTATTAACATTTTCACTTACCACGGGGGTAAAGGAATCCACAGTGCAAACCCCCAAGGCGGCCTGTCCATGAGGGACACCTAAGTGCTGTTCCACTCGTGTGACAGCAGACGAGATAAGCAGGTATTGATTTTTTTTTTTTACTTCCCTCCCTTGACATTGGCTGAAAAGAGAACCCTGCCCTGATATAATTACGTTCGGTTCTACCTTTGTAGCTGTTTGCGTCGGATATGAGCCGGTAGATGGGCGTAAGCAGCGGATGACTAATATGACATCCACTGCACCGACTGGACTGACCCCGT
Organism: Karalla daura; assembly: GCA_029224185.1. Lineage (NCBI taxonomy): Eukaryota > Metazoa > Chordata > Actinopteri > Chaetodontiformes > Leiognathidae > Karalla > Karalla daura. Next base: position 18,047,669 of record CM055201.1, read on the forward strand.
AAAGTGTCTTCACGCTTGTTTGTGAGACCCTCAAGGGACACTCATCTGCGCGCTCTCACAGAGCGGTGGGCTTCAGCTTATGGCAGCTGTGCCAAACGGACTGCAGCTGCTTCGGCATCATTACATTACCCTGCTGGTTCTATTCGCTCCTACGAACTGACTTTTCCAATCAGCATTGTGAATTTGAGGTATTGTTCCTCACATGTAGCCATATGTGCACGTGAAGCGGGGGGAGAAAGGGGGCTCAGTGTAGAGGCTGTTGTTAATCTGGATAAACACATTTCTATAAACACATTTGAGACATACTTAGAAATAAATGAATGGAGGGTAATTTCTGAAAGATGAAATCCCCGCAGTGCAGCACATCAGACACACAACAATTTCATAGCATACATTAATTTATTCATAGGCCTGCTATAGTGGTTTATGGTGGCTTTGTTTTTGTGCTTGCCAGCAAATGGATACACAGACACAAACAGTGCATGCGGTGATCTGCCTCAAAGAGACAGTAATATTTTCAGCACAACTGAATCGCAGCCTGTGGCAGCGACTTTATAGCCAAGCTGATGGACCATAACTTAGACCCTCAGGAATTCAGCAAAGGTTTTACATAGCAGCTTATGGAAGAAAGAGTGATGCAATTTTCAGATATTTAGTCATTTAATTGGTCTTTTTTTTCATGAGCAAATGAGCCCTATAAAAAGGAACAAAAAAACAAAAAAATGATTTCTGGCCTCATTGGTTGTATCCAGTCAATTTATTTTGCAAAAAAACAGAAAAAAAAAAACTATTTGAATATGTCTGCACTGATTTCCCATTTTAAACTATTCTTACTACTGCAGCTGCAGGAAGGTTGCAGTTTCACAGCTGGATGTTGCATGTTCTCCCTGTGTGCATGTGGATTTTCTCCTGCTGCTCTGATTTCCTCCCACAGGACAAAGACATCCATGTTTAGGCCAACTGGTAACTATAAAAATGCTCCTGCATGTTTGAGTGAATGACAAAAAGCCCAACAGTGCAGAGAAAAGATCAAAAAGCAGAGAGGCATTTACGAGTCTGCTGTTACTGTGGCTTGAAAAAAAAAAATTCAAGCCAATATCATCATATCCAACCCCGGCAAAGGTTGACACTATTAAACCTCTCTCAAGTCTTGTAATTTAGGTGTCTGACACTCTGGTGATGTAACCTCTTGGCTTCATTATCATCACAGTGATTGTCAATGGAGGATGGTGGTCGGATGTTGGCATCGGCATTGAGTGCCGGAGGCTTTGAGCTCTGGGAAGATCTGATTGGATTAATAAGGAGCATGCTGATTAGGGACAGGTTCCCTTGAGTGTAAACAAATTAAGGGGAAAGCTTGAGGCTTTATTGGCAACATGACCCAAAATGAAGATAATGGCAAGTTTTCATTAAATGAACTGGGACTGGAAGGATCTGCTTTTCCGGGTCCTACTGTGGCTGTTTGTCACGAAAGAGTCACATGAGGAATTCGCCTTTGCTTTTCCCCTCCCATATTTGTCGGCCAATTAAGCTTGTGCATTTCAAAACCTGTTGACTTTTTCTTGGTTGGGTTATTATTTCTGGGCAAAATTCTTCACCTCAGGGTCACATCACCATGTGTAGTATGAATATTATGAATATTATCTTTATTACTTTTTTATACTATTGCAGTTTCAAAGCAAACTTTAAGGCAGGAATTAGGAGGATTCTGCTTAAAAACAATGCATACACTCATACCAAAATAATCCCTCTGAATCACAGCTTATGACACAGCAGTGACTGTATCTACAGAGACGCTGCCCTCTGCTTGTACTTCTTTTCTTTTACTGTCTTCAAGATGTTTTGGCCCCCAGCTAGTATCATTACACAGAGTGTGAGGGCGGAACACAATGAAAATGTATAGGGCTGGAGCCAGATCGTAAGCACGCATCCAAGAGGAAGCTTCACATATGGAGGAGGTGGGGAGGAGGGGATCGGGCAACCTTGAACTGAGCAAAAAATCCTACTCATTCTAACTTAAAATTTTAAATTGGCCCAAGGGTATTTGTGTGGGATTCCAGCTTTGGGATTCACAAGCAGACTTCGGTATAAGTATCAGAAAGCTATTTCAGTGCAAACCATAACCTTATCTTTGACCATGAACTGTTCTTTTCTCCAGTAAGCTGCAAAATAGATACTTTTTAAGATATTTTCTATGGTTAGCATCAGGCACAAAAGATACATTTAGGTGTTATACGTACACTGCATTATTCCTTTAGACTGCATTTTGAAACTATCCAATGAACTGAATTGAAAAATGTAGTTTAAGGATGCCAAATCAACAGGTCACAGTTGGTGTAGAGCAGGTAAAATAATGGCTGGATAAAGATTATTTTTTTCTGTTTAATTATTTAAGTGAATCCTTTTCAATTATCTGTAAACTTCTATTAATTATGTTGAATGAAAACGTGACTCATAATATAATTTGAACCTGAAAACCAAATTAATTATAACATTTATAACAGGCAGTCAGCTAAACATTGAAATGAGACGGGTAAACACAACCCATAAAAAATTGAATTCAAGGACAAAGCCACAAATGCAAACGTATAAATGCAGATGTGCTCATGTTGAGTCCAGGGAAGATGATTGAATGCACTGCCTCGATAGATGAGGTCGCTTTGCCTTTGAGGAAAAAATAGAAAAGAGGTTCAACCTGGGATCAACCCCACAGAACAGTAGGTCTGAACATAGCCTGAAGGAAACTGAATCTACTATCAGGCTGCCTGTGGTGAATAGAAACAAGAGTTGCACTGTGAGATCATTCCTTATTTGATTGTATATAGCTTATACTGTAATCAAAGGACATTTCAATCATGACCACGTATATCACATATATAATGTTTTCTGAAACATCAGTTTAACTGTTGGCTTCATCGTGTGCTTTTTTCAAGCCTTTATATAAATAACCAGCCTTATTTTCTTACAAGTTTCTCTCTGCAAGTTATCTGTGAAGCTGTCATAAGCCATCACCATGATGCTCTGAAGATGACTTTGTGCTACGAGCAAACAGTGGATGTCATTTCTGATCTCTGATGCTCTGAGCAGGTTAAGCTGAAGACACCAATACCGATGGCATTCAGATTATTGCCTTCGGACCAGAACACATCAGAAAAACGAGAAGGCAGTCTTCTAATTAAATGTTTTAGTCAAGCAGCCTCCGCCATTGTAGCTCGGGATATATGGCTGACGTTTTTACCAGGCCACTTAGGAATATTTGCGCCCCTGGCAGCCTGGCTCAGCGGCAGCGATGCTGCGGAGACTCCGGCGTCTAACTGAGCGTGCTGCTCCTTGGCAGCATCAACGCTGCTGCCGGCGTGCTCGGAGAAGAACTTTCACTTGGACTTTGGTCTAATCATCATATGCAAAACGCAACAAACACACACCGAAGGATCTCAGGATACCGGATATATATATATATATATATATATATATATATATATATATATATATATATATATATATATATACATAGATAGAAGGACATAAAACATGAAGGAAATCTGTTTTTCGTGTGCATCTCTGTTAAGAAAAAGTTTCATCTAAAGTGTGACTTTGTATTTATCTGTGTCTCTCTATATATATGTATTTGTTATGTATCCTTTTCACACAAGATGACTGCACACCTTCACACACACGCAGTTCCTTGAAAAATCTTATCTTTCAGTGCTGCCTTGCTCGGTGTTGATAAGAGCGAGCTTGCAAGGCACTTGCTCGCTGCTGCTCAGTGCTGGGCCAAAGTGTGTCGTGGATGACTGCAAAAAAGCATTTTCATAATTTTGATAGTTTGGAGATTGTTATCATCTGTTTAGCATATTACACAATTGAAATAACAGCCCATAGCTGTTTAATAGAATGAGCTGTTTAAATCATTAGCTCTGTGGGCCTGCACTGCTTCTTATTCACATTACACATGCTTTGAGTGTACTGGTGGACAATGCTCAAACATTTCAATCCAGCTCCAAGAGGATTATAAATTATAACCTTCGGCGCTCAAAATGCAAAAAACAAAAAAAGGCCTCTTCAGTGTTACTGCTGTGGGAAGACAAAGAACAAATTAATCTTTTTGACTAAACTTCAAAACACTTTTTCACAGAATATATCAGACAAAATCACTGCACGACATCCTTAGAAGTTAATAATTTGCTCCTTTCCCTGTTATGCAGATTTCTCTTCAGCTGACATGTGCAATTAAGGCAGAGTTATTGTAAAAGTCAGTAAGTGGAGCAGCCTTGCTCGTGAACCAAGGCGACATGCATGTCAGAGTGGTTCTTCGAAGAGAAAATGTGTGAACCCAGCTGTGACAAGTTTCATTAATAACACTCCTTCTGCACCTACACGTATTTACTTTCTGCCACCATCTCAAAATCTTTAATTGAACATAGAACCAGACTGTGATGTCAGAGGTATCAAGGAAAACCCCACTATGTCTGAGTCACGCTACCTATTCTCTACTAATACAGTTGCCAGAAAACCAATCCATGTACACTTAATAAAAATAAATGTCTTTCAGTTTTATCCTTAATTTTTGAATCTTTGACTCAAACTACTGTTAAGTCCTCATACTCCTGTGTCCTGAAATGGCTGAGTCTGTATTGTTTTTTCTATTTTTCCTTGGGAGAATTCCCTGAAATAACTACACATTTTTGCTATGGGAAGACTGAGCACTTGAGTCACAGTGGTCACTGGGCCATTTAGTGTGAGCGCATTGGCTCTACATCATGTGTGACTGACCCGTTGGATTAGAGAAAGAAAAGCATTTCTAAAATGTCACAGTGCATATAATGTTACACACATTTAAGCTGATGTATGAACTATGAGTGACTCATGGGAACAAATAGAACCTGTCTCTATAGCAGTCAGTCTCCTTACAACGTTAACTCTGGAAGCCCAGATATATAGACAACCAGAGAGTGTGTTTATACATTGCTTGCAAGAAAATGTGAACACAACCTGTCATAAACCTACAATCTATCCACCAGCAAAACCTCCAGGGCCTTCCTTGTAGTGTTCATGTGTGTATAGGTTTGATGATTTAATGTTTTATGTTCTTAATTAAGAATTAATGGTGAATTACATGGAACTTGTGAGAGATAATTCCTCTGAGTACTGGATGCATCTATGGTCTGTTTACCAGTTGCTCAACAGAGACAGATGTTTTGGCTGGCTGTAATTTCATACCTCCTCAGTGAAGCGGAAGCTTCAGTGGCTCCAATAGCGAGATGTTATTGCACGTATATACATGCTGTTGAATCTGCAAAACTGCTTGTATGTGTGAATATACCAATATGTTCAAGATTTCCCTGATGTGGTTCAATTCATGCATATGCAGCAATTGGATTGCTCCTCCTGCTCCAGCCCATCATGTCCATGTCGATAATTCTACTTCAGAGCAGATCGTTTCAGGTCAGCTTCCATGTAAAGGCTGATGTGCAAGGAGATTTCATGCCACTGATAAGCTATACATGTAGATGAATGTGGAATTGTAAACGTATGAAGAAAATGTAATATACAGAAATGTGGATATTGTTGCTGGATGAACATTCTGTAAATATACATATATTTGATAAATTGTAAATACAACGGGAGTCTATCCCTGGCTCACATAATTCAACCTAGAGAGGTCACGAGTCCATTGCAGGACACATATACGCACCATTAATCTGGGATGAATTTAGAGTCAACCAAAACAAGCATGGGGAAAACCTTTGAGGTTTACCTAGGATTTGAACCAGGGAACTCATTGTTGGAAGGGGACAGCACTATCCTCTGATCCACTATGTACCCTTATGGTACTCTACAAAATTAGTTTAGTAAAACAAGAAGCATTTAAATATGCAACTGCTGTTGTGGGGGTGATGTTGATTTTTATGAATTTGATTTACATTTATATGCAACAATAACTATTTTATGTGCTGTGAAAAAAAAATTACTTATGCAGAGAGAGCCATTTAAATATCAATCCTCATGATTCCTTCTCCGTGCATTCATTAATCGTGAGATTGATTACCCTCCTCTTCATCAATCACACACACATCTTAAACATGATTTAAATAAGCCGTGCTGCAGTGAAATACGGGTGCATTCACATGAATGGAATGATGTGTAATCAGAGCTGTTTAGACAGCATGAATTAGCATGGTGCACAGGTCTGAACGCGGGCCACTGGAGCTCAGCGCTCAGGTGTTTTAAAGCGAGATGATGAATGGGATCATCGATGCTTCATCAGAAATGTTTTTGAGGATTCTCAGGTAGCCCTGTGTACCGCTATCCATCATCAGTGACAGAACAGCTGCATGCAAATGTGCCGGAGATTCAGAGTTGTGACTGACACAGGAAATTGTCACCACGCATATCCTCCTTCCCCACAGCGCTGCAGGAAACAAGAAGAATGGAGATCTTCTCACTGTCGCACAGAGTTGTACCAACGGAGATCTTCTCAATGCGCCTAAATGACAGGCAGCAATAAGCCTGTTTACACACTAAGTGTACTTTGTCTCCCACAATGCTCCCCGACACTTGCCGCTGCAGTGATAGTTTTTTGTGTCTTCTGTGTCATGCTGCTGGTCTGCTGACTCATCACATAGTTTCCTCTTCCAGAGAGAACCCATCGCAATATTTTCACTTTCAAAGCCTGCCTAACCTGTTGAGATTGTCTGCAGTGCATATGTCAACACAGTTCAATAAGTATTCAGAATATGTCTGCAGTGTTTGTCATTTTTAAAAGCTCAGTCATTGCTGCTGGAAACTGGTAGTGTAAGTCATCGCGCTTTTAGTTGGTTGAAGGTTGGACAAGGCTGTTTAAGAGTACAGAAAATATAATATATAATAAGAAAAACTGTAAAAAAAAAAAAACATTCAGTGAAAGCAGTGCTGTACATGTGAAAGAAAGACAAATATGTCAGAGTTGAAATTTTTAAGGATTAAACGGTTAACAATCAAAATGAGCAAATGTGACCATACAACAAATCAATTTCCTTACATTCATTCATGATCTTGCATGTATTTTACCTTAATGATTTCATGGGAGCCTGCCAGAGCTGATCCCAGCACACAAAGAGCATAAACAGGGAATAGCCCTTGGATAGACTGTCAGTTCATAATGTACACATCATTAACTCATCAGTCTCTCAATGAGCACATCTTGGGCCGAAAACATGGGGATAAACTGTTAAAAAAAAAAAAAGTGTACCAGAACAGGCAGAACATGCATACTTCACACAGAAAGCCTCTAAATCCAACCAGGATTCGAACCAGAGAACTGCAATCAATATGATCTTTTCAAAAGGAGACTCTCTGTGCCATTTTTTCCCACCTGTGTGAAGGGATCTTCTCGTTAGCAGCTCATGCAGTTTTGCTTTTGTTTGCCTTCTGGTGGCTGCAGGAGGAGGCTGCCTGATGCTCAACTTGCCTTACAAGACAGGTCCCTGGGCCTTTGGCCTGATAAAATATTCACTTTCAAAATCCAAATAGGAAATCTAGTAAACAGCTGCAGACACAGGGCCAAGTACCCCACATTTGGTTGAAGATGGTGGAGACACTTTTTTAACTCGTGTTATAATAAAGAGCATACAGAGGCACAGCATAGTGATAATGCGTATAAAGGAGGGTACATTTGAAGATTAGATGTTTACAAACATCACAAACATCAACTTTGCCTTTGAGTATTTTTGAAGTCTTTGGCTCAGCAAAGATTTTACACTTTAAATCAGTCTGCAATCATCGCTGTTGGACTGATGTTTTGTTTTTCGTAATTCAGCATCACCATGAGCGAGAGAATCATTTACATGGTCCTCATGTGTTGTCGCCATCCCTTTAAACTCATCTTCCTTCATTACTCTGTGGGATTTGTGAGAAACAAAATGTGACTGAACTGTGTTTTTATTCAGCCTAGAATATCTGACACCATACTCCACCTTATCTGCCATCAGGAACAAAAACCCTCCTGTGACAGAGGAAGCCCATCTGACTATAATGTCCCATCCAATTTATCAGGACACTACTTGTTTTTGCGGTCCATTCTCAAAGCAAACAAAAATATCAGAGTCCATTATTATTTATTTTGATCTGATATTCCCACAAGGAAATCTCAGGGATTGTCCTTTAAAGGCAGTGGCTTTAACTTGTTTGGACTCTTGAAATGTGCAAATGGGATTAAAGAAGTGATAGTCACGCGGATAGTCTCTAAACAACATGCTGGGCTTTTTTGTGTGTAAGAATGAGTGTGTGATTGTGCATGGGTTGCATTAGCGTATGTATGTGTTCCTCACCTCTCCCTCCGGATCTATTTTCCTTGTCAGATCAGTATTTATTCTGTACCTGTGCCTTCTTGTCCCATGTGCACTTCATATCCTCCCACGGTTGTGTCTCAAGGTAATAACAAATGAAAACAATGGCGTGAGTAAGGTTGACAGCAGTAAAAGTTGTGGAATACATTATTGAGCATTTTTCTGCAGTATATATTGTTTGTTTGTGACTTTTACATGCAGGGAATTTTGCTGAAACTACATAAAAAAGTTACCAACAAATTGAGTGACTGAAATTCAGACACTCAGTTTGTTGGTAAGATATCATTATATCTTGTAATAGTTTTTACCATCACTCTTTTTTAATCTTTGACTCTGGCTCTTGCTGACGGGTCATCATGGATGTACGGAGCTCTGATCATGTGAATTTAAGTAGTTGTATATGTTGGAAGATCAGAGTTCATGTTTACAATAAGCATTAACCATTTCTTTGGTACAAGGCGTTAAAAGGCCTCCTTGATCTCTCCATGGGCCTTCAGCTGATATCTGGTCAATCTCTTTGACTCCCTCCCGATCGATGCCGAGTTGGCTCAGTGTACACAGGCAGCCGATGTTGTCTGCTTCCACTGCTCGGTTAGTCTTGAACTCAGAGTCTTTGCCGATTCATGGTGCGACCATCTGTTATCATGTGACCAAAGCTGTTGTTTTTCTGTCCATCCATACAGACAGATAAGTTCTCTGCATATTAACGTTTCATTTAAAATCGTATTTGCATAAAGCAGCAATAGTCACCATCCAACCATCTGCGACACAGTTTGTGACGGCAAACTGTGTGACAGCTTGTGAACTCCGGCACACATTAGCTTTTTAAATTCCAGTTAATGTCTCAATCAAATCTCAATCAAAGTGAAAGATGGAAAACCCAACACATGATTGCTATGATCAAATAACGTGTCAGTGTAATACCAATGTGTTCAAACTGCCTGTGGGGTCAGGGGTGAAGATTGGGCAAGATCTGCTACAAATTATCCAATGGTCATTTATCGAGCTGGACTAAATTAATATTGTTGCCAGCTGGGGAACAGTGATCAGTGGATAGCACTGTCGTCTCACAGCAACAAGGTTCCCACATGGTCCAAGGACCTTTCTTCATGGCTAAAGTGGAAAAAATGGCAGATTCTGGCATTAATGTAATGACATGATCAGTGGTAGCTGATGATGACATTGATTGGGGCGGGCAAAAAAGTTGAATGACCATGGATCTGAACTCTTATCATGTAGCTACTCTATACCCGAATAAAACAATGAACAACAGCACAACAACTGGTGCTTGTGCTTGACAAATAATCATTTGTCCCGATCTGGAGTTTAAGGAACTGCCATAATCTTCAGCCATCAAGTTTCTGACTGATCCTGAATGCAACTTTGTGTCTTTTTCTACTTCTTCTTCTCTCCCATCTTGTAAACAGCGGTGTTGGGCTAAGTGAAATTTGCCCAAATGACAAGTAAATCACAGAGTGTGTAATGATGCTTGTCAGTCATTTATCTGGCACCAGTCGGCTGCTGATTGGGCAGAGCTGATCGGCCTGTGGGCTACAGACAGCAAATGGTGAGGGCGTGGCATGATACCTGTCAATCATTGAGACCTGGAAAATGGATAGGAGCAGATTTGATGCGCCTGGGCTGCGTAAAATTAGCACATTTTGAGATATCCTTTAACTATTTAGTGCTGTTGGCACTTTAGGTTTAACTAAAGCTTAACAATCTGTTGTATGTTATTAACAATCTGTAAGTATATTTAGACAATAACTTTCTCATCTTCTCATCTGCATAACATAGAGAGGGCTTAGCACCGCTAGCCCACTGATACCAGACGTCACTGAGCATGATGCTCCCAGTATATTCCTACTGGTGTTGCAGGGCTTTCTGGATCTCCAGTTTGCATAGAGCAAAGGCAGCTAATGTCTTCTGACAGGTCTCCAGTGCATCACAGGGTACACAACATTCACTCTGTCATTCACACCTAGGGGCAATGTAGAGTCTCCAGTCGACCTTAATGCATGTCTTAGTCTGTTCTGTGACTCTTGGAGTTAAAAGGGACCAAATAAATGAAATAGGAAGAACAGGTGAAAGGGGAGCTGTCGAGTCTTGGAGACTTGGGCTGAGTGGGAGTGAAAGACTGCTGACTTATTTTATTTTTCACATCTGGGCTGTGACGTTTTTTAAAAATCACGTGGACTCATTAGCTTGTTTTATGTATATGAATATATATTTTTTCAAATTCTGTTCTGCATTTCGCCACAGTACAAATGCATAGTATACCAACATTGTTTCCAAATTGGGACCTGTTTATGGAAAGCATTGATGTGACCTAATGTCATGGATCTCAAGTTGTGAAACAGGCAGAACAGAATAGCCCAGGACAAGAATAGGAACCTTTTTGGTGGAGTGGCAAGTGGCATATGTGAGTGCATTTAGTCCGTGTGCCTTCCCTTTTTGAATTGTCTGGTCTGTTTTCCGCATCACAACCACGCTGTAATTATTCTTTCTATATGTCTCTTGTCTTTTATGGATTTCTCCTCAAGCTTTTGTGTTATTAAAAGCTCCCTTTTTTGATGTTCATTCTTTGAATTAGTTAAACATCATGCATAGCCTGCTTGCATTAGACATGAAAAGAAATGATCGAAGGTGGTTGACAAAGACCTCCTACTGTCGATGAGATGCAATCTGTAGTGATAAGTACACATTAATACCACATGTACTGATGCTTTAGAAGCACGCAAATCAAAGGAAACAAGAGATTTAAAAATCAGGCTATGTGTTTGTGAATGATAGATTCCACATGCCCCTTTGTTCATCTACTCCTCAGATTTTTTCTGACTCAAGATACTCACTGAGTAACAAAAGCCAAGATGGACAGCACAGAAAGAGTCATCTAGCATTCAGAGCACTTTAATCGTACAACTCTGACTCAAGTCTCGAGTCTGGAAAAAAGGTTAAGATCATGTCTAAAATGAATAAAACACAATGTGAGAATTCCTTTTCACATACAGTAGGCCAAAGTAAAAAGAAGATAGAGAGTATTTCGAATTGAATTTACTGCACCAATCATCAATCGATCAATTCTTTTCATATTTTTCCACAATATTGTTTATTGTTTTTTGATTATTTCAATTAACAAAAGATTAAAATTCTCGATGTCTCATTATCTTCTCTTCATGCAAAATGACAAACCCTTCACGGTTGGTTGCTTGGAGGGGCCACCTTAGACACCGCCACAGGTGGTACAGTAGGAGACCGAAACTTGGCATGCTGGATGCTCTTGACCTCCTGAAAAACGGTCAAATTTTAGCTCAAAGTGTTGAGAATATTGTGTTGAGATATTTAAAAAAAAAGGCCTGTTTCAGCTATAGCCAACTAGACCATCAGATTCTGGAGCCAGTCCAGAGCAGATCTCTCTTTAAAGGTCCTGTGAATCTGAAATCTAAGTCTATCTTGCCGCAAAATTGCTTGTGGAATAAGCTTTCAATAAGTTTTCAGTACAGACAGAAAACTGTGTTGAAATATACAATTTCCGCCGGAATCCTCTGCTTTAAACAATTATCTTAAGTTTTATTTTGCAGGGTACTCATCATGTTTCCGGGTACAGAGCGTAGTGCACACATGCACTGGTGTCACAGAAGCTTCATATGAAAATGCACGAAAAATTGGTGCACTAGTTTTCATACGTTTCCATACGAATGTCATGAGAACATGTTGCCATACTTACGTGACTTGAACTCACATGATTAGCTTTCTTATTTACTCCAATACAAATTATGCCTATGAAAGCTGCATACAAATAAATAAGCTCTCTCAGCTCTCAAGGACAGCTAGATTGTATTTTCATTACCTGCACAAGAAAACTCTATGGAGTGCCTCTAAAGGACACTTGAAGGTGTGTAGGATTAAGTGGCATTTAGCTATAAGGCTGCAGACCATAACCAACCAAGCAGCTGTTTTGTTTGTAGGATGCCAGTTTACAGCAAGGACGTCAATAATAATAATTAGATCCTCAGTAAGTCCCATGACCAATGGAAAGATCTTTTTAGCATATAAACATATTTGGACATGATATGGGGGTCACAAGAACAGTTTTCTTCAAACAATGACAATCAGCAATGAGGAGGTCAAGACAAGAAGTGAAGCAATAGAGACTAAAGAGAGAAGATATAAAAAGTAATACTGTGATCTGTGCTCCATCTCACTCCATTTGATGATGCTCTATGACTTTACCCGTTCCATTCCTTTTTTCTATTTGAGCCTGTCAGTTTTCAAGACCTTGAGATTCTTAATAGACCGCTTTACACTATGCATGTTCCAAATAAATCGAATTGACCTTTGCCAAAAAAAATGAAATAAATAAAGGAAAACCCGTTTAGAGCGAAACCACTCGCCCCAGCCCTTTTCTTGTCTTTTTATCTCTCCTCCTTCACTTGTCTGCATTTGAATTCCCCCACTGACTCTGTGAGTGATGGCAATCCCCCCTTTCTCACATTTCCTCCCCACACACACACACAAACACACACAGTCATAACTGTCATCAGCGTCGCTCCCCCTCAGCGGGTAGCTGATGACTGTTACCGAAGAGTGTACTATATTCACCACAAACTACACAATGGCACTTTCTGTGAGGGGAGGGCACGTAGGAGGGGACAATTGTGTGTGTGTGTGGGAGTGTGTGTGTGTGCTTACATGCATTAATGTGCCTGTATTTGTGAGGATTGAGGACATCTTTGTGAAACCAAATCCATCCTGGGAAAAGAAAAAAAAGGAAAAAGAAATCCACACACACACACGGATGCAAGGCCGGCGAAAGCCAGTGACAGACAGTGTCTCTCTCTCTCTTGCTCTCTCTGTTTCTCTCTCTCTTTTACAGTTTTTTTTGTTTTAGAAATGCAGGTTCCTGGTGCCGCAGTGCATCCGCCAAATGCTGCAGAATGTGTCCATGGAAACTCTGTCAACACAACTTTTTAAACATACAGTTAAACAAACTATCTACCTCTCCATCAGTTTGTAGCATGATGTGGAGATCTAACAAGGTGCCTTGGTCACAGCAGTGGATATGTGATAACAGATTGTTGAGGGATAGATGATCGGTGGTCAGTCCCCTACTAAGATGGATAAAGATATGGATGTAATAGAAGTGGAAACAGAAAAAAGCAAGCTGGACAAGCAAAACAGAAAGACAAACTGTGCTGCACAGTATATGTACACCTATTTAGTCCAAATGCTTCTGTGTTTTTGTGGGGTGTACAGTGTTCTGAAGATGGGCTTAATTACCAACCTCTTTGCTCAAACTGTTGCGTTGCATACTGTATGCCACTGAGCTACTCTCTACCACCCCTCTGCACCCATGAAATCCTAGTGAATACGGCTTTCTGTTCTCCAGAGAAAGCACCCAGTGTTTCTGTGCGACTAAGAGGAGGAGGAAAGGTGCTGCTGCTGGCTCTCTAATAACCACCATTGAATATAGAGCACTATAAAGCTATCTCTGAGGGATTAATGCACTTCAAGAACCAATTAAATGAAGGCATACATTTAAATGGAGGCAAGCAAATAGCCCCAAGGTAGACACAAATTCCAGCTCGTTCTTTGTGCTTTGGCTTTTTCGCTTTAATTAAATCATGGGTTTTGTGGGGAGGATTAATATAACTTAAGGCCAGAAAATGTCAAAGGAAGTGTATGTGTGTGAGTGTGTGAGTGTGTGAGTGTGCGTGTGTTTCAGTGAGTGTGGGACTCACCTTGTGAGGTGGGAGTCACGGTTGTATTAACACCAAATTGAAATCGTCACATAGGTCCAGGGTAAAGGGAAATGGTCTTGTGTAAGTAGGGGAATGCGGTGTCACCTCAGGCGAAGGACCTCAGTGAGAAGACAAGGGAGCTGGAGATCCACGGGCAGATTGCTTGCTGAATGTCCAGTCATGCATACACAGGACTGTCATGTTGAACGTGGGGCCCCGGCTGAAGCTCTTAATTTACCAGTCTGTCTGTGTTCCAACCCTCAATTATAGTGACGAGCTTTGGGCAGTGACCAGCAGAGCAAGGTCATGGTTGCAAGTGGCAGAAAAGACTTTCCCCTGCGAGATGTCTTGGCGTTGAGGTCTGAATGTATGCTCACGTGCAGACGCAGCAGTAGATGCTTTCCTGCTGTTGAGTTTTCTTCTTTTTTTTCTTTTTTTTTCTTCTTTGTATTTTATTGAGAAGTCAAATAAAGACGCTCTTCACATGCCACTTTTCTTCCCAGTATGCACTTATTTGAAACCTTCCGGTCAGGCTTTTTTATCCTATCACAATTTAGAGACAGCTTTATTCAGGGATGTGAATAAAATTGATATAAAATTGTTCCTGTTGTTCCTGCTCCTGATGCTGACCTATCTCAATACAAGCTCTTTCTTCTGTGGAGATTCTCATTCATCCAGGTCATGGTATCCAATGTTCAGTTTAGTCGAGCAACTGGACTTCTTTCTGGGGTTTGAAGACGTTTCGTCCTTCATCCGAAGGGCTTCTTCAGTTCTGGTTGGTTAGGGGGAAAGCCAGGATTTAAACTCTCCGGAAGTGGGTGGGACTGTGGATATGGGCCATTCCCCTCGTTATGTGACAAAAGGGGTCACATGAGTGAGCATTAGCACGTTAATACCTGTGGCAGTGAATGGTCACAAGATGGGCCATTGACACCTGTGGCGGTGAAGCCACACCCCCTCATCAAGTGACGAGATGGGGCCATTAACGTGTTAATGGCTCTTCCACTACATCAACTAGTGTCAATGTGTGAAGGGTTGGGGTTGAATGGGTCCTCATGATCACAGGGTCCAGAGGGTGTTAACTGCTGTGATGTTGATGAGCAGTTGAATTTCCTGGGGTGGGATCTCAAGGCAGAGTGGTATGTGGCAGACAAGCGATGACGCAGGCCTCCTCCTCTGTTTAGAGTGGGTCTTTCCAAATGAGTGTAGATGGCCTCCTTTACTCCTCTCTCAAACCATCTATCCTCCTTGTCCAAAATGTGCACATCAGTGTCTTTAAAGGAGTGTCCTTTCTCCTTTGTGTGTATGTAGACCGCTGACTGTGGTCCTGTTGTAGCTGATCTCCTGTGTTGGTACATGCGTTTGTGGAGCGGTTGTGTGGTCTCTCCAATGTATAGGTCCGGGCATTCCTCGCTGCACTGTACTGCATAGACCACATTGTTGAGTTTTTCTTTTGGAGTTTTGTCCTTAGGGTGAACCAGTCTCTGTCTGAGGGTGTTTCCTGGCTTGAAATAAACTGGGATGTTGTGTTTGTGGAAGATTCTCCTTAGTTTCTCTGATAATCCGGATAGATATGGAACCACCATGTGTTTCCTTCGGTTCCCTGTATCTGTGCTGGTTTCACTATTCTGTCCGTTCCTCCTTTTGATAAAGGTCCAGTTGGGGTAGCCACAGGTTCTCAGTGCTTGTCTGATGTGTGTGTGCTCCTTTTCTTTCCCTTCTGTTTTAGATGGGATGCTCTCTGCTCTGTGTTGCAGGGTCCTGATGACGCTGAGTTTGTGTTCCAGGGGGTGATGGGAGTCAAAGAGGAGATATTGGTCCGTGTGTGTAGGTTTCCTGTAGACCTCAGTGACTAGATTCCCCTCCTCCTCTGCGATGACTTTGCAGTCCAGGAAAGGTAGTTTTCCATCAGCCATGTCTTCCCTGGTGAACTTGATGTAGTTGTTGACTGAGTTGATGTGTTTGGTAAAAGCCTCCACTTCCTGGCTTCTAATTTTGCACCATGTGTCGTCCACGTATCTAAACCAGTGGCTGGGTTTGGTTCCTTTGAAAGAAACCAACGCTTGGTTTTCTACTTCCTCCATGTAGAGGTTGGCCACAATGGGTGACACGGGCGAGCCCATAGCGCAGCCGTGTTTTTGTCTATAGAAATCACCGTTGTATTTGAAATAGGTGGTGGTGAGGCAGAGTTCCAGGAGTGTGCAGATCTGGTCCACTGTGAGGTTGGTTCTGGTGTCCAAGGAGTTGTCCTGTAGTAGTCTGGTTCTGACTGTCTCCGTGGCCTCTGTGGTGGGGATGCAGGTGAACAAGGAGGTGACATCAAATGACACCATAGTTTCATCTGGGTCCATTTTTAAGTTCTTGATTTTATTGGTGAAGTCCGTGGAGTTGTGGATGTGGTGAGGGCTGTGTCCCACCAGGGGTCCTAGAATGGTAGCCAGGAGTTTGGCGATGTTGTAGGTGACCGAGTTGATGCTGCTCACGATGGGTCTGAGAGGAGCACCGTCTTTGTGGATCTTAGGTAGACCATATATGCATGGGATGGAGTCACCGGGGTGTATTCTCCAGTAAGTGCGTTCATCAATGGTTTTGTCCTTTTTCCAGGCTAGTATGCAGTCCACTATCCTTTTCTTGTATTTGCTGGTTGGGTCTCTTTTGAGTTTTTCGTAGGTGTTGGAGTCGCTGAGTAGAGTGTTCATCTTGGAATGATACTCAGTTGTGTTTAGCACTACCGTGCATCTTCCTTTGTCGGCTGGTAGAATGGTGATGTTTTTGTCCCTGCTTAAGGATGTCAGTGCTTTTCTTTCCTCGTGAGTGAGGTTGGGCGGTGGCATCTTAGTACTTTTAAGTGCTGCTGAAACCTTCATCCTGATGAAGGTTTCAGCAGCACTTAAAAGTACTAAGATGCCACCGCCCAACCTCACTCACGAGGAAAGAAAAGCACTGACATCCTTAAGCAGGGACAAAAACATCACCATTCTACCAGCCGACAAAGGAAGATGCACGGTAGTGCTAAACACAACTGAGTATCATTCCAAGATGAACACTCTACTCAGCGACTCCAACACCTACGAAAAACTCAAAAGAGACCCAACCAGCAAATACAAGAAAAGGATAGTGGACTGCATACTAGCCTGGAAAAAGGACAAAACCATTGATGAACGCACTTACTGGAGAATACACCCCGGTGACTCCATCCCATGCATATATGGTCTACCTAAGATCCACAAAGACGGTGCTCCTCTCAGACCCATCGTGAGCAGCATCAACTCGGTCACCTACAACATCGCCAAACTCCTGGCTACCATTCTAGGACCCCTGGTGGGACACAGCCCTCACCACATCCACAACTCCACGGACTTCACCAATAAAATCAAGAACTTAAAAATGGACCCAGATGAAACTATGGTGTCATTTGATGTCACCTCCTTGTTCACCTGCATCCCCACCACAGAGGCCACGGAGACAGTCAGAACCAGACTACTACAGGACAACTCCTTGGACACCAGAACCAACCTCACAGTGGACCAGATCTGCACACTCCTGGAACTCTGCCTCACCACCACCTATTTCAAATACAACGGTGATTTCTATAGACAAAAACACGGCTGCGCTATGGGCTCGCCCGTGTCACCCATTGTGGCCAACCTCTACATGGAGGAAGTAGAAAACCAAGCGTTGGTTTCTTTCAAAGGAACCAAACCCAGCCACTGGTTTAGATACGTGGACGACACATGGTGCAAAATTAGAAGCCAGGAAGTGGAGGCTTTTACCAAACACATCAACTCAGTCAACAACTACATCAAGTTCACCAGGGAAGACATGGCTGATGGAAAACTACCTTTCCTGGACTGCAAAGTCATCGCAGAGGAGGAGGGGAATCTAGTCACTGAGGTCTACAGGAAACCTACACACACGGACCAATATCTCCTCTTTGACTCCCATCACCCCCTGGAACACAAACTCAGCGTCATCAGGACCCTGCAACACAGAGCAGAGAGCATCCCATCTAAAACAGAAGGGAAAGAAAAGGAGCACACACACATCAGACAAGCACTGAGAACCTGTGGCTACCCCAACTGGACCTTTATCAAAAGGAGGAACGGACAGAATAGTGAAACCAGCACAGATACAGGGAACCGAAGGAAACACATGGTGGTTCCATATCTATCCGGATTATCAGAGAAACTAAGGAGAATCTTCCACAAACACAACATCCCAGTTTATTTCAAGCCAGGAAACACCCTCAGACAGAGACTGGTTCACCCTAAGGACAAAACTCCAAAAGAAAAACTCAACAATGTGGTCTATGCAGTACAGTGCAGCGAGGAATGCCCGGACCTATACATTGGAGAGACCACACAACCGCTCCACAAACGCATGTACCAACACAGGAGATCAGCTACAACAGGACCACAGTCAGCGGTCTACATACACACAAAGGAGAAAGGACACTCCTTTAAAGACACTGATGTGCACATTTTGGACAAGGAGGATAGATGGTTTGAGAGAGGAGTAAAGGAGGCCATCTACACTCATTTGGAAAGACCCACTCTAAACAGAGGAGGAGGCCTGCGTCATCGCTTGTCTGCCACATACCACTCTGCCTTGAGATCCCACCCCAGGAAATTCAACTGCTCATCAACATCACAGCAGTTAACACCCTCTGGACCCTGTGATCATGAGGACCCATTCAACCCCAACCCTTCACACATTGACACTAGTTGATGTAGTGGAAGAGCCATTAACACGTTAATGGCCCCATCTCGTCACTTGATGAGGGGGTGTGGCTTCACCGCCACAGGTGTCAATGGCCCATCTTGTGACCATTCACTGCCACAGGTATTAACGTGCTAATGCTCACTCATGTGACCCCTTTTGTCACATAACGAGGGGAATGGCCCATATCCACAGTCCCACCCACTTCCGGAGAGTTTAAATCCTGGCTTTCCCCCTAACCAACCAGAACTGAAGAAGCCCTTCGGATGAAGGACGAAACGTCTTCAAACCCCAGAAAGAAGTCCAGTTGCTCGACTAAACTGAACATTGGACAAGCTCTTTCTGCTTCTTTTGACCACTCTGTGTTAAAGGACAGCCAAAAAAATTGATCGGTATAACAGGAACAGTGTGGATGGCTGATATCAGGGAACAAATTTAATGTTATTCATTTTCAGTCATTCAGTGGCTTTTCTGTAAAGCAGACCGAAAATGTAACAGTTCTGATGCCATAAGCAATATTACTTACTTGTATTATTCCTTATCGATTCTCTGGGTCTGGTCTGGTCTGATACTCTGGTCTCGATTCACATCGGGTTGGGAATCCACTAAGCAATGCTTCTGAAAAATAACTTGATTCCCATCCCTAAACTTTATAGATAGCAAAATATGCCCTTTGAAATTGCATTAAAACTATGGTAGGAGTTATGATTGCATATATTCAGTCTAAGTCTGCACAGTTTTACATCCTTGTGTCAAGACCGTCTTTTCACTTAAAAATAAGCAAGTTAAAGCCTGATTTCTATTTCTTTCTTGTCTTTCCATCCCTTGTGAAAAAATAAAAATTACTCGCAGCCCTCAAGCAGTGATGATTTCCGTGTTCATGAGGGGTGAACAAAAAGTGTCAAGAGCTGGGAGGGTTTCATAAGCAGGAAATGTACAGAAGATTTACTTTCTGATGTCAGCTGCACTGATTGATATATTACAAAACATGCTGGAAGTTGACATCAAAAAGAACTGGACCAATTACTGCAATCCAGTTCACACTGAACCCTAACCCATCAGTATGATAGACACACATACAAATGCACAAGCGCAGCTGCCTTTGCCTTGGGGATTTGTCTTAAAAAATATGCTTGTGTCTCCTTGACAGCTAAATTCATTTAACACGGAAAATCATCCGAAATGATGGCCGCCATTATTTGGTATAATCAGCTGTATTCATCTTTTACAGGTTTAAACTGAATAGGAAATTAGACGTGAAAAGATCCACATTCCAGTCATGTCCACATGGGAGGAGACGCTGACGTAAAAGCTCAGAATCCCCTGGAGGGGTAATATATCCAGTCTGTCTTGGGACTGCAGGAGAAAAAGTTCCATTGTGTGAGGGTTATGTATAAAAGTAACGTAAGAAATAGATGGCTGTATCTATGAGTGAAAATATTAATCCAATCAACGAACATATTGACCTGTTTTCTCCACAAAGGACCTGTTAGTTTATTTATCGCTTGTTTCATTATAACCAGTCAATATCTAATGCCACCAAGGCTTTAGTTCTATGACATGAGGTACCATGTGGAGTTGAAGAACCACAGAGCAGTGATGAAATGCCTCACATTACAGTTCCAGGAAAAAGTCAAAATCAATGTAGCAGAACCATAGATGTTGGCTTTGTCATTTGTGACCTGTAAAATGTTTCTGCCTTTATTACCAGCAATGAGACTAGATCACTGCCTGGAAATTCAGGAATGTTACACTTCACACTCATGCAACATTCATGAAACCTCCGGACTGAAACACATTTTTGAACAAAATAAACAAACCATGGTCCAAAATGCGGAAGCCTATCTATATGATATGATAAACAGTACTTAGATATTCCACAGCTGTGGAAGTCTGCCTGCTTGCATACGAAACAACGAAAACATTCAAAAGAACAGAAAAGGTGACAATTTGTTATCTTGCCTCCCTTTTTAGTGGCAGAGTACTGTATTTTGATAGATGTTTGGGAGAAGATCCTGTAACTTAGTGTAGTTTCAGTATCTATTTTTCAAATGAAAGCAAACCTTTTGATTGTAGAAAACTGAATTGTAATCTGTATATGCTGTCAATTGCAGTATAATTTTCAAGGATACCTCAATATCCTGATTTCAGGGAGAAACTGAAAGTCAACCATTTGGTGCTTAATGAGCAAGAAAATCATCGAACAAGTTTGTTAATCCTGAGGAAAGGCCACCTTGATGTTATTTACAGGAAAACTCCAGGCAATAAGTAACTTTAATAAGTGGAGAAATTGAGACTTTAACTGCTACACTTTGAATTAAATTATGAGGCCTTAGTACCATCACAGCAGCAAACCCTCTGTAAAAACTATCCACAGACTCAGGGAAAATACACATTTCCATAATATGAGATGAACTGGGAGCCTGCCAGATAGAGCAGGCAGTCCAAGAAAGAAGTCAAAGTAGGAAGTTTGGCTAAAGGGTGTCTACGGAGCAGGGGACATGGAGAAAAAAACCCTGAAAGAGCCTGACCACCCACTCAACCAGTGGAAATATCAGCATTATCACCACCGGAGAATATGAACTTCTTGGTTTTGAACTTCACATTTATATGCGCATTTCTCGTCTTTACTCATTTGGTTAATTGTAAATGCAGCAGATGTTGGTGTTCAAAGCAACTTTGGAGTGGAAAACACGTTATCTGTCTGACCAAAAAGGCCGCTTCAATAACGAGGGTGATTGATTTATTGGATGTTTTGATCTGAATCATTAAAATGAGGCTTATCAGGTTGAAACTCAGAATTACTATCTTTGGGGTGACTGGGCCATTCTGCTGCACAATCTGTTTGAACTGAACCAATGTTTAGACGCAATGACCCAAATATGTGCGTGCTGTGCATGTGTTTTTTTTGTTGCTCCGAGCTGCCAGGGTGGGAGGTGTGGGGAAGTTTTATTAATCCTGACAGTGTCGTTTCCGTTTGTTAGTTAGGCGAATAGGCTGATTGTGTTATCTGGGAGCATGTTATTAGTGATATAAAGCTGCAATGAAAAATGACACTCAAGTGTGGTTGGCTTTTATGGAATGAGTAAGACGCAGAAGTTCCTTTGTTTTTGGGTGTACTGAAGATGAGTGTGGTTTAAAAACAGCCTTCAGCTCTAGTCAAGGCACTAATGTACTGAAGATCGATCAGGTTTCTCCTGGTCTAATGAAAAAATGTGATAGATGTGGATAAACTGCAAAGATGCTCAGTCAAATGAGAACAGCTTATCAACAGAAATGCAACGTTTATTTTATATGCTCTTGGGCCACTGGTCACCAGTCACTGACTACATATCATGCAAAAACTAAATCTAGATAGAAATGTTTGTTGTATATTATATGTGCGTATATCATTAAAGGTTTCGAAACCGTAGAAACAGTAGAAACAGCTGGTGCAATTTGCATCATGTGCTTGATAAGGAGGTGATTAAAATGCAACCCTGTGATAGAAATGCTTTTTTAACGTTCTCCCATGTTTTTACACTGATTTAACATGAGTAATTATAGCACAGGATGAAGTCACAAACAATTTGTCTATGAGATACTTCATCTTCAAATTCAATTAGCATTACCCAAAGCCTTTGAGCTTGTTTCCACACTTGCCTCACTGCATTATGCATGACGATTAGCTGTTTGTATAAATTAAATGTGAAAGCATGACACACCGTACTTTTACGCCAAACTTGGACAGGCACTAAGATTTGGAATTGTTAGAAAGAACGAGAACGTGCGATAATGACTTGAGATGGAAGAAAGTCATCTCAGCAGATCAGACAGCATGATGTGGGTGCAAAGGCATACACACAAACTCACCCACACGCAAATATGACAAACAAATAAAAAAGTACATCACAACTTCATCAACACCTCAAATCCTCCTTGTTATGAACCGTAATATGGCTTGTATTGACATTTATTTGGCTCGTTTTTTATGATGAATTAAAAAAAAACAAAAAACGGATATCATTTCCGCATAGCACACTGAGCAAAACAAAGGCCCTGCACATGTCAGTTCCATAACCCTCAGGAGGATAACTAATTAATTTAAGCAGTCTGCAGGTGACTGTGAGGACACAGAGGCAGAGGCATCAAAGAGGAGCGAGCAGACAGCAGGTGCTTTGTCATGCTTGCATACTATGCGCTAAAGATAACCACAGCACAGAACGCTTTAGTTCAAACAGTCAGAGGAGTTTCTGCAAAAGCCCCTGAAAAGGGCTGCGGACGCGTAAAGCAAATGTGAATTTGACAAGTGCCTCTCAGGCTGCTCATTAATTATTTTGAGCCATGAGCCATTTAATATTAGGTTGCCATCACTGCAATAAAAATTGAATTAAATGCCTGTGTTACGGGAGAACATTGCGTTAAGTAAGGAAAGGAAAGGATGGAGGAGAAAAGAGCAGAAATGACTCTGTGCCGATATTCTTGGGCATGTCCAATTTCTTTTTTTTTTCTTTTTTTTGTTGATACCGATTAAAAAAATATATAACTGTCAATGTATTGGAGATGCAACATTGATTAAGTGACTAATAAAACAACGTAAAACTATTTAAATAGTTAAAAAAGTTAAAAAAGTTTAGAATTTTAGAGTTTAGAAAATTTAGAATCATTTTAGGAAATGAAGTCTTTGATCTTTGACCTTTTCTTCCTCTATGACAGATAATGTAGCCTTATCAGGCATTAACCACATTCACCATTTTTGTGTTAATTTATAAACAACTCAGAAAATAAACAACCGATTAAAATAATCCAAAATCCAAAAATATTAATTTGTTGGAGCCCTACAGTATTTACAAATGAAAATCACACTTAAGTTTAATTTAGAGTCTCCAGTCACAGTAGGAACATGCAAACATCCTTGGAAGAAGGTCCTGAGATATCATTTTAGAAAAATGACTTCCAATGATTTCCAAACAAAAATACTTTTCGTACTGTACTAATGAGTTAACATTTCACGCTGTCTGCCATTGGAAAGTGCTATAAATGACACTTTTCTAACAAAATGTTGCTGTCTACCACCCACATTGGACAGAACTGACTGTAAGATGGGAGAAGTCAGCGTTGTTTTGCTGTCTGATGAGGTTTGTTTTTTTCCTGTACATTTTCCTACATATTCCGCTACATTTTAATTTATTCACTGGAATCTCCACTCCAATCACACCTTAATAGGCATTATGCAAATTCCATAATCACATGGAACTCGTTTGTACGCGTGGCTTCCGATGCTGTCTGTATGATGTAAATGTAAACTGGACCAGCAGAAACTGGCTCTGTCTGGTCAGTCTCGAATCCAGTACAAAGTTTCCATCACAAAGCCACGCTGCCTTAAGAGTACTCAGTCGTCATAGCAACGCATGCGACGACATCTTCAACGCGACACCTCTGAGCACCGGTTAGTTCCGGAAAGTACGGAAAAGGAAAATAACAACGACAACAATACACACACTATGGAGGAAATCGAGGGGATGCACATTTTGATCCTGGGTATGAGGCTGTTTGAAACAGCAAGGAGAAAAGAGCTGTTTTATAAAGAGGCTGGAGGCAGCGAATCGGAAAACTGCGGAAAAACAAAGGGTGGTTTGGGAAATTCTGCTGAGATTAGACAACGAAACGAGTCGAGTTGCACGGCAACGCAGGGTATGTACTGTTCTGTATCCAGTCCAACTTATGGGAGAGGGGTTTTCTTGTTTGTCTGTTGTTCATGCTCACACTGGTGCTTTAATAGGTCACTGCGTTGAGTAGAAACTGGCACAGATCACATAAAAGGCCTAGTGTCACTTTGAAGTAGGTTGGTGCTCAACACGTCTTACACCTGTGATTGCACCGCTTTATCCGAGGTCTTTATTGATGTATTACATGAGATCCTGAAAAGTGTGTATGCAGTATAACGTGAACCATATCTATCTGTTTAGATCAGTGGAAAATGTAATTTCGATGGAGACTGTTCTCTTCGTTGCTCAGACTCATTTCAAACTAACACTGGATCAACACAATTCACAAATTCTACACATGATTAATCAGCAAGGTCTCTCGTCCATGACTGTGTGAGCTCGCTCTTGATGTGCCTCACCACTTGTGGATGAGATCTTGTAAAGGAGGCGGTGTGAGACTTGATAGTGCGCTAACAACCCTGAGAGGGTTACAACACAGACAACAGATGACAGCTTGAGTGCGTGAATCTTCTATAATGACTCTGTATGCTTCACATGGTTGTATACTTGCTAGTATAGTGTCCAGATGTTGAAGAATTAATTTGAGTATTCTTGCAACAGAAGGTTCAGATGAAGAGGCTCGGTCTTCTCACAGTATGATGAAGACAATTTTTTTTTCTTGGTTTGCCGCTGAGAAAAGAGAGCAGTCTTTGGGATTAGGTGTCATGAGTTCAGGGTCTCATCAGTTTTCAGAGGTTTCAGATCATAAGAAGTTCCAATCAAATAATATCGCAACATCCTATGCTAGCAACAGACTGCAGCAGGCTAATTAGAAACCTGACTAAAAGGTGTGTCATCAATGCTTTTGGAGGTGTAACCCTAGTTTTATAAGCAACGAATTGTCTGTAAGAGTAGGATTTGTACTTTTTGTTTGTCTATACTTTTGTGACTGGCTCACAAAAGAGCAGACACATAAACCCTTGCCTTAAAAAAAAAAAATCATTTTAGTGACCTTTAGCTATGATTGTGTGTGAACAAAAGGGCAAAATGGGGAAAAAAAGAAACACTTCTTGAAAAACTGTGTTCTGTGGTGCTCTGTCCTCTCACTGAAGTGTCAGCAATTATCGCCCTCTTCCTCATGGACGTTATCACTCCTCTGCTGGATATTTTTTAATTTTTTTTTTTGGCTGGCTCTTGCTGATGTTTTACAGATGAGGCAGTCAATGAATGATACTTGATGTTGAGCCACTCAAACGATACGAAAGAAAAGATTGTTTATATGATCTCTGCTGTACTGAGCACAAAAATATAAAATCTGGAAACTTAAAGAAGTGGGTTGTTGTTGGTCACAGAGGCAGCAAACCACAGATAGATAAGTCTCCTAAAATCAATGGAAGTTTTGTTTTGAGAGACAGGCTATTTTCTTCACACCACAGGTACAGCTCCCACACCTCTATCCTATAGGCCTCCTTGTTGTTTGCATGGATCAAACAAATAACTGTGGGTTGCTAGGATGTTGGCCACACAGTCAGAGTCAAGCTTTTTCTCCATTTCGTTTTATCCTACCTTCCACCCCACATCTTTTTCTAGCTTCCTCATCCACTGCAGCAAACAGTGCAATACGGTACCTGCAACATTGAACATTCAATACCACCTATCACATGTGTTGAAAGATCCAAAGTAATGTTCCCTATGAAGGACGACTTAGCCTTCCTCTGACAGGGACTTCTAAGGCCAGTTTTCTTGTAGTGTCATTCCTAACAACGTTTCATCACCCCGCACAGTGATTACTTTGTCCACCTCCACAGCAGCGCATAACAGGAAGACACACCAAAAAGGTACTTTGACACTTTGCATTCGCACTATTCCAACACGGGTGTTATAGCACTCTCAGAAATCTCTGAAGGAGTCCCATTAACCTCTCTGAACCTAAGGCTCTCTTTCACTCCTTTTATTTCGGGGCTAATTGCATAGTCGATAGATTTCAGCCAAGGCTCGCTCCTCTATCGCTATTTTCAGGACGCAGTGAAGTACTCAGAAAATCGCACTCATTGGCATAGCAATGGAAATATTCATGCTCCTGACCTATAAAAGCTGGGGTGAAAAACACCAGCCTTTGTGTGCACATAAAAAAAGTAATTAAGATACACTCATAGAGATGTGCAAATCGTTGAGCACACAATAAAGAAAGGATTCTGCTTTGGAGCACTGATGTCTGTCATGGCTCTATAATAGGGTAGTGGTGATCCTCAACACAGTGCAGTGCATCAGCCGGGTCACACAGTAGTCCAACTACCTGAGTGCGGGATTTTTTTGATCACACTTTAAACCCCAAGGATTTTGAGCTCTTTTGGGCACATATGTTTTCCTTTTCATTTCCTTTTTCCTTTTAGCATTTTTATCCAAGTGAAATTTTCTCCGCCAAATGTTTCAATTCGTTCTCACCCTCGATGCAATTATCTTTTGCAGATGTAAACATCAGTCACACTCTGGAGCGGTTTTATCGTGCTGGATTGTGAGCCGCCCTCGATTTGACCCTAAAAAGAAAAGTCTGCTGGCCAGGTCCACTTTGCATACTGGCATGGGGATGAGCGGAACCATTCCTAGCAGCTGGCAAGGGAAAGAATATAGGTGCATTACGCTTCTGACATTTGGGTTGACAACCGGTAACAAATAAATACAAACACAGCAAAAAGCAACTGACCCCCACCTGCTGCTGGAGGGGATTTGACTGCATTGCTGAAAACAGAGATGTTTTCTCACAGATTTATGCACCCGGAAAAGAGGACACAGTTTCTTTTTTTGTGTTGACTCACTTGCCCTGTTCTGACAGATTTTGTCATGCATATTTGGGGTGGCTTGACTTGTTCTCTACTATGGAAAGGCATCAGGCAAATGCAAATGCATGATGCAAATAAACCTGCAAATGCATCAGGTTAACAACTCCAAACAGTTTCTGGCTCCTCACAGGTCAGTTTCTTTTCTTTGTGCAAAAAGACGATCTTGTTTTAAAAACATCCTTTCTGTCTCTGTCCCTGGCCCATTATCAATGGACCATGCACTCCAGCTACACGGTCATGCCTCTACACAAAGAGAGTGTACAAACAGGAAATAGTTATATAAGAGCTGTGAAGATATAACCAACCCTGCTTCCATTTTGAGCCTTTTGTATTTAAAAAAAACAATTTAAATTGCATTTCTACAGTACTATTATAGTTGACTGCTGGAATAAATGGGCATAAATAAGTGTCCTCCCTGCATCTCTTATATATTTTATTCTTTTGGCACTCTGGCTTTATGAGATGTTTAAATAGAAATACAGAATAGAACCAGGAGAGAAAGAGCGAGAGAGTGAAAGTATGCCAGGCAACAGAGGTCCATAAAATTGAAACTGGGACATCATGAAAGTGTGTGGGATACACGTCGCGGATCATATATGCATAAATACATATTCTATATTCATCTCTCACCATACACCAGTGCTTTAGGGTGATTTTATGTTTGACTCATTAGGATATGAGAGTCACGCCAATCAAGGTGTGAAGTGGCATGAACCTGACTCTGGAAAAGATGGCAACTTGACCTACTTCCTGCCACAGTCCTGGTACCCTTCCACAAGCTCCACGTCCTCAGCAAATCCTTCCAACTGCTGCCTCACCTGCATGGTGGTGACAAGGAGGGCACCGGCTGCGACCAGAATCCTTCAAAGCTCCAGACGGGGGGGAGACCAGCGCTGTGGCTGTGGCTTTGAACCCTGGAGTGATGGACATGATGGACTCGTTAATCCGCCTGACTACAGGCAACGATTCTTTTTCCCTCCCTCTCTCTTTCAATTTACTGCCGCAGTGCACTGTCAGTCATCTCTTGCTAAATGTTGTCTGTGCTTCGGTCCCTTCGTCAGCTATCTTTGGACACGTGTTGTCTTGTCCTTGTCTGTCCTCCTGAAAGCTCGCCTTTTCTCTTTTCATATCTCGAGGTCATAATGCTTGGAAAACAGTGCATTATTGTAGTTTTAGTGTACACGCCAAAGACCTCTTAAGCAACAGTTAGACATTACTCCACACTATGGTATTTGCTCCTTTGCTACATTTAGAAATTAAAATTATTGTGAATTATTCCAGAGGCCTGCAAATTTAGGTTTCATTGCAATTAATCATCTCATTATAATTAAATTTATGCTGCTCTGCTTCTGAAATGGCAGGAAATAAGTGGAAACACCAATCAGTTCCCCGAAGCCAAGTTGTACTTTTTCTGACCAGCCTGATATTTCCTGTTTGTTGTTCTTAATTACATTTCCTGCCAACACATTAATTGATTGGTCCTTTTTTTATAGTAATATTAGTTACAGCTGTTTGCTGTGCGCTAATTACTGATGTTCAAAGAGTGCATAACAGAGGATAACATTTCTACCATTCTACTATTCCAATCTATTAAAATCTTACTTTAAAATCCTTCAGCCTGATCCCTGTGATAGGACAATCACCTTGTCCACTCCTTGCCTCTTGTCTCCGAGAACCTGCTGCTCCTGGCAGCTTCAAACAACCAACCTGCCGGTGTCATTGACTGAACCCTACTCTTGAGCGCCACTCTCTAAAATAACATACGTCTCATGCCTTTTACAGCCTGCTCATCCCTCCATCTTTAGTGTTTAGTCACGTACAGCAGTGATGTCTAATCAATAATGGTGGAGGGCGAAGACTGAGCAGGTTTCTCTTCCAGCCAATCAACAGGGCAACTGCTGATGTCAATGACTGAGAAATTTCCTCTAATGAAGCTTTGTGTGCCCCTAAAATTTCACCTTGCATCAGGATTTCACGTATCTGTTTAGTGTAGAGGAAGGACCCACAAGCCACTGTACTGATTGATCTGTCTATTGACGATTCATGCAATTTACAGCATGCGAAGGCTTTTACATTTGTGCCAATTTACAAGTGTGTCCGTGTCTCGCCTGAAAGGGAAATCTCAACTGAGAAAGTTATGTGTTTTTGTAAATTATTACTTCAACGGCAAGCTCTCCTCCTTTCACATTCAACCCCCTGATTCCCCGTGTCTGCTTGCATCAAACCCTTGAGTGTGATCATAGAGTCTGGTGTATTCCCCTGTAGCAGTGGCTCTGTGAAGCACATAAATCTGCATTCACAATATTCCTGCTGGGCGCTGGCTGAGGCAGGGAGCTCATCAATCTTTTTTGCCAGGGATTTGACTTTCCTCATTTGGAAAGATAGAGGGTAGGGTTTAAATCTCCTTTCGTTTTCCCACATCCCAACCACCCATCACCCTGACTCGGCCCTCTCACCATTGCAAAAGGAGTACAACCAGTGAATTGTTTATTTCTGGGATGTTTAAACTGAGTAATATAAATTATGACGTCAATAGAAGGGTCAAGTTTTTGTTTTTTTTTTCCTTCTACCTCTGATTGGTTCCTTTATTTAACGAATACTCTGTGCGCAATCCCTGTGATATACTAAAGACTTACTCTAGATTGGTACAGCACAGTACTTTCACTTTCCACCACAGTCACAATGGGGGTTAAATGAAACAACCAGTGCTGCAACTCAAAAAAAAAGGTTAATCATGATGTTTTTAAAAATAGAAAGAAAGGAAAACAAAAGAATAAAAAACTGATGAGCATTGTACAAAAGAGCAGGAGTACAGAAAAACATCAAATTAGTAAACCATATTCTGACTCTCCAAAAGTGGAAATTGCATCATAAACATGTTTTTTTTTCTTTTTTTTGGTATACTCCATGAACCCTAGTATCAGCTGGTTTTACCCTTTGCTTGAATATTTTACCACTGTACATCCTGTGTTCTGCAAGGCAGCATTCGTGCACTCAGCACTCTGCATTCGTGATGAATGAAGAGAATGACAGCCATACAGTCTCTGCTCTTTCATTCGCCACCGTTGCCAGCTTTATGTGCTTATGCTTTATTACCACTGTACTGGAATTATGCAGTATGTAGTATGTGCATTACAGCAGGTTTCCATAGGTAACATGAGGATTTTTTAACACTATACACATTCCATATTGAATCTTGTCTCCACTTCTCTCCAGCAAAGACTGAGTTTCTAGAGTGACAGCAACCTCCTAATATTGGGGTTTAAGAAAAAGAAGCGATTCACTTTAGTGAGTAATGCCCCATTTCCACTACACAGTTCCTGCTCAGCTCTACTCGACTTGGCTCAGCTCAGTGTGTGTTTCCATTACCTGGAACGTGACCCTGGTACTATTTTTTCAGTACCTACTCACCTGCCGGGCCAAGCCAGGCCAAGCCGGGCCAAGTAGCGCGGGTGAATGACGCAATGACGCAGCAACCCACAGTTGCTGTGGTAATAAAAAACAAACAAACAAGAAAACTTTCCTCCCATAAATTGGACTGGATACAGAACAGTGCATACCTTGTGTCACTGTGCAACCCGACTCATTTAATCGTCTGATCTCAGCAGAATTTCCCAAACTGCCCTTGGTTTTTCCTCAGTATTCTGTTGCTGGCTTCAGCCTCTTCTAAAACAGCTTTTCTTCTTGCTGTGGCAAACAGCCACATACCCAGGGATCAAAATTATCATTTCCTCCATTGTGTGCGTGTCGTGTCTGGTGCTTTTCTTCCCCCTACTTTTAACCGGCGGGCAGCAGTGTCACATTGACAGTGATGTCACACGCATGAGTTGCGATGATGACTGAGTACTCTCAAGGCAGCATGGCTTTGTAATAGCAACACGAGCGGGGCCAAGTCGAGTAGAGTCAGGTAGAGCTGAGACGGTACCATGTAGTGGAAACGGGGCATAATTGGGATAAAATTGTGTCTCAATAATGACTTAGATTTGCCAATCTTACATTTACCTCTTTTTGTTCTTTCTCTCAATGTATTTCTCATCATATATATTTGGAATTTCAACCATAGTTATTATTGTAAGGATAAATAAACTTCAGTCTCAAAATTTCCCAACCATGAAATTAGACCGTGACCATAATGTCACCTAAAAGTCGTAGGAGAAATATTTGGAAACTGGTGATAGTTTTTGGGAGACTTTTTTTTGTATGTTTAGCCAAATTGTGGTGACTTGTTGAATTCTAGACACACTCTTTCCATCTGTTCTTTGAATAAAAACTTCCATCCTCCCCAACTTGGAGGCAACTAATGTATCTCAGCACTAAACCTGGAGGAACTAAGAATGCAGAGAAAATACTGTGAAGTGTACCCAATGCTCTGCCCAATTTAAGACCATGAACACCTGGCTAATTGCCGTTCCGAGTGTTTGGGCTTTCACTGCCAGAAGAGTGTAAAAGTAAACTGTCCATATGCAGAAACCTCTTATTCATTCTTTTGTAACAATCTTTTCAAAGCTTTCAGACCCTCCAAGCAGCTGAGGGAAGCAGGCAGAGGTCACATGAGCAGAAGGAAGTTCTTAGATTTCAGGAGAGAGATCGTAATCCCTTAGAAGATAGTGATCTCAAATGTTGGTGCAGTCGGCAGAGTCGAAGTACGCTGTGTTTGTTACAGTGCTCACAATGCCACCAGGGGATTCAGTAGATGGAGCTTGAGTTGCCTATGGTTACAGCTTAGAGGCTGGAAAAGCAGGTTCTGTAGCTAAATGAAGACAAAACCAAGGTCAAAACTATCCTTGGTTCCATAGAGTAGCATCAAATAGTCAGAAAAGCTGAAAGCCACAGTTCAATCCCGAAATCTGGATATAGTCATGGGCTCAGACTTGAATCTGAGCATCTACATTAAGAGCATTACAAAGACTCATTTCTCAGCAGGATATGCAAAAACTTGTTTACGCATTGATCTTCAGTGAGCTTGACTATTGTACTTGTGTCTTCTCAGGTCTCAGTTAAAAGTCCATGAGTCACCTGTATCTGATTCAGGACACTGCAAAAAACAAAAACAATCCAAGCTAAGACCACAATGACATTGTTAATTGTTACAGTTTTTTCCTCCTGCTTTTCTCCTACCCTGACCTGAGCCGAGATGCTAGGTTATAGAGTCACATCCTTTAAAGTTCTTCCAACAGTAATGGGCATGGGCAGGTTTTGCAGAGCCTCCTGACATTTTTCACTATGCCCTGTCTTTGGCCTGTTGGCACACTGCACTGCTTGCACCAAGCTGCTTGTGTGTCCTGACCTCCCTCACTTCAATAACTTCATGCACTCGAATCTGACTCTCAGCAGTGACAAGAGCCATTGACTTTCCACAGTAATGTCAATGACGTAAATCGGACATGTGTCTACTCAGTGCACTGCAGAGAAGCTGTTTTTATTGTTGCAGCAAACACAGCTTCATCTCCATGTCCACCTTCTCTGGGGTCCATTAAGTACCAAGTCTAGTCAATGACACAGCCCATTAACACTATTAATCTATCAATGACAAAATCAATGATATATCTCAGAAATATGGCTGCCGTTTTGGACATTGAGTATTAGCAGTTCCCAAAAAGAAGCGCCCCAAACCAGACAAATGAAAGAAAAATATGTGAAGGTGATTCTCAAGCTGATTCTACAGCATGTGACATAAAATGGGGAACGCAGAGGAAGTACAAGGAACTAAAGAGACAGCAGATCAATCATTTACTGAAAAGCAGTTGATACAGAAAACACAAAGCCAAAATAGCCCAATGATAAACTTTCAGAAGAGAACAGAAAAGAAAAAGAACTAAAACACTAAACAAGGCAATCTTAATTACTTGAGCCATCCTCGCTGTGCTGAATAATGCTCATGTCAGGGCCCTTGCTAGCACTGACAGGCAGACACATTTGCGTAGCAATAACATCATCTTTTAAAAAAAAAGTTGCAATGATTGATGGCATTATTTCCCAGTTCCCAGGAGCTTCATGCCTGAGTTGTCTGTAGCTGAGCCTACATTTTCCAATATGTTTAACCACATCAGTCACATATTTCATGACCTGCCTCGTTTTCCTGCCCCGATCTCATGAGGCAGACATTTGCCTGTCACAGCTTTCTCAGGCTCTGAAGAAAAGCCTTCTTCCTCTACTGTGCTTCCTCAGCTTCCTCTTTTTAAACCGTATTCATGTACAGATGGTATGGTTTCTGTACTTTGTACTGTACTGTATGCCTGTAGCTGCCTGTAGCTGATGATTCACTGATACTGAATGAAACGCTTTTATGTTTGTGCCATTTTTTGAGTGGAATGTATCTGTATCATTTAAAGAAATTTATTTTGGGCTGTACTAAAGACAGAAAAAAACATAATTTTGCTGAGCTGAGCAAAATAACCAAATGGATTTTTAATGCTTTGAATGTCCCTTTTATTTTTCTATATAATAGGTTCACAGAGCATAAATGGAGGGGTTTAAATTTCTGATTACATTTTTGGGAAAGAGATGGGTTCATATAACAGGCACTTGTCTAGTCTTTGTGAAGATATAATACCTTGTTTCATCGGGAGGTTGGTTCACATAGGAGGATCAGCACATAAGCGTGGAAAAAGATGTGTACCTGCAAAACACATTGTTCAGTCTGATGTGCGTGTTAGAGTGAGTGAATGCGAAAGTGAGTGAGTGACTTGGGGTGGTGTATATGGGGCTGCTTTATAGACAAAAAATATCAGGGGTCTCAAACCATTCGGTTGTAGTGCTAAGTGTGTTTATTTTTTTTAATGTCATGTTAATATTTCAACCAGGCATGACAAGGTAATGGATCCATAATGATTGAATGGAAAACAACATGTTAATGTCATGATTATGTTGATTTTCTTAAATGCTATTTAGCAAAATCATTTATCCAAGAAGTGGCATGCAGTTCAATAGAAAAGAGCAGAGAGCCTCTCACTCTCCACAGCTTACAGTGCAGCTGAGTACTCGTTATGCTGTGTTATTAGCGGTTATGAGTAAAGAAATAGGGAAGTGATCATCATGCGTTTTAACAGAATTTGTCATGATATTTGGTGGACACAAAAAAATGTAATCATCCAAATAATCAAACGCTGACTTCTGAGAGATCAAGTGGACCAATGACCTGGTGCTCTCAAGTGTCCCTCAGCTAATATTCTAATCAGTGAGAACTGATGAACAACAAAAGCAAAAAAAAAAAAAACATTTCACAGCAACATCAGGAGATAAATTGTAACCTCTCACAAACTTCGAGATGAGGCTGAGTGAAAAATCTTCAGTCTTCCCCACTGTGCCAGCTCAACAATCTGTATTGACTCTCAATTTGAGAGATTTGGTTTGTCTGCATAATATGACAAGATGAGTAAGTGGGAGGCTGTGGTAGTCAAAAAGGAAGGATGCAGTCCCCAAACAGGAAGGTGCTTTAACATGCACTCTTTATGACAGAATTTTTGGATGGAGAATCCAATACAGCTGTCAGCGCCAGTTTATCATATCCAGTTACAGCCAAAATGAACTGAGCAAGCTGGCTAATGCTGCATATCCAGCAGCTGCATTGGCGGATTATTACAGTTTGCAACTGCTGTTGTGAATAGAAAGGAAAGGTTCGGTATGGTTGTAACACGTTCTTGTATGTAAGTGCTTTTATATAACTTGTGGTAGCTTGTTTAGGTAAGAGCTTTCAGATTTTGAATTTATTTTTAAATTTACTTTTATTTGTCCTATGAAAGTGGCAATGTTTCTATCTATTCCGCTTTTGTCACAGAATTTCCTAGTTGATGTAAAACACAAGACGTTTCCATTGTTACAAGCTGCTTCACTACTAGGGAAAGTTACAGCAAAGCCTGTGGTAAGTTGTCACAGTGAGAATGAAGAAATGGAAATCGAGGGCAGCTGTCTTTATACTTCTTCTTTGAGGTTTTGTGATTTCTTGCAGTATCTGCTCTGTGTCACTTGGCAGACTATTCTTCTGGTGACAGATGCTGATGCAATTTTTAGTACCTATGCTGGCATACTCCTATCAGCTTTTCTCACCAACCGTCTTGGCATGGTGAAAAAGGAGAGGCATACGCAGAATATGTTCACTGTGATCACTGTTAGCAGGATCACTTTTCATAAAGGAAAGGCAACTTTCCTCAGGCCTGTCACACAAATGCATGGCTGTGGCAGCATGAGAGTAGCTGCACAGAGATGCTTTACTTTTCCTAAGCCGTCTAATAACTAGTACACGTACTATGACTGTCAACGCATGTGATTTCCAGCCTCAGGTTATTTCTGAATGTGAGGGATGACAAATTGACATGTAATGACCGTTGTATTGCCGTTGCCAAGTGTGACATGTAAGAGAGAGAGAGAGAGAGAGAAGGAGAGAGAGAGAAAGAGAGAGAGATTTGGTGGCTGCTTGCACTTCAGAGGAAGTGGTCAGTGAAATGATCTGAATCTATATCGACTGTCTGAGATTTTCAAACATGTATTTGTCACTAATGTTACCCTCCGCTACACTCTTTTTATGCCCTCTTCACTGGACCTCTAGACTCCACAATCATTTCTTTCCTCTCTGCACAGAAAGTCCACTAATATCACACACAGTGCTTCTATAGCCATTATTGACAGTTTCTTGTGTTATGCGTGTAGTGTGGCCTGTACTTTAGACTTTGTCACATAGCAATACATTTCCACACTGAAGGAAAACAAGGAAGTGTTGTGGTTTGTTGTTTGTTTGTTGTTTTATATCACACAGTCTTTCATCTGATTTGCTCTTCAGTACATGATTGATTTACCTTGCATTAATGAAAATAGATGCAATCCATCAAAAAAAGGACCATCACAACAATGTAAATGCTTCAATCACAGCTGGGTTTCTCACTTCACCCAACAGGTCTTGACATTGCCTCTGTTCCTCCAGAAGTCGGTGATTTCTGCGGTTACTCTGCCTGCATGACTGTGAAGTTATCTCAGTAGTTGCCACTATTAGTCATGGTTCAGCTTTAAGTAAGCAGCTCTATTGCTCGAGAGACTTGATTTTATTGTAATTTACAAAATTCTTTCCCTTGTTTATCAGCTCTGGTCCATCTGTGCTAAAATTATACCACTGAACATTTTTCATCGCTTGATGTGGTTTGTTCTTTTATTTTCTTGTTTTCCTCTGTTTTTATGTTTTGAAGAATAAGTAACCAAGGGTGGCAAATTTAGGCTGTTACCAAAAAAAGATGACAATTTTTGCGTTTGCTGGAGTCAAAGTGCAAGAGAAAACGACTCCTGAGCTGAGTGCTTCTCTGAGCTTTTGGTATGATAAACACACCAACACAGCAACAGCTGCCCAACATCTGTTGCCATGGCTTTTGTTCTCCATAGATGAATGGATAAATTCTAACCCATTTATTTCACTTGTCCGGATTGAAACAACTGGAGACATTAAACTGTCTAAACCCAAATGGAGCCCTGCTCCATCAGGGAAGAAATTAACCTCTGTCGACTCACTGTCGAATTTTCCAGGCACACTTCAAAGTATTTATCCAATCCTTGTACAGAATACATCCAATCAATAAACACAGTAAAAAGGCTGAATAGACCTATGAAGAACCCTTCTGGGTTGTTGCTTTGAAAGATATGAGCTGTTTGTCAAAACACTCTCAGTCATTGAGAGGGGCCTGAGAAGGGCTGTTGTGATGTCTGGTATGTCCTTCTCAGTCCAGACACTCCTCAAGTTAAGGCATCTCTTAACTATTAATAGATTGATAGATATTTACTTATTTTAACTTGAAATGTCTCAGCATCAACCGATGGAGTTGTGCCATTCATCCCGGAGTGACATTTTCTCCAGCAACAACGTGAGGGTGACTACCTTTGTTCTTAGAGTAGCTGAACAATAATTATAATAATAATAGTAATCATGCTAATAATCCTAATAATAATCATCATAGTAAGGTACAAAGCCCTTTGCCTTTCAGGTAAATTCTCAAAATACTACACAAATTAGTGAAACATAGGATACTCAACAAAGCTAAAAAAAAAAAGCAGGTAAATTTAACAACCACATGACAAATGAAAGACAAAACATACTTTGAAATGGGGTAGCACTACTGTCATATGCTCTTCTAAATATTTTGGTCTGCTTTCAAAAGTGCAGTGTAAAATCAAACCAAAGTGTTCAGTGAACTATCCTTGTGTGAAAGCGTCCCCTCTGTGCTGATGAACAAGTAAAACTAACATCAACTGCTCTTTTGTTTTACTTTGCTTTTATCTTAAATAACGCGATAAGCATTGTAATAAGTCAGAGTAGTTTGAGGACATGGGGCTTGAAGCACTGTATAATTCTTGCAGAGGCAAAGCTGTGACTCAGTGTCAATGACAGTACAAGTGACAATGAAACATTTAAACACCATTTAATGTTGAATAGAGTCCTGTGAGGGTTGGACGACGATGACTTCAAATGGAGCTCTCACAACATGCTTTTGTGCATAGTAAAATTCCCAGAGCTGTGTAGAAGTAGTGGATGAAAAGATGGAAACATAAACAATGCGTGTTTGCAAGGATTGTTCAGTATGTGAGAAAACAGCTCTAATCTCTGTCACCAGTGATAGACACCGTCAAGACTGGAGACAACCCGGCACAGGGAGACGTGCGTGGCCTTCATTTGATGCTACATATAGCACTGACTAGTTGACAGGGGATGTTTGCATAGATAGCATTTAATCCATAGGATACTACAGCCTGAGAATTGGATTTTGTTTATGACATGGACACTGTGAAAACATTATTTTCCTTTGTACTCCTGGACGTGGGTTTGCTCTATGCTGAAAAGCTTAAACAGACAACAATTTCAGAGGCTTAGGGGGTTAAGCGCAATGAATCACGTATTGCATTGTTTTGTTGTGTTTTAGCAAAAAAAAAGTGTTTTTTGTGGCCTTTTAAATGATAGCTCCACATGGAGATCGGTGTGGATCTATGAGATCCTCCAAAAGAGGAAGTGTCTCATAGAGCTCAGGGGCAGTTTCATCATCTGCTGTCAATACTTGAGCCAAGAATAGCCAACAGAACCAATGACCACAGGGTGTCCATTGGTCGTGCCTGGTGCCTGAGCAGCCTTCTGCCTCTCGAAGCTTCTCATTACAGTTTGGGACTTTCTATGCAGTTTTCACATTTTCCACGTGTTTATGTGAGTTATCTCCAGTTAGTCCAGTTTCTTCCATACTCAAAAAATGTATGTTTAGGCTAATTGGAGACTAGAGATAATTTGCACCTTACACAGATGCTGGGATAGACTCCAGTAGGCACGTGAACTGACAACCTAACTGACAACAATTATAGTTTAGGAACTGAAATGATGTTCCACATCTTTCTGCTGAGTATGGCTTATTTTAATTCAGGGTACTTCTGGTGCATAAAATGGGAGCTGTGCCTAGACAGCATGCAGAACAGCCACCAACCCTTCCCCCACTTTGGACACTTCCATTAAGAATGCTTGCTCAAAATCGAGCAAGGTTGAGATTTTTACGTAAATTATCAGATGCCATGGGAATGGACCACAGGAATGATTTTGCTGTAATTATCAGGCTGTAATCACCCTACAATGAAAACATCTACAGGTAGCAGCCGTACAAAAACTAGAATGGAAGCGCTCGTACCAAAGTTTCCAATTAAAGTTGTAGAAAAAAAAAAGATTATGTAAACATGAAATTTTTCTCATGCCGTTCAGCACCTTAGAGAGTGACATTTACACCATTAAAAATTCTAATTAAAGAGAAAAAGTAATCAGTTTTAGTTAATTTTGACATGCAAATCTGTGATGCTGACCATTTGCGAGCAGCCTTGACAGTGTTGACCTTTGAGCTGTACTGTATCACTACATCACCTCTATCTACCAACACCTCTTTTTCAAAGACCTGGAAATAACTCATAGTGCCATGCTCTGAACTGCCAGAGCCAAGAGCCCCTTTGAGCCCTGTCCTACCAATACCTTTTCCTTTCACACTAAAGGCAAGTTTTGGAAGTTTTGGAGTGGATGCACTTAGGGCAAAACATTACCATTTAGTACCACTTAAAAAAAAAGTTACAAGCATTGAGAGCTCTGCTACTGATCCAAAAGCTATCTTTGGCAACGGAGGTACTACATCTGTGGCATATTGGCCCGCACAAACGCAGGATCTCACAGCTGCTCAAAATGTAATGAAGTTTGAGTGCATTGTCTTGTTGTGCCCCTGGTAAATCAATGCTCTTAAGTCATTCATTTGGAAGTGATGTGGTCCCTTGTTTGTTTCCCTCAAGCAGCATCAGCCACAGCATTCACATGTTGACAGGATGTACATCTCTTAGCCTACTACTTTATTTGTTTATGGATGTGCCCAATTTCCCAGCAGAGTATTATCACTCGTATTCCTCCCTCTCCTCTAGTCCCAGATGTACCAGCCTTCAAATCATAGCCATTTCCATAATCAGGCAGTGCCTGATGAACCACAGTTTCAGTTATTGTGTCATTAGACGTTGGTTCGTAGTACTGTTTGGTACAATGATGTCAAGACTATAGAGAAAACCTCGACAACAAAAGGCACTCATGCTGCGATTTCCTCCAGACGAACATGTGTCTTTTGCTTAATTAGAATCTCCTTAGCGTCAGATTGGCCTGCGAGAGTGAATCTTTTAGAGTGCACCACCTGAACATAATAGGAATAGTCTGATTGATGTATATTCTGTGAGACCGTCGTTTCTTATTAGGGATGAAAACAGCTCTACGGAAAAAAAAAAAAAATCTTATGTAAACATGTAACTTGTCTCATTCCATTTAGATTTAAAGCTAATTATGCTACATAATTCAACTGAAAAAAAACTTTCTATGTGAGACAGCAGCATGTGACAATTTAAAAGTGTATTCCTTTTTGTTCCCTGGAAATACTTGTGACAAGGTTAGGAGACTGCTTGAGCTGTTCATTGAAGTATTCCTCTTGAAAGCATTTGTTTAGCATACAAAAAAAGCTAAATATATGAAAACTGACTGCCCTGCAAATGTGATGATTTATCTCATATATCTCATAAATATTTCATGGCATCTCCATTCAGTTTGAGCCACATCATCGTGAACTTGGACACCCGCAATATACAGCATGATTCTCCCAGCAAAAAAAAAGAAAAAAAAGAATGTGCTTACGTTTGTGAGCAATAATGCACCTTATGAATTGGCCTCTGGCTGTCACTTCATCTTGGCCGGAAACCAGGAAGCAGTCCCCGGGGTCCTTTGTTGTATTCTACTCTGTATAAACATCGAGCCTGCTAACCTGCACTACAGAGAGTGCCAACAGCTTTTAAGAGATAAAACAGAAGCAAGAACCTTTATATGAATGTATATGGGAAGGCACACAAACAGAACGACAGAGATATGTTAACACATTCAATGGCACAGAAGCGAGGATCTAAAGAAAACACAGGCACGTGCACAGAACTTTTTTTTTCTCTCTTTTTGACAGGAAGTAACGCAGGAAGTCCCAGTGGCCTGGAGGGGGATGGTGGAAACATCTTAACATAGCCGGTTTCTTGGCTGGGCAGGGCCACCTCTTGCCAAAGAAATAATGTATTTCAAGGGACACCTTGGGAAGCATTTCATGCTTCGATCTCTTTTTCAGTAATCTGCTCGCACGCATACAAGCTGAAGCTAATGTGCGTCATGACAATGTCAGTGTTGGCATGAATGCAAACTCCATTACAGTTTTATTGTTGTTGTTTGTCGTTAAGTGCATAACCACTCCATAATTTAGAAACAAATCTTATGCAACTCTAAATCATGAAATAAAGGCAGTTTTTATCATTTATGTTTTAGGACTTCCATCTGAATCAAAGCTAACATTACTTACTGTAGTCATATTAAACCAAGATTTCAGTCTAGTCTGTCCAACACCATTGTTGTATAATTTAGCAGTTTCATTGACTTATTTGATGAACAACACTTGCTTTTCAGTCTGTTGCCTAATGACAAGAAGAAACAAATACATTACTTTTGGCTCGAATATATGCCAAAATCTTTTTTTTTTGTAAGTATTAGGTTTTGGGAATAAGTGCATACTGTTTGCGATGACAAGGCTGTCTGTCACTAAGTTTAAAGATTGTTGATGTTGCTATTAGTCATGTATTTTGTGCAAGTGTTGCACACTGATGTTGAAATTTATCTTACACCATTACCATCTAATTCCTGCCAAAGAAAGCAGTGGATGGTGAACTTACTTTGCCATAGCCATTGTGCTAAGTCTATAAAAGTCTCCCATAAATTTGGCAATTGTCTCTATGAGTTGTAGCTGCTAATTTCTCCCCTGCCGCTTTTCCTTATGTTTCCTTTAATGAAGTTAGATTGAATTTAAAATGTTTAAACTCATCCTGAGATGTGTTTCAGAGGTTAGACACTAAATAATGAATACTAGATCAAATTACCATAAAGTAAACGGTGTTAATCATGTATGATGGAATGATAATTACTGATTGAAATTATCAGCCAAATATTGAGCTCTGCAGATCGTGAAGCACTCCTTTGAATCGGGTATGTTAGAGCAGGGAATATCTAAAACATGCAGGACAGCATTCCCCAAAGAACAAGGTTGAAAAACACTGTCCTAGTGCGTGCTTTTAGAGTAAAAGAAAACGGCTAACTGCACAATTCTAGTTTATGATGGATAAACTAGAGGGCCTAGTTGCTGCACACGGGTAGCATATGACAAAGCACAAAGGCACAAAAGGATCACAAAAGGATCACACTAAACAGTTCAGATATCTTTATTTAGTCAAGTTGTATCAGCTCTGCGGCCATTACATTTTACTTCTCCTCTGTGCTGGAGGTTTGAGACCCGGGCAGATGAAGCAATGCTCTTACATGGTGTTGAATATGTTGTGAGCCATCTCCCACTCATTTGGGGTGTGGGGGGTGGGGTAGGGCTCTTGTATGAGAGTAAAGTTGTGTTTAATATAGTCAAACAAAGTCAAAGTCACTGCAATGATGATTTTTGTGTTTTGCTTTTTATTGTTTTGGTGGGTTTGGTGAGGCACCAGATTAACATCTGGTTATTTTGTGTGCTGACTGGACATACTCTAAGGTAACCATGGGGAGTGTTGATAGTGTTCTAGCCAATAAAGCACAAGAGAGAGAGAGTTTCTGATAGTTTCTGACCTCACAGAGGAGACCGCAGGTTTTGTTTTGATTTATTTATTTATTTATTTTTACTACTGGAACTTTACAATAGTAAATGCACAGCTCTAGCCATCCTTTTGTTTGTCCCTCTTCTGACTGAATCAGAGAGCAGTGAGAAATAGCAGGTACCTCAGAGGAAGAAAGTCTGAGTTTTGAAGCAGCCATTTGGGCCACGACCAGAAGAACAGACCTTCAGCATGGAGATAATGCAGATCCCCAGGAATCATTTTGGCTGCTCAACAGAGAAGTACTCCAAGAAGAGACCTGGGTTTTTCTGCATTCCAGCAGCCGATCTTGCAACCATCTCCAGCTGGCATACAGTCTGCCATCGCAGGTAGGAGCTTCTGGCTGGAGCTTCCCTTACCAGCAACCTGTTGGGGGCTGCCCAGTGAACCAGAGCTCAGTGACCAACCAGTCTGCATTAAACAGACTGTACTGTATATTATACAGTGACCGCTAGTCAGACGTTGACCAGGAAGAATGATAGAGAAGAGGGCTGAAGCTGCCAGCGGATCATTAAACATTGAACATTACAAAAGGACCTCCTGTGCTTCAACCGCACAGCCCTAATGTGGCAGTGGCCATAAGAGGAGTGGTCCTGCTGACTGGTTAATCTCTGGAGGCCTATACCACCACAGATGAAGACAGCTCCAGCTGTTATGAGGACCTGGGGAGGGGCACTTTGGTTCAAGTTTGAGACCTCCACTGAGACCTGCTGTCAATGTTTCCGGGCTCCGTCAGTGCCACCTGGGGACACACCAACTGAGACATGCCCTGGACTTAAGGCCCTTTAAAGGCCCTGGATGCAGCCTGAGCAGTGGAATAAAGACCTGATGGGAGAGACATCTGCTGCTGCAGATGATTGTCTTTAAGAGGACAGTGTCACGATTAGTGTCTAATGATTAGTGTCATGACTGCAACCATAACGTTAACCTAAAAACAAACCACTGTCAGCTCATACATTTTCTGCTTGTCAGACCTGTGAAAGAGGCAGGTGGTAAACGAGATGTTTTTTTCATGTGTTTTCTCTTATTTCAAAAAAGAATTGACTGGAATTACCTCCAAATGTTTATTATAAGAATCAATGTAAAAAAAAAAAGTTGTTAGTTTTGTTAGTTTGTTTTGATTTCAGAAAAGTTCAAAGACATTGAAACTTCATCTGAGGCAGCTTTCAAGAGATACCAAACATAGCGAAAGTGAATAAACATTTTTAGTACTTTTTCTTTTATTATTATTTATTTCTTATGGAGCCCAGACATGACCTGTCCAGAGTGACTTTGCTGGTTTCAGAATTTTGCATGCTGTGACTGGCTGAAGGCTTTTTTGTGTTGGCAGGTGTTTTGCATTCATAAATACAGTCGATAGCATTTTGGTGGCTGGACTCAGAACCAAGGTCATTTGGGGATTTTATTGAGGTCATAAAAGAACGGTATTGTCAATGATCCAAAATATTTATGTCACATCCCGGATGAATAAACACCCTCTGACTACTTTTAGTTTTGATTTACAGATCTCCAGCAAAGGTAGGAATAATTAGTCATGTTAATCAACTGTCTCATTAATCTGCCGACCATCTTGTGCTGGGATCATCCCAGCTGTGACACCTTTCCCCGTTCCGTTGTTTGACACATGGAAACACAAGGATGAATACGGTTAGCTGTGAATGCAGAGCGTGTCATTATTGGAAGGAATTAGATGATCGTCCATTTGGCATGAACATGGATATTGAAAGTTTGCCAATTTAAATCTGTTCAAGTGTCCATGGGAAAGAACCATTACTGCAGTGGTGTTGGCAACATGTGTGAGCACACTGACACACAGTCACATCGTCACACGGTTACAGCTGGTAACAAAGGAATATTGATAGATCTGTGATGCCAGGGGTCACTTTACTGTTATTAAATCACATGCAAATGACACTGTATTAAAACCTTATCCGTTCCTTCTCAGCACATAGCCTGAACTGAAATAATTATAAAGGTGGCTT
Organism: Karalla daura; assembly: GCA_029224185.1. NCBI lineage: Eukaryota > Metazoa > Chordata > Actinopteri > Chaetodontiformes > Leiognathidae > Karalla > Karalla daura. The sequence goes on from CM055201.1 coordinate 18,092,148, forward strand.
GAGGATGTTGTTGAATACGTGCGAACAACAATAACCCAGGGTCTGTTTGTGTCATTGATTGAGTTGGTATGTACTTTAGAGACACATGCCCATATTGTTCAAACTGTTGTAGGACAGTCTTGGTGAGAGAAATGTCAAGATAATTTACAATCCTGTTCCATGTCTGACTTGTTTCACAGGAAACCAACAATATTTCAGCCATGGTGCATTACTTCATTCCATAAAGGAAAAATACCCCAAGTAATGTATAGAATAATCTTTGTCCAAGATTTCAAGGCTTCCATTGGTTCCTGTTGATACTCTACAGCACAGCATCAGCGTCACTGCTCACCATCTTATTCCTCTGTGCTAAATTGTGCCATATTCTGGAAATGCTGTTTTTATATATATAACAGTTGCACACTTTGGCATCAGCCTCTTTCAGGCAACCAGTGTCTAGTCAATTAAAACACAATAGCTTTATCCTTTCCATCCTGATGCATGCTCACTGCCAAAAGAGAGGGTGGTTAACTGGTGTTAATCAGTGGTCATTGTTGCAGATTGGAAATGCCTGTTATGTCATGCTTGGGAAATCAACAACATTGCCATGTGGTGAGTACAACTCGCTGAATTTGCATTGTACAGTATTTGTAAAGATGAGAGGATATTTTCAAGGTCAGTGGTCTGACCTCTGCATGTGCAGGGAGATGTTTTCATGGTACGCCATCACTCTTCGCCATTTTGTATTTGTCATTGAATGTAGGCATCCTTAGAGATTTGTATTCCCTTCCCACTTGAAATCTTTATAGTGCATTCACACTCGGCTGGCATGACTGCAAAATTTGTCCCACACAGTATAAAACATGGAAGTGCCAGAATTGAGAACTTGTTGAATATATATGTGTGTGTGTGTGTGTGTGTGTGTGTGTGTGTGTGTGTGTGTGTGTGTGTGTGTGTGTGTATTTATATATATATATATATATATATATATAGCCAGAACTTAGTTCTCATTGTAAAATTGTTCTCAATATAAAATACATCAAAAGTTATAGAAAGCATGAAAATTAGAATTAAAGTCCTTCAGTTATCAGAATAGCTGCGATGCAATTTAACTGTGTGTGTATGTTTAACATACACATATTTTTATGTATGTGTTAACAGCCTGTAAAAGGCTAGCAGATCGATCGGTCAGCAAGAAATGAAGCAGAGAACTGATAAAGCCTCCAAGTTCTTACCTTTGGATTGCCTTTAAAGCAAGAAGCAGCTTTGAAATTGCCTGTTTATTTAAATGGTGTAAATCGGCCCATGACTGACCCCATGATGATCCATCACTACACAGCATTCTTTTATCTTTCCATAGATGTCTTTTGTATATGAATAAATCTTTCTCTCGCTCTCTCTCTCTCTCTTTTTCTTTATCCAAAATGTTTTTCAAACCATTTTAGAAGCCCTGCAATTATCTTAATGGCATGGCTGAATGAAAACAGTACATTATTCATTCATTTCACTCCAGGTAAAAACTACAGAGTTTTTTTAGTGAAGGCAGATGCGGACTATGACAGTGCAGCTCACTGCTGAAAGAACTGTACATGGTGTGTGTGTGTGTGTGTGTGTGTGTGTGTGTGTGTGTATAAGTGAAAACAAACACATTTATTTCAATGATTATATGTAATGACAGTTGTGGTAAGGCAGTCGCTGATTGGGAGCAATGTACTGTCAATGATGGAGATACAATTGCTTTAAAATTTTACTCAAAAAAACATCAAAATCCATCATTGTGTGGCAGTACGGCAGTGTAGAAATAAGACTAACATTAAGATTATGCAGAGAGTTAGCATCAGCAGAGTGACATGCTGACATCTCTAGGTACTATCCATCAAATATACAGTACACAAAAGGAGTACTGTATGTTGCTAGGCAATGCTGCAGTTCACCTCTTGAGAAAAAAAAAAAAAGTATAAGCTTGCTATTTTTACCTGTTGGAACATCAGTTTGCTCAGCCTCTTGGTCGCAGTGTAGCCAGTCCATCTCCCCCACTGTGTCCAGTTCACCCATCCCCTCTGTACTGGTCTGACCTGGAATGAACCCAGAAATCACTGCTGGGGGCGTTTTAACATTCAGTACATTATGCAGAGCCAGAATAAAAACCTGTTTTTCATGCAACAGTGACTGTTTTGCATGCACACTTAGAATCGAGCAGATTTTGTATTCTGAATTTGATTCTGGGACATGTAAACAACATTCTCCTGGTGGATTGTCTCAGTTAGGCTTTGTAGATTGGAAATTGTGTTCCTACTCATTCAGATTGATACTGTAGATAAGTACTTTATTTATCCCCTTTATTTATCCCCGCATCCAACATCTAAGGCACAAAAAAAGATACATCTTGATAATAAATAGTTAATAAATAAATGAATTAGAAAAAGAGAGAGGAACTTCCTCCTCCAGCAGAGGCCACAGCCCTGTAGCGCAGTGACAGGAGACACTGGGTAACGCTGCTACTTTGTCCAACCAGACTGCAAAACAGGGGGTGACTGTCACCGTTTAAGATGCTCTGCACCTTGCTCTCCAAGCATGTTAGTACCCACTGAGTCCAGGTTTTTACCCAGCATCGCACCTACTTTGCCCATCCAGCTGTTTCCTGTTCTTATCCGACAGGCCTGCTCCCCAGCAGACTCCAGCATATACTGTAGCTGAGTTACAGTATTAGGCTGAGAGCATTATACAAAACATCCCTTGATCTAAATTGCAGTATGTGAAATGCAGGCTTTTTGCTGTTTATGCTTGCTGTTGCAACGCTGGGTTGGATAAATGAGAAGTCCACATTTATGCTCAGGAGGAAACCACCATCATCAAAGGCAACGGGAATTTTAAAACGTAAATCTGCAATGCCAAGCTCTTCATGAGGATTGAATAAATTGTGGTAAATTAAGTGGGCACAGCTGAATGTAAGCACGAGTATTTGCAGACCATTGTTTTTTTTTCAGCTGTATAAACATCTTAAAAGTAATATATTCATTTAGAAAAATGCCGGAAAGCAGGATTACTTTGTACATGTGTGAATGTAGCTGTTGTGCATGTGTATCATGAGGTTCACTCACAAGACACTGAATTAATCTGATGATTTATTAAGGTCTTTGAACTGGTCAAAAGGTGCAAACCTTGAATTCATAATGATCATTCCACATTTAATTGCACTGATGGGTTTTGTTTTACTATTCACTCACCACTGGCTGTGATGATGCAACTGTGGTGAGTGGCCCCGGGTAGAGCGAGAGGAGGCAGACAGGATCGATTCACGGGTTTAATAGATACTTGCAATGACTTCTGAAGTCAAAAGGAAGGCAAAAGTCAAAAGCAAACTGCAGTCTAAACAAGGAAATGATTTGAAGCAGCAGCAAGCAGGAAAGGCCGGTTACACAAGGAGTCCTGTCCAGGTAATTAGGGAAATTTGGGTGAATACAAAGCAAAGGTGGAGAAGTGAAGACTAAGAAAGAATACAAAAGCGGTACAAAGTCAAACCGGAAAAAAAGAGCTACAGAGAAGGGGCATAAGGGGAAGGTAAAATAGTTAAATCAAAGACAAAGACTGTTAAAAAAACACACAACAAAGAATGAGTAACTGGAGTAACTCCACTGAAAACTAGAGTAGATTAAACTCAGACCCAAAATGACAACAGAGCAGCTAACAGTATGTACCAGATCACCCAAATCTGCCAATACTCAGACTGTGAAAATGCACACATCCAATGTGTGTGTGTGTGTGTGTGTGTGTGTGTGTGTGTGTGTGTGTGTGTGTGCGTGTGTGTGTGTGTGTTTTCTCTAGAGTGTCAGCCCAGTGCAGAGGGTCTCCTCTCTGGACACAGAGCTCTGTGAAGCTCTGCCATCCAACAGCTACAAACACAGACAGACACATGGGCAGACAATCTGTAACGGATGTGACTTGGAATGCAGAGAAGCTCAAGACAGAGGTAAATTGAGTGTCTTTGGCTGATTGCCAGTTAGATGGATCATTGTTTTGCATGTAGACACAAATATTTTGTTTTTAATCTGAAAGTTTAGAACATGAGCAGAAATCTTGTTGAACTCAACTCTTGAGCTGATCCGTTAAAACAGTTACTGTTTTTAACTTTGAATCCAACCAAATTGAACTAACTTGTGAGACTGTGGCTATTAGAGGGCAAACAACAAAATTTCAGTGTGCGCTGCCCAGCTCCTGCTCAGCTCACAGCCACACACACACACACACACACACACACACACTCACACACACACCTCAAGTACAAATTCACACAAACAATATCTCATATCGCTGGTATCTGCACAAGACGCATGTTGTCTTTAACCCTGATGCTAATTGGGACACAGGCTCAGAGGCCACCTTAATTGTTGTGGGAAGCATCTGAAATGATTTTATTGATGCAGCGCTATGTGAAGCAGGTGGCTCAGCAGAGAGAGAATGATTATTGGAGCATTTGTTCATATGGATGCACCTCTTGTTGGTGCTTAGTGTTATTTTTAGTTGTTTATGGCTTTTGGATGCGATGAGTCTGTGTCTGTCACATCTGTGAAAACACCGGCAATAACAGACACATGAAAAGGGGTCGGCCCTTAGAGTGAAATACTGCATAATGCTGACGGCACAAGGTTAATGATCACAAGTTAGCCTCAACTGCTTTTTGTTAATAATTGAGAGCGACGAAATGTCTCTGTGATACTGTGCACGCGAAGAATAAAATAAACGGATAAAAAAATCCTGCACATTAAGCCAAATCAGCAGATGCTGAAATGGGTGACAATGAGATAAGCCCTGGGCTTTTTTTCACTGTCATTAGCAAAAAAAAAACATGTACTCTCATTTGAGGAATGACGACACACAGCAATTTTTGCTTTTGGCCGACCTGAGGAGGAAACATCAAAATGCAGCACTTTTTTTTTTCACCCAAATGAAAGGTTTGATGTCAACATGGGAGCTGCGACCATCAGTAAAAGCCGGCACCTGGAGTCTCCATGTAGTGACGCTGTGATCAAATCTTTCCAAGGTAAAGAAAGGACTCTAGAGGGCAATTCAAAGACATCAATTTATTTCTAGCGTTAAAGGCCCTTAGCGGGATAGGAGTCGAGCTTCGAATCCCCCCGAGGGAAGCGCACCATCATCTCGTAAAGTGATTTCACCCTCGCCCGCTGTAAACTGCACATTGTCATATGCAAATGGAACAAGGATTACATAAATGTTTCTAAATTCCAAAGCGTTTCCCTTAGAAAAACAATTTTACAGTATCGACCCACAACACAGCGCCTGACAGCTTGCAATAATAAGCTGCAGGAGAATGGGAGAGCTGTTGTCTTAGCTTGTGCCTATCTGAGGGCATGCTAATTTAATTTTAATGCATCCATCTGTGCATTAATGTGAAATCATGGTGCAAGTAAAGGACGAACAAATAAGGTATGGACAATCACAGACTTTATAATTCTGCACTTATGGAAATGCATTTTGTTTGAGTGAGTGCAAAAAACAAGGATACAGTAAAGGGAATTAATATATCAAACTGTATAACCTGAGGTAGGAAAGAAATGAAACAAAAACATTTTTTTTTCTCTTCTCCAAAGGCACCAATTAGAAGTCCTTGCTTTTCTATTCTATTTGATCCCGTCTGCAGGAGGTACTGTCGTTTGCTCAGTCCTCCACTGTATTGAGCGCTATAAACAGAGAAATGCATTCCTTTTAGCAACCCCGCTAAAAAAATCATTTTGATGATATAAAAAAACCTGTCAGCATTGTAGCACATAAAAAGAGCAAAAAGGAAAGTGCAGGAAAGGTCCAAACATTGCTCAACTTGGTAACTTTTATAAGTAATGCTTGGGTTTCTCAGACAATAGAGAATTACATTTGGAGTCATTCATTGGTTAGTGAATGAAAGTTTAAATTATGCTGGAAACATCTCCTCACAGTGCAGATTGTGTCTGTTAAGAAAGTGAAATAGAAAGAATGAAACTTTTTCACATTTAGCTATCAAATGGAGGCGAAAAGCCTCTTTGAAATTCTTTGTTAACAAACAGCTTAAGGGTGAGGAGTTCAAGTGGAGATGAAATAAAAAGGGTGCACTAGTTAACCTAAATTTACCATCATACAAATCTTCTGAAGAGATCAAGCCACAGACATGTTGAATACATCTTAACAATGAATACTCTGATTATCCTCTCCGCTGTTACAAGGGGAGAATGAGGGAAATGGAAAATGCTTCCAAAGTATATTTTTGCAGCTACTTTGCAGGGATGCATGGCAACTGTATATAAATGTAATTTCCATGGGGAAATAGTGGTGCAGGTGAGATGTGCATTTGTAGAATGCCAGATACATGTACAAAAAGGCGTGTGCACATGCTTGTGCACACACTTGACTGAAACCTGATATGACTACTTCAAAGCAGCAGCAGCAAGAATATGGTCCCCATTTGCTCTAACTGGCAAAGAAAAAAAAGTGGGATGGTATCATTACTGGACAGAAGTCTTTTTCACCAAGGACCATAAACAAACATAGCTCTATCTACCCATCACACCTCATTTTTTCTAAATCAACTTCTTGCTCACCAAGCAAAACTGTTGCCAACTCGTTTTTTTTCCCACTAGATTTAATGACTTTGCAGCTTCCTTTTAGTGACGAAACATCACATGAGAGCCAAGAAACAAATCCAGTGACTTTTTTTTTTCTTTTTCGTTGGCATCAGCATCATTTTTTTGCCCTTGCTCACACATCTCCAGCTCACGTAACGCTGCTGGCTCATGGAGCATGCCAGTTATGTGCGACTCGAATTGGTTGCCAGATTGGGTCAACCAACCAGTGTCAACCAACCAAGTCCTTAGGTTGCACATCTTGAGGAGGATGATACTACTGCTCTTTGAGCTTCTCCACGATTCCATCCCAAGAGAATTGTATGGTAGGTGGAGTACACTTTGGGATGTACCGTCTCTGGAATCCTTGGTTTCTTTAACATCTTTGTCATCTCAATGTGCAAATGGATATTTTTCATGTTAATGAGAACCGAGAGTTAGAATTTCAGTGGCTTTAATTTTTCCTTTTGGAAAATAAACAATAAGGCCGCATACACATATAGCATCAGTAATGATAAGCTAAAGGTCTTACAGAAAGACAGTAAATGTAATTTCCCTTGAAATAAAATAGGATAGACTGTTTCCATCTTTCGCCCTCACTCACTAAACATGGAAAGTTCTAAGTGATTTCCTCCTCCAGAGAATGTCTCCGCTTCACCATACCCATGCTGACTTGACTAATGGTGTCAAACATGTAAAATATGATTATCAAGCCATTTCAAGCTGCTACCTAAATTAAACGCGAAAGCTCACTTGAAAACAGGATGCAAAACCATTTGAGTGTAACCACAATGCGGTCTACATGACACCTGCTATTCCCAAAATAACAGCAATGTGTTATTCGATACGGGTTTGTATCTCTTCCAAGGAAGCTCTGGAATTACCAGAGAAAACAACCCCGCTGTTTTAGCTCTTGTTTCAGTTTTCACCTGGCGAGTAAACCGTGGTCCTCACTGTGCCACATCGGTGCAATGACAGAGCTGCACTTGAGCATGAAACCTTATCACAACTGTCTTAGGATGATGTGATCCTCTGTTGAGCTCTGAAAATCCTTTTATCACTTGCCCCTCTGCTGTTGGGTCACTGCCGCAGGATGAACGCAGCTCTTTGAAGGAAGGCCCAGCTTCCCCGTTGGCCGCTAATATAGTGATACATCAACCAACCAATCAGTTTGACTTTATTTGTGCATCCAGTGTTTTATGTTATGAAAGACATGTACAGTGTAAGCAGGCAACACACACACTTTACACACTTTCTTTCATGGTACAAGTACAAACACTTAAAAGGAGGGAAAGTCTTCAACTACGTAGAAGAGGGCCACTGAAAAATAATAATAAATGTAACTCAGTTTGAAGGGGGAATAAAGTCTCCAGCAATTTTGATTTTTCAACATGGTCACCATGTTGAAAATATTTTTGTCTAGAATGGGAGAAAGAATAAAAAGAATAGGAGCAGTGTGTCCTACTAGAACAGACAAACAAAGGCCACATTTGAAGGCTGCATTTGGAGAAGCCTTCAAATTAGGACAGTTTCCTCTCTGAATTGGTACTCAAATTCCCTACACTTATAACTCAATGATGAACAATCTACATTGTGAAAACAGGATGAAAAGGGGATCTTGGAGCTATATCAGTTGTTATTGATGTTTGTTTAAAAGTATGACATAGCTCAAAAAGAAAATAAAAAACTAATACAAGGCTTGTCTGTGTCCACTTTCAGGTCACCAAAGAATCATGCAGACAGGTTTGCTTGAAGGTTTCCGTCACAATGAAAGTACTGTCTGGATTCAACATCTATTCAACCCTTCTGAACTTCACATTTCTATAGTCAATAAACACATTTGCGCTGTCATAGTATGAGTGGCAAGTGAATGTTATGATAGTCAGTTCATATCTCCCAGAAGAATAAAAGTTTTCACAAAACTACAGGATACATTTCATGACTGGATTCAATAGACTCTCAATTCTCAAAAAAAAAAAAACAGCACCCACAGCCATTTACTCTGTGTGTAAAGCAACTTCAAACCTGTCCAGACTACTATTCCAAGAGAGAATAGAAATACAAAAAAAATGTAATAAAAATCGGACACTGAAACTACCGAGACCAACTGGCAAGGCCAGCGGGAGGAAAATACAAGATGCAATTACACCAGGAGAGAAAGGCTAATGAGGCAGATGTGAAATCATTTAGCAAATGTGCAGGCAAAACAAAGTTTGGAACACATAATTCATCTGTGGAGGGCAGCCATATTTTCCATTGTGCACCGCTGACCTCCCAGGTCACATTCATTCCTGAATTCACAAACATACAGCTCAAGAAATTAATTCCCTGATTGTTACCTCAAGTCAGAGGCATCAAATACCAATGGACATTGTGCCACTACTGACTGTGAACTCCCATGCATCCGTGTGCTTTTATAAAACTGCCACTTCTGTAAGAAAGTGTAAATGTGAAACCACTTCAAAACTAGATATAAAACTGCATTTGAGAAAAGTTGCACACTACAATCCCAAATTACTTTGCAGGAAATATAATAATGTTATCGTCCACAAAGATTCTAACTCCCACGTTTGCTGTCAACATCCTTACTCTGAACGTGCCCATTTTTCATTTCTAGTTGACTTATTAAAAAAAGTTCAAGCTGTTCGCTAACTGAGAAGATGGGAAATTCAATCAACCCTTTAATTATCCACCATTCTTTTTCAAGATCCAATCACCTATCAAAGCTTTGTTTTTCAGTGTATTTTATTTTAATGCGACAACTTGAAACAAGAAGTTACTTCCACTATAAATAGAAATGGCCTGCTGTCTATATGCAGCAGCTGGGTGGCACTGTGCTGTTGAAAGACATTTATGTCCTTTATATAAAAATAAGGAGGCTCTTTCACATTCCAAATTATCAAGCGAATGGCGAAGAAGCAGAGGGTCTACGAATCCATGAAATCAAACATTTAATCTTAGAAGAAACCACTTTGCTTTTTGCCACTCAAGGTCAGAGTTTGAATGACCTCCGTTGGCGCGCATCTTGAAGCACGTCCTTTCATACAGGATGAAAAAGAATATTGATTCCTTGTATAATAACGGCACAATATGAGACGGCCACGTGGGAGTGAACTGGGACGAGAGAGTCGCAGGGCTCTGTACGTGGGGAACAGACTCAGGGAACAGGGAAGTGAACTTACATTAAAAATCCAACCTCTATCACTGATGTGACTTATAGCGTAAACGCCATGGTGGTCTCGAAACAATGCCGAATAGAGTGACTTAGTAAATCTAATTAGTTCGTTTTAGTCCAAAATACATCCTTTTTTTGTAGTAATTAGTGTTAAAATAGTTTTTAATATAAAATTCCATTTGGGTGATAAACTGCCAGTAGAGCCCCTTAAATTACACACTGGTCCATTTAGTGGAAAGATAATGGTCGTTACTGATTGCTTCCAAAAGAACATAATGAACGTTATCAAACATCTGCTTTAATATATCATTTTATGAGGAAATCTGACTTTTTTTTGTCATCATGCAAGAGAATAGTCTGTATGTTATTTGTTAGCTAGTTTTTTTCCCCCTTCATCAATGTACCCTATGTTATGGAAAATAGAAAATATAAAAAAAAAAAAACCTATAGTTAAAAATCTGTCTCACTGTGCCATTCAGTACACATCATCGGTGAGGATATTTTCCCACTTTACCCGTGGCAGTCAAAGCAGTAAGAAAATACGTCCCCAAATTACATTAAATTTGGAATCCAATTGCCAGGGAGTGATGCTGAGCTGAAAGGCTCACCTGGTAGGATCCTGGCATTGCCAAGTTTGTTTCATTTGCAACAGAAGTCCTTGGAAATCTTTGTGCAAGGTCAAGAGAGCCTGCAGTGTTGTATCATCAAATCAGTGCTGACAGTGTATTGTGAAAGAAAGATGCATCAGGGACCCAGTTTTAAGAACGGAGATTCATACACCAAAGATGATTCACTATGTCATTTTCTACATTTCTAGTGTCGTGATCTATAATCACAATAGGTGAAGACAGTGAAGAAAGAAACATGTTGACAATGGAAGCAGTAGATCTTTAGAGGAATCTTGCTGTCGGAGTAAAATCTCTCATTTCGTAATTCAACTGAATGCTAAAATATCTCTTTAAGTTTATAATTTCAACACTAAAGAGTATATAAAATTCTGTTTTCATACTATGGAGCAGCAACACAAAATAACTCTATTCTCCTTTTATAGGACACCCTCTAAAAGCATTTTCAAATTACGACTAACCGGGATGTTTTATGGGTAATGCAAAGGCAAATATACCTACTGTTATCTTCCGCTGAAAGCTCTTCTTGCTAAGATTTCCTTGGACTGCAATGTGCTTGGTCGGCATTTTTCTTGATTTAGGCCCAGCTTATCTTAAGCTTATAGAGATGTCAGCAAAACCCCCTTTTAATAGCGCAAGGCTCTTAATTCATTACCAAATGTAAACTTTGCTGCAGAGGAGAGCAGGATGGGCTGGGGGTAAATTAGAGGGTGTATTCTACTCAACTAATTACTCTGTAAATTCAGCCCCCTCCCCCCTTGGGAGGAGAAAAAAAGTCAAAACACTCAGATGTTTCCACTTTTATTAAGTCTATCTAACCAAAGGGTGTAATTTCCCTTATTTTAAATTCCATTTAGGGGCTCGGTTTTCAGAACTGAAAGGCACATCTCTTGCTTTTTCCACTATCAAGGTTCCTGTGGCTGACAAGAAGCGGAAAAGAAAAGAATTTCTGATAATGAGCTCGCGATGCCACTGTCTCTGCCTTAAACCACGCTGTCATAAACCAACTGCATAAGACAGAGAAGGACTTGTGTGGTTGGCAGAGACGTGCAGCATTGTGCATACGCACCTAAAAGTTGCCTGGCGTTGACAGGTTTATTGCTTAATGATGCTGCCACGGCCACAGAGGGGATATATTCAGCTACCTGCCGGAGATAAGGGTGATGATTAAACACTTTGATGCCGAGCTGTCACCCTGTCAGGCTAAAGGCTGATGTAGGCGAGGACGAAATCCCAGCGAACTGGTCATTTAAGGGCAAACATCACAGAGAGAGCAGGGGATAAGGCTGGCCAAGCACGGCACCCGTCTGCTGCTCCCATCCTGCCTCTTATCTTGTCTGAAGAGATGGATTTCAAGATCAGCCCATGACCCCTCGACTGTCCGGGCTGTCACACACACACACACACACACACACACACACACACACACACACACACACACACACATTTGTCACAATTGCCTAATGGGTTAGCTTTTTGCCCCCAGTGTCATAGTTTGCATGATGGAAGGCTTCTGGGTGGCCCTGATGGACCCTCTGATTCCTAAAACCTTAAATGACTTTAATATTGGCTACTATTCTTTCAGTGTCAAGGCTCAACAACACATTTCTGAAACCCATTTATCCTTTGCTTTCGAGTCACAACTGGACCATGGATCTCATTGGTTACCATTCAACTATCCTGACGTTTTGCAAACATTCAAGACCAATTTGATTTCTCACCGTTCATAATTCATAATTCTCAACAAAGAAATTTAGTAGTTATTTTTAGTTAAAGAATCAAGACCTGATTCCTTTCAGAAACGGTTTGAACTGGAACAATTTGTCTTATCTACACCCGTCTTATCGAAAAAGATCACACTAAGGCCACTTCCCTCATCCAATGAGCTTTGATAAGATATTCGATAAAGAATTTGATTGATAAGCACTATCAATAATGGAATTGAAATCTCTAAATCCTTATCAGCTCCCATCCCTAATAGATATGTCTTCAAAAACATGAACAATGATTCATCTGCATGTCTGTCAATCTATCAATATGTCATGACAAGTCATAGACATAGACATAAGCGAGTGCCGCACCCCACGGACAGAACCTGTCTATAACCTGACAGTCGCTGTCATTGCTAATGGTGGTCTGGCAATGACAAATGAAGCATGGATGATATCCACAGAAGGCTGTTTGAAGTGGCCACGGAAAAGCTGTGGTACCACTTTGTCTTCAGCACTAATGAGCAAAAAGGAGCACTCAAACAGGCTACTGTAAACTAAATTGTTGAAAATCAGAAGCATTTCCAATGCGAGGAGTGTAGTAATGGTGTTTTGAAAAAAAACAAAAAAAAAAAACAAGCTGGACCCAACTGGTTACTTCAGTCTTCATGATATCTTCAGCGGGTAAAATACCTAAAAATGAAAGCTGCCTACAACCTGACAGTCACTGTCATTACTAATGATTGGCTGGCAATGAAAAATGAAGCATTGACAATGTCCACATATTTTCAAGGTGTAGTGGGTAGATGTGTTATGAGCAACGGAGAAACCATTTCAGGGTTCCGTTTTAGTGGCCATGGAAAAGTAGAGGTGGTCCACTTGGTGTTTGGCACAAGTAAGCTGAATGTACCACTCGAACAGGATACATTTTTTGAAAAAAAAAAAAATCCTTTACACTCTTGGTTACTTCAGTCTCCATGCGTTTGAGATTCGCAAGATAACTCTTAATTATTCTGCTGTCTCAACAGTGGAATTGGAAGAGAGCAAATGGTAAATTGTGTAAGCATGACTGCATGTTATCTCCTCGCTCTGCTCGTATGCAGCTCAGGATCTAAACAGGGACCTATCTGCAGTGTATTTTTGGTTGGCTTGTCGTGGGCGGCGTGAGGAGTTCAGGGGATTTTGCTGTTAAATTTTTGTTGCATACTGGGAAGGGAGAAACACAGATTATACATTTACACTCTTTTTAGAAGGGCAGCTTAATTGCTGGCTAAATGAATGGTCTATTTTAAACTCAAAAATAGAGAATAATGACTAGTGGCAAAATGCTGACACCTTCAAGGTCTCAATTTTCAAAATGCTAGAGTTTATTTACATGACCACTAACTTTCAATAGTCCCATGCTAATATGTACATTTATATCTCATCTGAGTATTTACAGACTGCACTCCACGATCTCACTCTTTTAAGTTGTATTGCACGTGTTGATGAGGGCTGTCTGGTAGTATGAGATCAAGTACTAAAAAGATTATGAATTCCTTGGTGTGTCCAGAAACTGTATGCATTATAAATTTTTTGCTTTTGGTGCATCATCACGCTTCCCTGTGGGGGTAAATGGAAATTCGGCACAGTCTTTGGTTGTTAGCTGTTTCCCACACACAGAGGCAAACGCAGCAGCAACAGGCAGCAAACTGGCAGAAAGAAAGTCTGAAGTGTGACAAATCCATCAATCCATTCATTATCTAACTCGCTGGTGTGGCATCTGCTGGTCTAGCTCACATAGGGCAAAGGGCGGGAACACATCCTGGACTGGTTGCCAGTCCATTGCAGGATACACACGCCATTCACTCTCTCATTCACACCTAGTGGCAATTTAGAGTCTCCATTCAATGTGGGGATGGATTCAAACCAAATTGTCAAGTTGACTTGAAAAGACTTTGGAAATATAACTATAGCAAACCGCACACATTAAATCAAATCCAAAAATCGAATATAGAATTGAGTTAAATGTGTATATACACTATATCTCCCCATTTCTTGTACAGTTGTGATGCGTCTCCATCAACACCACGACTGGATTACTGTATTAGCATTGACTATACACATAATACCAAACTGACTGAGAGCTTAATAAACCCAATATGCAGTGTGACTAAAAGTAGCCCACACACAATTAGCATGCAGAGCCATTAAGACAGACTGTATTGCTTTATGAATAACAAAGACTCCTCAGTGCTTCACCATGACGGCCAAAGGAATCTATTTAATTGTCTTCCTTTAAGCTATATTTCTCTATGCATGCTGGGACTGATAACAAAAAAGACTATATATGGCTGATAGAAAACAGTTTGCATCCTGTTTATTGGCACAGTAGAAGTGAAATGAATGAGTCACGCCAAACATCCATTGAGGAATTTATGTTGCTATATAAATATTTACATTCTTTAGCCAAATGCTGGGCAATTCTGGTGCTGAATTCTGGAGTTTTGGTGATATTATTTGTGTGGCTATGAGATATCATGACTGAGGGACAGATGTTTACAGAGAGTGAGAGAGAGAGATTTTACCTTTGCCAACATTTTGGATTTCATATACAATTTTCTTCTGATGATATAGAATGTACAGTATCCAAAAAGTTTCTCATGTTTGTTCAACTTTCTTGAAACTTTCTTGTTTGGGTGTTATCTTTGTTTTGATAGCCTGAAAGGACTGGCTCTGTTCCTCATATTACTGTCAATAAACAAACACTGCTGCAGATGATGTGGCAGCGCAGATACAGTATGAGGCCGTGTGGAACAACCTCAGTGACAGTGAACTCTCCAGAGCCGGATTCAGCCAGTGTTGTGGCGTTATGATCATCTGCCTCATTCCTCTGTGGAGATGGACAGGAGAGCGTCGCTTATTAAAAAGAAGAGCTCGTCTAATGAGGACGGTGGTCCAGCAGGTGCAGCTACACAACAGAAATCAATACTGGTAAGCAAGTAACCACAGAGGAGACAGTGCAGCTTCTGCAGCGCTACCTCCCCTCCTCCGCCACCACCACTGGGGTCTGGCTCGCCGTTCTCACCACCAGCAGCTCACATGGAACAGGAGGCTTGTTGTGCATCTATTAACGGCTAACCCTCGCCTTGGAATGGAACAAACAGGTACTCTTGCATCCCACTTTGGTTCTTCTCAGGGCAGAAACACACTGTTGCCAGTGCAGCAGCGTAGCGCAGTCTTCCCTGCTGCACAGCTTCAGGCCCATGCACAGACTCAATGTGTAAGCGAAGTTGTTTTCCACATTGAGAAATGCGGCTCGCTGAGCGCCGAAGATACATGCCATATTCATTTATCTCAACTTGCTTGTGAGAAGGCGATGAGTGCATTAGAGTGAAAAGACAGTTTACCAAAGAGATTCCATTCATCTGGGAAGCACCGCGTGCAATTCCCTTATGCACAGGCCGAGCAGCTAAATCAAGCAGGACTGAAACTGCCAAAAAGCAACACAGTCTGCAACACAAGAAATTTCAAGTCACGATAACACCCAACTGACAAATACATTACTGCCTACGCTGCAGATGCAAGGGAATGGTCAGGATGGCTGACAGGGGCTTGCAAAAAGAAAGTACATGGCTTTGGTTTGAGGAACAAACACACCCACACACACTTTTTGCTCTTTCATCCACACGCCTGATCATGTGACTCATTAAGATTGTGACGCATAGAACTTCTCAGTCTTATTGCCACTCTTGTCATAATTGTTGAAATTGTTGACCATCTTGATTTGTCACCACTGTTTTTTTCTCTTCCCTCCACAGGTGCTCAGTCCCCTTGTCTAGTCCAGTTCAATTAAATGATCCAGTAATGCGACAGACAGAATTATAAAATACATAACATCAAGGAGGCTTTCATTTTCCACGAAACAGGTGGAGAATTTTAAAGTACACCGCTTGTAGAACAAATCTTCCTGGCACTACAAAGGCATTCAGTGCTTCATTGTGTGCTTGTGATGTTGAACAGGACAGGTATAAAAAAGGAAAGCATAGAGGCCATTGTTTTTAACTTTAAATATAATCAAAATGCCACTGATGTATCCCAAGGGTGGCGGTGTAACGCAGCCAAAAGAAGTTCAATGCTTGAAATGAAAGAATAAAGTGAGGCCTTGGCTCCTGCTGTACCTGACACTCTGCTACAAAAAACCATAGGCCCACCCAGTTGCATAATGGTCCCCAGTGTGTGTACGTCTAAATGGCCTCAGGCGTCAGTAGTAACAAGTAACATCCAATTTGCTAAACTAACATCAAGAAAAGGTCTATTTTCACAAAACCAAACACCTACATTAAAACAAAATTACTCAAATGGTGAATTAGATTGGTTAGATAGAACCAAAACAAAAACATTAACATTGAAAACTGAATAAATAGCTCTGACAGGTAGAGTGAGGGACACATTTTCTGGATTAAATGAGATCACAATCGAAGAAATTTGAAAACAAAATTTAAAATAAGAAACTTAAATAGAGAACTGAATGGGGAGTATCTGATGAATGCAAAGAAGAAGTAACAAACAAGGCTGTTTATGCAAATTATTACTCAATTGAAGAAGACCCTTATTTCCAGTATGATTCCTTGGTGCATGTGATTGGTTAGGGTTAAATTAGAGGTGCCAATTTTTTAAGAAAGTAAAATTGCTGAGACATTTATTTTGGCCAACACCTGGTAATAAATCGAGGCGGTGGACAATAAAATGACCTTAAATGGCAAGTAGTTGCTGACTTCATAAGGCTGAAGAGTATCACAGTCGCCCTGTTGTGCCTTTGTTTGCTAATGACTGATTTGGCCATAGAATGGTTCAAAGAAGACTGCACATCGATCAGTACTGAATGAGCCAAACGTTAAGTGTCATTATCATACAGAATTAAAGCATCATCACCATTGTCATCATTTCATGGAAGCCTTTGAGCACAAAACACAAGCATAAAACTAGAAGTAAAAAAAAAAACAGTCATCAAATCCTGTTCAATATATATTACAATGAATATGAAATGTGGTTTCACAGATGAAGTGAAGGTTTGTGTCAGTTTGTGTCATGGATTTTATTTAATGATGTAATGCTTGCACATTGATTCAAAAGAAAATACATGCAAGACCCAGTGCAGGTTGAAGAAACACAGCAGGGGGCTTTGATAATATCCAGCTGATTTCAGTTCATCTTACTCTATCATGTTTGCATGTTAAATGAACCACAGCAATAGTTCTCAGGGTCGGATATTGAAAAACCAGAGCATGCACATCTTTCATTAGTTTAGAGAGGATAATATGCAAGAGGTCTAATGAAGTGATAGAGACGATATGATTCTATAGTGATTTCTGTCCGGTTCAAACGAGATGGTGGAGAGGGGCATGAGGTGGAGGCAGAGAAGGAATGGGGTAAACTGAGTTCACCAGAGTAAAACCGGAGGTTATTTGTCGAGGCAGTGTCAGTGTGATGGCACATGTTCATTGTCAGTGTTTGCCCTTGTTGCTGCCAACCTTTCGCTCCCCTTTATGCTGCTCCCTGCAACTAGAGCACTGGCAAGAAACCAAACAGGGCTTTCAGTCCTCATTGCTTTCTCTCTGCACTGTTTAATATGGCTCTTGTTGGTATGTCTTCAGAATCTGTGCAACTGTATAGATTTCAGAGTCAAAGGGGGGGCACGCACACACACACACACCCCAAACACGCGCACTGAAGTCGACAAGTTAAAACAAAGTAGACAACACACCATATGTTGACTTTTAATTACAAGTTGAGTAAACAGATCACGATCTGGAGGAGCAGTATGTGGCTTTATTTGCTGCAGCATTATCACAGATAACACCTTGCGTGGCGAGTTATAGTGCATAGACAGCATGCAAAGCTGCTGTGGAGAAGGGGAAGAGAGAGACATAGGAAAGGGAGGTTGGGGGTGGGGGGGGTCAGGAAGGAAAGAACAAAGCATTATCTCAGTGATAGCAGCAGAGATTCCTTGTCTGGAGTAAATTACCAGAGGAAGTAGCCTGCGTGGATGATGTGAAATCACTCGAGCGGTTTACTGCCTGCAGGGAGCCGTGCGGGGACAGGAGCGGACCAGTGAGCGATGAGTGGCAAACAAACAGTTCACTGAGTGACACACAGCGTACGCAGCATGGACAACCCGGGTTGGAGGTTAAAACAGCGAGAGCAGTGAACTCTCCAGGGTGGCGGGGGGAACGAGAGGGAGGGAGGATGTGTCAGATGGGTGTGCGCGAGTGCTCATGGGGGCAGTCTGCAGGAAAAGAAGAGAGGGAGGCAAGCAAGTAGGAAAAGCAAACAAAAGTCATTTGACCATTTTTATATTTCTCATATTTTTAAAACAAATACTCTTCATCACGTCCTCATATATGTATGAATTTGGGAAAATGAAATCTGAAATGATGAAATGGACAAATCTGAGAAGAGAAAAAATGTAGAGTAAATTAGAAGTGATGCTTACCATAGTGTGTCACACCTTTAAAATTTGCCCATATCTGTCTCTCTCAAGGTACAAGTGAATGAAGGAAGAACAATAAAGAAATTTGGATGAAGTTTCAAGTCTAATGTTCTTCCATAATGTCAGATTCTTCCTCTGATTCAGGCTCCAACATGTAGGGCTGGATGTGTAAGAGCTCCACAGCTGTGTCACTCCAGTTACCACATAGTTCATGGAAAAATTGCTGACCTCTGTTGTTTAACAAGGAACATAAAGCCATGTGATCATACATGTGAGCACCAGGCAAGGCAGGCAGTGAGTATAAAACCTATGTGCAAGTTGCCACATGAAAGGGCACCAGATTGGAGTAGAAATGGATGAGACAGCTACAGTCATGCAAACACCTCCATGTCGGAAAAAAAAAAAATCCCAACTGAATCATCTTCAATTCAGTCATGTTCTGTTCTTTTTTTTATTTTTATCTTAGATGAGTCGATACTGACATAGATCACACAAAATGCATCCATTTTTTACCCAAATGTCTGCCAAACCTCAGTCTTTATGATTCTGTTTGACTTTGAGGAGCTCAAGAGCAGACAAATTAAGTGGCTGAAATTGACTTGTGGATTTCAAAACAGGCAGTCAGTTTAGCAACAATGAAGATCAAAGCATCATCTTTGCATGGGAGGTAGATCACTTTGAAGAAATTAGCTGACAATTTTATAGTTATTACTCATTTTACTCCCACTGATTAATGGCATGCAGCCATTTGCAGTTCCTGGGGCCTGAAAAATAACAGTGCCTGATGGTATTTCTGTGATAACAAAAGTTTCCTCAAAAGGGATTAATGCATGTTTGGATCAGCTGTTGCAGCTGTTTGGGGTTTTTTTTGTGCATTAACTTATCTATTTACTTATTGGAGTGTAACTTTGTGTAGCTTTAAACTTTATCATATAGCATCTCAAGGCTACAGTACCTTTGTGTTTTTGAAGCTATAAGTTACCTCCACTGCCAATATCAATGGTCACTGCATACATCATATGTTGAATTTACTCTTTCGAATTTCACGTCTGTACAAAGACGTGCTATATAAATGAAGCTAACTTCCCTTGAATGTTATTTAATCATGAGAGTTTGAAGAGTTTTCAAAATCACGAGTACTAACACTGAAGGATTTCCAAAGTGGAAAAGTGTTTTGACTTTTGTTTAATGATCTGATTGGTGCACCTTAATCCATCATGGGGTTGATAGACATAGTTCATCCAATTGTTAATCACAGCATTTTACAGGCAGTTAGGAGTCAGGTTGACAAAGTTAATGGCACTCTCTAAGGACGATTGTATCTATATGTTGACCAGATTTGGACGACATTGCTATTAAAGGCAACGATGAAGTTCAACATCTGTCTTTCGCAGCCACACGACGATAGATATGATGAGTCACTGAGTGTGCAGTAATAGTGAGGGGATGAATTATGATGTTCGACTTGATGTTCGACTCGAGCACCTGCAATATACAGAATATGAAAACCCTAATCTTTGTAATTATCTGAGAATAAGAGCAGCTGGTAACTGAATATGGATTGTTCGGTGAACTCTCCCTCGAGACAGTAGGGTTATTGTGTTCTACTGCTCACAGCACTCAGACAAGCTGTTATATCTGTCCTGTGTCTCACTACAACACTGAGAAACAATGAAAAACAATCATCACTTGGCTCGAGCCAGAGCTATCGTAACCCTCAGGCCTGGGGATGTCACCCTCAGCCTCCAAATCGTTTGATTTCTGCCCTGTGCAGACCTGTGTTTATTTCTCTGACGTTTCTGAGAGCGGTTCAAAGTAGATTAGTCTGACCAGACATGGACAAGGTCTGTGCTTGGGTCACCTCAACCTGCCTTTAGTAGTTTGTCCATGATCTTCCCACTGAATTGCCACTTAAGCACACCACAGAGCACAGGTGCCTGTGCCCTATACCGATCTTTATTCCAGTGTCGTTCTCAGTAAAGAGGCAAAATGATGCCTTGGTTGTTAAGACAACCTGTTTGACTCCTGGAACCAAATAAGGACCTTTCTGTGCAGAGTTTGCGTGTTAAAAATATGTATGTCTAAGGCGACCAGAGACTCTGGTTGCCCTTATGCGTGAGTCTGAAAGTGAATGGTGTGTGTGTGTGTGTGTATGTGTGTGTGTCTTATGACAGATTTGCAGCATGTCCGGGGTGTATTCCTTGCGTTTGCCATATGTGTGTGAGATGAAGTGCATCTGATATGACCTCAATAAAACACGAACGGTTGTACTTACTATACTTACTATATATATTACTATGCATATTATATGGCCCAGTTTTTTAGAACATTTGAACTGGAAAAAGGTTAGACTTTTTTTCTGACTTCAGGGTGATTTTCAGTCCAATACTATGTCCTTTTATCTACAAACAAACTAATCAGAGAATCCTGGCGTGAGTATATTTTCTAGTATTCTAGCTTCAATAATTAAATACTAGTTAGAGTTGCAGTAAATTTGACAGCTAATTGCACATTTTCAGAGTGTTATCTCAATAGCAATAAAGACAAACTTTCATGTACAGCAAAGAGTCGAAGAGGGGCCAAACTTCACCTGAACCTTCGCAGGTTAAAGAATTGATGGATGGATACTCAGTAAAGCTCCAAAACTAAAGAGAAGAAAGTGGTGCAAAAGAAAAGATGCATTTTGGATCAACTTCTTCACCTCCACAGACCATTCCTTCCTGCCAAGTTATTGATGGTCTATAGGTGGTGAATGGCTCACTCCATTCAGGTGCCCCACTACAGGAAAAAAAACAAAATGAACAAAATTAGCTTTTTCATTTTCATCTGATTCGCTGGCTGTAGTTTACAGTGGTCTCGTCAGTCTGTCAGTCACGTCCCATCCCATTCACATACACTTAAATAACATTAATTTAAGAGTGAAAGATTAGTTTCTGGAAAACATGAGTTCTCTGAGACCAGTCCAACCAGGATACTGAGCCAATCTGTATTTGTGAAGAACATGTAACATTCTTCTTCTTTTCCTTTTACTTATCCGAAGCTCCCCGCTCACGCTGTAGGCTTCAGACTTCCCAGACTTCCCTCTCCTCTGCAATACTGGCTCCCTAGGTGTTTCCAGGCCAGTAAGGGGCCCATGGTGGTATTCTGAACAGGTGCCTGAACTACCTCAGCTGGCTCTTCTCCAGACTAAGGAGCAGCGGCTCCAGTCCAAGTCTCTCCTAGAGTCTCAGTGTCTCAAAACCATGCAACATCACTGGTCTCCCCTCCATCCTGTAGACCTCTCCTCTTAGTGTATGGAAGTACAGACAAGTCTTTGTCAATATTATATCCAAATGTAGGGGATTCATTGTTGGAAAAAATCACCACAATGTCCAGTTATGGACTCCTAGGTATGTCTATACCTTTAGAAAAGGTAACCTCAAACATTAGTCTGGTGATTTTGGGCAATCCATTTTAACGGGTGTACTAAATTGCTGCACGAGTGATCTACTGTATGAGTACAGATAACAATAGCGAGTCTGCTTTGTTCAGCCTTTGGACAAATCGCAGTCAGATGTCTATACTCCCTGGGAGATCTGTCTTGCTTCTTTAGTTGAATGGTACTTCGTAATCATTTTCAATTGATCGCTGTCCCACACATTCAGTGCCTAGAGACAGAAATTATCACTCTGTCAGCTGCAGTTAAAGCTTGCAGAAGTTAAATCTGCTTATCGACGGCCAAAGCCAATATATATTTTCCTGAGAATATGACATCCTTAGGCTGTCTTTGAAGACAATTACAACGTGTTTTTCTACCAGCTGGTGAGTGACTCCTCAGATTTTCTGCTAATTGGAAACTGAGTGACAGAACACAATCAGTAGGTATTATTAGATTTTGTTTTGAAAGAACACCAGTTTTGGTTAAATACAAAATAAAAAACAGATGAAACAACACAGGGCTTTCTTTCTGGCTTTTAGATGTTTTTGTTTTATGCTCCATATGAAGTAGTAATGTTGGAAAATCTGAGTCACCCTTAACATTCATTTCTAGATTGACAGTCTAAAGAGATGTCCTTAATGGCCACCATTAGCAGAGATTTTACAGCTTTATAGAGTGAATAAAGTATCTGTGGCATTTTTTACTCCTTGTCCTCTCAGCTACTGAATTCAAATGATGAATCCATAACCTAATTATAGGCAATATTGTGTTACAGTAGCCTGGTAATGTGAGTCACGATGGGCTTCTGAGCACCTGAAATGCTGCTCAGGTGCTTTTACACTGTGCGATAGCTGTAGCTCTGCTTCAGAAACACTGTTTGACACAGGACACAAAATGATGATGACTAAAATACTGATATTTAAATGGCATATGTAGCCAGATTCTCTGTATTTAGCACCCTCATTGTAACAGACTGACTGACTAGTCCACTACAAATATGTAATTGTGGGAATCTCTTTCTACTGCTTTAAAACACTGTAGTATTCATGCGTAGATTATTCTTGGAAGAAAATATCTTCACAAATTGAGCTTGTAGAATGAACAGTCACAATGACCATTTAGCTTTTCTTCTTTTTTTTTTTTTGCCAAGTCTTGCCACACATTTTCCTGCCTTCTCTACATTCCACAAAATCATCCTCACCTTCATCCAATCACAGCCTGACAGGCTCAATTGTAGCCGATTATCTGTAAGCTGTCAAAAGTTCAATGAGCTCACTCCCCCAGCTGTAATTTTGCTACATCAGGACTGTGAGATTTTGTGACCTTCATCACTTCAGCTGTGGACTCTCAGTCATCTCCACTCAATCCATCTCGCCAATGGTTTGCCTGTCATGAAGTCCTCCCAGTCTACTGCTCCATCTCTCTCTCTCTCTTTCTCTCTCTCTCTCTCTCTGTCGGTCTCTCTCTGCCACATTACAGTGACACTGCCCTTACTGTATGTTCACACTAAATAAAACACTAAATTATTATTATTTTTTTAATATCTCTTGATTGGAAAAACACATCGTGGCTTCTCTCTGTACATACTGCACCCCCACAAGGCCATCAAAACATAAAGAGGAGTTATAATGTTTGCAAGTTAATCCCTTTACCAGAAATGTTTTTGCTAATTGGCTGTAAAGATACTAGAGTCTCTTTCCTCAGTATTTTTTGGATGATTGATTGCATCTTGACTAATAGACCCAGATGTCTGAGCTGTGATCACTTAGTGAATTTTAAGACAATGTTCAATGGCTCACTGAGTGATTTACTGCTACTGTCTGTCTCCATGTTAATATCTTGTCGCCCTTTGAGCCACACTGGCATGACTGTTGGAGTCTGTGTGATGTGATGTATTTGTGGACCTTAGTAGATTGATTCCAATCCAATTTCCAATAATAATAGCACACATCAGCACTTGTTTTTACTGTATATACTAACAAGGCATTTATACAGGTTAAATCATCATCCTCCAGCTTTCCTCAGCTCTGCTCTCTTTTGTATTCCATCATTAGCCATCAAGGAAGACAAAACTGTTTTGTACAAAGGACATTTCTAATCATTTTCCACCCACATGCTCTTCTCTATCACGTCATAGCTGAGACTATGATTACTCAAGGACATTCTTGAAAATAGCCTTGAAGAAGCCTTGTGCTCAATTTCATTAGTGGTTTCTGGTTTAATCCTGCAGCACTACACCATATGAATTATCTGCCAGTGGTGCCAAATGGCTTTTGTCCCTGTTTGAGCCAGCGGACCAGTGCCAGCTACAGTGTAGTGCAGACGAGGACAACCAAGGAAAACTTTGACTAGTCAAGGGTTTTACAAACTTTTACTCGCACTATCTGCAGCGACGTCCATCCATTAGATTTCCTCTTTAATGTTACAGTTGTTCCAAAAGAGTGGTGATGTAATCTGATTTAAAATTCGACAGCATATATCAGAAACTGGCCTCTGCATCTACCTAATGGCCCTAACTATAATGTAATGCAGACTGGCATGGTCTGGCCTTTTCTCCGTGACATAAGTTATGGATGGGTGAAAAGGTTCCAAGTGAGTGACGTGCAACCTGAGAGATGGAAGACAAACGAAGGCAATGATGGACAAACTCAAATGACAGACATGATGGACAGATTCAGACAACTGTAGGGGTGAACAGCAGGAAGTGACAGGCCGCAGTGAATGCAAATGACAGCAGGCATCAGTCCCTCATAAACAGCTTGTCAGACAGATGTGAGGACCAGTAAAAGGTAACACGATGCAGTCAAACGGATGAGGAATGTAAAACCTCAAGACAGTGTCCCAAAGCCAGCGAACGTGAATGAGGATGACCTAATAGAGGGTATAAAATAACAAAGCTCTATTTAACAACAACCCTGTGTTGGCAAGAATCGAACCCAATAAATCTCACCACACCAGACTGATTGCGTTCACTTTTATCTAATGTGTTGTTTGGCCAACACAGTCGACCCCGCTAACCCATTTCTAATCAATTTGACTAATGGAATAATCTATTCAGCAGAAACAGTGAACATTCATTGTCCAAAATATCCCATTGACAGCCGTATTTGGAGGTGAAAACAGACAATATACATCGTTATCATCACAGCCTGTACCTCAGGCCTCAGGCTTAGTGTATAAAAAAAGCATCAATAATAATATTCGACTATGACGCATTTTCCTCCTTGCACCAGTAATAATAAAGTTTGACGCAAGAAGCAATGAGCTACACCTTGGTACATTCCTGCAGGATGTTTTCCTTGTTGTTAGTCTAGATGACAGCCCGAGCTGACTGCACTCTGCTTCCATTTTACTGTCACATTTGTCATCACTTAGTTTACATCTGGCAAACACTATGTCAAGTGGTTTGTCTTTGGGAAAGTGCGGGCGTGCCGTCTCATCTCATTACACACTGTGGATTTCACAGACAAGGTCACTCGTCAATGTCAAATATGGCCTCTTCACTCAAGGTCCACGTCTGCCCGTTGGAGACAATTTGAGCGATCTGGACAATCGAGAGAACCAACAAGTGTAATATGGAGATTGGATGCAGCTGCTTTGACTGAAACGAACAGCTGCAGGCAGCATCCACTTCATCTGATTGAGGCCAAACTGTTGTGGCAGTGGAAAGTCACAAGGCTCCTCAGTCACACCTCGAGCTGTGAAGACACCTGGAGATTATGGAACCTGTGAACACCAAATGCACCCAAGTAAGACAACTTATTTTCACCATGAAGCTTTTTTTTTTTTTATATAGTCTATGGACTTCTTTTGCTAGACAGAGTAGAGCAAGTGCTTATTTCAGATGAAAATGGGCATTGGTTAAGAATCTATATCTTAAAATTGTCCAGAAACAACAATGAAGCTGAAGTTATAGAATCATAGTTGCTTTAGATTTCAGTCTCAAGGTCTCTTAGAGATGAAATATCAAGAGTGGTGTCGATTCGTGTCCCTGGTTGGGCACAGAGATGAATGTCTGTGTGATGAGTCATGTGTTAACACAAAAATGTTTTAAAAGCAGTGATATGTGCCAATTTTTGACCTGTGTGATATGGGTTTCGCCTTGAGGCCTTTTAACACAAGCACGCAGCAAAATGCCTTGACAGCCTGAAAGATACCTGTAACAGCAACCCCCCCCACCTAAAAAAAAGCCAAGGATATGATCTGGTCTAAGGCTGCAATTACATAAACCCAGGGTGACAAAACACACACACACACAAATAGATGCATATATCACATAAACAAGAATAACAAGGAGAATAACACCTTTGTTTTGTTCACAACAAAACACAAGTTAGATGCATTTTTCCAACCTGCGTTCTGAAGTCTGAAGGAGAAACTTTCCCCGTCCATGATCTCCTAATGGTTGTCCTTGAACGTAGTGATTGCCTTGTTGTGTAACTCCAGGTACTGCTGAGCCGCAGTGGCTGTGGGACTATTACCTAAGGCTGTTTCTACCAGGGGTTCAGCAGCACAGTGAACTTTGGGTGGCAGAGCAAATCTGTGCACATTCATGCGTGCAGCCTCAGCTTCGTACGCCTATACACTGAGTGAAAATGCTCCCCATCTGCTGACTTCCTGATTGAAATGACAACACAGCTTATGAAAGTCCTATAACGTGGACATGGGACAAAGAAGTCAGTGGGGTATTTTAGCTTTTAGAGGCCTTTAAAAGACGCCAAAAAACTGAAGGTCTTGTAATGATGGTTGTGTAATCTTCATAGAAGCCAAGTAGTCAGACAAATGTCTCTTTCTCATCGTTATAGGAGAAACAGCAGTCATTTTCCCTCTCTGTTCCCTTCTATTATGGTCTGACAGTGCTATAAATACACAGACACATTTGCCTATTTGCCTGCTGTAATTACAGAGGAAGTGTGAAAATGCCCACTCAACTCCGCTGGTAGTGTAGGTATTGAGGAGAAATCGAGTTAGATCCTTTTTTTTAGTTTGTTTGTTGTTGTTTTTTTACCTACTTATTGGCTTTCACTGTCTGGAGGTCCAAAGTAGAATCTTGATGTGAAAATTACAGGTTAAAAAACCCTTAGCATATTGTGAAAGATTGTGACAGAGAGGGCGCCACAATAACTGTGATGAAGGCAGCATGAAAAGGCGAGTTACGCATCACAGAAATGAAAGAACTAGTCATGCTAAAAATAGTAATGACAGCCATAATTCATTAATCTTCAAAGTCTCTTTTTTAGTTTGTGGCACTATTGGGTTGTCATATAACACTTACACTGTGTGTTAATATAAATGGTACTTGTCGCTTGCAATATTACTGCCGCCTAAATTAAACATGGTTACAAGTGTGTCAGTGTGTTTTTCTGCTTATTGGCTTTAATGGGCTCTGCATGTCTCATCCAATAAGAACTGAGTCTTTTTAATAAGCCAATTTAAGAGCTTACCTGCTGACAGCATAAACGCTGTATATTCAGTCCATCTACCCAGACAGATCCATGATAATCACACCCTGTAACGCTGACAATCCAAATGAGACGGAGCTGTCACCTGAAGCTGACGCTGTGGAAAGCTGTCCTCTATAAAACCAACATGTTCACCACAAAACTACCTTAAAACATTTTCCAGAAGAGCAGAAATCTGCAAGCTGAAGGCTACAGTTTTCCACCGTTGACAAATTTGTTGTACAGCAGTTTGAAAATAATCTCTGTTAATTAATTTCTATGTCAGAGGGCATGCACGTTCTCCCAAAATAGCCCAATTTTTCAAAGGCTTTGGATCAACAAAGTTCCATTGATTTTGAAAGTGTTTGGGTATGCAAAACACTGGAAATGAGCAAGGGGGAATACCAATCAGTTGGAGTATTCACATAGGTTCACTGGTGCAAGAGAGAACAGCTTTTATCCCTTTTATCGTTTGTGATAAACACTGTGAAAGAACCTGTGAATGGAAAATCAGAGACTGAGCATGGTTTATACAGTATGGTCCAGATTTATTTATCAATACACAAATGAATAACATGCAACGCTACCCTGATTTCACCTTTGTAGAAAAAATATATCAGTTAAAGCGGCAGTGAAAGACTACAAATATATCATTCAGAGATGCTTATTTTACTGTACATGAACAGTGTTTTTCCTTTAAAACCCTGATTCAGGGATTGAATATAAGGTAGTATATTTAGTTGTATTTATGCAGCATTTAGGCTTATTATCAAAAGACCATCTTATCCTGTCAACTTTCAGGACACATAAACGCATTAAAAGAAATCAACTACAGAAGTTTTTAATCAAAAAAAGCAAAATTACTTCCAGCTGTGAATAAAAACAGAAATCTTTCTATCCAAATATAAGAAGAATTAGTCAAAGGCTGGAAAAGCTGCTTGATTAAATTAAGATATCAGTGACATAAAAATAAACATTTTCATCTTCTCAGCAGTTATATTGTCACCTGTAAACATAAGCTGCAAGTAAATGCAAAAGTGAGAAATGTATCTATAAAAGCAAACAGTACACACAATACAGATAAAATTTGATAACATTAATTTGTAAAATTTCACATATTTTGTAATAAAATGTGTACATTTATATAACGTATCTGTCTTTTTACAAAGTAAAAACAAAAACCAAAAGCAAAACAAAGAACCTCTCATAGTCCAAAGATAACAGCTTTTCATCCACAACAACAGTGCACATAAAAAGAGAGCTCTTTCAATATGTTGGGTCACACAGCAAATTGCTTCACAATGTCAAAAAGCACTGTGAGAACTTGCGCCCAATTATTGCCATTTGAATGAGTGCATTCTCGTGCTGGAGACACTGAACATATCCGTTATAATAAGGTTGTCAATTCTGAATGAACCCATTTCACAGTCAAAAAGAGAATATGAAACACGTGCTGCCAGGTTGTTGCCCTAGGGATACCAGCCACGTGGAAGTTTTTTCCCTTTTTTTCCCTTTTATTTTGTCAAACAGTGGTGTCTCTTGGGCAAACGTCTAATTAAAGTGAAATAGGAGTTAAGAAAGACTCTGCCGCGCTATAAAACCAATACAACTGAAGAAAAGTCATTCTCGCCCTCATACTATTATTCCACACTGTGCTGGGAGGCATTCGGTGAGGTAATTAACTTTGCTGACATGTTGTGAATTCTCGGCTCTCACACTGAATGCTGGATGTGCAGATGGACTGATTGAAAAAGTCCCATTTAGGTTTCAATCTTTAAATTATCCACATGCGAGCATATTTCCACAGCAATATTGCTGATAATCGCACTCATTTTACACTTGGCAGGAGATAATAGTTGTGGCTTATCCACAGCAACGAGCTCTAATTGCCATTCTCATTCTTTCTGTCACGCAAAATAAAATACCTGCTGTGGTCCACTTGAAGATGGGGAGGGGGAGATGCACACAAAAAAAAATTACGTCTGCAAGGTTAAATGAAACAAAAACAGCATCAGTGCTGTGGAAAATGTCACCACTCTGAAACTGATTATGATCGTGTGCATTTCATGCACTATGTCACACTAGGGTAACCCCTCAATTTCAAGAGGCCCCAGATCCCACAGTGTGGCACTTGTGTTATTATGCTGCTCAACTGTGGAGCGATGATTTGTTTATTTCAAGCTTTGTTAGAGATACTTACTGCCTCCACAGTTGACACATGCGGTTGCAACTCATACAACCTCATTATCATTGTCAATAAACGCTGCAAGACAATTAGAAATATTTGAACTTAAACTGCTTAGTCAGTTCTATTAAAACACATACTGTTACATGTAAGAGGAAACCAGATCCTCTTTCATTTTCTGTCTGTGAACACATTGTTTCTCCTCATCCGTTGGTGACTCAGAATCAGGATTTCAGGAGGAGATATTTCTATGTTTGAACTGCATAAATGAGACTAAACTGCATATCACACCAAACTTTCCACTGGAGAGAAAAGTACAGGATGTTAACCTTTAAATGAGCACATGCTTTGCCCTCGGGGTAAAAATACCATGGAACACTTTGTCATGCTTTGAGCTTAACATGAGCGCGTAGAGATAATAGAGCAAATTCAGATCCTTTGACGTGATTCTTCTGAGCGTTTCTTTTTTTTCATAAAATCAAACTGATATGATACTTTCTGATCTTTGTCAGTAACAGGCACTGCATGCTTCAATCATTTCTTGTCTAATTAATTGGTTTTTATCATTACTAATGGATTCTATCTTGAAATTGCCCTTAAGAGCATGAAAAACTGCATTAAACTGGACTCTCGTGAACAGCAGGCCTACTGTTAATTATGCCAAGAAGGAGATTCAGAGTCAACACATCTGCAAGAAACACATCCACTGCTGCTGCTCCACATTAAAAGCACATAACGGTGCAACATTGGGTGGCTTTGACTTTCGGAGTGCCTACATTACTGCCTCGAAATGGACAAAATCCAAATTTTATAATCAAGAAAAATCTAATAAAAATACCAAAATCTCAATAACCCTCCCAAACTTTTTTACTCTCTCACAAGGGGCTTTTTCAGACATGTCTATATTAGGCTAGTTCAAAAGTTTCGAATTTGGAATAGCAACTTAATTCATTTGAACTATTGGAATTTGAATTGAATTGGCTCTGCCCCCAATGATACATTGGAATTGGACCAACAGGAAGTAGAATTAAATTCATTGCAATTCAGAGAAATTCCTGAAAAGCCAGACTTTATAAGCAAAGCACATTTGCTGTAATTAAAATATAATGTGCACATGAAGGTCATAGTAATAATTATTTGATTGAAAAGTGTAAAACAACTGGAATTTCAATTCTACTATATTGTGATGGCGGTCGGATAGCAGATTGACTTTGTTTTGCACTGTCATTTCGAGTTTGGATATGTTAAGCTGACATTTTTCTTTTCACACTGAGATAGCAAACAATGCAGATCAACTCTGGTTTTGTCACAACAAAGAGCTGAAAAACCTGCAGCATGGCAGCCATCCTCCACAGCTGTCACAACAACCCGATGAGCTACACGTCACTTTGAGATATTTTGCACAAAGACTGATAAACGTCCAAATTTGTCATAATCTTTGGTCGCGGCACAACAGCTAATGAGCTCATTTTCTCTCGTGCCGATACAAACACCAGTTGCCTCCCTGTTGTCTCCCCCGACACAGCAGCTGCTCAGTGAGCCTCGGCTGCCCTTAGAAAATCCCAAGGCCCGTATTTAAATTGCCCTTATCCTGCATTACAAACTGGCTCTTTTTTAGCCTGAGTAAATTCATCATGATAATCCGTGAATGTGCATTTTTTTTAAAGCATGAGGGATATATATATATATATATATATATATATATATATATATATATACATACACACACTTAAAACAAGGCTCACAAATTACATCTTCAAACTGTCAGCTTTTTAACATTTGTCCTGCAGTAACCACAACTTAATCCGTCTTCTGTGTAAGCGCTCCTATCAAACTGTCATTGTGTCACTTCTCGTAGCCATCTCGTATATTACTTCTTCAATGAGAGATATCGCTTCACAAGCAAACCAGCCACTGGTGAGTTGGCGGCTCCAGAAAAAGCAGATAACACAGCTGACAAAAATTACCTCATTTATGTATATTGAAAAAAAAAAAAAACAAACTGAAAAAAAAAAAAAATGTGTGTGAATTGCTGCTTTGTCGTGTGAATGCATCAAATGTGCTGCCGGAGCACAAAAGCCCACTTGCACTCCCTCTCATTACTTCTTGTTTTGGTTTTCTCTCTATTGCTGTGAAAACTGAAATATGTTTGTCGCAACCCATAATCGCCGATGTCAAAGTGAGTCTAAATAAACGGAATTACAGGGCGTTCAGAAATGATGACATTACCGATGATCGTTTTCACGGAGTGGGGAGCTGGTCGTTTTGCTGCAGTGCTGAGGCCATTAGTTTAATTGGGAACAGGTTTCAGATGTAAGACAAGTGTTTTGTCAGTCAATGAAATCAGCTGCCCACTCAGTGTCAAAAGAGCAGGATCAAGTGGGATATCTCTCAGATTTCCTGTCTGGTTCACACAGTGGAAATGGAGCATGGAAGAACAGCCTTGTAACGACTCGCGAAGTTCTGACAAGTGCTGAATGTTTGCAGTATGGAGTACAAATTTATATTAAGAAATAGGACAGAGCTTGTTCTACTGTTCGGCTCTGCTAAATTCAATAAGGCAACCGTTGAGTGTAGAACGAGCTCATTATTTGTAGTTTTACCTTGCTTAATCTGACAAATTGAAAACATGACGCATATTGAGAAGCTCATTTTGAGAAAACATGACAGTTTCTTTCCACACAGCATGAGCTTCCTTCAAGAAATAACTTGCCAATGCATAATGTGCCATCAAGACACTGTGATGTGTACGTGAAGTGAAACTAAATGAAGGTGGAGGTTGTCTTTAAAGACCCAGGGAAAGACAATTTTCTCCATCAACTATTAACTGTGAGCCACGGTGCTGAAGACACTATTTAATGCCAAATTTGCAAATCTTGTTTTTTTTTTCATTTTGCTTCTTCCCTGCTGTTTTCATCTCATAGGTGTGCATGACTCACTTAGAAATAGGCACCGTCACGTACACCAAAGAACTGATCTTACTGATTTAGCAGCGTCTGTAACAGTGTAGCATGAGTTACTATGACAGCTGCTGATTTATTTGTCCACTCCACTAACCTAATTTAACAAATTATTCATTTTCATGTCTTTAAGATATCAATTATTTACAATAGCTTGTTTTAACATTGACATTGGTTCAAGTGGATTTCCCAGGCGCTTTAATCATGGAGTTAATCAGTGGTTTAAGCTCTGAAAATCTAGTTTTAAAAATAGATAAAGTTAAAATGAGGGTTGCCTATTAAAAGTCCACTGAACATCTCTGATCTCTAACAACTTTTTTTCTTTTTCTTTCAATCCATGGCGGGGAACCTTCAATCTCAATCTGTAGTGGCAATTCTGCACTTTCCTCTTTTCTTTTTACAGCAGAAAGGACATGTTAGCAATGGCAGAGTTTCAATGGAAACCACTTCGGCTTGGTCTGCTACACCACTTATCTGAACTATGTAAAAAGTGAGGTCTCCGGAAAAATGTCAGAACCACTAATTTAATTTGGATACACATAATAAAACACAGTATAGTGACATTCACTCAACTTGTACTCTCTAATTACGGAGAGGTTAGCACTGCACCAAGGTAAAATAAGCCCCATTTGCTAACACTTAAGTTTGTAGATGACATTTCATTTCATAAGACCTTGATTGGCTCCCCTTGTTTTGAGAGTCACTTCCAGGCATTTGCAAATAATTCATTCACTGTTTAATGGGCATCGTAAAAGAGCGTTTGCTCTAGAGCTAATCCCCCTAAGTACACACAATAACTGAGAAAGGTAGCAGTATAACAATCTGGTTTATGAGCCCTCATTGTTGTCCACGTCTCTAGGAGAACAGGTTTTTGCTTTTGTGATGCTTTTTTTTCCCCCCCTCCTCTTGTATACATTTCATGATTGAATCCTCCAGAGCACTAGACATACATGACACAAGTGGTTAACAGGATGACTCTGCCATTCAGGTTTTAGCCCTGGATGTCAAAAACATGCAGAGCTATTCCTTTCGAGAAAAAAAAAACATTCTAGGGTAAAAAAATATATATGTATTTCCACATACTTTTACATGTCTGGTGATTTGAAAGCACAATATTTGGATTCAATTTAAAAAACGTAGGAAAAAAAAAAGTAGTGCTGACTACAAATCCCCAGAGCAACACATGGGGTTTGATCATTTACAGACTTGAGGTACAATATGTGCACAGCAGAAAATGAAAATGTTCCACAGAAGTGACGCATTGATTTGCAGTAAATGTAGTCCCTATGAACAAATTTCAATTATTGGATGGATACCCTACAATGCTCTGGTACTCTATGGAGTTCTGAGTTAATTATTTGGTTGACTAATATGAATGCCTTGAGCAAGAGCGGCAAGCAGAGGCCAATTTTCCTTTTTCTACCATTGTTCATGAAAAAAAAGTAGGTGAGGAATAAGCATGTTTTCCTCAGCAGGTTTGGAGCAGCAGGCAGGCTTGTGCTTGGAAAGCTGCTGCTTTAATCCCCCACAACTAACAGGTGAAGATTAGATTAGGTAGCGGGATGGAAAAAAAAAATATGTCTTTCCTGTTGCCCGTTTGACAATTGCCACACAAAAGATCGCCACCATGTCGTATATAACATGATCAAATTGATGTTCTCCGCTTACATCTGAAGACATTTGGTCGCCCAGTGACTTCTCATTCACTCATTTTAGTTAGTTATAACTGGAGCATCAGGGTGCATGTTCTGTTAATGAGTCATACAGCTGCCTACGTAAAAAGAGTTTGTAAAGGTCACACCAAAAGCGCAGCAATAGCAGGTAATGATAAGGCAGGTTAGATGCGCATTTGGATAGGTCGATGATTGGATTCACCTCAGAAATCTGCCAGAAACTTTGTCCTCACAAACACCAATGTGACTTACGCAGCCCCGACAAAAAATTACCATGTGCTTCCTGGCAAATTGAGGAGCATTTAAATCTAAAAACAAAAATGTCAAACTATCACCGACACAATCCGTGCACTGAAACAGGATATTTAACCACTCAGCCGGTGGCACTGGAACGCGGTTTCTCACACCCAAGTGTCAGGGTGAATAACTGTAAAGAAGGTTTTGCTGTGAAGAGAAAAAGCAGCCATCATTCAGAAAACCGACTCTTGGTAAATTGAAGTAAGAAAAACAAAAATCCTTTGTCCTTAAACGCCAGAATTAAATGAAAAAGGACACAGCCTTCAAATGCCACCCACCCACTGACTATAATCACAAATCTATCCTCGCTGAACGAAAAGACTTTCGACCTAGAATTCAAGCCCAAAAGTCTTTAAAGGGACTTTACTCTTTACTTCACTCTTTTAGCATGTTAAACTAGAGCAGAGCAGTAGCAGTGTAGCAGATGACATTTCTACTGTAATGTTCTCCATTCAGTGGCATTTTAAAATTAACTCAGCAAAATCTCTTCATCTCCATCTCTGTGTTTTTATGGGGGTTTTCCCCCCCCCCATCTCATCCCTGGACGGTGAATGCTTCTCAGAACATGGTGAGAAACTGTGAAACTTGTATAAGCAGAGTGGCAGACTAGAAAGAAAATGTGTGATTGTTGCCACGCAAAAAAAAACAAAACAAAACAAAAAAAAAAGCTTTAATGGTGTGCAGCGATTTTGTGCCACAGTTAATCCATCTGAGACCCATATTGTTGAAAGACCAGAGAAGATTTTTCAAGGGAAGTTAAAGAGTCTAAGCAGAGTACACCTTTTTTTCTGTTTTTTTTATCGGGGCACTTTTTAGGGAATTGAATCGGTCAGAGAGGAGCTCACTCTCTGCCACATGCTCTTTTTGTCGCCTTGCGATGCGAGTCAATAAGTGAAAGGACACACCAGGTGAGATGAGCCAAAGGCTGCTGCTGTCAGAACAGCACGCTCTCTGGTTCTGGCTGAGTGGAGCAGCTGCTTTGTTGCCCCGGGAGCAGAGAGAGCTGAGTGTAATTCTTCAGTGCCTTGGTAGAGCAAAGCATGCTGGGAAGGCTACAGGAACGAGCAGGCTTCAGTAGATTCGACGAAGGAAGTGGGCCTGTGGGTATATAAAAAAGAAAGAACAGAAAAAACAGCAAGGGTTGTGAAATTATCCTTTGCAGTCTTCATATACTTTAGCATGGATGTTATTTCATTACATGTCTGTGCCCTCGTCGCCTTCCCAGAACTCCTGTCAACAGGACACACTCGCGGAATATCAAATTAAACCGTGTGAGCGCGACTAGATTTAATTTGTGTGTTACCGAAGAAAGAAAATGGTTAGCACAAGTCTGACCTTTCCTCCGTAATTTATCCCTGAAATTGTTTTGACAAATGTCAGCGTGATAAGAGAGGAGGGTCCTGGAGATGTCTGGTAAAGACACGTTCAGTCTCTCCCGTGTTTGTCCCACTGCAGGCCACCCAATCTGAGTCTGGAACTACAGAGTGAAATGGAGTACAGCAAACTTAATGCTTTGTTTTGTTCCTGTGATGCCATATTTCCTGGAAGTGACCTGCTATTCTGGAGCCAATTGCGCTGAAACCACTAACTGTTTAGTGTGAGAAAAGGTGGGAGAAGAGGTGGATTTTAATAATGTCACAGTATGAAACTTTGGTTCTGCTTTTATTGGTTTTATCGTTTTTATTGTCCTATTGTTTGCTCGACTATTACTATTAGTGGTAGTAGTATTGTTCTTATTGTTATGTCAAATTCAGGAAATATGAATATAAAACAATGAAAATAATAGCAATAACAATAGTAATAGGGTTCTTCCCAATCCCTAATTGGCACAATTAGTCAGACTAGCCTAGTAGATGTTTTCACTCAGTCTTACAGAGGGGAATTGTAGACTCCTTTTTCTCCTAGAAGTAACTGCTAATGCCACTGACCAATTAACGAGTGACTGATGTATCCATGCATCGTTCCTCCAGCAACACCTATGTCCATAACGAAGCTCCAGCTGCGTCCAGAAACAATTTCTTCAACTTCAGAAACACATCATACTCAGTGTGTGACTTTCCCACATGTTAAATGGAGACTGACCTGCAGATGCCATTACCCCGAATTGTGAAACTGCACAATAGTCCTCCACTATATCATATTGTTTTGTTCCAGTATTGTAAAGTGTTGATTAATGATTCTAAATGGACCACTGTGTCCGTTTTGTTTTGGGGGTTTTTTTGCTCCCCCCATCAGTGGTTTGGCTGAAACGTGAACTGTATATTAATAAGACAAAAAAAAGATTCCTTACCATCTTCGTCTCCAGGCTGTGAGCAGAAATCAGCATCCCACTCATAATTCTCATCAACGGAGGCCTTTCGCCTGCAGAGGTCACAAAGCAGCACTTTGTATATAAAAACAATTCCGATGTTTATTGTACACAAATGCATGCATTTATCTCGTCTGTGACTGGCAGAGCACTTTCCTCAAGCACACATCAGGTCAGACTTATTTTCCCAATTAATCAAACAATTTTATGGTGGCCCCCTATATTGCAACGTTTATAACTTTTTCCACAGCTGTCGACATTATTAACATTGAATTGAATTGCGTAACGATGTACGGTACATACAACACGGTTCATATCAAAATGTGCTATGGCAGTTGTGCAGTATAGTTATGGAATATCAAATCGACCTAAACATGCATGCATGTCCAGAGAAAACCAATGCAGATATGCAAACTTTACACAGAAAGGCCCTGGGTCTAACCCAGTGCTATCCACCATGCCGAGCGCCCATATGTCATTAATTATGTGCTTACTACCTCTGACATGGTTCCATTAGGCGGCTGTGCTGCTCCTCTGCGTCTGCCTCACCCTCCTGTACGGTCTCCGGTGAACAGCTGAGGGTTGGGGAGAGGTGACCCAGCGACAGGCGCCCATTGGCAGGCTCCATGCTGCCCCGGCCGCTGCTGGCGTAGCTGCTGTAGCTGCTGCCGGACTCTGGCACGCCCTCGTAGCCTCCTGCCTCTGCCTCTAGTGCATCTTGATCACTCTGCCCGGGCGGAAACCATCTGGTGGCCGTCTTCACGGCCTCCGAGGGATCTTCCGTCTCTTTCACAGCTCCGTGGTATGTGCTCGGCCAGTTGACAGCATCAGGGATGACGGGCTCCTCTTTTGTTCGCTCGTAGTGACAAGGCGCATTAGGAGCTGGCCTGTCTGGACTGCTCCTTAAAGGATCTACAGCGGGGAGTGAATGAGGGATGGCTTGGGTAACAGAAGGAAGATTTGCGGGAGATTCTGAAATCTTCCTAGAGGGAGGTGCCACCTGGTGTTCCCAGAACACAGTATCAGAATGAGTGGGGGATGCAATGGAACTGCTCTGTTGGCTGAGAGAGTCGATCCAAGCATCAGGGGTCAGGAAACTGTTGCCTTTGCATCTCCTTGAGTCAAGGCTCTGACTTCGCCTCTTAGCGTCTTGGGGTGCGGCCCTCCAGAGCTCCATTCGAGGACGTTCTGTAGAAGCTGGGGCCCGGACGACGTTTTCAGCTGAGGCGGAGCTACGCCAGTCAAGGCTTGCACTTCTTCTCACGTCCTCATCATGGCCTCTGCCAGTCAGAGAGCACCCTCGCTGAACATGAGAGGCGATTCTGTGGTGCAGCATAGGCTTTGTAGGTTGTATTACGCACACCTCCAACTCCGGCTCATCCACACTCATCT
Source organism: Karalla daura (assembly GCA_029224185.1). Classification (NCBI taxonomy): domain Eukaryota; kingdom Metazoa; phylum Chordata; class Actinopteri; order Chaetodontiformes; family Leiognathidae; genus Karalla; species Karalla daura. The sequence goes on from CM055201.1 coordinate 18,130,394, forward strand.
CCACGCATACATCTTCATCAGTGGGCACTGGAAATGCTTCCTCCACTCTCGTGGAGTCTGGCACTGCATCGGCATCCAAATGCGATCGTTCAGTGTATTTACTGTTCCGGAAAGACAACGTTGAGAGGCTGCCATGACTAAGATTGTTCTGTCTCCGTGCCTCGGAGCATGATTCATTCCTTTGCATTTCTAAGAGTGTGGATTGTGGTGAATTATCATAGCCCTGTGGTGCTGCCTCTACCCTTTCAAGTCTCTGGTGCTTTGAGGAGAGATGTGGGAGAGTTAATCTGTCTTTCGAAAAAGTGCTTGCCTCCTCAGATGGGAGGAAAGTCTGTTGGGTGAATGATGGAGAAGAATGAAGTTTGCCAGACGAAAAACAAGAGGGACTCATAGGTGAGGATGCACCATCATGGGTGCCAGCTGGGAGTAGAGTAGGAGGAGACACATAAGGAAGGGCTTCCCAGTGTGCTGAGGATGAAGAGAAAAGGCTGGGTGTAAGATCCTTCCTGGCCTGAGGGCATCTATGTGGCAAGGTGCTGCTCTTATATCCCCACAGAGGCTCGTAACCAGCCTCTTCCCTCTCTACGTCTGCACGTTCTCGCATCATTTCTCTCATGGAGCTTCTTTTTAGGGTATATTTCCGCAGCTCCTTCTCCATCTCCTCCCGCTCCAGAGCCAGTTTCAGGCAGTGAGTCAGGTTGCCCGCCTCCCGCTCGTGCTCCATCTGAAGAACCAGAGCACTGGCAGTGGTGGACGGCTGGCCTAGACTGGATCGGATATGTGGGAGCACTGGGAATGTGAGGTTCATCTCTCTGTCTTGAATGGGGACTGTGGCCAGGCTACTGTTTGAGCACATGCTGCTGAGGTCAGGGAAGCCGTCGCAGCTTACTTTGTGGTCCAAGTAGAGAGGACTATGATGGGGCGGGCGCCTCATTGTGCCATAAATTTGATGTGTGAAACTCGTCTCTGCTGGTCTGCAAGGCGGGAGATCGACGGAGAGGACACATGGTGGCTCAAGCTTGTCTCTGTCTGAGTGCAGAGACACAGACCTCCGAACTCTGGTGGACTGAACAGACCTCATGCTTTTTTTACTTTGAAGACTCAGGGCGTCACTGTCATATGGTTGGTGCGTGAAGCGTCCATCGGGACCTCTAGAGATCAACTCAATTGGAGGAGCTATGGGAGTAGAGGTTGTTCTAGTGAGACGGCCTCTGCTTGAGCCAGAAAATTGATTCTTCCACCGATGGCTCCCAGTGTTAAAGGAGGAACAGTCTGCCTGTGAGGAGGAGGAACAGGGGGAGGAAGTGGAGGAAGAAGTGGTGGGATAGAGGACGTTGGCTGGAAGGAGGGTTTTCTTTAACACACTGTCTGGACTGCCGCTGCCTGAAGTCCTTCTGTGAGGGAGGGAGGGAGAGAGGGAGGGAGGGAGGGAGGGAGAGAGGGAGGGAGGGTGAAAAAGAAAATTGTTGGAAAAACCGGAGGTGTAAGACAGAGAGAAAATAAGACAGAGAAAATAAGATTGAGCGAGAGTGAAAGAGGGGGTGGGAGAGAGAGAGAGAGAGAGAGAGAGTAGACAGTAAGCGACCAAAACAGCAGCAGCAATAGACGAAGATGAGAAAGAGAAAGTAAACACAGAACGGAAAAATAACCGAAGCGCTGGCGTTTGAAACATGGTCTCGTTTGTGTTGCAGATGGAGGGGTCAGTGAGAGGCGTTATAATGGAATGATAAAGGGGTACTTACATTGATGGGGGGCATTTATAGATGGCAGGAGAGGAATCTGGAAGGGAGGGAAATGGACGAGATGGTATCTCACTCATTAGGACACAACCGCACTGACCAAGAAGTAAAAACATAATCAACCCTAATAACAGCCCATTAAAGGGCCAGAGGCATCCAGGCTTGTCCAAAAAGTTAATTACACTTACATTTATCAGCCACTAATGAGAAATTACCCTAATTAGCAAGTAATGTAAATGACATCAATAACTTTTACAAGTGAATGGACGAGTGGGGTAGAGGAGGAGCGCCAAATCCATGCAGTGGGGGTATGATTTATATAATGGATTGAAAGTACCTTCAATATATTATTGAATAAATGATGATATTCATGATGCAGTTCATCAAAGTGAGTGTCTGCTGAGTCTCGGGAGTGAGGGACATTTTACCATCCTTCTTCTGTCTGCGGCGCCGGTCCCTCCTGTGGCTGATGACATAGGCGGACCCGAGCAGCAAGACCAGTGCCAAGCACATGAAGCCGACCCCGCCCAGCACGCCGGCCAGTAATGACTCCGGGACGTACTCCAGGAGTTGAGACGGGGCAGGGTAGATCGCCATCCCTGTGACATCATTTCACCAGTTGGAAAAAAAGAAAAATCAGGAACTAGAACCGAAACTGTCACATGCCATATTAATGACACAAAGATATTACGACTACACTAATTTCATCAACACACACGTATCTAATCTTAAGTGCAATAGATTTAAAGGTTTATACAAGCATTAATTGACCCATAATTCTGAATTCATCTTTGTAATTATGAAGACATAAAAGGGATTTCCTAATCATCCCGCACAAGCATACGACCACGCTGGCTGGTCTTCAGTGCATGCATATTTCATGTCACTGCCTTACCACTTATATGTGAATGCGATTAATTCAACAAAGACAATCAAATCAAAAATAACACAAGTGTAGTATCCAATCTTTGTCCCTGTGGATCATTAACAGCAAATCACTGTTTTGCATGATTTCTTTTGTCAGGGTTGAAATTATCGGCAGAAAATGTTGAACAGTATATAATCCTTTCGTTGATACAAGTGGGTGTTATACAAGAGATCCTTGTATTTAATGGCTCTGTTTCAAAAGTAATAAAAAATTCATCTCTTCGTATGAGAATCAGAGAAGACCAGGACAACTTGCGTCGCCAACTCTTTTGAGAAGTTATTAGCAGAGCTATTTCTATCATTCAGGCTTCTAATGGACAGCCATCCCCAGGGCCCTGCTCTAATTTTGGTTCAATGCTGGGAACAGAGGGATTGGGGAGTGGGGGAGAAAAAAGAAAAAAATAGTACGAAAAGAGTCGGAAGAAGGGGGACTGAAAGCGGAGGATGGGTTGAAGCAAAGGGTGGGGAGTGAATATGAAGGGGGCAAGGTTGCTCTCTGACACCTACCCGCTGTCGAGACATTGACTGATGGACCGGGCTCGCTCAGCAACTCGCCACGACGAGATAGCAGCCGCAGCTCGTACATGCGGTCCTGTGACCAGACACACACACACACACACACACACACACACACACACACACACACACACACACACACACACACACACACACACACACGGTAGGGAGGACAGAGGATGAAACCACACTTTGTCAACACGGGCCTGTGCCTGCAATGCTAATGAAGTGCATTTGAATTTGTGTAGGCCTGCACGGCAGAGAATAAAAAGGCAGATGAAACGGGCAGAGGGAGGCAGAGCCAGGGCACATAGATTGAAAGACGACAGAGAAGTGATGGCTGCCGTGAAGCGTGCGTAATTGAGGGCCTAGAAAGTAAAACCACGGAGGTATAGCCTAGATAAAGTCCCCAGGGCATTCAGCGAGCAGTGCGGACTGATTAGTCTCAGAGGGAGCCCGGTGACTGGCTTGTTACCTTGTGTAGGCCCGGAACGACAATTTCGCTTTCGTTGGCGCCGATGTCCTCGTCCATATTAAACCATTCCCCTTCCTCGTTGCGGGACTGTAGGACAAAACCTGTGATGGGAGGATGCTGGGCCTCGGGAAGGGACCACTGCAGAACAACACCTGCTGAGCCCTGATTAGCTGACAGCGAGGCCGGGGGCTGTAGTTTACTCCTCCTGGCTGGGGGATCTGATGCAGACAGCGAGAAGAAAGACCCTCAGTCGATCAGCCAGATATGTTGCGGTAGAAAAATTAAATTACAGGGGAGGAAATTGCTACTGTCGCAGATGTTCAACCTTGAGAGGGTGAGAAAAAAACAGGGCTGGGGGTTGAGGTTACAGCTCTGCAGAGAATCAAATCTGTTAAAACGTAGCATCTATTTAGGAGTTTATGGGGTTTGATTACACAAAAGGCAAAGATTTTTTTGTTTTTCAGGAGAGTTTGGACTTTTTACTGCTTTTACACAGTCCCTCTGTCAAATGCACCAAATCCATTGATCATCTTGTCATACTGATGATGGTTACCAATGAATTAATGCTTGCTGGAAGTAACATTGATCTAGACTGGCTCATCAGAGATAACCCATGATGCTGTCGCCTGCACAAACCCTTGGGAAAAGGAGCTGAGTGACTTTTTTTTTCCATCTATTCCAGCAGCAGGTTGCATCTTCAAAGGTATTTTCGTGATTTCTCAAAATGTCCAAAGGATGTCTACCCTCTGCTGGGGAAGATAAAATGTTTCCAGGAGCAAAAGCAACATTTAACACACCACATTTCCACAAACCATGCGATCCACTGCTCAGGTCTGCCATAGCCTAAGCAGGCAACTAATCACTGCTTTATGCATCCAGTGAAGAGGAACAGAGGAGTGTGGAAACATTGGATGTGAATGTTGAGTTTGCCTCGGGCTAACACTGAATCATGCCAGCAAGACTGCAGACGTCTATAAGATCATAAAAAATACCTTTGAATACACAACGTTCCTCCTGGATGACAGGTAATGGCAGAGTGTGTATACACAGCCATACTTAGCAAGTGAGGCTGTATTGATGCGCAGCGGTGCTTTAAGGCAAATGCTAACAAGGCATGACAATGCCAGGTAGATATTACATCCACAAGCAGTCTGGTCTACACCTTTAACCAGTTCGTGACTCAGTGAATTGCTGGGGGTTAGGTGCCTTTCAGGGGATTAGGTCCATTGCTCATGTGTAATTTTTCTGTTCATATCAAGGCCAAAAGCTGTAGCTGTGACCCCAGTTCTCTAGCCTCTTTTGACTGGTACAGTGATAACCATGTAACTATCTATTTTAGTCAGCATGTGATAACACACAGTTAAAGTGGTCTGATGAGAATGAAATAAATTATTACATTACATATTTAACCATTTCACTAGATGACAACTGTGACCCAACGATGTTCCTAAATCCTCATGAAAAGGATCATTTTAGATGAGTCAATTCAATCGGGGTGTAATTATAAATTATTTAAAAACTTTTTTTTTTATGTTTGTGACTTGGGTTCTGTAAGGTACACAACCTGAACTGTGAAACCCAGAACGATCACCTAGAAGTGTGTCCTATTCCAATAATCACCCGTTGACATAGGGACTGTAGCTTGGAGCAAGCCGTCAGCCACACAATAGCCAATTGGGTAACTTAATCAGGGAATCAGCTTTAATTAACTAGAGTTGATGTAATCTCCAGCTGGCTGCATTTGTTATTTCGTGTGGCAAAGTGACCGTCCGCGCCGGCTAAAAATAAAAAGCACAGCCAGCTGGATGTTTTGTCCGTCAGGGTTGATTAGACTCTTGGCAGCTTTTGCACAAGAACCATCAGTGCGTTTCACAAATCTGTAACTGGAACCAGTCATTTCAATGCAATCGATTCAGCATGATCTGATACAAAAATGGTTCTGACCCAAGGTCCGGGCGGTGGCAATCTCACTGAAGGGTCCGCTGCCCATTTTATTCTGAGACAGGACGCTGAACTGATAGTCGGTGGCAGGGGACAAGCCTGTCACCTGCAGCATGGTGCCAGACAAGACGGGCACAGGCACCGAGAACCAGTCCTGCTTCCATTCATTATCACTCGCTGAAATCTTCTTCACCCTGCAGAGAGAGAGAGAGAGAGAGAGAGAGAGAGACAGAGACAGAGTGAGAGACGCACCGAGAAGGAAGAAGCGAGAACAAAAGGGTGGCGGGGAATTTTAGAAGTCTGGTTTTATGAAACATGACAGAAAAGTAGGTTTCATTAATCATTCACACTCATCATCGGCTGCAGATTGTGGCAGCGACATCGGGGATGTATCCCTGCAATTGCACAGAGAACTCACAGCTGCAATTATGATGATTTTCATATTCCTTCGGGTTCAACATGCTTATTTGATCCACAGCAAATTACTTGACCCCAGGGCTAAAAAAAAAAAAAGTTCACCCACTGAAAGCAGGGATAACTTAATCATTAATGTCACTCCTTTTTTGTTTTTTAAGACGATAGATTTGTTTCAACAAAAGTCTTCTCTTTTGATATAATAGAAAAGTGTGGGTTATTACTCATATTAATGTGCTGTGGATGACTGTAAGGTCATCTCCGTATACCTCCTTAGGCATTACGTGATCTCCATCTGAACTTTGCATAAAGCAGGTTTTTCTTCCATATACTTTGGACGAAAAATGTAAAGCGCAGTGATTCCTTCCTGTGAGCGAAAAAATATATGTGGCCTGTGTGCCTTTGCTGTGCAGCAATAATTGATTTTCTTAGTCTATGCTAAGATGATCTGCCTAAAGACATTTCACAACTGTCACACATCTGAATGGTAATTAGGGTTTCATTTGCTCGAAGTTACAAAATGCTCGGGAGATCTGTCCGCTGCCATTTCCTGCCACATAGAACAACAACGGATTGCCGCAGAAAAGTCAGTGGGAAAACATTCACATTATATGTTTACTGTTAATGTTTTAAGAGTACAGAAAGTGACAGGATGTGTTGATCTCTTGTTTTCACTCATGTGTGAAGGTGCATTCCTTTTGACTGTCACTCATCTGTGGTCACAGCGTGTCATGCTGCCAGAGCGGGGAAGTAGCTGAGGCTTCAAGAGCTTGTTTACGGTGATTGGTTGATCTATTTTTATAGTTTTGATGCAATTTATATTTACTCCAGCACTGCTCCTTGCTGCAGCGATGACCCAGTTCCCTCTCAGGGATTAAGATAGCTCATCTCATCTCATCTGTAGCGCTCCCAGGTTACAATGTGATTAACATGAGCATTAAAAGTGTTCTGTACATTATGACTTGCACCCGATGACATAGAAAATGCAAAATTAAAATGACTAAAACAGCTTTTTTATTACTTGTGATACTAAAACCTGAAACTCGAAAGCAGGATTAGGATACATTTGTGCAAATTTCCTTCACTACATCACTGTGTATCTAGTACATCTAAAAAGACTTGTGTGTTTAATTCAATAGTAAAGTGCTGATTCACAACAAATGATTGTATCACACTCTCTTTCCCCTCTTTTGTCCGTAACCTCCTATTGTAGCTAGCATGGTCACCACATTATGAAGCAATGCTCTGCAGCACTGTTCTTTATTTTGGCTGCCAAGGAGTGATAACAGATAAATGAATTCCTCATCCTGGAGATCAATAGTGTAATACCAGCGCTGTCGATGGCTGCCATGGTTACAGCCCGAGAAGAAAGTGGGAGGCTTTACACCCACCAAACTGAAAATGTCTGTGCTGATCCTCCATCAAAGCCAGCCTCCCAGGTTATGTTGGCCTGCTTCACCCCTGGTGAGACGGACAGAGAAGTAGCCGCATGGGGACTGGTTCCTGTAATGGAGGGAAGGGAGAGGAGTTTATGGAAATTGGCCAGCACTTCAACTTCCTGATACCGCTAAAGTTTAGAGGCCACCCCTAGATGTACCACATTTATCCGGTGGAGGCGGACTGGAGGCACAGGAGGCCATGCTGGGTGCAACGGAAGTTTACACAGGTGTGCAGAAAGCAATTTGAGAAAACTAAATAAATATTTAAATAAATAAAAAAAGCCAGAGACTCATGTAACAGGAACCCTCTATTTTTGGTAGCCGTGTATAGGAAGCCAATAGTTTGCACTCACCCAGGACGAAGACTTGAGTGCTGGTTTTGACCGAGGCGACGCGGTTAGTGGCGCTACACTCCCACGCCCCTTGGTGGTCCTTGGTGACCGGCTGCAGGAGCAGAGAACCGTTGGGCTCGATGGAGTAAGACGTGCGCCGAACCAAGTCAACCTACCAAGGGCACAGTGATAGCTCATGAATAGGTTATAACACACTTATGAGCCCAGTTTATACCAAAAGAATCACCAAAATATTGGGGGATTTCTTAAGTTAAAGAGACTTTAATTACACTTATGGATGTCCAGGTATATATTGTTAATACTGTGATGTAGGCTTAAGCTCATGCTGTCGATTGTAATCACAGTAAATGTGTTCTTTTTCATGCGTTTCTACCCCAGGCAGAATTAACACTGCAAATTACGGTACAAGAGCTAGTGAGTTAAGCAGCATCTATAACTGGGCTGTTGACAAGAAAATGGTAGAAAGCTGTAGCCTGGGCTACAGTTGAACCCACTGTACTGTGGAGCAGATCCAAATCTTTGTATGATTGACATTAGATTCCCTTTTATAGACAGACAGACAGACAGACAGACAGAGACAGACAGACACACAGACAGACAGACAGGCAGTGAATCTCCCATCACACAGCACTGTTAAACATAAACACAAAATGTTTAAGAAAACTGGCAACCACAGCCCAAGAGAACATCCACATGAGCATCCTGGAGATATTAAACGATCGTTGCCTACTCAGGAAGTAAATATTTACAGGTCTCCACAACCTTCACCTCCCCTGCCTCTAACAAAACTGGTCCAGGACTGGGCCTGTCCCTCCCGAAGTTGATGACCAGTTCCTTCGTTTTTGATGTGTTGAGCTTCTGGATGTTGGTGTGGCCCCAGACAACAAAGTTCAAACAAAGACTCCTGTATTACTCCTCTTTGTCACCTCTGATAGCCCTGTCATCTGTGAACTGGATGTGACACTGTGTAGCTGGAAATTCAAGCAACCAGGCAGGGGTCCACTCTCATTCTGATGAGTTTTTCCTGCCATTGCAAGAGGCTAGATTGTACTGAAGGCACTTGAAAAGTCCAGGAAGAGGATCCTGACTGTGCGGCATCCTTTGTCCAGATGATGACATCCATTCTATATATGTAAAATATAAATACAATATAATTATAGAGAAGTAAAAAGTGTAAAAGGGGAAAAAAAGGAGAAAAAACAAGAGTGCTACAGAGCGACTGGAATAGCTTTTGTCTCCTGCAGTGTCATCTTCACCATATTAGACTAATATGAAGCTCTTATAAAATGACATAAACTTGGAGATGAAGCCTAACAAATAGGAACAGGTTCTCACCTTACACACACAATTGACTGTCAATAACTCAACTGATTAACTACAGTGCCCCTCGTAAAAGGTTTATTCTGGTAATGCTCGGCTGGACTAACCAATCATCTGCCAAGCTGACTGATTTAAGATTGAGTTACCTGCTGTCACAGTTTGTCCTGCAAATGCACTGTGTGCTCACATATGCAAAAACACAACACTTGCTTTCCGTTATCTTGTTGAGCACACATTTTGCTTGTTTGTTTCGTTTCCAAATTGGTTTTCGAGCAGTGGGAGCAATGCTGAATTGAAAAAGTGAACATAGCATTTTTTTTCTCCCTGCCTATGTGTTTGACTGGCACTCTTACCTAAGCAGTATTCTCTGCTTTTGAAGTGTCACATATTGTTTATGTTTAAGTGACTTAATCCTGTACTATTTCTTTTTTTTTCTTTCTTGGTTAATTTGATGAAATCCCTCTGATTTCGGGACTTCAGAAGTGGGATGTTTTAGTGAAAAATATGGCACACTGCATTCTGTAGCTGTAGAGGACTATTTTGATCCTCAACCATCACACCAAAGTCCTTAGATCAGTGGTTGATGAATAAATTAGGACTCACTCCTCTGCTAATTTTGCCACCAATACGGAGTCTGGATTAGTATTCGTGATAGAAGGAAAAAGTAGATATGACAAAAAAAATACATTTGGGTCAAAGAAACACTGAAGTATAATACATGGAGAGAGGATGGAAAAAGGGTTGACTGTATTAGATTTTCAAGGATGAACAACCCTAGATTTGAAATGGTGAAATAACTTTATAAACATTTTTCTATTTTTCTGTGGGGGGGGCGACAGCATAGCAAGAAGAGAACTGAAACAAAAACATCAAGAAACAGCAGTCACGGTGGCAGCATTGATCAAACGTGGCAAAAAAAGTACAAGCTTGTTGCGACGCAATGTTTTAAACAGGACTAATTAGTCTGAAGCACCTGTGCTGGGTTGTTTACCTTGCTCCAGGTCACTTTAGTGGTTGGGTCTTCATTGCCTTGACAGGGGATGAGCAAGGTTCCCCCAGCTTCCTGTTGATACTGCTTCTCTGGAATGACGCTGAATGATGGGGGGTCCTGCAAATTGCCAAGGCACTACATCTGAATCAAGGAGATTGCAACGTTGCCAACAATGGATTTTAAGACTGGATTACTGCCGCTTTGGACAAGATTATCTAAATAACAAAAGGATTAGCCACACAATTAACTCCCCAATAGTGGAGCCATTGGAGTGAGTCTGAGTTGACTTCCATTAATGCCAGAGGGCTCACACGTCGTAATGAAAAGGTCAATAAAATGTCATTTCTGTTCAATTTTTAATTCACTGCGACAGATGCACTAGTGGCTGATTAAAATGCACGCACAGTGGTGTCGACAGACAGTTTAGCAGAGCCAGAGAGACAGATTCAGCAAAGGCCGGGGTGTGATGGAGCACCAACGATTTGCCGTTCATGATGCCAGAAACAGAGCCTGCCTCTCTTTTGCTCCCTTTTCACTACAACAGTCCCACTGCTGGTTCTAGCCTAGTTCAGAGTCATTTCAGTTTGTAAAACAGTTGAGAACTACTTTTCCACTCGAGTCACATCATTACAATATTGTATATGTCAGTTACGTAGCTGCCAGTCTTCCCCAGAGGACCAAGTCCAGGACATCAAATTGTAGATTTTGGTTTTCATTTCAAACGTTGTCCTTTGTGGGTCTCTATGGTATTTCTTTTGCTTCTTTATATGCCATTTTATCACATCTGTGGCCTCCCTTCTCTTCTTTTCATTAATCTCAATAAACCCCACCAGATTTTTGGGGACAGTTCTTTGTTGGTGGAAACAGAACGGTTCCAAACTAAGCACTGGCGTGAAATGGAATTGTACTGGTGGAAAAGAGGCTTTCGATTGTCATAAATAGCTTCTATCTAGCATGTCTGCACTGAGGCCTTGAGCGCACACTAACCTGTAGGATTACATTTGTCGGTCCAGAAGAACCCATGGTACCATAGCCGTTGTACGGAGTGCACACGTACACGCCTGCTGTATCGTCATTGACTGTGGCCATGAGCAAGGAGCCCTCTGGTGTCAAGGTCCAACCTGGATACTGACAGAGAAGCACAATACTCAAATCACACTGACAGCCAGAGAGAAAAGGAAGCAGCATACCCTGTCAGGAATGATGCACCGCTTGAATGGGAAAAAAAATACGTTAGGTTCAAAGTGTGCAGTGAGCTTAAAGGGCTAAAAGGCAGGAAATCTGTAACCACTCCAAAGCCACATATGAGCTCCTCAGCTGTGTTTGAGGGATTTACAGAAATAATTTTTTGATATCTGCCTGCCACAGTCCTGCAGTGGTTAAGCACTTAAGTCCCCACTGGGCAGATTATTTCCAAACTTCTCTAAAAATGTGTATTAAATATTAACGTAGTCTGAGCTTTCACAAGATAATATCTAAACAACATGGGATCTTAGGTGCATCTAATTAAGAAAAACCCTTTATGGATATTCTCTTAATCATTTCTTGGGTTAAACAGAGGCAACAGAAATGATTTTTGGCAATCACCTTTTCAAAAATTAGCGTTAAAGGCAGATATATCTTCTTTTTTTCCCATTAAGCCACAGCAGAAGGCTCGTATTTGAATGAGCAAAAGGTTCCCACTCCGTTTAATGAAGTCAAAACCGCTATTATCCTCTCCAGAATGAAGCTCTGAGAGTATTGCCGTGGGTAGGAGAGCTTGTGATATCCAGGATGGAATTGGAATAATTGGCAGAATAACAGCCTGACTCCAACGCCAGTGTCCTGCACTACAGGAATCCATCACATTTCCTGGGGTGTGTCTCATCTGCGCTTGTCCATCGCTCACACTGAAATATGTTGAGGGGGGTGCGGTCAACGCAGCATGGGAGGGCGGAGGAGGAGGATGTGGATGGGTCCCATGCACGCGAGACAGAGGAAATGGTTTTAAACGCCATAACCACATGCTCTTATTTTGAAACAACATTGATTAAAGAAAAATAGATGCTGTGGTAAAATACTAGGCAATCACTTCCTTGCCCTTACCTATCATATCAGACTACCTACCCTCATCTGTCAGGTGAAGTGAGGTGTACAGAGGAAGACCAGGGGACAGAAGGGAGTTTCTTGGGGAATTGCTTCAAAAGCTTTTAAGACAGAACACGTCATCTCTGTCCATTAAGACACAGAGTGTGTGGCTGAATGACTTTACAGCGGAAAGAAGTGCAAACAGAAGGAGGAAATGTCTCTAATAAAATCCCTGACACGGTAATGGCAGGCAGGATTTTCCCCTTCCTTAGGCAAGAAAAGCATTTGTGTGACGTGTGGCTGATGGCTGTCGTGCCACAAATGCCTGCAGTATGCAGCTGGTCATTTGTCAGCCAAGGGAGAAAAAAATGAATGGATTTGAAATCAGCTGCCACATCACTCCAATGTTTGGAGTGTCAGAAATCAATAAGTGGAGCAGTAAGGGCCAGACATGAATGTGTCCTACTATAAAGAAAGAAAGAAAGAAAGAAAGAAAGATATATATATATATATATATATATATATTTCCATATATATATTCAATTTTCTTCCACTAGTAGTGAAGTATATATAGTATAATTGGAGACACCAATGACAGAAAAAAGGGGGACATTTTTGAAAAATAAGCAAGTGAGTCTGAAACAATGGTAAAGTGAGTCTGAAACAATGGTAAATGGAAATACTGAAAGAAAACCAATCAGAGAAAACATGATGTACTAGGCTATAAAAGTACAAAGCTAAAACAGCCACTTTTAGTCTGCATTTGCTTCACAATTTTTAACAAAGAGCAGTTAATCACAACTGAGAGCCTGGAGATCACACTTTTAAAGACTGCACCTGATGAGGGATCACATGATTTGTCAAACAACCAACTGAAGCCTCGCAAATGGGTCGCAGTCATGCAAACTCTTTTCGGTTTATGGGAAAACAAACTGGCCGACAACCGGTCGTTTGCTCAGCTCTCTGCTCTGAGTAACTACATTGGTTATGCTACATTACTTGATTACTTGTCTGTTGGCAACTTGTTTTCAGTCTGTCTGACTAACAAAGAATCGTAGGTAAAATCCAGAAAAAAATCTGGAGTGTGGCCCCAGATTTGTGACTGTTTCACTCGAAAACCATCTTAGACATCTTACCTTGACTAATGAGAGTCAAGGCAGCCAAGGCGAGCAGGCTTTACCTACAGTATAATCTGCAAATTTTAGGGTTCACCTTGAAATTATTATATTTTTATTACCATGGACAAGTCGAGTGGTTGCCCGTCTTTGGTCCAATCCACACGCAGCAGCGGAGGCTGAGCCATGGCGGGACAGGCGACCACACCATCCATACCTGTGGGCAGGTACATCCGCTGGGGCATTGGGAGAGTCTTGGCTGGGTCTGAGCAGAGGGAAGGAATCACCGTTGTGTCAACGACCACGGATTAGATATGCCACGGTGATCCAACAAGGTGGGAAAAACCATGTAATGAAGCAGCGAATCCACACCATAATTTGTTTTGAGAGCTGCCTTGTTTTGTTGTAATCAATTTTCTATGAGGCCGCTCTTCAGTACAAGTGCTTTTTCTTGTATTTACAGCTGACTGAATGTGTCTGAAGGGTTTTTAACAGGTCTTGAAGGGAGTGTGTTCACAGGGTGTGTTCACAGGGAAAAAATATATACCTAAATCTATCCCAAGTTTGAAAACAGCAGTGAGTAGTATATCACAACCACCTACATTAACAACAAATTAACTAAATCATCAATCATTTGCTGATACTTGAAACAGGTAAGTATCAGATATGATGTCCTGTCTGACAAATCCTGCATTTAAACCATTATGCAATCGTTTGTCGGATCGTGATGTCTTATGCGGACTCACGACTACAGACTGAAAACGTACGCATGACTTTCAGGTGGGCAGAGGCTGTAGGTGGGGTCAGCAGGCCATTCGTCGGCATGCAGGTGTAATTCCCAGAGTCCTCTGGGATGAGACCGGAGATGAGCAGAGTCCCATCGACCATAATCGTCACCCGCGACTTCAGAGACCTAAGGGGGAGAAGGGAAAAAAAAAAACACAGGGGAAGTCCTCAATATGCGAAGAACAAACCAGCCACTTCAGAATAACAGTGAGAGGTAATTCAGCTTCTCCAGTCAAACAGGCTCTAGCTACATCGACTGTGTAGGAGGGTTTTTTTTTCTTCTCCTCCCAGTGAGTCCCGCGTGCAGATGGAGGTTAAGAAAATTTCATTTCATTTCATTTCATTTCGAGTGGGAGGAGGAGTGCCCACTCGTTTCGTGCATTCCCACACTCACAGAGGATCCTGGGAGAGAAGCGGGGGCCTCCACCAGGCTGCCGCCACCCCTCACAAACAGGTCAAACACGCACCCCGACCATATGTGCTCGTGGGACGACTCACAGTCACACGGTTAGGACTTAATTACTACACAGAGACGATGACTCACCTCAACACATTTTAACCAACCTGGATATTCCACATCACTACGCTTCCTTTTTTTTCTCTCCTCTCTTGCCACAATATAAACATGTTTTATTGCAAACAGCTTTCATTCTAGCTCCCCTTGCCTGTATTATTTTGTACTAACAATGACTCCGACAAATAAGTTTAGCTTGTGGTGGTAAATTGACGGAAAGGATTTCAGGCTCTCCCATCTCACTGAACTGCAGCAGGTGGCTTTATTTAATCAATCACATTATCATTGTGCACACCCAACTCAACAGATTCCTACAAAAACATGGAACATAGCAGGTTAACAGCTTGAAGAAGAATGAAAAGTTACCATTAAACGTTAAGTGAAGAGCAACGCAGCACTAAACGCTGTGAGCAGGCAACACCACTGACTAATTCATTCACTCATTCTCACACTGGTACCGTAGTGAGGTGCTTCCTGGCCATCATGGACTGTGACAGCAGTTTGTGTCTCTCTCTAAAGGATACATGGACATGCAGACCCCAGGGCTTGGGTATCAAACCACTGACCTTTTGACCAGTGCATGATTGCTCTTCTTTCTGACCCGTAGCACAATACTGGTGACCTTTACATCTTTTTTTTTTTTTTTTTTGGTTTAAAAGTCAAGTAAAGTTGGTGTACGAACACATTCAGCTGAGATGTCGATCATGGTCAACAACTGTTTTTTTTTTTATTATTACGATGTCCATTTTTCCTGTCTCAACTCACGCAGGACGGAGCTAGACGCTAGCAGGCTAGCAATTTTGCTAAAGAGAGCGTCAAAGCAGCACAGTGGTCTTAACCTTATTGAACCTTTTCCCTTCTTCACTCTCTCTGGTTACATAAACACATGCACATGTTCCACGTCAAAATAAGAGCCAGACAGAGCAGCTTTTAAACCCGGTTATTTTGTTTTACACAGTGAACGTACAACCTCTTCCAGCAGCTACCACAGACTCTGAGGGTTGACGGCCGTTAAATGATTCAAATACAAATGGAGAACAAAAAGATGGCGAACAGAAAGTTTTGACATTCTGAGAGAGCAACTCAATATTTAAACAAAGCAGTCTCAAAAGAGCTTATTTCCCCAAATTAGTAACAGATAATCACAGTAATCCTCCTGCGCTCTATTCAGCAGTTAACAGCATGATGTATCAGCTCCAAAAAGCCTCTCTGAAACTTTTCCCCTCATCAAACCCTGGTTGAGTATTAACTCTGAGTGTAGCGGTGATACGTACGACACAGAACATACACTCAGGAGGAGTAATGCAAATTGAAGCCTCCACCTGCTCGGCTGACCCTATCCAAGCCACCGGTTTTGAACAGTGTGTTCAATTGTCTGAGAGATGATGTGCTGGCAATCACAAGCTACTCCCCGCACACTCGGCTCCTCTCCTGCTATTGTGAAACCTCTCCCACGGAAAAGTCCATTCAGTGCTTTAAAGCTTCAGGCCAATTACATCTTTTTTCTCCTCTCTTTTAAAAAATGCCTGAAGCTCTCTTTTTTAACCACATCTTTGTGTATATAACTTTCTCTGTGCCTTTCTCTGTAAACATTGTCATCATAAGGTCTGCGTTCATTTATTTTTTGGGCTGTTAAGAGGGAATAAAGGTCACAAAGAAGCTGACAGGGACGCCTCGTATATTATTACCATACGAAGTTATTTTGCCTAATGTGCCAGGGGAACAATTGCTTTACACGCCCAGCAGGTATGGAGCAATATTAGCATTCAGGTGCGTTCGTCCATCTGATGAATTAAAGTCCAATATTCCATTTGCTATTATTTCTCAATCTGTCAGGAATAAATAACCGGATTCTTTGTGTTGTTCGGCTTTCTGCACCAGTCTCCATTTTTGCATGACTTTTCTCTAGGTACTCAAAGTTCAAAGATGTGCATGTTTCAGTGGGTTAGAGACTATATACGGTCTCTAGGAGTGACCTTAGGTGACTACATTTCTCTCATTCCACAGGGGCTATCTTATATGCATATATAAATGAGTAAAAAAAAACCAATGTGGATTATATATATAAATTATACATTACGAGAGCTGACACTTGCATGTGCAGTGTTGCAGCCAAAATGTAGAAACAATGAGATGAAACATGCAAAAAATAAAAAAGCATCATAGATGAAAAAATGTATTTTTAGCCTGATTTACATTGCAAATAATCATACATTTTTAACTAAAAACACTGATATGTGAAGCTTTTATGTCCATACACCTCACAGCATGGCATTTGTTTAAGCACAAGTAGCTGTGGAGCTTGTTTTTTTTTTTTTCTTCTTCTTTTTTTTTTACTATACTGTAAGCATCCCCCAAGGATGCAAGCACACATGAGATTAGATACACAGCCTTTCCTTTGGTCTCAGGCTGTGCCGCAGATTGGCAGCTGGTGTCGGTGACGTGTGAAGGAATGCACACGTGCAACAAACCGTACAGCAGGCTGTTAGCTAGCTGCCGCAAATGTAACAAATGAATGATTAAGAAAAACAAAACGGGCTCCGCAAATGATTCATGAGGAGTGAAGCACATGTAACACGTTTGCTAGACCTCCGGCTACCTAAAAGGCATTTTGCATCAGAGTAGGAATGGACTTTCACTTGACTATATATGATTACATCTAATCAACCTGCATAAAGAAATAGCAGGTTGATAGGTTTTGCACCAGAAAAATAGAGTAGAACATGCTTCAATTTGTCCCGCAATGGGACAATATTCTTTATAGGAACGTATCAGTTACCACACTGATTTTGATCGATTAAGTCCACTCCTAGCTCTTGTCCACCATCACACGATCTAGTATAGTAAACACTCGACTGTGTACTTCTATATGGTTTGAAAGTCAACTCCTCCAACCCCAGAGACACAACACTGCCATGCAAAACACTGCAGCAGAAATCCAAAAAGAGATGCTGTGCTCTAACCTTAAATCCCTGCCACAAAATGTCAAGCCCTGAGCAAGTAACCTTGGTGTTTTTTGATGCCGATTTGAATTCCAACATCAGAAGCAGCCAAAAAAAAGAAAAAAAATCCACCTTTTATCATCTCAGGAATATTGCCAATATACATCTCTCTCTCTTTTGCTCTCTCTCCCCATCCCTCTCTCTCTCTCTCTTCCTCTTTCTCTCCACCAAAGGAATAAAGCATTCTTTCATCACTCGCAGGCCTGATTACTGCAAAGCTCCTTTTTCTGGTCTACCAGAGAAGCCCTTCAGTTTTTTCTTATGTGTCCCTTAAAATATGCAGAGAATGTAAAAGAAAAAAAAAAAAGATGTAAAAACATTTTTCTGCAGCAACTCCAAATGAAAAATACAGCTTGGATTATAACTTTTGCTGGGCTTGTTGCAGATTAATATCATATAAGGCTTCTGTCTGCCTTCATTCTACTGTGGAAACTGAAGGTGCCCACTCTTCAGGAAGGACAAAGCTAGATGGAGTCATACACTGTATGCTTCTATACTACTACAGTACAACCAGCCATGTTTGGCACCGTTTCAGAAATATGATGATTTTACAGCTGCTCTGCAGCTATTTCAGCAAGTTGCCACACACAAAAAACCGTGAGCTGATTTCTTACACCTGACTCGGTACTGAAAGCAGAATCAATTATTGAGGAATAATATCATATGCATCTGATGGATTTTGACTCTGGTTTCTGTAAAGTTTCATCAGCGCCTTTTGTGTTTTCATGTGGTCTACTGTGTAAAGCAGAGCAGGCTGTCCAAAAGTGTCTCTCCATCTCCAAGCGATATTGTATGTGTGGTAGCTGTACTGTATGTAGGGCTTACATATGGTACACAGGTGTTACGTAGGTCTGAGTTTATGAGGAAAATGTGACATTTGTCATTAAAACAGTGAGTGGAGCAGCCTGTGAGCTCGTGTCAGACAGGCTTTTAGGCAATGTCACTTCAGTCTGGCCCACCGGGAATGGCTTAGATGTCCTGTCCATCTGAGATGTCTTCTGTCAAGGGTTCAGAACTAAACCTGAAGTGGCAGGATTTAGTTTAGTTGATTTCAGTCTCTGTAGATCTCATCTCCTGTGCAGCACAGGCAGAAAGAGGTGTCATCTTCAGAAAGGAGTTAAGGCTCCTTTTTTTTTTATCTTAATAGTGTTCCTGATTGTCCATGATTTTACGTCATATTTCCCCTCTCGGTTCCCCCTGCTGTCTCTCTTTGTTAACTTCCTTTTTGTCTCCTTCCTGCAATCCTTTTGCAATTTTTTTTTCTCAAAGTCACAGAGTTTTAATTAGGGATTTGAATCAGATATAATGAGCCACAATGTTCCTAGGACACCGAGAATTAAAAGAAGAAAAAAAAAAAAACTCCACAAAGGCATCACTTTACTTGAAGGCACTGCTCTCCTTGCTTGAAGGCACTACATAAAACATCAAAAGGGTAAAATCGGACAGCCCAGGAGCATAGAAAAATGATGGCACTCACTCTATGTGATAGACGTTTTCTCCACCTTTCTGCCACACGTAGGTCATATTGGGCGGGTCGGCCATCGCCTGGCACTGGAGACGTGCACTCTGGGACATGTTGAGAGATGTGTCCTTGGGAGGGACGATGATGACTGGTGGACCTGGTGAAGGTGAGAAGACAGCATTTATTTGCAGGATTATAAGGAATAGCTCACACAGTATGATGTGTATCACAGTTTCGTTCTCCATATTTTCCTGCACGTATGCTCTCAATTGAAGTAAATAACTTTATCATAAGATGCATCACAGCCTTTGAAATGACTCTGGCCTTAATCATAGCTGAAGCCAAATGTCGATTCTCACTCGCACTTTGATGCTGTCAAATACCACCTACATTCAAATACATAAACTCATGGCACACAAACACTCTTTCTTCATCACAGGGCACAGTGGCCTTGCACTTTCTAACACAAAGCATATTAAACCAGAGCGTTGAGATTATCACCACACAGTAGGTGTTACCAGACATACTCAATGGCTTTCCAACCTCAGACGCCAAGAATGAAAAGCCAATGGGTGAATGTGACTTGTAAAAGTGCTTTGAGTAAAGCTCTATATAAAAACAGTCCATTTACCATTTATATCGTCCTCTCGTGTTAAATTGCATCAGCAGCATTTGAGAGATTGCAGAGCCGTTACAGGCAACGTAAGTGCATCACCCGCTCAGTAATACGCTACAAAGGGATTTTAAACAGAGCTTCTTTTGGAAGACTGTGA
The DNA here is from genome assembly GCA_029224185.1 of Karalla daura. Classification (NCBI taxonomy): domain Eukaryota; kingdom Metazoa; phylum Chordata; class Actinopteri; order Chaetodontiformes; family Leiognathidae; genus Karalla; species Karalla daura. Next base: position 18,150,228 of record CM055201.1, read on the forward strand.
TGTATTACATTACTGTTATTAGGATCTGTCCGCTAATTGTCCGCTAAATACAACGAAAGCTATAAAATACCATGTTACCACAATGCACGACAGCAGCAGCAGAGGAATAAAATAATACTGCACTTGAGAGAAAAACACATTCAGCGATATGGAAATGTTCTCAAAACTTTGGTGCTCTTTGATGCTAAATGTTCCCCAAGCTGGCGTAAGTCAGTGGTGAAAGTTCACCGCGTACAAGATAAAGTGGTTAAAAAATAAAGGATGAGCTGAGGAGTAAACTCTCTGATACATTATCTCTGGAATATCGGATTACTAGAGTTGTTACGATTCCCAGTGAAACAGTGAAACAGTTCAATCGTGACTTTGAGATGTGGCAACTCAAATAAATGGGCTTGAAAATGAATCGCGGTACTTGCAAAACTGCAGGGGGCGTTATTTAATTCTGAATTCATTCATCCACATGATGCTGAATACAGCAAAGACATGGTGGCCGCAAGTGAGGAATCTGAACTTGAGGATGCACCATCCCGTTTCATTTTGGTCGCGTGGCTTCAGAAAATCAGTTAGAAAATGAAAGACAAGATGAGAAGATAACAGACAGACAACACAACAACAATGTGTGGAGCGGTGTCAGTTCTGGAGCAGCCTGGATAATGGGATGGACCTCTGTATGGTGTGGACCAACGCATATTACTACTGCTTGCAGTAATACATTGTGCAGTAATTACATTGTCCTACATAAACATTTGTATTGCAACCCGACCAGATGACCAAACTCTCTGAGCCTGGTTCTGCCTGCTTAACTCATTTTATTTGTGTTATATGTTAATGTATGAAAAGTGCTATATAAATGAAGTCTGACTGGTTGATTGACTGACAGAGCAATGTTGTAGAACTAGCACAACCAAGATGAGGCAGCATGTAAACTGGCACCACATGCTGCTCAGATTTCACTTTCACAAAGAAAAGAAAATGTGTCTTAAAGAGGGATATTTTAATCTCATAAAGAAAAGATGAGAGCAGATTGCAGTATTTTGTATCCTTTGCTAGAGAAATTATTTAAAAGGACTATTTTGCAGTCAGTCGCTTCATTCTCATTTTGCGAAATCGCAAACAAAGAATTACGAATAATCCTGAATTGTGAGTTAAGTGTATCATTTTAAAACTTTTTTGTATTTTGTTTGGAGAAAATAAAAACAAATTCCCTATAAGCATGATGCTTATCATGATACACAAGTGCCTGAGGTTGTTTATTTTGTTTCTCATGTCTCTCAGGCCCACATCAGGTACCTCTGTGACAGAGGTGTGACAATCTATATTAAGACAATGGTGTTTGTCGAACCACATTATTGAAACCTGTCTGTGTCTGAAAGGTTATGACAGCCCGCTGTCATTGCTTTGCACATGAGGATTCATAACGTGAGCGCACAGACGTCTAAGCCCGACACTTGCCAACCAAGGGAAAGCCAAAGCAATGTCGGGAGACGAGAGGGACGTGCGAAGAAATGAGCCGTGGATGTGAGGAAGTGCACAATTGGTGTCGAGAGGCATGATTCAGCCAAAAACGGCCGAGCCAAGCTGTCAATATCCTTCAGCCCCGTTTGCTGTCAAATACATATAATAATGCCATGCGGCCACTGCAGCATGTTGCCGCAATGTCGCAGCTCACACTTCCCTCTTCCATGCCCACCACCAACACGTGTATCGCCATTTGCGCCGAGCTAATAGAAGACGCTCCGATCACCACATGTCTGGCGTATAAATAACTGCACAGTCTCCGCCGCAGTCATTACCGATCAGGTGGATATGTGCATGAGTGACAGTTTAGAGGTTATTTAGAGCTTTTCAGACCGACCTCATCCAGATCAGCCATTAGTCTTCAGTAATCCATCCAAGTGGCAGAAACACGGGGGAAAATAACATGGCCAAAGCTCAGATAATGTGGCTTAGAATGAACAGTATTAGGCTCATGATGATTATTATTATTCAAAATATGTCCACTGGGACTGTGAGATTCCAAAAAAACAAAAAAACAAAAAAAAACAAGTCAGACCTGAGTGAGACATCATGCCAAAACAAAACATTTCCCCCATGCGCGCCGGGCTTCAGACGAGTCCTGGCTCTCCGGAGAAAATCAGGAGTAGGAGTAAAGAGTAGGAGTGCGGAAGGAAGGCAGAAATAAATTCCACAATGTATTATGCAGTGCTGTGTCGGTGTAATCCAATGATACACAGAAGCATATCTGCATATTCTACATGTGTTTGTCCTTAAAAGTGGACTGTGAAAATGCGGAGACCTGAAAGCGTATGTGAATCTGTTGAGGCCCTGGCATCATTCAGCCTGATTTTAGAGAATTGAGAATCAATGCCTTAGTTCAACCAGGGACGTTGTTTTTTTTTTAAGTCAAGATTTCAGCGGTGTGAATTTCATTGCTATTCATCTACGGCGTTCAAACAAGCCCAGAAACGTGTCCCGTCTCTGAAAAGCGATCGTTGAACTGAGAAAAACACAAGTTTTATCACGATAAAGCCACCTCCACCCCACCCTCCTCCTCCGAAAAAAATCCCAGATGATATCTTGTCTCATATCATGATATCAAGGTTATCTTCATAGGGTTAGAATGAGTGTTGAATTTGGTTTGAGTCTCTGCTACCACTCTGTCATATGATGCAAGACAGAGAAACACAAATGCAAATTGTAGTGGCTCCCCGCCAGTCAGGCACAAAGACATCACAGAGGCTGAGGGAAACTGGCAGACAGACAGACAGCAGACAGACAGAGAGAGAGAGAGAGGGAGAGAGAGACAGATAGGCAGACTGAGATCAACTGACCTTTGATCTTCACTTTGGTCACGCGAGTCACGTTTCCATGGGAGTTGGAGGCGTGGCAGGTGTACTGTCCTGCTGCCTGCGTGTTGACTGCTCGCAGAGATAAGGCTCCATCCTGGTGATTACGATGTGACAGGTGGACAGACAGCTGATATATACAGTGATACAGTGAGTGCACACACACACATACACACACACACACAGATGCACACAGACACAAACAGAAAAAAAAACGCAAACAATGGATGGACTGCTCGATGTGAAATGGAGCCAAGCATATCTGAGTCGACATAAATAGCATTGTAATGTACCTATTCTGAGTATGCGTACACATAGAATCTTGTTACACAGCATTACTTTCACAGTTGGTAGATCCTATGCAGTTTAATATTTCAAAATGCCGGGCTGTCAATTGTAATTGTACTGGATAATCTAATTACTTGCCTCCAACCATCAAGGTATGTCTGAATCTATTTCTCCAAAATGGTAAAAGCAGGTGTCATCGACCAAGAGGGAGTCCATTTAATTTACAGAGCAGACCTGAATCACAAGGCCGATCCAGCAGGAATACTTTCTGAGATTCCATCATACATTGTATGGTATATCCTTCGAATTCCACTTGAAAGACAACTTTTTAAGAGGCTTCTGATTGATCAAATAAAATATTTTGTACTTTGCAAAAAGAGAGCAAAACCATAGAGATTCTTTCAGTTTTTGTTCTTTTTGTCTTCTCTTCCATTCACTTATCAGCAGTCGCAGGTCTATGCCATCATACACAGACCACAACGCCGATCCAGGAATATTTTTCGAGATTCCAGTGTGCATTGTGTGCAGTGGAGGCGTACATCCTTCGAATTCCGCTTGAAGGACAATTTTTCAAATGTTTCTGATAGACCATGTAAAATATAAATATATATATAAAACATGAAAGCAAAACTGTACAGACTCCTGAAGTTTGTGTTGCTCTTCTTTATCTCTTCCATTAATTTATCACCAGACTTAGGTCTATGCGATTATGCAGAAAACAATACATGATCTCTGATTTGCTGCAAGTTGCTACTTATGCACTGACACTGTACAAAGGCATTAAACATGTAATACAAAAGCATTGAACATGTAATGTAAAGCCATTGAACATGTCATACAAAATATGCGACTAAATGTTGATTTTGATCTTTTGACAAAAGAACATTGTAATTTAGCCATCATGCTATCTAGCCATTCTATTTTGGATGAGGTCAAGCCATAGAAAGAGTGCACATACCTGATCAGTAATCCTTTGTATCACAGTGCCATCTTTGAGCCAGGTGACAGTTGGAGTGGGGTTGCCATTAGCAACGCAGGGAAGAGAGAGATGACTTCCCACCAGAGCCTCGACAACCGGAGGCGGAGCTTCAACGAAGGTGGGCGGGGCTATGAAAGAGAACACAAGGGTAATCATTCTTCGTTTGTATACAAGGAAATAGCTAATCACACACCACACGAGACCACGCAAGCCTAATTACACACACAATTGTTAAAAGCTTTGGATAAATTTTCTCTCTTTAGGTGTATAAAGCTCTATTGTCAGATGTGGATTTTTCTAAAGTGAAGAACAAAGATGTCTTCGATGCAGTGGGACCAAAGAAAAATAGCTGCAGAGAAAAAAAAAGCAAGACTAGCAGACAGTTAAATGTTTAGCTGCCACTTCACATCTCAGATCTCTTCAGAGAACAGAGGACACAGCCTTGAGTTTAAATATCTGCAACAACATCACACCACAAGTGTGACAGTAGCTTGCAATTTCACATCTTATTGTAGCATTGTACGATGAACAATAAACAACCAGGAAATATTAGAGTTTGACAATGGATGCTGTATTTTTCATGATAGGAAAATGAATGTATGAATCAACCTACTTGTTTCAGTGTCAATTCACAAAACATTGGTGGAGCAACAAACAATAATTAGGGGGAAAAAAAACGTCCTGTCACCTATGAAATAAGCTTTTGTTGTGTGAAACGTTGTTTTCAGAGTACATTTCCAGCCAGGGGAGACCATTGACAATCTCAAATGCTGAGGCAGAGTGCAAATAATATGTGGAGAACATATCTGCAGGGCATGTCGGTGTAGTCGCATCCAAGGCCTCGAGCGCGCAAGTCACAACCTATTACCTTTCTCATCTCCAATCTGATGTTCACACACAGGCCAACTTGGTGAAACTGTCTCACCTCGCTTTGATCAGAAGCGCGCACCGCTGCTTTGTTCTGTGCGTTTGTGCGTAGTTGGAGCAAAAGCTTTTCCAAAACACACATAAATCTTCAAAGAGCTAAAATAACGATGCATTTTTCATATTTAGATACATTATTAAAACATATCAATAAGCGCAACGATGGCTCTAGTCGGGGGTGACTCTTTTCAAACGCTGCATTGAAGACTAAAAGTTATCCAAGTCACCTGAGCTGTCTGCAGAGTTCCCGCGAAACTTTTTTTTTTTTTAAGTTAAGCAAAAAGTTGCTGAATTGTTATTAAATGAAATAAAAGACAGGATGTGCAGAAACTGGTATGAAGGATTTTTCAGATGAAAGTGCACTTAACAACCTTACATCCAATTGACTCTGCACTTGTCAGATGAATTGTGTATTGACGAGGAGAAACTCTTGAGCTTTCTGGGATGTATTTCTCAGTAACGCTACCTATAGAGGTGCACTCTCTGTCGGGCTTATTGAGAGGGGACCCCTATCAACAGTTATATCACTGAACGGGTACAGGTCGCTCTCTGTTTGCTAGGTATAAGAACAAATGAAACCAGGCTTGTTTTATGGCAGCGCTGGATTGTTATGCCTTGTTCTTAAGCTTTGCAAGTCTGTTGTTTTGATAGCAGATAGCAGTGTTGCTTTCAGTACCACAAACAGCCCTGGATCTAAATAGCTCAGTACAGCATGTCAAAAGACAGCACAGTGCAGACACCGAAAGTGTCTGGATGAGCAGCTCCAGCTGCAGGGGCAGAGGTTGAAGCAATGTGCTGAGCAGACATTGTACGCCTAGACCTGAGCTGCCCGCCGGCAAGGGTGGAAAACACAACATTCATATGAGCTACTCGAGTCCTGCGATCACATATGTCAGGTACACGACAGAAAGACAGAAGTACAGATGTGCATAATGTGCTTCTATCGAGCAGAGAGCAGCTCCCGCTGTGAGAGCTGAATTCAAAACTCAAGAAATGACCTTCCACAAAAATAGAAAAAAAAAACATTAATCTCGACCCGCCAGTCAGTCAGAGGAAAAAATAAAGGACTAAGAGTACAGCAGGTGTTGGGTCTGGATAATAACGACTTTTAAGGTCATCTCTTGCTGACAGTGAGATCAGAAATTCACCCGGCATGACATGCAGCCTCAGTGTCCCCCCGGCAATGCCGGGGAAAATGTGAGTGAATGCGAGATAATCATCTGGCTGCTGTCACTGCTAACAGCTACCTATTTCAGACCAGCCTAATTATCCATTTTGGACCAGGCTCCATCTTTTCCAGCATCGAAAGCGTCAGTTCTGAAAGTTACACCACCGACGCTCAAGTGTTTGAGAAAACATACCAGCCTGCTACACTGGTACCATCTCTGCCCTCCGCGGTTGCTCTCTCTTCATCTCAGCTCTCAAAAGTAGTGGAGCGAGCAGGGGGAAGAGGGTGCAGCTCCCAGAATGCTGTTTGGCATGTTAATGGGGGTCTCTATTCACTGTGGTTTTATTTCTCAAAAGCAACAGCTCTGCCTAATTTGCAGCGATTTTTTGCGTAAAAGTGGCCATTGTGAGAACAATCATGGTTTAGAAGGGAAATAACGGTGATGGTTGCAGTTCTCATTTGAGGTTGAAATCAAAACTGTTTGGCAAAACTGCAGAGAAAGAGTAAGTCCAATGGGTGAAGCAGTTCTGTTTTGATTTAAATCAAAACATATAAAAGAATAACAACTTTGTGAATTGTAACCTACACTTATCAAGCTTGGCCAATCAGGGGCTGATTCCTAATTGTGAAATACAAACAGGCGAGCACGACGGGTCTAAAACGTGGATGCAGAACACAGAAACAGATGTTGGGTATCACTACGTAGCCTGCAGAGCTGTGATGCAGTTCACTGAGCAGTGCATCATGGGAGGATCATGGGAGATGACAGAGTGTCTCCAAGCAACGTTGGAGAAAACACCCACCCGGAGGCACCCTCACAACATTCTGTGAGAGAACACTGTGAACTCTTTGAAACATGGGAAATTGTAAACAATAAGTGCATCGTCATTACATCAAACGATCATTCAGTTTGGATGGATTTTATCGAAAAAACAAGCACTGGTTTGCAGTAAGGCTGAAGCAAACTTCCCCTGAAATGTTGTTTCAGCTGTTTCACACCATTTCTTCCAGCGAGAGAAGTAAAATTCATCCATTCCGACTGCCTGTGTTTTGACTGACACACCAGGAGAGGACCACCTTCTATGCAAGGTCCGGACGTTCATTTATTTACATCAGGATCACTGGCTGTCTGACATCTGGAGCTCAATCTATTCTACTGCGAGCCACACACAAACCTTACCAGTCACAGTAAGCAGAGTCCAAGTGTGGTTTAGTGGCTCATCCAATTGTTCTTCCAGTAAGAGGACTCGACACTCGTACAATCCCTGGTCGTCCAGCTGCAGGCGCTCCAGCCTCAGGGTGGTGATTCGCACCAGAGACACCCGGCCTGCAGAAACAAGAGAGTGCAGTTTAGAAGGTGAGGGGGGAGGAGGGCCTGGCAAAGTGTGAGGGGGCTAACGGCAAATGACACTGATTTTATTTGACATTTCTCAGGCCTGAGCAGTGTTCTACTGTTGAGAGTGTGAAGCTGCGGTTGCATGTTGAAGAAGAACACTGTCCTCGAACGAGGCCTGAAACTTCCACGCGCTCTGGCGTAAACACGCACGCACACAAACACACATTTGGGAACGTGATCTCCTCGTTGCCAGGTGATGGCTCCAACGAGCCGGAGTGAATCCTGCTTTTCGCACTCCATCGGACACACAATTGTCCGGCAGCCTAACAGAAAGCAAAAGCACTGGGGCCGACTGTCCAGTCAATGAGAGCATTATGCAAAGAACCATGGCCCCATCTCTGCAGAAATGCACATTCAGGGCCGACGCAAGAGGAGATGAAAGCCTCTGCGATGTCTGTGTCACCGGGGTAATTATTAACAGAGGCTCTGGTTTCGGGTGACTGAGGCACAGAGCGAGACAGCCCCGACAGTCATACACAACCAGGAAGTCAGAGTTCGGCATGTTGGTGGCGATAACACACCTTATTTACTTTTCCATGCCACCAAAGGGGACTAAATCCACAGGGGGAAGGGGAGGGAAGGGTTAGTGCAGAGCAAAATACACACCGGCACACACTCGGGAGATTAGTACGTTTTCTACCCTTTGACCCCTGGCAAGTTTTTTTTTTTTCTTTCTTCGCTCCGTCATGTTTACCGGCTCAACGTGATATAGGTCACTGTAGCACCTCAGAGGAAAGGTGGTGGTAGTGCTGAGGCAGGCGTGTCGCGGAAACGTGACTGGGAGTTGTCAGATAAAAAAGAGCAAGGGGAGGAAGGGCCAGAGGACAGGCCAGAGCCGACTCCTGCCAACGTTTGAAAAATGCACGGCTGTAAAAAAGGAGATCGCGTATCGAGGCAAATTGAGTGCGAGGCAGACAAAGGAGGGGACACTAGGGGGAGATTTAACGTCGCACAGCATTACGACCTACAGCGAGTTCTTGGTGCGCAGAGAGAGAGGTTAAATTAAGTCAATTTAACTCAGAGTTATTTAAATAATGCAAATGCCTCTTGTGTCTCTTTTAGTTCAGTCCAGGGCTCCTAGACCTCCAAGAGCTCCTAGCTACCAAAACAAAAAAAACACAGCCACAGCTGTGTCTACCGTGGTGGTAATCCACTGGGAACTTTTAAAGTCGTTAACATGGAGGTGGTAAATAAAAAAGCACTTAAGAATGGTAAATAAAAAACACTTTAGAGGTAATAAACAAGAAGGATCAGTTCAGTTTCAAGTTGAGTAAGTCTGGGAAAAAAAAAAGAATAGTCAATGGCATCGTGCATGTTGGTAATTATTGATGCTAATGTGTGCACTGCTAAAGGCTTTACTGTTACTCTTAACCAGGATTGCATTTTCATTTATTCCTGTAGCTTATTTAATTGAAAGATTTGCATTATTTATTTATTCTATTTAATTGTACTCTCATAAAAAAGGGAGAACAGCTTAGTCTGACACTGTGCAGCCAAATTACTTTTGGGTGTTAGGCACCTTAATTCCAATTAGGAGAAATCTTAATATAACAGAATGCAGCATTTTAGCCAGGAGTGTGCTTCCAACTTTGTGGCAGCTGTCCCGCTTCTACAAGATAATATCCCCCCCGCACAAAGCTGTGCAGAAATAAAGAAGTCAGCCTTTACATCGACCTGGAGCCAAACCAAATCTCCTGCCTGACCTCACTCACTTTCCATCTGCTGAATGGAAACAAAGCCCAGCCCAGTGTCCAACAATCAGGTTCTGACCTACCACTGCGGTGCCTGAAGGCATTCGGCCATGTGTTGAATTGGGCACTTCTGTTACAACTTTTGGGTGATTTGAAATACACTTCTCTATCAGTCTTTGGACATCTGGCCATACTTACTGCAGAAAATGTCAAGTGACAAAAAAACTGCTGACAGGGGGCATTTCCATTGTAGTTTTTTGCAAATAAATCTAAAATTTTGATAAAGCACTTGTAGATGTTTACATTGGAGGCTGTTTTGCACATGAGCTGCAAATTTCGTAAATGATATCGGTAAAGTCTTATCCCGCAAGACTCCACTTTAACAACGATGACATATTTAGATCTGACTTAGAAAAACTAATTCCTCTCCATACCACATCATCTTATTTGAAGCAACCCCGTCATGTGACCCTTTACTGTACGTCATGCTAGTTGATGTGTAAACATGTTTCCATTTACACTATTTTCAACTAGGGATAATGGAAATGCGACTACAGAGCTTTAACAGGGTCACGATGCAGGTAACCAAGTACTACGGCATGAGCTGACACCAATGCTGAACACATGCAGGAGCTCCTCCCCCAGCCCCTGCTTGCTCCCTATAGCAGCTCCCTCCCAATTAAATCGGCCTCAGAGTTTTGTTTTTTTTTATCTGTACATTTCAATTACACTACTAAACACACTGGCACACCCACATCGACACGCCACACTCACACATACACACCCTCACATGGTGGATTCATTTGACAACCTGATTCCAACTACACAACTGCACTCGCTGACTATCACCCCCTCACCCACCCCCCCCCTCCACCAAAGGCTTCATCCTTCAGTGCATTCTCAGGTGACAGAGAAACGCTACACCATTCATACTCCCACTCAGTGCAACTCTTAACAAAAGGGGAAAGGATGAAACGTCTGTGCATTCTGGTGGTTTTAAAGTTTAGATGATTATTTACAATGGAGGGGGGGGCTACTGAGAACAACTGTTGCTTTCAAGAGGAGATATGGAGTATTTTTGAGTGAGGTCATCTGAGATCGATGAATACGCTTTTAGAAGTGTGATCTTTCGCAATAATACTGAGAGAAAAGAAGCTGAGATGTCATTGTTAATAAAAAACGTATTTTCCCACAAAAATGTTCTAGCGATCACAAGTGCGGTTCCTTGATCTCAGCAGCTTCAACCTCTCTGTTAATTGTAGCAACAGAAGTTGCTTTTGATACATCTGTTCAGGTAAATCAAGGAGAATCGTGGAGAGGAGTTGTCCTCACAGTGACACGCTCAAAAGAAACCAGACAGTTCACGTTTGACGATTACAGGTGCTTTATGCACAGGCCCTTTACCAACAAAAGAAACATTTTAAAGGCCAAAGATTGTGATTTTTCCATCTCCATTTTCATTCTCCATTTTACTCAGAGTGAAGGATGCCCTTGAAACATTGATTTTCTTTCTTCCAAAATGGATACGCAACATTTTGGAAATGAAGTCTTCTGATGCTAAAAAAAAAAAGAAAAGAGAGAGAGAGAGAGAAAGTACAACTTTCAAGGGGTGAGGGCAATCATCGGGAAGCTGTCTTGTTTGCCTGGACACGGCTCGGTATGAAAAATTATTTAAATTCAATACCCTTTCGTGCAAGGCAGACGTTTATGTCTCCGACAGTGTGATACCCGTGGGCAGCGAGCCCGCGCGGCCTCTAAAAGATGTCGTCAGCTCTTGGCACTCGGGGCCGCTCAAAGCCAGTCAAGTTTCGGTCGCAGACGGAGGCAGATAAGGTTTCACTCCACGCTGCCCGTCGAGCATCGCTGAGCCTCCGCCGTGAGTGTGACTGGTTTGAAATGTGAATTCAGACCTCTCTCTCTCTCTCTCTCTCTCTCTCTCTCTCTCTCTCTCTCTCTTCCTCTCTCTCTCTCTCTGCAGCCAACAAACACTGTGCCACTCGTGGCCATGGCGAACATGAGTAATCCCAGTGCAAACTCTCATGTTTGCCCGTGCGGGGAAAAGGAAGCTTATTAGCCATGTTAGCTGTGTGTAATGTGTTCCTCCTGCTCCTGCTGATTGTGGCGGGATTTACATGGGAGCAGCGTATTTATACAGCTGTATTTTTTTATGGAGTCAGCAGCTGTACGGGCTGCTGGGGGGACTCTCCGTCCTCTTCACAGAGCAGACACTAATCCTTTGATCGTTACTGCTCTATTGCAACAAATACATTTAAACCCTTTTAGCTCTTAACACTCTCCGGGGAGCTATCTGAGGGAAATCTAATGCATCTCGCACTTTGTGCGGCCGCACGCTCGGTCACAGACGAGGAGTATTGATGGAATAGGTGACACGCAATCAGAGGGGTTCAAATTTGATCTTTTTAATGTGGCGAGGAGGGGAAGGGATAGGGGAAGGCGAAGAGGAGTGGCAGGGAAGGAACGCTTGGGTTTGTCATTCGAATCACGCGAAACAAGCGAGACAACAGTCGGACTCTGGATTCTACGCGACACCTGAGAGCATTCACGGCCCGAGGAGGTGAAATCCACACCGGTCACTCCGCCTCTACAGCCTTAGTTTCCCATGCTGCACCTGCTATTCCCACAGCAGCCCCAGTACCTGTGAGAAAGCCCAAACTCAGCATCCGATCGGACAAAGCGTCTTTTTCTAAACGCTTTTGTATCTGTAACGGCAGAGGCTTTCTGTTTGTCACCGGAGAGGCAGCATAGCGATTAGCATAGCTCTCCTTTTAGAGCAAGTGCCTGTCAGGGCCAGTGGCAGCTTTATGGCTGAGTGAAGTGTGCGGGAATTGTAATTGATGGGCCAAAGGGTGGACAAACTTTAGAGTTTTTACTAACAGCATATTGGCCCGCTTCTTCTGAAACCAGCAGCCGGCATAATGAGGTGTGTCATCGCTGTACGTTGAAGGATCGTCTTCAGAGTCAGCGACAAAAGGCTACGCTCTTTTACGAGCCCGGGCTTGAATTAAAGTCTGCCCTGCTCCCACTTACGATAATTCATCAGCTGAGGTCCACCCTGACTTTATTGCTATGTAAATGTCTGTATCGTATTTCCTGCTGGGTGTGCATGAGGAGGGGTGGCGGTGGGGGTGCATTCAACTCAGATGAGAAAGGCCTTGGCTCGGCTGAATGAAGGGTCTGATCCTTTGACAAACACTCACCTAAATGCAATGATTACTCTTTACTGCGTGTCAGTAAAACCAGTGCAGATGGTGCTGATATACACTGCATGGTCTTGAGTTTTTGGCAGATTGACAGTGTATCAGTGGAGCACACTGTCACATATTATGGTGACCATGTGGTTCATTTTGGGTCGGCCCCACTTTTATGAATTATTCTAGAGCACTGAATGTGTGTCCATCCTGAAGTGGATCTGAAATTCAACAGAAAACCTGCCAGGAAAACATAATTTTAGGAAATTAAATGACATATTCTTTGAGTTGTATTATAAGTTTTACACCCTCCATGGGGCCTTGAGATTGAGCACTGAAGCAGACAAGCATGGCAGGGAAAGAAATTCATTGTTGGACTTTTCAAAGGAGACTTAGACAATAAGAACATTATAGAAGAACAGCAGCCTGGCATTAAGGAATTAGAATTATCTCTGTGGAACAGCATCACGGCTCTTACTGCACTCCGCCTACAACTATTAATAATTATCATACGTGATAGATAATTGTTTTAGAACCTGGAGGGGTATGTGGCGTCATCACTGCAGAAAAAGGTTATGGGGTATGAAAACAGCCTCTGGGAGTTGGAAAATGCATATGCTGAGTATCATATCAAGCCAGTCTCATGGTAATGGCATGATTATGCTCATGTCTATATTTGAGTTGTTTGAGATGTAGAAAACTGGATAAATGGCTTTTTATTCCTAATTTTTGTCTGAAACACACCTCTGGACTCTGTTCAGGATCGTATAAGATAAAAAGCCACACTGAAGAGGCTTTAATCTGGAAAGCACGTTTATTTTAAACGTAACCTTAAAGTGATATTGACTTATTTGGGCTGGATCCATTCTACGCTGACTGTCTTATGGATCGAGTTAAGCAGATTCACAGTCTGAGAAAGTTCCCTCGTTTGACACGAGCCAAGAGTATCCATATGTATAGCGTATGAGCTGAACTTCGCTGTAGCTATATGTCAAATGTCAAACAGATATATTCCTCATGCCTTTCGCTTCATTTTAAACATATTTCCTCAAAATTCGGCCTGACATATTTGAGGGTGCCAGCAGACTTTGAAATGAAGTTCTGTTAGTCTGAAGGACACTGAGCTGCACCTGGTTAAACATGTAATGACTGGAGCAAAGGCAGGTGAGTGAGGTTTTAATTGTTAGATCATTAAAGCCAATGATATTTAATAAAATTCAAGTTGTTTGGAAATAAACAACCGGCAGTAGTTAGCAGGCAGCTATGGGCTCGGACCTGAATGCTAAACACTGAGAATTAATTTTCCAGCCTTTGAAGTGGTATCATCACGCCTGCTCGAGCAGCTTCTCTCTAAAGCTGCATTTTCACTCAAAAACTAAATGCTCTGCTCTAACAAAAATTCAAATAGTTTCCGGAAAGGTTTTGAAAGGTAGCATTTCTCTTTGTGGGGCTCCGTAACGCAGAAAAAAGGGACAGATCTGAGCCACCCAAGCATGCCTTTCTTTTGTCCACACTCACTCCATTGTTTGTGACTTTAAAGGATAACAGAAGCCACATACAGGTATTCTTGGGTCTTCTATTCTACTGAGGAGCCACCCTCCCCTCATCCATACCCTCTCTTTGTTCTTGGAGCTTGGGGCAGAAAGTGAACAATGGACTATGACGGCATGCTAGACTTTCAGCTCCTGTAAGAGAAGCTCCCACCGCGACTGGTTTTGAAAGATGGTCGCGGTGGGACGCTGAGGGCCAGGCACCGGTTAAACTGGACGAAAACTGGAGCCGAAAACATGCCATGTTCATTTTCACTCACAGTCATGTCCATCTGGGCTTCGACTTTTATCTCACTTCTGTCAATATGACGAAGCGACGGTCACAGCCGTTGACGTCAGTTGGGCTGTGGGGGTTGGGGGAGGGGGCGGGGTGCTAACAGGTGCCACTTGTAACCAATTATTCCACATTTTGGTCCATTTGTCAGATTATCCGATGGTACCTGAATGCACCTCGTGCGACAGTGACATAATTTCTTCATGAATTAAGTTAAACGATCCATGCTAATGCCCAGTGTAGAAATCAATCAAACTATGCTTCTCATGCACAGACTTGTTTACTATCTTTCAATGGATGCTCACCCTCATATAGTGGATGGACACGCGGGGCGAAGGATCCAAATCTGAGCAGGACGGGGATTTCCAACTCCTGTCCAACCCACTCCACCATGTGCGGGGACTCCGCGGCTTGGTCAGACAAAGGAGACCTGCACTCCAGCTCCGCCACATCTCCAACCTTTCCTCGTACCTCATGACTTTCGTAGTCATGACTTTCTGCGGTACCTGTTGTTTGGAGGTGGGGAAAAAAAAAGACAAATTAGTTTAAAGTTTAAACACAGACTCGACAGACTGCTAATGGAAAACATTTTCGGATCAAAAAGGCACGAGTACTTACAAATTAGGCAAAAAACCACCGCCACTGCTGCGAAAGTCTGCAAATTCGATCTTGTTGACCCCATATCTGTCACTCACACAACCTGCAGCATGTTCAGCCTGTTGGCAAAAGAGACACAATTGTCACAATTACATTACTTCCTTGGCCGCACACAAGATGACAGCCATCTGTGACAGATTTCCAAACTAAAAAGGCTATAGCAGAGCTGTCACTTCTGTCATAATTTTACAGACAAGGGGTGGGGGTTGTGGGGGGTAGCGCTCAGATTTTATGCAGCTTTCCAATAACTGGAATTCATCCCATATCATTACACAAATGGGCACAGCAGCTCCCACTGCCAGAAAACTCCCTCGGCCCTTCATATTTATATATATATATTTATATATTTTCTCAAAGTAAATGTCATAAATGTCACATAAATCTTCGGAGAGTCACGTGCAGAGCGGCATCTAAGTGTTTTATTTAGAACGCATCAGTGAAAAACGTTTGGCCGGGGAAGCAGGAGGCTCAGCACTCAGGGACGGAGATAAGCTGAGCTGATGGGAGCGAAAGGAGGCGCAGAGGAGCGGAAGTTAGTGTCAAGACGGAGCGAGCGACCCGGTCAGAACCGCCGCCCGGGCGTACCATTTTATCACACATGTCAAGCCGTGTGGAGGGAAAGTGACACCGGAGATCGCAACTAAAGATCACTTAAGCTGTCGGTCACCTGCCGTAGCGGCGGCGGCGGCTTTGTGAGATCGCTTCATCAGATCGGGGGGAAAAAGAAAAAGCCACACATGCCGATTTTGGGCTCATCTCTCTTGTGACCGGGCTGCTGCAGATTTGACAGGAAACAGACTGACATCAGCTCCACAGAGCAGTCCGGTCCACCAGACACAGGCAAACATCAAGAGGTAAAGCGGAGGGCAGCTGAACCATGAACTTCCGGCGATAAGGCTGTGAACACATGGTTCATCGCTTTGTGGCTCTTCACAACCAAGTGGGCTTACAATACAAGACACATGCATCCATTTACATATAACCATATGGTGGAGGCAATGGGTTCCCGGCACATTGGGAAGCACACACACATCCACATAGGGTAAATAGGGTTCGGTATTTTGCCCAAGGATACTTCAGTGTGTGCGCTCCAGGCTGGAAATCAAAACAGTTACCTTGGAATAAGCAGGAGCCCGTTCTACTTCATAAGCAATTCATGCACATCTCCTCCAGCAATTATTCAGATACATAAGCCATGGTGAGAAATGACGACTCAAGATGACGGCCGTAGCCAGCTGTGACTTAGTTTACTCTGTCTAGTTTGATAGCTTACTACTGTGAAACGATTCATGACGCAAACGTGGAAGTTACAGAGTCCCCGCGCCACCCAGATCAGGTGATCTGGTTTAGGTGGGATTAAAATATAATTAATTTAAAACATGATATTATGGAGTCGTGTTGGTAGATACTGTAGCTTGGTTTCATTTGTAGGTGTCACGAAAAAGTGTAGGTGTAGTGTAGGTGTCATAAAAAGTGTATTCAATGTACTGGAATTGACAAATCAACTAATGACCAATGAATGAAACAAATATAGTAGTTGATTGGTCACATTCAAGTACATTTTTTGGGATATATCCAAATTCTAAACTGAATATCACAAAGTTGCAGCCAAAACATATCAGAGGTTTTCATCCCTTTTCTCTTTCATCTCATCAAATCCCTTTAAAAACACATTTTTCAACATATTATTGGCATCTTATGGACCAAACAACTCACAGATTAATCAAAAAGAAAAAACCTAACAAATCAATCAAGCATAAAAATAACAATTTGGAGTCCTACAATGCACAATCGGGACCTCGCCTCGTCTCTAAATCGTTGGTTACAGCTCAGTTCTCATTATGGATGACGCTAAATACAAAAACACCGTAATGGATTTAGCTGAAATGCTGAGCAGAGTGAAGGTTTAAAGCTTTGCTGTCTCAAAGGGGCAGTTTGGCTTGTAGAAGGCAATCGGTTAGAGATTAATAAAAAAAAATCCATAAAGAATAATGACACTTTTATCTATGTCTACAAATACATTAAAAGTAGCACAAAAGGAGAGTCATAAAGTCAGAAAATTGAGTCGGTAATCTCTGGTACGGTTTGCTATATTAGTCACCATATGCGACCAGTCAAACTCCAGAGAAACTAAGGCTGTGGCAGCAGTACATTTTATTTTGTGTTTCACGGCTTATGAATATGTGTTTTCAGATAGCGCCGTCGCTCCTTTCAAAGGTTGCACAGTGGTAAGTCAAACCTGTGATAAAATATTTCCTAAATACTTTGTCTCAATGTGTTTTGCAGTAACAACCTTATTCTGAAATGGAATGAAGTAGAAGGTTAAATGTAAAGCAGATGAAAAAGGGCAAAATACTTTCAAACAGTTTTAATGGTAACGACGTACATGAACTGCTGGGACGTGACTCAGTGTTGAATGAGGAAAGTAAACGTAATCCAATGTACTGAGGAAATAAATGGTTCTACGCTCATTGTCAGCTGTTCCAAGCACGGCACAAGTGCGGGAGCGGCTCGGCGGGGAGGAAGTGAAAATGGCTGGCTGAGGTGCCTCAGCTCCGATGACAACTCGCAAAACAGGAACGAGCAAAAAGAAAGAAAGAGAAAGAAAGAAAGCAGAGAAAAACAACTCTCGATTAGTGCAGGGTCTGACAATGACGTTTGACTGACAGCACTTGGACTGCGTCATTTGTTTATTACTGTAGCTCGTTACATACCATACAGTGCATATGGTATGGTAATACACAGCTTCCCCCTCTATACCCATGTGGGACTTTACAAGCTTAGGATGTGATATACTGCGGAGGAACGTGCATGGAAATTCACCTAAGAACAGAAATGACATCAAAATCTCCACGTCCACCCGACAGAGTCCTATGAAAGAGCCTTGTACTTTATACCCAGAGCACAGCTGTACTATTGAATGGAATCTAGGACACGCCTGGAAGAGGAATTCATTCTGCTGCGTGAATGGCATTGGTACTAAAAATGACGTACTATGTCATATATCGGTTTGTCTTTGTTTACTGCGCAAATTTTCAATCCATCTTTGGGAAAATACGAGCATCTCTCTCTATCTACATATACACACACAAATACATATATATGCATGTGATAAAATAGAGTGATAAAAGTCTCAAGATTGCTGGGATATACTTGTATGATCAAATGATCGATGTCACGTGTTTGCGTCCCCTTTGATCTCTGTGCTACTTCGTGGACAGTGGAACCCCCCCCCCCCCCCCCCCCCCCCCCCCCCCCTTCTCAGTGCCGGAAGAAACAAAGGGCACATCCATAAGGGTTTTTATTGGCTTTTTTTGCTTCACGACAGGGGCAAAGTCTGAGCCAGTGAAAAACAATTACGCCGCCTGTCAACAGCAGCCGCGCCTGTTCCAACACACTCCTGTTCGCCGGCAAACAGCCCAGCGTACACACGGACTTTCCACAAAAATCACGGGCAAGTGAGAGTGAAAAAGAGATCCTCAATCTTCCCGCTCAGCATCTCCTGCCCAGGCAGACTCCTCCTCCTCCTCCTCCTCCTCCTCCTCCTGCCCTTCAGCCCAGCCAGGCTCCATGCAAAGCAGCTCAGCAGAGCGTTTACCCTGAACTCATTACATTTGAATTAAGCTTCAAGTGTTTGCAGAGACCGAGCCAGACGAGCCAAGGTAGAAATTTTGACGTCGTGTTGCTTTGCTTCCTCGCAGAGCAGCCTGCAATGAAGGGAAAAAAACTCACTCACTCACACACACGCACACACACACACACAAACGCACACACTTTTTTCCCTCTCTCTCTCTCTCACACACACACACACACACATACAGGCCCACATTAAGGCTGCCTGTGCTATGACTAAGCAGCAGCAACTCTTTGCTATTTGCCACATAACGAACAGATGATCGGCCTCCTCTCCTCACTCTTCATCCACCGCCTCTTGTTAGCGTGCGACAGCGGAGATGAGAAGGACTGAATCCCCCGTAATCACGTCCATCACTGGGCCGATTAAAGATATATATATATATAACCAGACGGGCGGTGGCTGCTCCAAAGGCAGGCGAGCTACTGATGAATAAAAATGTTGTTTATGGTTGCGTCGCTCTAACAAGGTAAGACTTATTTGCTCGGCTGGGCAAAACAACCAGGCAATAAAGTGCAACAACAGTGCTATGAAAGAAATACAGGAAAGGAGGAAACGAGAGGAAGAGAAAGTGGGGGCGAGGAGAAAGATGGGAGGCCGCGGAAAGAATCTTGTTAAGCGGTGGGACATTTCGTGTCATTAAATCGCAGAGAGCAAAAACTCACAGCTGCTAAACAAAGCGGCCAACACAGGTGACACGCTCAGCCGTGGCAACACGGATGGTCCCTAGACATTTCCCTCAGCCGTATCCTTCCCTCCCTCCCTCCCTTCCCTCCGACATCGAGGACATGCATAAACATAGGCACGGTGACGGCACAGCACTCTGGAAAATGTTTTAAAAGCTGTAATGAATGAGCCGGGAGCGCACAAAAGAGAGTGCCCTGTCTGGCGCGGATTTATCGGCTGACAGAAATAGAAATGTCAGTGACGAGCGTGCCGTTGACACTCCGTGTCGTTGCCGTTTTTAATCTACACATGGAGGGGAAACTGATTAATTGTGACCGAGCCACAGGAACGGATTTATCAGCACTTCTGCCTCCTTTTCGTCCAGACGAAAGCATTCGCATGTATTTCGTGCCTTGGTCCGTTGTTTGTTTGTACAATGCTTAGAGCGGCCGCGGCTCGCGTTTTCCTGAGGGACGGCTGTGTTTGCTCGGTGAGTTGCACTGCGTTTCAAGGCCGTTTGTATCCGCCAGCGAGCTTAATAGGACATTAACCCCTGACCGTGGTGAGAGTAGGGGAGGGGAAAAAAAGCTAAATTCTTAATGTGCTGTGACCTACAGAGGCAAAACAAGATAACGTAAGGGAGAGGGATGGCGCTTTTAACTGTAAACCAGAAACAAAAGGACTGATTACTTGCAAAATTGGAGGCACTCCCAATTTAGAAAAGAAACAAAATGAAATAAAAGGGTCAGGTTCCTGGCAGCGAAACCGCATACAGTACATCCTCCACAAATGACAGTTCGGTCATTGTGGCGATAAGATTTCGATATCCTAAAGCTCGGCCCACGTCGAAGTTCTCAGCTCAGCTGGTTCTGTTCAGCCGATAGTTTACGCGGGGCACAACACCCCTCGACGTGTCTGTAATCTGAATTTAATGGTTTCACAGTGGCGACCGCCCCATCATCCATTAGCTCCTGATTACGGACACCTCAAAGGGCATTATCCCACTTAGGGGGGGGATCATGGTGACTCGCCGAATAATTACTTCCTACTGTTTCAAATGAAAAATCAAACATTAAATTAGTGACTAACGCATCCTTCTGTGTCTTTCCTGAGGAGACGCACCGTAGTACACGTACTGTAGTATTGACGCCTCGAAGGGCAATGTCCCACTTAGATCACGTTAACAAACCAAATAGTTACTTTATGCTGTTTCAAAAGCAAAATGAAACAAAATTAATGAAAATTACACACACGGGTACATCTACTCTACCTGTCTGCGTATCTTCAACTAGATTCTGATGATCCTTGCAGTACTGTATGTACAGAGAGTGAGATAACCTTTTCGTATTGTGCCTCTTTGGACAACGTTAGTCTACAGTCTTACAGCAATCTAAAACGTCAAAACTTTGTCTCATAATTTTAAATCTATCTATCTATCTATCTATCTAAACACCTGGACATGCAATCGCTGCCCTATCTCTGCTTTTAGTTCCTTCATTCACATTAATTGAGTTCTTAGTTCGCTTGGAGTTTTTTTGGTTTTATTATAACACCATTTGCATTTCCATTCCCCCTAGTGCAGCAATAAAATGGCAATGGAAACCTCCCCGTTTTGCACCTCTGAAATATCCTAACAACAAGCAAACAAAAAAACAGGCTTGGCACCTGTCCATTCTGCCAGAAGCACCAAGACCTAGTTTAATGATCATGGAATTACTATGCTCGACTGGCGAGCAAACTCACTTAACCTGGATCCCATAGTAAATCTATGGCGGTATCGTCGAGAGGCAGATGAGCTGAAGGCCACAATCGAAGCAACCAGACCGTCCGCAACACCTCAGCTGTGCCACAGTCTGACTGCTTCCAAGCCGCGGCTCCAATGAAACACAAAGTTGTGCATAAGGAGCCCAAACAAAGTATCGACTGCCTACATGAGCGATATTTTCAGAGGACCAAAATTTCTGTATTTAAAAGCTTTTTTCCAACCATTGCCATTATCATTACCCAACCATGTGATATTCTAATTTCTGTACTTTTTGCACTTGAGCTCTTTTGAGCTGTGACTCATAACAGCCCTTTCAAATTCTTCACTTTGTCTGCAATGAGCGTTCCACTTTGTGAACTTTAAAAACCTTTTTTATTATATTCTGTTTTTTTTTTTGTGCTAGCATCTGTTCACATACAAACACGGTGCAGGCATCTTGGGCAAGATATCGAGCTCCAAACTGATTCTGATACTGTGCCACCTAGTGTGACAAGCACGTGTGTGACTTGGTTCAATCCCGTAATGAGGAGCTGGCACCAGATACCAGCGAATGAATGAGTGAAAGCAGCTTGTGATGTAAATTTACTGAGAGTGTTCCGAAAGACTCCGAAAAGAAATATCCATTTATCGCTTTGCCTCTCAATGGCAGCACGTGAAAAGCTAAAAGTCAAGGATGAAACTGCACATGATGGCAACCTGCGTCAGCAGATGAGCCGCCAGTACATACTTTACGCCATTGAGTAAAGCTAATACTCCAAGCAGAGTTTTAGAGCTTTGCTTTATGCCAGTTTGACTTCACTGAGACTTTGGGGGACTGTTTCCAACATAGAAAACATGTTGTGTTTTTTTCAGCTCACAGCAAGAGCTCCATTAGCTGACATGCTTTGAAACCTCACTTCATAGTGCAGACTGGGAAGAAAAAAACAAAAACAAACAAAAAAAAAAGAAAAATCGCTGCACACTGGCATTCAACCCCCTTACTTATTGTTATTGTGATTTAGCAACTTTTGAGCTTTAAACTCCTCTCTATGAGGTGCTTACCATTAGTATGTGACATCTAGGTTAATGTACATTTCATGTTTTGGTTTTTTTGGGGGGGATGGGGAGGGTTGGAGGAGAGGGAGAGCACTCTTCAATCACAACAGGAGCCCTCTGTGTGGCTCAGTTTGATGTGCACTCAACACAAAATATGACAGACCGAAATAGGATGGGCGTAAAACAGTGTTTCCTGCATTTCTGCGCTCCGTGCACAAACACGAGGTCTCTTTTTGCTGAATCCGAGCTCCGGAAGGAAAAATAGATGGGAGCCACAATCTTTACTTTGTTGATTTAATTCATGGAGGAGGATCCATCAACCGCGTACAGAAAGAAAAAAAAAAGGACGTCAGGGGTTAAAAGCATAGACGCGGCACAGGCAATGTTTTCCAAATCACAAATAGGTCTCACACATCAAGGCTATTAAAGTAAACAAATCCGATACCACTTTAAATACATGGCATTGGATTTATTCAGCTTTTAACCAGAAAAGGTTGCATTAATGGTGAACAAAATTATATATATATATATATATATATATATATACACATATATACATATATATTCCATTCCATTGAATGATTTCAGTGCAATTTTTCGTCCTCTCTGGGCCGACTGTTTTGCACATATCCATCTGTTTCAGACTGACAACAAGTTATTATATCTCAATCTAATAATCTGAGGTATCATCTGCTGTCGCATTCTGCACCTCCACCCCACCTAAATAAAAATAATAAAAATTAAAAAACTGCCTGAAATGATTGGAAGCTGTCACAAAGCTGTAGTCTGTAGTTAGGGAGAAAAGAGGAGCTTTACACCACAGGAGTTTGCGTGTTTGTTCTAGGAGAGGATAGCGTGTCATTCCCGCTCAAAAAGGTCCAAGTGTGACTCACAGCCACAGCCGTGCTCAAAAGTTAAACTTCCCTGACAGTCATGACTCCGCAAAAGTAGCTGTAATGCAATATCAATGAGGGGAATGCTACAAGCGAAAAGCAGGATATTGGTAAAGCAAGATTCCATTCTTTACTTAGAGGCCCAGAAAACCATGTGAGCGACCTGAGAGACGAGCAACGTTTTCTGCCAAAAGCTAAAAGAACTTACAGTCATATCCTAAGACAGAGTTCCCTTTCCTTGATCTCTGTATGAAATCTTTTTTTTCCCGTTCTCTTCTCCCTCTCTCGACGTAGTGATGTCACGCACGCACACCAATCAGCACACAGCCACATTTGAATCTGAACCCGATCACTGGTCCGTTGAAAGGATGGTTGCACAATGAGGCAGATTGAGTTTCAGCATATTTGAAAATTCAACTTTTTTTTTTTACTCTTCTCACTTACTTTAAGCCTTTGTTTGTCAAGTTTTTGGGAAGGACTTTGCAAGACATTAGTCTTCAGCAGTTTTATCCAACTGTCTGTTTTAAATATGTGCTCAGTTTCACATTAGGGTATAGCGCAGTGTGGCAGAGACTCTCTGGACAAGGGTAATTAAAAACTGTCATCACAGGGTGGACTTCAAAGTTAATCACGCTTCCATTTATTGTCAAGCGGTGATAATTTTGGAGTGGGAAAACCGCTTCGTTACTTCATTCTTTCATTTTCTTTTATCGTCGGTTAAAATGTAATCCCCCCCTCAAACAGAGTTCCAGATCAACGTTACAGCGGGCTTTTCGGTCATAAAAGATGTACGGAGATAAAGTATGCAAAGACACTGGTCCTGGCTTAGTGGAAGTATTTTGCATCAATTCAGCCTGCTTAAAGCATCAGACTTCAGGAGTTCACCTGTTCCAGGTCATGTCTGGCAATCAGAGGAAACGACTCGTCCTTCAGGAAAATAGAATAGGAAAAAATAAGATTTCCATTCACCTCTGTCTGATGATTCAAACGTGTGTTATGGCAAACTGCGCCCATCTGCCACCTTAAGAGACTCAATCAAACCAGAAATAGGGTGAAAAGTGATTAAATGAGCCTAGTCTGGGGAAAGTTATGCAGATATTTCGCCCATAATCTGTGAACTAAAGATAGACGCTGGTCTCAATAGAAAATCGACAGTACAAAGAGATAAGATTTAATATTCTGTCTGTGCTCTGCATTCTGTCCATGGAGGACGAAGCATTTAGATCTGATGGCACAGCACAGTCGCACTTGGAAAAAAAAAAAAAACTCTCCGCTACAAGCTACAGCTCCATGAGACCAAACTTTAAAAATGTGCGACGGCAAAGAGTATCAAAAGTCAAAGCACTCGTTGCGCAGTTCTGCCATCCCAGTCTGTGTATTTCCTACTGTAAGTAGGAGTATTAGTGCCGCATTCATGCATTTTCTGCGCCACGTATTACATCTTCAGATCATTTGTTCTATTCCTGTACCGTCGGCTGGGTTTCATCTGGAGCAAAGCATCTCTTTCTGTAAGATCACACGTCTGCAGCATCGTCGTCCCCGTGTGAAGAACGTCATGCTAAAAAGTCAACTTTTCATGAGCTCGGAAGGCAGATCTGTTCTCAGCCTGCCAATGATGTGTTTTAAAGCTAATCCAAAAGGCCTCTTAAATCGTTCGCTTGGCGTAAGGAGCCGGGAAACCTCTCTTAACACATAAAGGGACGCTTAATCCTTCAGTTTACCAGAGACGCATTTACATTCAAAAGCGAAGAATTTCGTAAACGCATAGTTTTCCCAGGAGGGGTTGGGTTTAAGGAATGTAATCTGAAGTGTAACCAGTAACCAAAGATGACATATAAAAGTCTACCAGCTCAAACTGGCAGCTCGGATGATAATTCAACAATTTAAAAAGAAAAAAAAGATACTTCAGCTTTGTTAATATAACACCAGTCGACTCTCGACAAGAAATACACAGTACAGCAAACCAGATTTGTAAGCGCTCCAATTAGTTCTCAAAAAAGTTTCTTACCAAGGAAGTACTGTACAGTAAAGTAACATGATCATCCATGTGAGTGGCAGCCTAGACGGCCAATCGGCTCACAGCCTTTGAGTGACTCCCAAGAAGTAGACAAGAGCGATATTCTCATAACAAGAGTCTGATAAAAGGAGCCAGAAAAATAGCATCCGAGGCGTTTCAGATAAAAATAAAAGAAACACTGCTCAAAAGCGTCTCTGTTAACACAGAAGAAGAGACATTAAATACTTAATTCAACCATTCCAGTTCACCTTTTATTCCGGTCACCGTTTGAGTGCTATACAAGGCAGTACCAAGCAATGCTACTAAACTGGATGTACTTACTGCACCATATCGAGGGTGTAGGTTACACTTGTGTCTGTGTGAGAAGCAATATCCATCTCCTTGCTTATTCTACTGAATGAGGCAGAGCATAAAAAAGCGCCACGACCATTAAATGCACATTCACAGCATTAGAAAAAACGACTTACACAGTAGAAGGCGGAGCTGGAGAGTTTTCTGTGATGCAGACACGTTTTGAATTTTTTGCAGTTCATAAGATAACTATACTATAACTATAACTATAACTAGTTACTCCGTAACTAGACAAGCCCTGTCACAGTAGATCATCTCAATGTTTGGTTGTTTATTCATCCTAGCTCAGCTATGTCAGCTCAGCTTAAAAACTTGATTTTTTGCCCTGTACATTCCTAATCACAATTATATTTCCATTATTTATCTGTTTTTGTTGTTTTGTATTTGAATATACATGTATATCATTAGAGATGTGTAGGCATAGTTGTACCTATGAGGATATTATTTCGTTTTTACTAGTTTTATGCTTTGTTTGTGGTTACTTTGTCCTTAAAAACTAAACAAAATGCATTCACTCATTCGACTTTCTAATCAACAGCTGTTGTTTTAAAAGAGTCAAATGTAATCTGAGGGGTTTTTTTTGTCTGTTTGTTTGTTTGTTTTTTCCTGGAGGCCACTTTGACACTTTTCCAAACATCTACCAGCTTCACCTGCTTTTATTGTGGCAGTCAAAGCGCTCAGAGCTGAGCTCCAAAGGTCGTCACGACACAACAACTAAATTAAAACAATAAAAAACACACAATAAAATAGAAACACACACACCTGGTCGTAAATGATTAACCCAAACCCATTGCCTGGTCGGGAGAGACGACTGCTCCACTTTTTCAGCTCCCATTAGGAGCAGAAAAGCCCCGGTAGAAACTTCATTACTGGCGTTTAAATGCATGACACAGTTCAGAGGATTGGGAGGAAATTTCTAACTCCCCTCAGCACGAAGGCTCGCTGCATTAATTTCTCATCCTTTCAAAGCCGCTGGAAGTCAAGACACACTCCCAGAATCATTAACCGGCTTTCCGTCAGTCCGTCCGTCGATGAGCGTTTCTGTCGCTCTCGGTAGTTAAAACTCATCCTTACCTGCAGCTCGCTTACCGGTGCCCGCTGTGAGACTTTCCCTTTAAAGCCTCATCTCGACTTCAACCTGTGGCTTCACTTTGCTGCGCTGCGGAACCACCTGAAACATGAGCGTCTCTCCCTCCCTCTGACCCCCCCTCTGTCTCTCTCTTTCCTTTTTTCTTTTTTTTTTTTTTTTTTTACAGCCGCAGGCAACAGGTGTGCACAGCAGGTACAGGTGACAGTGAGTCATGGACGCGCCCTGCTGCTCCCTCTCTGGGCTCCCTCGCTAGTCCAGCCCATCTTCCTCCCCCTCCCCCATCCTCCCGCATCCTCCTCCTCCTCCTCCCCCCCTTCCACTCAGACCACATGAAACACCACCACACACCTTTTAACCCAGATTTAACCCCACTGCCAAAGGATGGGAGTTTGCTGCTACATTCACAGGATGAAAGAGAGGGTTTTTCTTTTTTTTACTTTTTTTTTCTATCCCCTTGGTGCCGTCCAGTGTAGTGCTAACCACAAGAGGGTGTCCTTTACCTGATGTTGGTGGCCCCAACCTTGAGACTAACTTGTTGGACCTGTGATAATCTGCTCCCACACTGAAACAGATGTAAGAACAGACAACTGTCGCTGAGCAACACAACACTAAAGACGTAATATGGATGTGATTCGTTCACTTTATCTCCCTTTCATCACCTTTATACCACTTATTTGAGTTATCTATCTCTATTATTTTCTTTTTATTATATCCCCTGTCAATTTGCTGCTGCAACACTGGAAATTTCCCCATTGTTGGATGAATAAAGGAATAGTTCTTATGTAGGAATACTTCTCTTATTCTTCTTATTGCTTAGCGCATTCATAATGTGTACAGAGTAGCTATAGTTTGAATGTATATATATAGGATATAGAAAGAGAAAGACAAGGTGAGACTTTTAGTTACAATATTTATGTCGTATTTTTTATTATTCATATTTTCCTTCCGTTTTTCTCTTTTCTTTTTCCTCTCTCCCTTTGTACAGTCGGGTTCTTTGCAATTATCTTTACCTGCCTGCGTGTCATTCAGTTGCACGTGCTGTGACATTTCATCACATTTCATTTTGTTCATAAAATGGTTTAAATAAAAACGGAAAAATCACAACAAGGAAACTACTTCTCGATCAAGGTTTTTTTTTATTTATTTTATTTACATCTCTTAAATCTTAGAACAAGCCAACGCACGTAAAAAATAAACGTTCCTTAGATATTAAAAGCTAATACTTCAAACAGAGAGTAACACGTTCCATTCAAAAAATATACTCCTCTACTTCCTTTTCTTCAGTTTTTGGACAGTATTGCAAATATACAATCCTCAGGGAGAAATACAGCCCCCCTCGTCTGATTCTTTCATGACATCACAAAGGCTACAGACACATTAGACGCCTGATTAAGATGCACAATAAAGCAGCTCTGCAAAGAACCCAGAGACGCCCAGTCATCCAGGTCCTCAACTTCCGAGCGATAGTTAAATTAAAGGCGTCCGTCTCGTCTCCAAAACAAAAGCTGTCGCACCCCTCGCAACGCGCCTTGCGATGTCGCATTTCATGCGAGCGGCACGTGTCAAAAACGTCAGCCGTGTGCTGCCGCGTTCTTGCAACCAAGCAGCCGGTCTAATGCCGACTGCTTTTGTCTTGATTTCGCTGAGGAAATAAAGCCTTAGAAAGTTTTTTTTGTTCTTTTTCTTCCATGTGAAGGATTAATGTGACAAATCTGCAGGTGAACACGAAATCACAGGAGAATAATAAAACCAGCATGACGGTTAAAATTGGGAGAACAGGTCCGAAAGCCAGGGCAGCGACGGCAGTTTGTGCCTCATTCCTTCTGTGATGTGTTCAGAAACTCAGAGTAAGCAGCAGGCAACAGTCTCAGGAGGTTGGAGGGAGGGGTGGAGGGGGGGGGGGTACAGTGTGCTACAAAGGAGGGGTCCCCCCCCCCCACCACCACCACCACCACCGGTCGTCAGTCTCAGTCCCCAAAATCTGGGATGTCGTCGTAGGAGTAACCCCTGTAACCTTTGGCGGCGTAGTAGGCGATTCTCAGGTGGTAGAAGCCAGGAAGGAAAACCAGGATCCCTATAATGATGACAGGGATGGTGCGGTCCGGATGCTGCAAGCAAAAAAGAAGAGGAAGAGGCAGAACAAGTCAGGATGAACGGCTTCGGGTCACACCACGTCTACGACAGATCCACGGCGTCGGGGCGGCTATTTAATCGGAGGCGCCGCGCGCCGGAAATCTGCAGTCGATAATGAGGAGCTGCGAGTTTCGGAGTGTGTGTAATGCGCTCAACAGGCTCTAACGCACTTATCACCGGATCGCCTGCCAGCGTGACACATGCGGTCTCTGAACGGCGAGGGGGGGACTGGGAGGCACACGGGCGTGATGACTTCATCTGGCCGCGCTCGGGTTTCATGTAAATCGGGAGCAAACCACCAGGAGGCACAGACGGGGGCAGGAGGGCCAGGGCGAGGTGTCGTCTCAGGCCAGCAGATGGCAGCCTTGTGCACCGAGTTACTGTACACACTGTATTTCGTTTGGCCTTTCTCTCTCTCTCTCTCTCTCTTTTTTTTTATGAATACTAAATTAGTGAAGGTGCACTGCTTCAGTCAGTGGCCTTGGAACCAGTTAACGTCTGGTTGTGTAAGCACTTGGACCAGGCAAATGCACATGAATTGCAAGAACTATATTGAACTGTTGAGCTGTCTTATTTTTGCAGTTTGATTATGAAACAAGGGAACATTTTAAGGGTTTCCGAATGCACTCAAGCTGTGAGAAAAGTCCTTCGCCTACAGAAAAGCAAAAACAACAGAAGAAACAAAAGACTGTTTTGCTCCCATACCAAAAAGTCATGTATTTATTCATTCTATTCATCTGAATATCTTCTGACCCATGACTCTTCAGGTTATCATGACTTAATCCATGACTGTAGTAGTTCAAGTGGTCATCTTGTTTCAGAACTGATTATATACACATCACAGCGCTTGGAGACTTTAACACGACCCAAAAACGGAGAAAAAACAATAAAAGCTTAACCTCATTCAACCCCAGCGGAAAGTAACAGAACCTCACTTTTCATTTCCTGCATGAACTACATAAGAGAGCACCTTATGTAATTAGCAGTGATAGATACGGTGTTTGACCTCGTGTGGGGAAACTGGCACAAACACTGCCTTAAAAACTCTAATGCTGCCTTAGTGTCGGATCGAATTTTCTGCAAACAATCTGCAAGACTGGGGAAGGAAAAAAAACAAAAAAAAAACGTCAACATTAACCTCCTACCGATAATTACAAATACAATGTGTGCGGGAACTGCCATCTCCCACGTGGAGTAATGAATTAGGGAAGCTGAAACCACAGCAGGGGGATTCGCCGAAATTGGCACTGCGAGGTGTAAAATATCAAAAACCACGGCGGCCAGGAAAATCAAAAGCGGAAGAGGGAGAGAGAGAGAGACAGAGAGAGAGAGAGAGAGAGAGAGAGAGAGAGAGAGAGAGAGAGAGAGAGAGAGAGAGAGAGAGAGAGAGAGAACTGGCAGCAGGGCTATAAGATGTCAAGGCAACTCTTCATTTAAAGCTATTTAAAGGCGTGCTTAACGGCAGCGTGAGCGTTTTAATTACAGCTTAGGTGGAACATTTTGGGAGGCCGTGTTGGCTCCGTCGACGGGCATCAAAAAAGCAGAGGGCTGGGTACGGCATCCCGGTACCTGACACGTTTTTTGGTAGGGGAGCAAAGATCAAGTTGAAAAACATCAAGGAGTGAGGGCTGGCAGATTAGCAAACCCGCTTACGTACTCTCTGATCAGATGCCCCGTGGTTTAAATCAAAGAGTAGTTTTTGTTTATTTTTTGTATGAGGTACTGTAGGGGTAGGTTTAGACCACATTCAACAAGCTGACCCTGAGGTTTACGAAAAAGATTCCTGTCAAAACACCAAATACTTGTTTTTTCTGTTGTTGGAAGTTGTTGCATCGTAACAACCCGTTGTTAATATCACGTGCTAAACTGGTTGTTACGTGTCGAGCTGCGATGACAAGTGGCCAAACACTAAAACCCTTTCTGATTCCTTTTAAAAGCTTCCTCAAACGCCCGTTCAGAGGTACAGCTCCCAGTATGTTTCAAGCTGCTCTTGAAGTGTGTGCCTGCCTGGCTGCAGATCATCTCTTCTAAATGGCAGCGTTCAGAATCACTGCGTGTGCTACTGGCACTGATTAAAGTTTAAAGTTTGAAGACGGTGGATTTCTTAAGGGTTTTCTTTTTTTTTTTTTTCCAGGCCGGATAATTTTTCTCTGCAAACTGGGGAGGCCGTGGTTGACGGTCGCTCAGACGTACGAGGTGGAAAACACCGTGAGACGCGGTGCGAAGCCTCTCCCGAGTTCCACTTCAGATTTCATAACAATGGCACAAAAACGAATATTTCACACGGTTTTCTGAGGACCTCCAATAAAAAAAAAGCCCTTCGGGGACTGCAGAGGACCCTTGGTAACCATGGCTACATTTCTAGAATGAAACCGATTCGGCTCCGGAAGGCTTCGGGAATTTTTAGCCCAGACGAGACAAAGTTTCAAAGATCTGCCTAACCCACGTCAAGCCGACAAAGAGCTGCTGCATGTTGAGAAAATTGTGGTTTTACTACTTCGGGGAAAGAATCACACGTGACACAGTCGCAGAATAGTTTATATAGCGCAGCCCAAATGAGTTTACGAAAAAGAAAAAAAAAAACGAAGCACGCATAACTTTGTACAGTCTTGTAGGTTGTCGCTATCCATTTAGCGCAGTTACTGTACTCAGAGCTGGAGACGAGACAGAGGTTAAGTGTGGCGTATATTTGACATTTGAACTGCAAAAATAGCTATGGGGACATCCACTTATTCACATTCTTGTTGGATGAGAACCGTGATACCACTCTCATGCTCCTTGAGATAGCGGCTGCCATCTTGCCATAGATTAGCATAAACACCGGAGACATGGGGGAAGAGGCACTTGCTTGGGTTTTCAGACGTGCTGGAAGCTGGATTTGTTTCTCTGTTTTCAGTGTCTGTATGCTAACCTCATAGCCTCTGGTCCCTTTTCTAATCAATAATGCATTTCCCCTTGTTCCGAATGATTGCTGGAGCTTCGCTGTGCAGGATGATGTACGAGTCTGAGACTTTGGAAGCACAGAGTTGACTTTGGAGTTACTGTATCAGCCGAAAGTGGAACTTTTATTGCCGCTTATTGAAAATCGGATCTATTTTTAGAGGTGGTCTGAGAGCAAGAATTTGGAACATTACACCTCATTTCGAAACCAATTCAGGTGCAATTTCCAACTGATGTGGAAAGTGCAGACACGCACACACACACACAGACAGACAGAGAATGGACCATCCATCCATCCATCCATTATCTTAGCCACTTTGTACCAAATGGTGTCACGGGGGTCTCCTGATACTGGATCTAAGCGAAGGCACCCTGGACAAGCAGCCAGTCCATCAAACACACACACACACGCACACACACACACACGCACACACACGCACACACCATTCACTCTCACATTCACATCTAGGGGCAGTTTAGAGTCTCCAGTTGGCCTAAAAGTGCACGTTTTTGGACCTGAAGGACCCAAAGAAAACTCATCAGTCACGGGGAGAACATGCAAAGTCCAGATGGGCTCCTTTCTATCAACTTACTTTGAGGTAGGAACAGTTCTTTCTGTTTTCTCCAACAAAATCTGTTTTTTTGCTGGGCCAGAAGGTAAGAAGCTAGGTAAGAGGTTGAATGTGTGATACCAAGAAGAACATTTTTGTTTCTCAATATGCAAGAGAATACATGGACGCAACGAAACAGCACTTTAAGAAGTTTAGGAAAGACTGCGGGAGCATTTTGCTCCCCTGGGTGTCCTGTCCTGTTAAGGATCTGACCAGGACTCAAACCAGCGACCTTCCTGCTGTGTGAGCCGCTATTCTTCTCGAAACCTGTTTTCAGTAGAACAGGAAACATCTTGTGCCCGACAGTGACTCTTAGTAAATAAAATTAATTACCAACAATTGCATATTTGTGCATTCTGAGGGATTTGTCAGTGAAATCCAACTATCTCTCTCAGCCTGAGGCGCAGGAGCATAATTCCAGCTCCTGAGAGACTTGTGAAAGATAAATAAATGTTAAAAATCCTTGATTTTGAATATGCCTCTTTCATCCCTAATCGCAGTGCTTTCACCTGTTGCCAATGAACCTGTTTTGATGCAAACAGGTGCTCTGTTGCTGCAATCCCGACTGCTTTAAGTGTGTTGCCGTTATTAAACGTAGAATAAGCCTCAATATACCAAAATCAATGAGGAGGGAACATATTTAATGGGTTTCCTTTGTTTTTGGGATTAGCGAGGATTAGCAAATCATCATGTTTTCTTGAATTTATGTTTTGCAAACTGCCCAGACTTCCTCGCTTTCTAGCAACATAAACGCAGCTCTACAAGTATCTACCAAATGGAAATTACCCTCGGTCACACTCTCGCTGACTGAGACAATTATGTCACGAATGGATTTTTCCGGAGACTTGTACTGTGAGAATGAGTATTTACTGTCAGTTTTGAGCAAGTAATACAAACATCACGGGGGAACGTGACGCGCTTTGCAATGAGCCTCTCCATTGTCAGAGCGAGAAATTGTTTTTTTGATTTATTTACAAGGGAAACATTCTCGAGCGGAGTTCAAGCGCATTCACTTCGCACCTCAACGCGGAGCCGTCGCCGTCACCCCCTGCGCCGACGTGTGCTGGATGGAGCGACCAAACTCACCTCGACTGCTATGGTTCCTGACAGGAGCAGGGCCCCGAAGATGATCAGCAAGGAGCCAATCAGAAACAGGAATATGGCCAGTGCAATCGCCTTGTACGGGACCTTGGGCGGGCTTTTCTTGAACTGCAACGTGTCCGATGGTCGGACAGTAAACAGACACAGACAGGGAAGGGAAAAGCTTATCAGGCAGCCACTCTCAAAAGCATCTCTTTTGATATAGTCATAGACGGCTTTGGGACAGCGCCAGGGAGCCATTCATTGGGTTTTATCGCAAATGAGCTGCCCGTGGTAATAAAAGCTTTACTGATTACTGGGCTGCCGAATAGTCCGCACAGCCGAGTGAGACGTCAGAGACAAAAGGTGCGTCTCCGTTACGCCTCGTAATGCTCAAAACCTAAATAGAGCAGTCAAAAGCTGGTAATG
This sequence comes from Karalla daura, assembly GCA_029224185.1. NCBI lineage: Eukaryota > Metazoa > Chordata > Actinopteri > Chaetodontiformes > Leiognathidae > Karalla > Karalla daura. The sequence goes on from CM055201.1 coordinate 18,183,854, forward strand.
GATGCACCCAAATGTAGATAAAAAGACCTTTCAAATATCGCCAAAAACATTATGCTCCCATGAAGTGGTTTTTCACACATGTCAATATAAAAGTTAATGAAAAAAGTGTCATGGAAACCTTCTCTGCATTAACATGTCACCATACGGTGACGTATGATATGATAGAATGTCACTAGACTACACTTTGCGAGAGTTACTCCGCGTCTTCTCTTTCTCGATTTCAATTAATATCAATGTTTGTTTATCTCAACTAATTATGCTTATTACCTTCAATATTTACTAAGTATTGTAATGGATTGTATGAATTGTAATTGAATGTGACACTAATCTAATATTATCTTATATGCAGAACACCATTCAGTGGAAACAGCTACAAGTCGCAATTGTACTTAAATGAAAATTTCAGAAATACTGTTTGATTTTGTGAAAAATTGTAATGGGAATGCAACTCAAACCACTTCAGAGGTGGGGGGACGGGGGTCTCTCACCTGCAGGTCTATGTAACCATCCTCATCGGCTGCCAAGCGTGAATACTTGACCTTGTTGTTGGAGATACCAGCACCCAACATGTTGCTCCGGGCTGCCTTCATTGTGACATGTCGACTGTTTGCAGAGAGGAAAAATACACAAAAAGGTAAGCATCAATCATATCCCAGGCTAGGATCTGTGTGTGGTTGCACTCTATTACCACTTTACTACTAGGTCTTAATGAAACCAGAACTCTTAACACAGTTAGGGGAACAGCGACCACACTATCAACAGCCAGTCAAATCCACTTTGGTGGGGCAGCTTAGCTCAATACATCACCGGCCATGCCGGTAGCCACTGGCAGGGTTATGGCCCAACATCCAGATTCATTCAACATACATTCAGAAACGGCACCAAACCATATTTGGTGCCTCTACCACAATATGAACATCAGTTCAGCCATGCCGTCCCGCTACTTAAATTCATGTGGTCTGACAACAGTCGTCTCCGCGCAAACTCTGCTCCAGGCGAACGCGGCGTTCACAAACGCCACGGAGGAGCCTCCTAAAAGGCAAGCTCAGATGCGGGCGGGGGGAACCTGAGACACACACACACACCGAGTGGTTGGAAAGCACCAGAGACCCGGTTTTCAGTTCCATCATGTCACCTCTTGGTGCATGTACAAGACATTTTTGGACAGCGTCTGTCACAACCTCCTGGTTACCATTCATTTAAAACACCGGAGTCTCGCACGAGGCCACACACTGTCACGAGAGGCTTCGGGAAGCCTCGATTTAATCCTTTTTTCTACATATCCTGCCCGGAAAACGGACCCTATCTATCAAACTTTTCAAGCCATTGGAGGTCCGGCTGTTTGTACTCAATGCAGTCTCTCATATTTCCTCCACACAACTAGTTCAACAAATTGCCACTACTATCCCCGCAACAGCAGCGTGACTGTGCATGCGATGCGATCCATCTGATCTTCCTCAAGGCCCGAGTTCCGATTGTGTTGGTGATATCGGCTCAATGCATCCACGCCCTCGCGTCACTCCGAGGAGATTAAAAGCCATGAATAAAAAGCGTTGTCGCCGCTCGAGCGGGGCGCGGAGGAGCTTTCGGAAACATTGTGTTACTGCGCTCGCAGCTGTCACGCCACCTCCTCGCACAGCCTCGGTGACAGGGGAAAGCTCCAGGTTATCTTTACTGTGAAGTTACAGCTCCCTTTGCAGCGAGGGAATACTGTGGATTTAGCCCAAAATAAATAAATAAATAAATAAATATCGGAGAGAGTGTTTATGAGAGTATTTCTGGATGTTCTTACATTATCTGTGGGAAAAACAAGCCCAAAATATGGGGGAGGATTCATTGGTATTCATCAGGATTGGTTGCAGAGGGAGAGACAGAACCTTTTGTGCAAACGTTTTTGCATAGATTGTTCGGACGATGTCGGTTTAGTGAATGTTTTGTCCTCTTTCGTATTCCGCTTTTCACATATTAAGTTAAAGGAATCCTCAGACTGGTGATAAATTACGAGAACAGACATCTCAGTCATAGCGAGCTAGTCCGCCGAGAGCCCCCAGTGCAGCTTGACTGCTCCTTATCGTGGTTCCCTCCCTGGCACTCCAAGGATGCACAGCATTCTTCTGACAGATATTCCCACCTTCCCAGATGAAGAGGAGAGAGAGAGAGAGAGAGAAAAAGCACTGTCCCTGCACACCCGCAGGTGCTCAGATAACTGACACTATATCACTAGCATCACACCATTCAGTGAGCCCTCACGGTCTGTACAGCTGCGTCTATATTGAAAATGTTTCTCCACTCCATTGTTCCGGGTTCCTAGTCTGACTTTTCACCTGTCTGCCTTCGCCTTTTGCTAAACTTTTACCAAGATTCCCTCCAAAGCTGCAGGCACCACTGTGATCAGGAGGTAACTTTGACAAACCGTGTTAGCGTTTAAATTGGAAACTTGCAAACAAATAAGACGTCCTTCGCAGCTACAGCAATTAATTGCTCTATTTTTTCCCCATTTGAATCTGCTTCTTGAACTGACTCAGAAAGTCGCTGTAAGACCTTTAACCGGCATCAAAATCTGTGAAAATATTGCCATAGTCCTACAACACTTACTCTGGTAGGCTGTGAAATTCTCAATCAACTTTAAAATCTTGGCATTTGTCTTTAAAGCCCTATGTGGACTGACTTTCGACATAATCTCCTCCCAGTTTCTCACACACACCTAAAAAAGTCAAGGTGAATGTGACTTTTCAATTGCTGTCCCGAGGCCCTGCTATAATAAAGTCTCCTACCACCTTCGATAGTTATAGATCTAATTTAAAATCCCATTTTTACGATCTTGCTCATACTTTAGCCTGAACCTCTGTCACTGTTTGACTTTGTGTGCTACTTTTACTGCATTGTATTCTTGCTTAAATGTCTTTCATTTGTTTATTAAGTGTTCTTGTGCTTCAACTAATGTAAAGCCCTGTCTACTGCATAAATAAACCAACATGATTAATGGACATGTTTCACACTTTTCTCATGTGTCACAGAGTCAACACTTACTCAGTTAACCAATAACAATTAGAGGATTCATCAGCAATTACACATGAATATTTGTTCCAGGCTAGGCGTGTTTTACAGTCTAATACTGAATAATTCATGCACAGCGCAGGCAATTTGTATTTCTTAACTGTAGTCTGGTAGTGTGGGCTAGACCATTAATGAAGGGAAATAAAATACACTTACAGGAACAAATAATAGAGGAGCAGTGCAGGGATATTCACAGCTTCTTAGGGGGTGGGCTTGTTCTTATGTAATGTGCTTATTACACTGTCTCTAAACCCTGACTAGCCTCGATTCCCTGAAAACCACTTTTGTTGTTCTTCCTCAAAACTGGACAATGTTTTGCTGTGTTGCTCTGCAAAGTTGCGTAATGTCACACAAATTCGGGACATGTGTTTTTTGAACTACATCATTCCCCATAATTGAAAACCATCCACATTGCTTGGTATCTAAATCACTTCTGCGTGCGGCTAATTATAGTCCACGTTAAGTTACGATAAGTCTCGGTGCATTATCCAGATTATGTAGCTGAGGTCTGTGCCAAACAAACAAGTCAGCATAAGGTTTGTTGTTGTTGCTGTTGATGTTTCAGAGTTTGGCTAAAAAGCTTAATTAGCTGTAGCATTAGCCTCTTAGAGCTAGCTCAAGTAAACGTTACGACAACATTAACAACCCTTTGAACATCGTATCTCCCAACACGTCAGGGTCTTACCTTCACGCTAGGGTCAATAAAGACTGTAAACGCTGTTATCATGTGCAGGGTGCTCCTGTTTGCTGCCACATCTACAATGTTTTCATTGATCTAAAACACGTCCACTTCCTTGTTTATGTGACACTGCGCATGCGCGAAAAAGTAATACGTTCCCCACCTTCAGGTCCAGATAGATATAGATAGATAGATAGATAGATAGATAGATAGATAGATAGATAGATAGATAGATAGATAGATAGATAGATAGACAGATAGACAGATAGACAGATAGACAGATAGACAGATAGATAGATAGATAGATAGATAGATAGATAGATAGATAGATAGATAGATAGATAGATAGATAGATAGATAGATAGATAGATAGATAGATAGATAGATAGATAGATAGATAGATAGAAAGGTCCAGCCTGTGTGAAAGAGGTAGCAACAGGCAACAGTGTGGTGAGTGTGGTGAACGAAAATGAGGAAAGTGCAGTGTACAAAAGATGTACCCTATTCAGTGGTGCTGGTAGTAGCAGTTTTAGAAGTAGTAGTCCTAGTAGTAACACTGTTATATTAACAGTTAAGTCATGACCAGTTTACAGGAGAGAGAGTGTGAGAGAGACGCGTCGTGACCAGAGTCTTGGCTTTCTTTTATTTTAAACAAGCCAACCATCCTTCGGGCAGCCAACCTTCTCTGCAGCCTGGTGATAAAGCATGCCACACTGCTCTACGGCTTTGTTCATAGTGTCAGTGGGAAGAATTTCTTCACTGCATCACCATGACATCTGACTTACCTCCTCTGCAACCTTGTGTGGGTTTTTGCTCATGGCCCAGGGGCAAAAGGCAACAGCACTCAGGAAGATAGCTCTCTTAAACAGCCCTTTGTTATGGGGGGAGATAGTCTGTGTAGACATGCATTTGTGACACATAAATACAATTAATTCATCTTAATTATGCTATTAAAAAGAACCCATCAGTCCTCAAATTCACCACATGGCTGACCGGTAAATCAAAAGGGACTGTGTGTAAGAAGATTTTATGGTTTACAGGTTTTGACTAATTACAACAATTAACATTTAGGTGATGAGCTCAGTATAATAGCACCTAAGACAGCCATTCTACAGGCAAATTTCTGAACACATTAAATTTCATTTAAGCCAAATAACATCCTAAGACATTCATTCACAGAGCAATAAATTACAACAGTATTTCTCATGCAACTCATTAAAAAAAGACAATAAGTAACAATCAATGTCAAATTTACAAATATGTGCTTCCCTGCCTACTGTGACACTTGCCCTGGGATTCAAAAAATGAACTGCCGAAACTATTTGCTGGTTAGCTCTGCAACAAAGAAAATGACAGTAATTTGAGAAAATAAAATGAACTTCCCTTTGAGCTGCCTACAAAGAATATTGCCTGGCATTACAGTCAGGCACATAATTGGAGTTAAACTGATCAGAATCTTTGATTGCTGATGCTATTGGTGCTGCTCTGCTGTAACTCTCTAAATCAATAAGTACATGTGCAATGAGAGGGTGTCTCGTTCTTTAAACCCACATCCCATTTAAGCTCTGTCATAGATAATTTTGATACACTGTAGTGTTTAAGAAAGCATCCTAAGGCATGAAATACATCCTGTGCTGGTTTGTGAATGCACTGTAACTCAGGTAGTTCATTACATTGTCACTCTTACAATATTATCTGTGCCACGAGGTCCGGTTATCAATGAGAGATTTCCATAATTTGTTTATTGTTTAATTTCTCCATCGCTTTGACCAACTGAGAATCAATCAGTTCTGTTAGATAGAGACACTTCCAATCCAATCAAAGATGAAATAAGAACCCTTCAGTTTGATTTGCAGGAGAGCAGTATGTTCCAAATGATATCAAATGAGGAAAGTATTACTTGTGATTGCTTCAGTGGCTGACTAATCTGAGCAGCCTTTGCAGACTATCAACGGTATTAGCCACCCTCCTACGGGCCATGTTTCTTTTATCAGTTCAGATATGCAGAGAAGAGATCTCACTAATAATCTGTCTTTCGAAGACACCTCTAAAGCTGCACAATCCAAAGACATAAAAGTATCAGGTGCTGATCAGGGACTTTCTGGAGTGTTTACATCAATGTTGAATATAGAGGTTGTAATTCCCACTTGACACATTATCAGTGTTGATGCTTGACAGATAATTTGTATGGTTACCCACTAGAATTCATGCAGAATACTCAAAGTAGCTGACACTATCAGGTTTGTTTTCTCTCAAGGTTGAGTGAATACAAATTAAGACTTGAGAGTGGTGTTAAATTACACTGGAGTGAAGAAAAATCAGGTGATTGTCAAAACTGTGAGCGCAGCAGAGCTAAAATCCCTTGGGATACTGATGGTGGTTGACGTGGAGCAGAATAGGGAATTGAGATCCATGTAGTATTCCCAGCTGATGGTGACATCTTTGAGAGAGAGGGAGCACAAGACTAGTGAAGTGGAACTGAAGGAACAACTAGAGCAGTCCGAAGCGGAGTTAGAGATTGGGATCGAACTAGAAGGATGTTTTCACAATGTTTTGTCACACCATTCAGGATCGGGAAGCAAGGTAAGCCCCAGGCTGTATTCATCGAAAGTGGAGAACAACTGATCTGGACTGAAGGTTGTTAAAAGGCAATGAAGTAGGTGGCATAGGCTAAAAAGCAAGAGAAAAAACAACTTTTTACACTTCAGAGACTAAGGTTCACCCTTGAAGGCCCAAAATGAAAGTGATGAGACTGAATTTTCCATACCTCATGTGTCATACAGTATACAATAGCTGGAACACTTGCTGTGGCTGGCTAATCACCATTGATGCATTTATATCAGAGGTGTTTGAAAGCCCGGGGCATCTGTATGAGACAGAGAAGAGCCTGACAAGGTGTTAGATGCTTTGCAATTAAGCACAATTTTGAGAGGATCATTTTCAGGCATCACAGCTGAGACTATGACACTGTGAAAGAAATCCAGAAAGAACTGAGAGGACTGAGCTGAAGAAAGGAGTGGGGGAGTCATTCCATTACCCTAATTCATGCCATTACAAACAAATGAGATACCTTATTGGCTTACAGCACCATCCCAATAACGGGAGCAGCTATATGTCTGTTTCCACGCTAAATTGAAAAACCCATCACCAAACACCTTCGGAACAGAGAAATTTATGAACAGCATGAAGCTGGTAGAGGAAACTAAATTCAAGTAGTTTCAACTGAATGCTTCTCAGAGCTTGTGATTTCCTAATATTTTCCAAGTGTCTGCTCAAGTACTACAATGTCAGTGTTCCTCTCTTAAAGAACTGGCTACCCTTAAGTGTCATTTTATAGCCAAACTCATACATTTAATGAAATAAATGAACAGAAAGTCTTGGGGCACACGGTGTACGTGCAGTGAACCATTTATCAAATGACTCGTGGCGCTTCGAGAATGCCTCGCTCGCTGGTCATCCGTATACGCTGAAAATGAATACTGCACATGATGCTAAGGTATCAACCGTGGAAAATATCACACAGATTTATATTCACAAGATGTTCAGCCCCTCTACCACTCCAGCGCTCGTAAAGAAAAAAAAAACTCCTGAGATGAGGACAAAGCCTCGCCTGCTGTGGTGGAGCTGGCAGGACATTGTGTTCACCCTGACAGGTTTTCTTTCACATCCGCTTGATACAAAAAAGTCAAAAATCAGTAAAATAATATGAGAATTATCTGACAGTTATGAGTCATTGAGTAGCTTTATCGCCTCATCTACTTTTTTACGCCTTTCATATAATCACTTATTTGCATTCAGGGGTTTTCAAAAGGTCGTTTGACTCACTCACTGCAAATGTTACCGCGTTCTCTTGCTCCTTTTTCCATCCGAATGGCGGTGGCTTAAAATTGGATTTGTATTTTTAGGATGAAACGCTCCTTCAGTATGCATCAAGTAACCTGTTGAGGTGAATCCTGTGAAAATATTCAATGAATAATGGATCGAGCAATAACTTCAAATAAAAAAAAGAATAGTCGAGTGTATTCAGTCAAAGGATAAACCGGTGAACTTTGAAAAACTCACAGCAGGGCTTCCTGCGCAAACGCTGCCTGAGTCAGTGAATCATTTTACCACCAATATGATTACAAAGTTTCTGAAGAAAAAATATGAAAGGAAATGATATTTACGCATTCCTAGTAGACATGTGGGAGCTGAAGGAACCACTTACCCATTTACTCATTCAAATACATGTAGCAACCACGGTATTGGCAGCAATTAATAGGACATTCTTCAACTTGGCTTAGCTTAGTCTCTGCCATTAATTTCATGCCACCGGCTGTTTTTCCACTTTATTTCCATTTGAGTTTGTAACTCCTTTTACCCTGACTGTTGATGTATCCATCCTGGTTTTTCCTGTCAACCCCACAGGCTTTATACGTAAATGAAACAAAAGTGCTCATTTTAAATTCCATTCGCCCGTCTCTAAGTGCATTCCATGATTAACTGAAGTCACCATATCTATTTTCCCCAAACATGTCCCTCTGGTATCACGGGGAGCCTGCAGCATCTCTGTCCCCGGCGCAGGAAATCAAATTAGGATTGACATTTTTTTTTTTCTTTCCTACCACTACCTTGCTGTGTCCACATGGAGAGGGAAAACAGTGTGTCATACATTTAATGGATGTAAGTGCAGCTTCAGTCTCTCAAGAAAAGCGAACTGTTGTATAAGAGTGCCACACAGGGACGCATGTCACTTCCATTCCTTGGCTCGGAGCTCGGCCGCCTGCTGCCTGTGACAGCAAGTTAGATAGTAATCACTTTGCAGGGAACGCTGGGATAATGCACGTCTGTTTGATCCATAGGCGGAGGATGTTTCCAGGAGAGCATTTGCCATCCTGCCGATCATTGTCTGGAGCTCTCATCTTATGCTACCCTGCTAACAAAGTAAAACGGGTCTGACCTGAGTCTATGCAACAAGCTAACAGACAAACATCCTTATTCTATTATGGTATGTTTGTAGATAACGTGTTCATGATCATTGTTTATCAGATCATTCAGGAATGTGTTTTCTAGGTCCAAAGTTTATTCTCATTTGTGTCATTTCAAGTGCACATATAATCCAGTGACACTGCATGTTCTCTTGTGTGTGGGTTTTTCCTCTTGTAATCCAGTGTCCACCCATAGTCCAAAAACACGCCTTCAAGTTGACAGGAGACTTTACATTGCACCTACATTGCTCTTGATACAATCCTTGAAGTGCAATTGGCGATGCTGCCTTTCAAAACCTGTGCCAAGCCTTTTGAGGATGAATCATTAAAAAAAATCCCTTGGAGCAGTTAACCAAGTGTTCCATATGTGCATGTCATTATTTGCAGCTATAGGATCTGAGTTTTATGTGTATAACCCAAAGCTTTAGAGCAAAAGTATCACTTTCTGTGCAGGCAAATGAGCACAGCTATGACATTTTTGTTATGTTATACAAACCAAGGGATTACAACACAGTTTTACATAGCAGCATATGTAATTTTTGGTTTATTTTTTGCTGAAGTTAACATGCACCCAGAGGGCCATGCATTTGCATGTTGTCTCAGCCCAGTACACAAAACAATCAGACAGAACACAGCAATGAGACTTGGACCAAATAACTGCTGCACAAACTCATGACATTTCCCCTTTTTTACATACAATTGCTATACAATTGCTATACCATTTCTTTGAAAGCTTTATTAGGCTATGAGGCTTCGTACTACATTAATATCAGAGCTTAAACATCAGTAAAATGGCACAACTGCATACACTGACTCAACTCTAATCACGTTGCTTTATGGGAGATTCTCGGCTCGCCCTGCCCCCACTTGCTGCCTAATTTTCCCAACCAGTAGAGATGAGGGAAGCCATTATTGCTTCGCTAAGTGTATTAGAAGTTTCTGTAAATAGTTTCTGAATGCCATGTCTCTTTTTCTCATTAAAGAAAACATCCTGGATGCTGGTGTTCAGCCAGCCTCGCCCCTGCATTCAAGCAGCAAACTGGATGAACAATTAGGCACACTAATCTCATGAGGGGCAAGTCTTTACCTCCCTATGAATAATTTAGCATTTAACCAACTGAAGCTGATAACAACAAAATGTATTCCCCGCTGCCAAGCGGAGGCTGGAGCTGCGGATGTTTGCATTCCCCTGGCGGGGAGAGGAGAGTGCAGGATTTTCACAAAACGTAATCAGTTTAATGTCTGAAGTCTGGGAATGTGAAAGAACATCAGTTAATAATAAAGGGTGCTCTGAGCTCTGGAGTCACAGCACTCTGAGATGCCTCACTGCTCAAGGCAAAGAACCTGACCTTTAATGTGAGAGACTTTTTTTTTTTTTTACTCCTTTGAGAAAGGTAAGAGAGGTTAAGCAAATAAAAGCAAAGCAAATACGTTCCTGCCCGTTGGATAAGTGACTGACCAAGAGATAGCGATCGTTTTCGCATTCAAGGCAACAGAAGTCCTATCCTCCTGTTATTATACCAACATGAATTTCCCCTTTGCTCGGGGCAAATCACAGGTTTGCACAGATCAAGGAAACAGAGGTGGGGGTATCAAGTACAAGGGGAGATGCCTGCCTTATTGAAGTCTTAAATGTGGTTTGAGTGCTCCAGTCGCTGTCTATACTTTGAGCAAACTGTCAAGCTGTCACTTCGTAAAAGATATGCAGGGTTTTTCAGCACATCTCCTCATGGCGTTCGTTTGATAGAACTCAGTGCGACCTATGCAAATGAGTCAGAAAAGAGGATTTGAGGAGATCACCCCGGAACCAGCACCACTGGCAAAAAAAAAGAAAACACCTGCCTTCAGCATCTCAGTGTTTAAACCTCTTAGATCCTCGTTCAGAGGAACTTAACACGTACCTTTAAGGTGAGTGCCATGAGACAAGCTTGATTTTTTTTTTTTACGTTTTCAAGAGCGACTCCATTTTTTCTGAACCACTCAAAATTTCTGAAATAAACACTGACGACAAATGTTCAGCAGGTATTGATTCGCTTTCTGCAGATCATGCCACCAAAGTTTGACAAGCCTCTCTCCACAAAAGCTTTTTTCCCATGCTACATAGTTGCTTAATCCGTCGATCACGTTTTTGGATTATGAAATGATGCAAAAGCAGTTGATATGGTTAATTACAAGATAGGCCAAGATTAGGTATTAAAATGGGTTTTTTTATTGTCTGTACTTCAGGGTATCTCATTTTTTCTGTCCTGGAAGACTACATAAATCTGGATTTTGACTTAATTTCTTCAAATCAGACTTAAATTAAGTGCTTAAATCCACTCACTAATTATGAAAATAGTTGGTAGTTGTATTTGTCTATCAATATCAGTTGGTGAAGCTCCACTTTATTAGTTTTTTGTTTGTTTGTTTGTTTTTTTTATTATGTATCTACTGTCTTCTCCTGTATACTCTACAGTATCATATTAGTTGTTGAGTTGATATTTTCCCCTGCAACATGTAATGAGTACTCTAAATAGTCTCAGCATTATATTAGGTTTAATCATAACATAATTACTCATAACCTAAGATTTCTGACATTAAATTAATTAAATTAAATGTTGTTTTTCCGTATCACTGTCACCCACAGCAGGCTTTTATGTGTAGTATTCATTTTAACCTCTTTCTCTCTTTCTGTTTATGTGACTTGAGATTCTTTATTTTTCTTTTTTTTACCTTTGAGATGTGAATGTCATAAATGTTTACTAATCCAGCCTGTAAATGAGAAAAACCTGGGTAATATGTGAAAAATCGTACGATTGTTATTGCTTGAAGAAAAGTCATAGCATCCCCGATCTCTCCAGGACTACTCCTCTGCATGGGAACAATGAATATCTGACATCCACACATCCCTCTGTTTGTGACAGACAAAAGGAGCAAAAACAAGAAGGGAAATCAAATTGTGGAATAAATAAATTGCAGGCAAAAAAAAGAAAAGTTTGTTTTTCTTCCTTCAAAAGTACCTGGCGCTTCTCCGAATATGCAGAACTGATATGTTGCTCTCCACCTCTGTGTCTGTGGGACCAGAGCAGCGTCCGTGAGTTGAATCTAAATAGGGCAGTTTGTGTTCGGTGTTCTCAAAACAACAGTTTACAGACTGCTGCCATTACTCAACATAACGATCCACATAGATAGACAGATAGATAGATAGATAGATAGATAGATAGATAGATAGATAGATAGATAGATAGATAGATAGATAGATAGATAGATAGATAGATAGATAGATAGATAGATAGATAGATAGATAGATAGATAGATAGATAGATAGATAGATAGATAGATAGATAGATAGATAGATAGATAGATAGATAGATAGATAGATAGATAGATAGATAGATAGATAGATAGATAGATAGATAGATAGATAGATCGAAACTTTGTTAGATAGAAGCATACTAATATGCTCAAGAATGCAAAGCTGCACTTGGCAAACCTCTGCTCTTAATTCAATCAGAGGTTAAAGAGCGAATTGAAGACATTTGTCAGGCATACGTTCCTTTTTATTATATGGTGAATGCAATTTCCACAGATTTTAAACATGAGGACATCTGTCCATGCTTCATAAAGGACCAGAAGAAGGTCAGTCTAAGGACAAAAAAGGACGGACCCGCAGTCAACACTGCGGCACCAGAATGATCCATAGGAGAGATCAATACGCCCGCTGGCAGCGGGTTTATGAGACGACTCTGTTGTTTGAAGATGAATGCGTCACCCTGGCATTCAAGACAGATGCAGGAGGGGAAAAAAAAAAAAAAGCTGTCAAAGCGAACACTGCTTTCAGGGGGTCCTCAGCGGCATCATAGACACCTGTACTCAGGTCACAGAGCCATAAATAACCCAACCTGAAATAATAACCTGAGAGAAGAAAAAGCCTATTTGTCATCCTTGAGGTATTAGTGATGAACTGGACCCCCTCACCAACTCAACGGGGAATGCCTCGATACATGTGATATTCCTCTGAAAAGCCACCAGGCCCGAGCAATTCCCCTCAGCCCCCTGGAGCAGCTGATACTGCTCAAGTTTATGACTGATTAAAAAACCCTCCCAGCAGTGTGCTTCCAACTTCATGGTAACAGTTTGTGTTTTTGGCCGTTTCCTGTCCGAGATCACAGTGTCCCAGTGTGCGAAAGGCGAGTCCAAAAAACAAATAGTTTGGTGGGAGAGAACTCGTGGCTTTCACAAAACCACAACAATAACCCCATACAGGACCTCAGGGATGCTCTGGAATGTTGATTTAGAAGTATTCATTTTGCCATTTTGTTTTACATTAATCATCCTTTGTTTTGGATTCAATTTGGAATTTGACATCCTTGACCTCAAAGGTTTGCTGTTTGGCTTCCCATTTAAATGCTCCCACCATAGGAGACTTTGTGAAAGGTACGTTGGTTGTCCTTGGTTGCCTTGATAATGAAGCTTGGAATTTATTGTGCGACATTTTAAGCTGGCAGTGAAATTACCTTTGTCATTACGTTTATTGCTCGGGAATTCCCCTGTTGATCTTTGCAATTGTCCTATATATCAGTGTTACTGAGCTGTGTGAATGGTATGATTACTGCATATTACTTGATTCTGTGTGTATAGTCTGTTCTTGAACAATATGTATGCTGGTAGTTGATAGATATTATAATGCTGATGATTTGTAATGAGGGTTATGGTATGGTGATGGCGTTGATTGTGTGACAATGTTCACACAAGGCAGGCACGTTACACAATTTGCCATTTCTAGCATGAACATAACATAATCAGTGTCACATTGTACAGTAAATAATCACATGTACGTCGTAACTGGCTTTTAGCTTTCTCTCCGTCAGCAAACAATTAGATTACACAGGCTGTCGTTTTCCTTGTGTGTTTATCTCTATTCCATGAACAAAACAGTACGGAAATTCTTCGCTTAATGCTTCGCACACTATCTGTACTTAAACTGGCATCTCATGCTCTGTGAGTGCATGGAGTCTATTTGTCAGGTGCGCGAATTAAACTTGCCAAAGACTGTGCGTGTTGCCTCTTTTGCTTAATCCCGCCGAACTGCCGCCACGCGCCAATGGGAGAAAATCCCTGAAGCCGGGCTCTTAAACCTGGTGGGAAACTTCAAAGGCGAAGTCGTTCCAGCACCAAGTTAAAGCCCGCAGTTAGAGAATAACAGTGACAGGTGTCGTACGCGCCTGTGGTTTACTAATAGCGCGACTCTAAGAGGTGCGCTCGAGGAGGTGCACTCAAAGAAAGGTCTGGAGTTTATTCGGACTGAAAGCCTTTATCCATTTGTGGGCATGAGTCTGGTCTGCAAATGTCATTGCAAACGTCCCATTACATCACAGGTATTCGGAGTGCAAAGACTAGCGTGGTGTCGGGCGCCAGAGAAGAGTTCAGGTCGTCTAAATGGGAACAGAGTTCAGTCTCCAGGGAGCATGCAACCGCTTGAAAATTAATGTCCGTCTACCTATTAGATTTAGAGATTTCCAATGCTCCAAAATAAATGATAGCGCAGTGGTAATGCTGCGTGTAACTCACGGGTCAAATGGTAATTTGATACTGTGTTTAAGACTCATGAGAATCCAGTCATTAGTTTTTTGATTAAAGTTGTCATAAAAGTCTTCCAAGACTACACAAGAAAAATGTTCCTCACAGCCTTCCAAGGAAACTCAGATATATACATATTTTTTTGCTTGGTCTCTTCAGTAGTTAAAATTGAAAACATTCCATTATTGATATTGATATCAGTCCAATTTCTTATTGATTGTCTCATTGTGAGAAGAAGTACAAAAAGAAGAGGAGTCTCTCTTTACACCCCTGAGCAGAAGATGCAGCCCACACATCGCATCACATTTTGCAATATTTACAGTGCTCATTTGCATTCAACAAAACTTCAACTGACATAAAAAATACAGAGAACTCTTGAGAATGACATTGGAGATTACGCATGTATAATGAAAAGTTATAGTGGAAAGCTTAAAGTTACCTTCCACAGATGTCAGCTCTGCTTGGCTTAGATTTAGACCTGACCTTCCTGCAAATGAATTGCATGCTTTATGGCAATGGTTGCTTCACAGGTGTTGCCAGTGGCCTCAGTGTCACCCTTCTGCTCTGTGTGTGCTGCGTGATGTCATAACACGTTTTCGATGAGGCCGTTGAACCGATAAGTGGAATCGTTAAGCAGGCGTGAAAACTGTCCACAGGGAATTGATCCACTGGTTCTCAATTCCCATGCGTACAAATGAAACATATTTGTTTTTGTTTAAGTGTTTATTGTTGCAAGAAACCAGGATTGATAGTTGGTAGATGACAGTATGTGGACTGCAGTCGCTTGTGTCATTCAGACCCTTGGTTTGCCAGGCCTAACCTAACCTCATCCATCACAGCTTTTGCAGCACAATAACAATGTCAGGCTACTCCTGGTAGTCATTACGGTGGCATCGAAAGATGCTTGTCAGGAAAAACCCTCAAGAAAAGCACCTCTACGTGTTGGAACTGCTAATCAGTCTTTTCTGATGAATATCGCAGATTGAGAAGTTTCAGCGGGACTGTTAGGACACAATGTCTGTCAAACCCAACTTCACACCAGCACAAACGCTCACGTCCACTTGAAACGCTCAGTCTCACAGGCCCTGGCAGGTACTGCATGATCAAAGAGTTGTTTAAGGTTTTTGCCTTGATAACAGCGATGTGATCCATCCCAGGAGCCCCCGTCTGGAACTGTGTAACACATTTTGAACCAGTGTTACTTCCTGTCAAAGCCTGTCTGTCTCAGATATGGAGGAGTTGCCAAAAACAAACTTTAAGTCATTGACAATTGTCCTAAACACACTGAGAAGTACAGTATCCGATTTCATCCCTTTGTGTTTCTGTCTTGGTCAGGGGTCTTTTTTCTTCACAACACTGAGAAAATCACTCCCAACATCTCCCAGTCCTCCACTATTCGTTAAGATGTTAGCAGAGATAATAAATGTGATTGAAGACAGAAATAAATACTCTTCCCCACTTGAAATGAACAACGACTCATTCTCACTGATGATTGCTTACGTCCATAATATGAGTGTGACAGTAGATTTATCAGCTCCTCACACACACACACACACACACACACACACAGAAACACACACACAATCTAATTATAAGGTGTGAGAGGCTCGAGCGGGTGTGGAGGGGGTGTGGAGGGGGTGGAGGTGGGGCCTGGTGGGATCAGGTCGGGTGGTCCACTGTGACTTTCCTCCTCACTGGAGGAGGCAGGAGGTTGGCAGGAAGGAGAGAGGGAGGGAGGCAGGGAAGGAGGGAGGGAGGGAGGGAGGGAGGGAGGGGAGCTCTCTGCGCTGTCTGTGGCCGTCACAATAACGCCTGGCTGCTCTCAAAGCAGCAAGACCGCCTCTCCCTCTTGAAAACTGGGCAGCAGTGACTTGTGTGCACCCTGAACGAGGTAAGACTTTTATTATTTGATATTACTTTATCATTTTCTCCTCTCTCATCATCACCATCCGGTTGTTTCCCCGGCTGAATGATTTCTAATTTCCACAATAAATTAATATTGGGCATTTTAATCAGGTGAAGAATGTAGTGATTGTTTTTTTTTTTCTTTAATAGGCCACTGGTGAACACATCAGTTGCTTATGCTAATTAATGCAGCATAATGTTCAGTGTTCAAACATGATAAAAGTAAAGCAATGTTTCTCATGAAGAGACAAATATACAACAGGTTGCGTCCCCTTCAACAGGTAGGCCTACTTAATCTATAAACACAGAGAGGGAATGGAAATATAAATATTTTATGAATGTGAAGGAAGTGATGGATGAGTGTGGTTTAAGGAGGCTGCAGAGGCTCGTGGTTTAAAGCTTAGGGAAAATAAACTGTGTCATCCTTGGGCATATGTCTCCCCTGAGGGAACGCAACCTTTCCACATTCATGAAAGTCAATTTAGTTTTATTATATAGTGCAATATCACAAATCACACGTTTGCCTTCAGGGTTTTTTTTTTATACATTCAGTAAAGCGTATGTAACACCTCTCATCCATAGACCCTCAATGTACTGTAGGCAGCAGAGCCCGAGAGGAAACACTCAACCGTCCTTTGAGTAGGGCAGCGAGCGCAGATGTCGAGGTTGGTAAAACATAATGATTAATGTCGTACGATTCTGAATTATGAACTTTGGGTGGCGACTCTTGTCCCCTGGAGAATGCACCTTTTTGGGGAAATGGACTACAAATGTGCAGTAATTCATCATCATCATAGTGCACTGCTCCAGTGCACCGTTACGTTGCAGGGTTTGTATACACAGATGATACATGGACCCCACAGTGGCCTTGCAAGAGCGGATTACCATACTGAGGAGATTCATGCTTGAGCTTGTGCTTCAGTTGCATGTTGGATTTCATAGGTTTGATGTTGTGACGTCGGGAGGAACCTTGCTCCAATAATTTACAGAGGTGGTAACGCTATGGAGAAATGCTTTAAACATTAATATATAAAGTGTGGTTTCATGCTTTTCATCAAGTTTATTTTCTCATGAGGGGAAAGTTAAACTCTCATCAGACATAATCAGCAGACTCAGGACATCAGGGTGTGTTCTGGGAAGTTGTAATTCCATTTTTGGCACTCAACATTAATCCATTAATACAATGATAAATGAATCAACTCAACAGATAAATCAAGGTTGGAAGTGTTGGTTTCTTTCCTGCTCTTGTGGATGAGAGAGAGCAAATCAAAGATCTCAAACAGATGACCATCCTTTTTTTTTCACAACTTTGATCCACATGTCTTTACTGCAAAATTACAGATTGATGGGAGACAGACACACATGCCTTAAAGGGAGGACTTGTTAATGTTAATGCTGTCCTGTTGCTATAAACTGCTGTTCTGATTGAATATGTCCATGGTCAGGCTACATTAAACCATTTAATATGCTCGCTAAATATTCCCTCTCCTAAAACAAAGTTCTTATTATGAGTCCAATTGTAGATTTAATTGGCTGACTTTGTTTGAGTCTTTAATAGCCACTCAGACTGTGGGGACTGACGGGAAAGTTTCTTCAAGGGCGAGGCACCATCTCTCCATGAGATCGACTAATGCAATAAGATGAGCTGTGCTCCTTTGGATCTGAGATGTAAATTGGGGTATAATGATGTTCGCTGATAGCTTTTTATCAAATATGATCTCGCAGAGAACGAGAGCTGTGTGGACTCTCACTGCTGGCACTGAGCTGCCGGTCAGCTGAGGGCAGTGAGATGAGACTGACGATTAGTGTATTTTTCTGTCTATCGTTGCATGCCCGTCTTGCATGTTCCTAACATGTCCACGTGGGTTTACTCTTTGGTACTCCAGTTTCCTCCCACAGCCCAAAAATACACGCATAAAGGCCAACTGGAGACTCTAAATTGCGAGTCGCTCACTCTAATGGACTTTGATGGAAGTGGCGACCTGCCCTGGGTGTATTGCCGGCCTCCATGTGCTGATGATAGGTTCCAGCAGACTCCCTCAAAGCAGTTAAAGCCTGATTTCACCCACGATTCACAGTTGGGCTCAGTCTCCTCCAGTCGGCACAAGTTTGGTGATTGGTTTGAGTGATCATTTGGCACAGAAATCTATTCGTAGTGTGAGGGGAAGAGAGCTGACGCAACCTTAGTCACAACCTCAGATGATCACCAGCTTGACTGGAAACACATGCTGGCAACAGCCAATTGAAACACAGGAGATGGTATAGATGGCAGGGAGGGGCAGAAATAAGCACAAATAACATATAGAATATGTATTATAGAACACATATCATTTCTCAGAGCAGAGAGTTGTGCATTTTTGTTTACATTTAACCTGGTTGCTCTTGGGAGTTTGTGTGAGAGTGATGCATTCAATTGGCCTCAATGGATTTGTTTGACAAACCATATAGTCTGGGATCCTTCAACATCAGACACATCCTTTAAATGTGTGATCTTTCAGTTGTCGTCAGTCAGTGTGTGAATCAAAGTCTTTTCAAATCAGAACAACTGTGAAAGTCTTGTAGTGTGTCCCGAGCTTTATTGTTGGTATAAAGTGTGTAAAGATAATGGATAAATGGAAGTTTTTTGTTTTTTGCTTTTTTCAAACTACCAAAGCATTTGTCACACTCAAGGACCATGATAGAAAAGTCACTGACTTCAAGTTGTTACTCAAGCATGAATGCTGTGAACGAGTCGACTGAACAGACATCTCCTGATATCCTCTATTCAAGTGGGTAGTATATCAATACAACTGCTGAGTTTTGTGTGTTTTGTGTGTTTTTCAGTATTGTTCAACATTTTAATGAAGAATCGCATTCCTTGGCTGTTGACAGGCCAGATGTCATACCTGTTTTTGCATTTGTCCGGTATCCCATGACTGCCAACCCCCCCACCCCCTCCACATACACTTTTTTTTTAGTTTTGATAAAAACAAAAGCAGTCCAAAACAACATTTCCATTTAGCCTCATAATCCCTTCCCAGAGGGAGAATTTTATGAACACAATTCACCGAGAGCTGGAGAAAAAAAAGAGAAAAGACAGAGTGAGGCGCTGCAAAAGGATGGGATGGCAGTCAATAACGGAGCAGACTGAACAGGTCATTTAACACATCTTACAGCACTTCATCATTTTGTCACCGCACCGCCATCCCTCAGTGCTTTACTAATATACACGCACTATTGGAAAAGGAACCGGAGAGACACGTTGAAGAGTTTTCACCTTAAAGAGCACGCTATATTTTCCACCCCGAGGGGGAAGGCCCCCCCCCCCCAACACAACTTATATACAGTAAATAAAACGTAGCACATCAGACAAGCGGTGACAGGAAATAAATATGTTGCCTGGCACTAGACTCACTTGCTCCTGTGTTAAGTTGAGGAAGAGACTGATACGTCTTAAAAGGCACGTCACACTGCACAGTGAAGACTCTAGTCGAGACTTCCTTGGATAATGTTTGATCTTTGTTCGCTTGCTTAGTCTGTTGTACCTCCCGTCACTCGTGAACCTTTTTCTTTTTTCTTTTTTTTTTTCTCAGCTTAGCGCAGACATTTTTCACCGCGACAGTCCACAAACACAGGAGGGACCGAGGAGGGAATAAACTTTTCGACATGAGGCTAATCTCTCTGCGCAGGCACTTCAGCACGCTGAGAAATCTCATTACAAACCAAAACGCGCTCCAAATATCACTGCGCTTAGCTCTTCAGCTGAAACAATCCGAGATATCCATTCACCGCCTATTGCATTTCAATCCCCCCTCTGGCTACTGATCCAAGCATCAAGTGTTTATTTGGATGAATTTTGTTCCGCCCCATGGTGGGATGTGCGCCGCTCAGAAGCCCTTGATCCTGCACTAACATGTGACAGGCATGACTACGCTCTGAAGGCTTTATCTCGGCTTTTTTTTTCTTTTTTTTTTTTCTTCCTTCGCCCGTGTTTATCTCACTCGGTGACATCCCAGATCTCCGACACGTACACTGAGAGGGGTAGTGAGTGGGACTATCAGAGGCGGGAGCCTTCTCCGCGGTAATATAGTGCCCTCCTCAAGGTTCAATTCCTGGACTGTCATCCGGAGCTTGAGTTAAAGCCCACCTCGCAGACACAAGACATCCAAGGAGGACGACGCAGGCTCTGTCTGTTCCTAAAGAACAAACAAAAAATAATAATTACCTTCCCTTTTATTTATCTTTGTATTCCCCTGCATGGCTGGCTGGTTTTCTCATAATGCCACAGATGATTTTCTTTTTTGCCCCAAGGATTATTATTGCCGCTGCTGTGTCCTTGTCTTTACCCCTGTTGTTTTTGATTATATCCTGTTGATTTATTTATTTATTTTATATTCTTCTATTATGATCTTCTCCACGCCTACTGCTCAGAGTTTGTCAAAATGGATATTTTCATTTTTAGTCAATTTCCAGGGCTGATTAAACCAAAAAGAAGTCATATATCAATAATGGGATGTTATACAGCTGTCAGTTGTTTGTTTGAAGGATGAAAAAGAAATCATTCATGCCACTTTGTTCACTTGAGCATGACTCCTGTTTTCTCTAATGTGTTTGTAATGAAGGGTGAATAATTTGCAAATAGACAGACTGTTCTTTGAAACATGAGAGATATTTTTACCTTTAATCATGACTGGGAGCTGTGATTCCTTTTTTTCCCCAGCAATTTACCTGTAATGGGACAGTTTCAGTTTCAGTAAGAACCATGGATTATAAATATATATGCTTTCTCTGTTCCTGTTTTCACAGGTTTCCTCTGATAAGCAGCATGGCTGAACACGACCTCCAACATCCAACACGATGAATATCCGTAATTTCTATTAATCTTCGCTCCTATTCTTCAAGCTGTGCTTCAGTGTTTCTCTTTGTAAATGACTTTCTGCCAAGGAGCCCCGGCCAAGGCCGCAAGATTGGTTGAGCATTGGCTGCTGCATTTGCAAATTACCTTAAAGGCCAGTTCATGCGGCAGAAAAAGCTTTCATCCTTTGTGTGAGGAGAAGGAGGCGAAGAAGAAGAGGAAGAAGAAGAAGGCGAGCGCTATCGACGGCGAACAGATGTTGCGGCAGCAGTGCTATCGATCTGGAAGGAGTTAAAACGCCCCGGCAGATTTCAATGGTTCCCGCTGAGAACATGAGTGTCTTCTCCGCCTCGGGCCGCTGTCCCAACTGCAGCTCTCCGCCGGCCTACCCCGAGGTGGACCTACCTAAAGCGGTGGTTTTGGGGGTCGTGCTGGTGGTGTTCATAGTGTTCGGGGTTCTGGGCAACATCCTGGTCATCCTGTCGGTGTTGTGCCACCGCCACTGGCGCTCGGTGACTCACTACTTCATCGCCAACCTGGCTGCGGCCGATCTGCTCCTCAGCTCCGCCGTCCTGCCCTTCTCCGTCACCTCCGAGGCTCTCGGCAGGTGGGTGTTCGGCCGCTCCTTCTGCAGCGTCTGGGCTGCCCTGGACGTCCTGTGCTGCACGGCCTCCATCCTCAGCCTGTGCGTCATCTCCATCGACCGCTACCTGGCGGTCAGCTACCCCCTGCGCTACCCCGCCATGGCGACGGGGAGGCGAAGCCTGACGGCCGTGGCTGCTCTCTGGGGACTCTCGGCCGCCATATCCGTGGGGCCTCTGTTCGGATGGAAGGAGCCAGACCCCGAGGACGAGACAGTGTGCCGGATTACGGAAGAGCCCGGATATGCTTTGTTCTCGGCGCTGGGATCTTTCTACATACCTCTGGCCATCATCTTGGCCATGTACTGTCGTGTCTATACGGTGGCGAAAAGAGAGACAAACACTCTGAGGAAGAGCAGTAAAGGAGAAGGGGTCGAGACGGAGGGGGTGATGCTGAGGATCCACAGAGGAAATGCGGCTCAGACAGAGATTCAGGAGGATGCCGACCTTACCTCGGGGCACAAACGCAATGCTTTCTCCCTCCCGAAGCTGCTGAAGTTCTCAAGAGAAGAGAAAGCAGCCAAGACTCTTGGCATTGTTGTCGGGTGCTTCATCCTGTGCTGGCTTCCTTTTTTCCTGGTTTTACCCATTGGTACGTACAAGCGCTCTGTTTTTTTTAGCAGTATGCACACAGTTTAGGCCTGAATTCACATATTCAAGACATCAGATAATGGCTGGTTTCCCTGTCAAATGACTCACTGGTACAGGAAAAAGTGGCTGAAGTATCTATCCTTCTTCTCTAGTGCAAACATAGAAGAAATATTACATCATAAGTACCTCAGATTGCTGTTTTACAAGCTATTTTAATTAGTTGTGGTGATATTAGGGCCAATTTCTGCAACGATCGACACCCTTTTGTGATGTTTGTGCTGGCAACAACAATGGAGCTTAGAAACTTGTTTATTCACATTTATTCACAATACAACATTACATACCTTCTCTGTTGTGATTCGCCTGTTTTTTAGCTGCCATTTCAATATCTAAAATATACGAACATATGTTTATTAGATATGAACGAGGATGTGATAACATTTTAGGACCTGGTGTACATCTTTGGTCAGGATTGGACTGTTGTTATTCAACACAACTGAAGTGAAAGTTTCTTTTATTCAAGGTCCTTTTAATGCGTTTCTGAAGTATTCTGTCTGCAGGACAATGAAATAAATGAAGCTTATCTCTTCTTCCTGCAATTTCACCTGCAATTTCGCCTTTTGGACATAAGTTGAGGTGACTTAACACAGACTTCCCATTAGCTTTCACACTAATAACATCCGGCAGACGCTGGATGTAATTTTAAGTTATCAAACCACCTGATGTGCCGTGAACTTTTCAGAGCTTTGCAGTGAAAACAGTTGCTGTCCTTACGGTTAAAACGATGATGTGAAATGGAATTAAATCTTCCAATTAATCATGTTGTTGGCCACTGCTGTGCTGACATCTGCTCTCTGAAGCGAGTGTTTTGTTTTTGTACACAAGATTAATTCATAACTAATTGAAAATCTTGTTTTGCTGACATCCAGCTGTTAAGCCTGCGGCAGTATGTAGGGTAGAGCTCTTGGTACAACTTGAGGTCACCATAGAGATTGTGAGTTTAGCCTTTCAACCAGGGTGGACAAGTGGCCACTACTCTCTAAGCGATAGATACAGTACAAGGATGATACAACTTGACTTTGTGTATCATATTAGACTAGTGTTGTCAGCTCAACTCACTATATTGACATGTATGTGATATAAGTATCGCAACAAAGTATAAAACTGGTCAGATTCCTCTTGGGCCCTGGAGGACTGCAGCGGATATTCAGTATTTTTCATTTGCATTTTGATCTTGGGTTTTGTGTGTTTTTTTGGAAGAATTGCAGCTTAGTATAACTGCTGTTTTTGTTGTTGTTTATTTTCTTATACCTTTGCTCAAGTCTGAAAATTGAACCTGTAAAAGAAACAAATCATTTCATCAATCTGGTTAATAGCTGCTCTGTGACTTGCACAGAGGAAATTACCAAAACAATCAAAATGGAACCTTTAAATGATTGAGCTGCTTTGCAGTTTGAGGAAATAGCGTCTCAGAGTCTAAAAGGGGATTTGAATTATTTAGAAATTAATTTCTGAAATAAAATTAGCTGTAGTGCTTTTTTGATACATACAGATTCCTGTTTTATTCTGGAAAATATATAAAATTGTCATTAAAATTTAAGCAGAAGAAAAGCTGAATAGAAATGACCTAATTAAGGTGAAATCTGCTATTGTAGTGAAACGCTACTTTAGATAGTGACTCTGCTAACGATATCAGGAGCTTAGAGAGAAGTTAAATGTCCACTAAACCACATTTTCATCTTTATCTGCCTTTTCTCGGATTCTGTTGAAGGAGGCGATAACGGCTGATGTTATCGTGCATGAATGCAGGGGAAGGGTCCAACCACTGTGAAGCCAAATCTAAAATCTTAATAGTCTCTGAAGAAACTTTCATGGCTTAAGTGAGGCTCTGGAAGTCAGTAGTGGTCTATCAGGAGTTTCCGTCCAAGTCAACGATGCTGAGATTCATCAAACACATTTGTTATTTCACAAGATGCAATCTTGTACAGAGATGATAATCTGGGCAAAAGTTGTGTTATTCTTTCATCACTGCGTACATTTATAAAAGCCAAAGAACACAGGGTGAGTGATGATCCAACACATGAATGAGCCCCACACACAATAGAGAAGTAAATCAAAATTTGAAGGATCAATACAAACCACAAGAACACCACTTTCTCACTTACAGTCGTCCTGCTTTAGCCTACAGATGTTTCATACAGCCCACTCAGCTGTACGGTGGCCAGCAAGGCTACAATAGCCGAGCGCTAAGAAACAAAAGCACAAAAACACAGAAAACAAATGCTGAAAAAAAACTGCAATCACAAAAACAATGCAGGACCAAAAACATATAAACCCACAAAACAAATGCCAAAACGAAAATGCTACCAACACTGAAAAAAAACACAAAACCCAAGAAACAAATGAAAAAAAAAAGAGAGAAATGCTGCATATTCACCCATCTGGATGCTCAGACTTCAAGAGCACCCCGATCATGTCGTTGGTATAAGTCCCATGGATGTACAGCATAAAGATAGTCCCGCCAGTCCATCACACAGATCGGGTATCCCTAGAGGTCTAGAGGACTCCTAGAGTTTTGAGTGAATGTACAGCATTTCTCACTTGCATTTGTTTTATGTATGTGTTCCATTATTTATGTATTTGCAGTATTTGGCTGTTGCAGCCCACATATATAATATACCAAATGTGAATACAGATTTTGATGATTATACTAAAGAGCATTCTTCAGGAAATCAGAGCAGTCTTTCTCTGATTAAATTAAAAACACATTGATTCAAGGCCCAGCGGGGTGACTCCACCCACACATTAATCAACGAGATATATCAAAACAAACCACTTACAATATGCTAACGTTCTAAGTGAGTTGAACTGTAAAAGTTAATGAACGTGTAAAACAACAAAGACGAGGAAAAAGAACTCCTTATAGAACAATTTACAGCCATTTTTCACCTCTGATCATTTGTTTTACTGGATAAAACAGGAACGTCTTTCTTGGCTCAAACGTTTGTCTCTCCTCTCATTTAAATCCTTAATTTCATGATGTAGAAAAGCCACGTGTTCAGAGTTGAGAAAACGACAATGTATTGACACAGTATGAAAAGTAAATATTTTAATATATCTGCTTTTCAGAAGCCTTTATTCTGGCAACAGGGCTGTAACACGCAGATGCAGGCTGCTCATATCAATCGATTGCTGGATGTGTAAATGCATGCAAGCTCAGGGGCTTAGTGGAAGATCAAAATGTTATTTTATTTTGTGTTGAACGCAAGAAAAGGATGGAAGGAGGAAATGTGTTTTTCCTCCGACTGGTATTTTGAATAATGAACTTTGACGGCCGAGTCACAATGATGCCTCGGTACAATACGGCACATGAAATTAAAACGAGTGACGGATGAATTCCATTTCGCTGCCTCAGTTTCTGAGTTGCGTTCATTCTGACCGACTTCCTGCGCAACCACCTGTGTGTGTGTGTGTGTGTTTCCAACTATCGAGTCAAAATGTCTGTTGTAATTGCTCATTTAGCAGACTATACTGCTGTTATATATCCATATAAACTGATTCCGTGTCTGTATTGGTTTTTTGTTTGTTTTTTCTTTATAGCTTTCTTATTTTTTGGAAGGCGGAAAACAAGCAATTTGTGTTTGATAAAACTAGGATGGGTATTTTTCCTGCAATCTGTTGACTGTAATCTAAAAAGAAACAGGTTTATTCAAAAACAAAATATGATAGCACATTCGATTTAGATTTATAAATAAGAGTGAACATCACCGAGGTCATCAGTTAGTGCTTAGAAGGTAGTATCTGTTGGATATTGTCCTTAGTTTGTGTATTTTTTCTTCCTACCTCTGGTTTAGGACAGTGGTCACAGTGTGATCCAAATGCCGCCGAGGTCTGAATTGTTTGTTGAATGTTGTTTGATGATATGCTTTGCTGAACACATGAAGAAGGACCTTCTCTCTCCGCGTCTGTGCTTCCACTATAGGGGTTTTGAGTTTCTCTGATGGGACATCAAAAAATTCAATTACGAGCAACCAAACAGACCAAACAAAGCGCCACATTGTACCAGAATGGGCTCCAGCTGTAAGATGAAATGGAATGCACCAAACTATTGCTCCCTCCTATGAAAGCTATTATAGATAACAAGCATGAGGCTTAATGGGCTGTAATGCTTGGAGGCATCCTCAGTCACCCTGTGGCCTCCCAAGGCAGCAAGTCATCAGGGAATAGTTCTGCATTTCAATCGAGGCAGACCTTCACGGCTCACAGTGCGGCTCTCACTCAGGCTCTCAGGCAATGATAGTTTGAGATTGTCACTCCGAGGATTTGAAAAACCAATGATTTCTTTCTTCTTCTTCTTTTTTCTCTCTGCACTTTAATGGAAAGTCTGTTCTACGGTGGGGTACTTTGGGGACTTCGCTGCAGCACAGCACAATATGTTTGCATGTAAATATGAGCCACGAGGAAGACATCTCAGAAACGCTATCATGTTCAGTGGAGAAGACGCATTGGAAATTTGAGACTCAGCTTATCAGGATGATTGCAGTTTGTCGCTGATCATTTTAGCCAAATCAGGTTTCGTTTATACTGCAGACAAGAGTGGCCAAAATCTCTTTTTTGTTTCCTATATGTGACCCACGTGTGATTTTTTTAGGACAGTCTGAATGGTACAAATCCCACTTTTTCAAATAAGACCCAGGCCTCTCACATGTACTCATGTACCGACACATTGTTTCTCTGCATCCACACACACCTTTGTGCAGAGGCAGCAGCCACTATTCCTCAATAGGCCGTCGTTAAAGATTGTGCTCTCTGTCTTCTTTCCTTTATTGACTGATCACAATATTGACTGCTCAGATTGCCGATGCACACATGCATACTTAATTTACTTCTCTTGATACAGGATTGCTGCATGTGAGATGTGATTTTTATCTGCGCATGCTTGCTACTTCAGGACTCTAGATAATAATGTGGTCAACAAAAAAAGTCTAAATTGAGTGCTAATACCTGCAGTGCGAACGTAGTCTCAGTCTCTTCAAATCCCTACTTCAATTATCTTACCATCTTTGTACCCAACACTATCATGAGGGTCTGCTTGCGCCTATCTCCAGTGCACATGAGGTAAAAGCAGGGAACACACCCTGGACAGTCCAGCAATCCATCACAAGACACACACAAACACCATTCACTCTCACACTCACACCTAGGGGCTGTTAAGAGTCTCCAATCTACTTAAACATGCATGGATCTTGGACTATGGGAGGAAATCGAAGAAAGCGCCTGAGGAAAACATGCAACAGGTCTAACTGGGAATTGACCAGAGACTTTCTTGCAGCACTAACCACCAATAGACCATGTGCTAGGTGTCTTTAAGTGTGGAAAAAAAAGATTAGAAATCATCTCGTGTCATCGAAATGATTCGACATGATTATAAAAAAATACTATGGAAGGTTGTTTATATGACCTGTGTCTGTTTGTGTGTGTTCTCCAGGATCCATCTTCCCATCCTGCAAGCCGTCCGAGACCGTCTTTAAGATAACCTTCTGGTTGGGTTACCTCAACAGCTGCATTAATCCCATAATCTACCCGTGTTTCAGCCGGGAGTTCAAGAAAGCCTTCCACAGCGTGCTCCGAGGTCACTGTCTGAGAACTGGGGCCCCGGGCTCCAAAACGCAAGGACACACCACCACCAGTTCCTCCAGTCCGGCCCTGACACCTAATACGACCGTCCTCTCGGGCCGAAGCTGCGCTCCCGTCTCCCCGTGGTGTTGCTGCTCCTCCTCGTCTATCGGTGATCCAGATCAGGCTCGGAGCGCACAGATCCAGAGGAAGAGTCTGCTGAAAGCGTGGTGTTTCTCAGCCAGTGGCACGCCAGCTCAACACAACCCCGGTCACGGAACGACCAAGGTCCTACGCCTGTCGCTCGGCGTCACCGGAGAGGCTGTCTGATCGGCCTTGGATATTTATACATTTGTTTCTTTTTTCTTTTTCTTGCAATGGTGGAAAAACTTGAGTGAAAGTTTTACATAACCTCGGCACCTCACGTACATGAGAAAAGGTCATCCGATCGTGACTTCAGACAAGCAGAGAATCACTCTGTTGTGTAAAGGATTTACATAAATGAATAATGCGTCTATAATGACAAATATGAGGAGTATGAAGAGAGAAGAGAAAAAAAAGAAAAACTCGAGGCCAGAACTGTTTGCATGGGATAGTGGACAAAGTTAAGTAGAGATGAACATCAGAGCCTGGTTTGGGAAAAAAAAAAAAGACAATCTTGGTAGAATGACATTGTAAAAGAAGTCCTGAGGGGTAATTTCTTCAAACAGTGGTATTTCTGCAGATTGCACAAAAGCCCTCAAGGGAAAGAGGGGAAGACAGTCATGCATCACCATGTAATTAGCATTCCCTGACAACTCTGAGAGCTGGTCTAGGAGTGCATGTAATATTTTTGTTTGAAAGGGACCAGACACTGAGACCAGACTATAAAAAAGGAGAAATATCACTAAAATACAGTCTCAAAAAAATCCTCTGTGACTTTTAATGTTCAATTTCTGTTGTTATTGAGCCTGCCAAAGATCTCTTAAATCACCTTTAAATGTCTGACCTGTCCTCTGGTGCTTGTAAATAAGTGAAAAGGTTTCTTGTTGTAACTAAAGTGGCAGAATCTTGAGGCTTCCCCATGTAAGCACTTAAAAAAAACTGCAGGATGTTCCCACAACTGATGCATGACATCTTTGTACATGTGCAACTGGCATCTGTGTGTCATCTGTGAAGGTGCAGCTTTCGCTCATAGAGAACGGAGGGTTTCCACATTTAGAGGCTCAGTCATGCAGCCATGTTGAGGCAATGATGACCAGGAGAGACAGAGCAACCTAAAAGTAATGGTTGCAGGCCGCACGTCACCTGATGAAGAGCTCTTTTGTTTTTTCTTTGTTTTTTTTGGCTCTGCTTGGACCTCCACCAACTCCTGAGAGAAATATTGGATTAATTTCCTGCAGGATTTCCCACTGTCTTTGCATTTTGTCTGTTCTTTGCTCAAAAAGTAAACGATAAAAAAATGCCCCAGAACCTACATTTAATATTATTCACACATTTGATGTAATGAATGGATGACAAATAGAGCTTTAAATCTTCTGCTTCTTCAGAAATGAAGGTTGGACATGAATTTACATTTGCAGCTGGATAACAGAAAGAAGTGGCCAAGGCGTTGTTGGTATTCAGTTTGCAAAGTCCTTGTATAACGCCTTTTGTAGTGTACAAGAGTTGGACATAATAAAAAGTATGAAAAGGTAATTTACCTCAACTAAATCACCTCTCTGCCCTAGCAGAGGCTACAGACTGCAACCTTTAGCAAAAAGGTGTAAGATTATTCTGACATATGCAGACACACATGCAGAGCCTCATTAAATTGGAGACTCTTTGTGAATTAATTCATTCCCAACCAGGCAGGAAAGTAAAAAAAAAAAAAAAAGTACAAGTGTTTTAGTCGTTATTGCAGAGTGATTGCACTGGATTGCAGTGCTAGACATTCGTAGGATGTGTTAATTCGTTCCCTCTATAGATATTAAGTGATTTCTTTAATTAGAAAAACAAAGCCTGCCATATCACGCTAATTAATAAACAAACCCGATATGGTCCGGTGTCAAGATAGTGTGAACACTTCATTAAAAACATCAAGTCGGGGCCTCGAATTGGCTATACGGAACATGCTACAGGTGTCTTATCTTCCGGAAAAGTTTTCCCTCTTTGCTATTAATCCTTTGCTTCCTCCTGCTGCGAGGTGATATGTTTCTCCTCGCTCGCTTTGCTTGGATTAAAGGCAATTTTCTTCCCCGCAAACATCACAACAATGACGACTACCTGAGGACGCTTATCTGAGAGGTGCAGAGTGTTGACAGAATTTCTTGGAGACAAATGATTTGTCATTTTACAGTCACCCACGGTCAGGCAACACAGAGTTTTCCCTCACTCTGTTTCGTCGTACCAGGATTTGTATTCAAACCGCGTGACAGTTGAAGAGGATGATGTCTGTGCGTAAACTTTTGTAATTCTCTATACGCCGACAACCTACATGAATACGGCCAACTAAATTGTCTCTGAACATGCAGCTCTCGCTGCTTCAGATGGACTCAATATCCCAAGAGAACACGTGTTCACATTTACTTTGAAAGATGAGACTTAAAGGGAAAACATACATACGCTTCACTAAACACGGTGACCTTTCACACTCGGGCTTGTACTGTATCTCATTTAGTCAGGTTTTAGTTATGAGAGCATCGATGTAGAGACATCGTTTCATCTATCGTTCTCGCACCGTGTTAAATGTCAGTGCAAACAAACAACATGGCACTCCTGCACTTTTCTGTTCTGCTTGAATCCCTTCGTCCACAGTTTTGTACAACAGATGCTGCTTTGAGTCGGATCCAAAAGAGAACAGAGAAGGAGACACCTTGAAGACTAATGATTCATAACTCGGCACTCGTGCCAGCAGGGGTATACTCATCAATCCACCGCTTGCTATGAGTGTGTGTGTGTGTGTGTGTGTAAATCTGTATTCGTTGGAGTCTGGTTTGAGTTGATTTTTCTATGCCTGAGTATTATTAGTCTTATTATTGATGGAAAAAATGGATCAGATTTCTATTAAACGCGCACCTCTCAATTTCAAAGAGCAGCACAGGATTCAGACGGCATAGAAGCGGCTGCCACATGATGGCAAATAGTCTTTTGATAAATGAATCCGGGCTCTCATTACCGGAAAGACAAGTGCATGTTGCGTAACTGTATTGGTTGACTTGAGCAAAGCGATGTTTCATTACAGTGCTGCCGAGCATGATTAATAACAAATGCTGAGACACAAGCAAAGCAGGTGACAAGAACTGTGACTGCGGCATGAAGTCAAAGACGGCTCGTTATTCACCGTGAGGAAAATGTGGTTTTGCGGGATATGTCAAACCGGAAGAAACTTCTACTGGGAGTTTTCGCAGTTGGAGCGTCTTCCAAGACGGCAGAGCTTAGTTTCCAAATTTTGACGACTCTCTCTCAGAAGGTCTTCCCGTTGCATCGACAGACTGTAAAAAGTAATAAAAAGAAGTCACGGAGTAGAAGTTTCGTGGTGACTCTCCATCCATAGCTGCTCAGTGAAACTCTCTCATGTGTTTCAGGTGTGAAGCGATGGGGTGCACCCGAGCTCGTGCTACTGCGTTTGTGCTAAATGGAGAAGCCCGCTTGCAAATGCTGCTCCTGGCACTGGTGTTACTGTTAGGTTGCAAAAAAAAAAAAGTCCCCTGCCGTGTTGTGATTATAATCACCTAATTAATTTCTGTCTCACTGTGCGTTACAGTGATACAGTATGTTGTAACACGAGAGGTGACAAATTCCTCTCTGCCAGCAAGAATTAAGTGGATTGTTTTCCTTAATGGTTCCCTGAATTATTCATTCCCAAGTACTTATAATGTGTCGGACAGGCAACATGAGTATTAATAGCTATGTGGTTTCCTTCCTGTATGTAGGGACTCTACTCAAGCATGCAGAGCTACGGACACTGAAAATATCTATAGTGCCGATATTGTGACATAATTCATAGGGGGACGCTCTCACACCACAGTATCATCCAATCCTAGAAACGCAGCAATAGTAAACAGGACTATAGGGCCAGTGCAGAGTCCCCAAAGTCCCATCGGGTGATATTTTTTTTTATATCTGGAACACACAAGATGATTATCTAGCACGAAAAAAAAAAAAGATTCGCGATAAATGTGTTTACTTCCCCGAGAAGTTTAATGCGCAGGATAGTTATGTAGTCCTTGAGCATGTAGCATTTTGTCATATGGGCTGAAATAATCCATGAAACGTGCTTTAGAAGGCAGCAAGCCTTGGCAACTTTTACCCATTTGCTGTGTGCCATTAAATGTCCAGAAGAGAAGATGCATTAACGCCTGTCCTCGCACAGAAAATAACAATCCCGGCAGTCACAGCCGAAGACTGACGGGCTCTGTGCCGGGCATGAACATGTAGTATTCAGAGCATGCAAAGTTCTCAGACAGGAGTGTATGCATTTGTCGTAAATGGCTCACAGGATAATAACATGTGTCCGGGTAATAACTGGAGGAATTGTTGTTGTTCTTTTTTTTTTTTTTAATCTTACCTGCACAAGAGAAAAGATATCACCTGGATGGAACTTCATAAACATATAGCTCAAAGCAATTTTCTTTTTTTTTCTTTTATCTTTGAATCAAATGAATGTGGAGCAAGTTCTGGGTCCCAAGGTTGTCATTTTAAACATAATAGTAGCAGCATCTGGAGGGTAATAGCGTATATTTATGACTTTTTCCAAGGTTAATGTTGACAATGTGTGACTTATTTTCAAATACAGCAAGTCTAGAAATTCACATGCAACAGGGGGAGACACTCAGTTGCAATACATATATATATATATATATATATATATATATATAGTGAGAGAGAGAGAGACTTTAGAAAATATAGTGTAATCATGTTTGACCTCAGGAACTGTAATGTAGGGAAAATAAATTATAACTATTGTAACTATAACCACAACAACTATTCCTTATAGCTTGTAGCCGCTCAGGCTTTCAGAGTTCTTGTCCTTCACCAGGAAGCAGAGCTTCCCTGAGCTCCCCCTGTAATTGCAACCATTGCCCTCAGTGATGTACCGACAGATAATTAGCTCAGCACTTAGGTCGTGGTGTTAGCTTTACAGTACATTTACTCCGCGGTTCAGTCTCACCGCTCTCATCTGCCACGTTTGCAGCAACCAGCTGGAAGTCGCTACGCCCTAAAAGGAACAAGAAATTACAAACCTGGATGCTTGCATGATCTTCCTTAATTAAAATGGTTATACGCAACAGTTAAAATGAACCATGATATACCAGAGCTGCAAGTGATGTTCTTTCTATTGCTTCGGAAGTGCAATGTTGTCCTTGTGGTCTTTGTTCTATTTGCTTCGAACAAGCCAGGTGCCTTGTTATTATTATTATCATTATTATTACTATTATTATTATGTTGCTGACTGATGGTATTTCTGTCTGGTTGAGTCAGATTGTGAACATATCCTCAGTTGGACTGCATTTGGCTGTGGAATCTCAGTAAATATGTCAAAAATGAATGCAATGACTTATTTTGGTTGAAAAATTAAAAGTATCGGATGTTGTTGAGCCTGTGAGCTTGTCTTTACTTCACTATCCGATCTGATGCATCACCACAATATCCAGCTCTATATCCAGTCTTCTATTTTGCATACTGTGTATCGTAAGCACTGCAAACTGTTGTTTCTACTGTAATACAGCTGCACTGATGCTAAATGGAACTCCTACACACCTGACTCATTCTATCCGACAGACCTTACATGTCAATGCGTATGGATTTTCTGCAAAAAGAAAACAAATCCTTTTGCTGCAAAATAACCTTTCAGATCAACCAAATGCAGCTTTTCGCTCCAGCCTGGTTACTGTGTGTCTATGCCAACATCTGGAAACTTGCACACTGTTACTCTGTGAACGTAATGAGCATCCGCATCTGTCACAACTTCAGTAGCAGACCACTGCTCAGTTTATGTTTGGTAAACACTGCCGGGCCATTAGCCTGCCATTAATGTGATGAATAACTGCAAATCGAGAAAAGATTTGACGCTAATGTTTGTGTTTTTAAGTTACTACTAGCAAAGGAAAATTAGCTTCACATTCAAAGTTTTTCTTTTGTAAAGTTGGTCCCACTTTCCTGCTTTCACTTATCAGCGCAGCCAGTGTTGTAAAGAAAAATGATTACGCAGAATCGGAGGCTGTGCTTTTGTTGTCTCCGTGCTCCTTTGTGCACACAGACATTATGTACAACTAAGGTCACGCAGACAGACAATCTTTTTGAAGACAGAGGGAATTTTAAAAGATATCTGCCCGCATGTGTTCGCGGCCTTGAGACATCATTATCGTTCTAATTGGTGCGCAGAGTTTGTTGACCTCCTGTTGTTCCAGGCAGCGCTGCTACAAACTCCAAAACCCAGGCCAGGTCTAATCAGCCTGAATAACTAAAAACACCTCCACGGGTGTGTGGGTGCTCAAAGGTCTCACAGAAGAACAAATCCTGCAGATGCACCATTGACAATGAGGCAGACAATGGATCTGCAGGCTCAGTGCCAGGACAAAACAAGAGACCCAACAAGAATACCAAGAAGTGTTGTGACGTGCCGGGATGGGGCTGCAGCAGCTCAAGGAAAAGCTCTGTATGAGCATAACTGAAAGCGAAATAGTAATGACTCCATGAAAGACAACAACACTGGAAAGATTCATTGCATAAGTAAAACACCATTCAATGGAAACAATTTGAAACTCACTTTAAAATTCATTATGAATTCCTATGGCTTTTAGGCAATAACCATGGTTTTACTGTGGTAATGGTGATTCCATGGCGATTCCATGACCATGGTTTCACCTAACCCTAACCCACCCAACCATGGTTTATTCAAAGAACTACATGGTAGTTGTGGTACTACTGTAGTTTACATATAGCACTTAATAGTAACTATGGTGCCACTGTGGTTTTAAAACCATGCTACTGCCTTCATCATGGTTTTCAAGGTTACCCAAAAATCCTGAAAGCCTTGAAAAACAGGAAAACCATGATAAACCATGGCTATGTAATTATAGTAAAACCATGCTGTTGTTTGTTTTGTTTTGCAAAAACTGTAATAGAAATGGAGCTACAGTACTAATTAAAGTAACTGAACACGTTCTAACACCATTCATGGCCAGACTTGAAATCGCTGATTTGAAATTTTGATAACCACAAATTCAGATACGATTTTAAAGGTACTTCCAAGTACTTGCATTAAAAAAAAAACATCCTGCACTCCTCCTGCACCTTCAAACATGCCTTCCAAAGGATGCAGATGCTGAATTGAGACACAGCTAATTAGGTCTGCCTTCCTGGTTCATTCAAGCCAATTTGGATGTCCCTGTATTTTATTTCAGCTATTTTAATTGAACCATGGCACTGAACCAGGTTGTTTGGCCTCTGATTCTGTGGCCTTCATGTTGATAACAACATTTCACATGAAGCTGAGCTGAGACCAGGGCTCGTAGGCGTAGTTAGTAGAGCTTCTCCAGCAGCAAAGTGACGGTGTCATCGCGCAAAGCTGTCGGAGGTAAAAACCCGATGCTGCTAATGTTTGCATCACAGTCAGAGTTTGTCTTCGGGCAGAAAAGCATCAGCCAGGCAAAATGTTGTTGGAGTCAAAGCCAGATGGAGCTGCAGCAAAAAGGTCAGTACACTTGTCCGTGGGTCAGTAGATTTGTAAGGTCAGAATCCCACTTCATCTCACAATGTGCATCGCATTGGGACCAGAGCTAATTTAACATAATGTAACACAATGCTTTATAGAGTGCTCATGGGAACGTTGACAATGTGTGAAAATAATTAGAACCACACTCTAAAACCTTCCAACAATTGAAGCTATAAAAAAAACCTTGTCATGTGTGTTAGTCTGCATGGAAAAAATGAAATAAAAACACATTGCTGAGGGCTTGGGTAAGCCTTGAATTTTCCCAGGTACTGTACGTGTGGTTAGAAAGGACACAGTTCTTAATTTATTGACGCGTTTGGAATCCAAAAAAATCTAATTAACTCAGTTAAGTCAGTGGTCTGATCCCTACCTGCAAACAAGAGCCCATGATTTATTCATTTATTGATATCATTCATTTTCATACAGAAACACAGATGGTTTCATTCGGGTAAGAATGAGTGGAGCCCTCACTGCCCTTCCCCATAAACAAAAGCAGTGCATTTAGACATTATTTTGGGCAAAAACAGGAGCATTCATGTGGAGCACACTGAGCAGATGAAGGGGATTAAGCTGCTTGAGATGCACAAGAACTTTTTTAATTATTAGTTAAGTTTATTCCACAGTGAAAACACTGTCAGAATCTATTGTTATAACCACAAGTCTGACTTTCTACAGCTGTCTTTCATACACATACTATGGAGATTGGTGAGACTATTATTCTAGCAAACACCTCGATAGTTACGTGACCAGAATCCAGTGAAACTATAGTGAATTGTACCTTAGTTTAAGCCCGAGCCGGTGCCTGACGAGCTTTATACCCCTACTATAGGGATAACTGGGTGTTGGAAAATGAATTATAGGACAGATGGATGGAAGCCATTCAGATGGCAGCAACTGTGAGCATTAACAAGAGCTTCATATTGCATCTCAATCGTGCGTCCAGCTGTTTAGGAAATGACTGAACGAGACATGCAGCCACCACTAGAACGTCCTGCGCGGTTTTACAAGGAACCTCAATGGCAGTCTGGGTGAGATACCGTGGCCTCAGTGGAACACAAAGACGCATACTTCCTCCTCTTTGTGAACAGCGACATATGGGCTGAGCGTGCGCCTAACAAGATGATGCTGATGTCACAGGAGAGTGGCCTTGAAAACTTTCCCTTCAGAGTAAAGTTGGGATGAATCCCAATGAGAGGTTTCTTTGCCAAATTTCTTTGCCAACAAATTATACTTTTCATTTAAATCTCAAACAGTGCGTTTGCACGGTGTTTATTTTATCATCTGTTCTCACAATTTTCCATGTGCCTCTGAGGAAGGGACATAAAAGTGACTCTGAAGTCAAAGAATGCTTTAAAGTAGAAAATAGTTTTCTGACGGTGCAGGAAATTGTAGATTCCCACTGAAATACATTTGGCAACGGGCCTAGCAGGTTGATAGTTGGCTTTTCCATTTGCAATTACTCAATTCCAACTTTTCAATTTTGGCTGACTTCCTATCAGTTTGACAATCAGGCACATGAATGAAGAAACGAACGCTGCTTTAATTGATATAGCACATTCTGACCCGAGTGATTTTAATAAAGGCAGCAGAAGATCTCCCTCAAACCATCTACCCAGAGAAATAATGAGAAACCCCCCCCGACTGAGGCAGTGGAAGCGGCAGTGGTGAGAGAACAGGATGACAGCACTGCCACCTAGTGGGAGACACTCGATGCATCTACTTAGAGCGGCTCAACATTTACATTGAATCTTTTAAGAGACGCTTTTATCCAGAGCTACTCATCCACCCATTATCTTACAAGCTTTATACCCACTACTTACATAAGCCTTGACAAGGCATTGCACACATACCAATCCCTTTCTTATTCACACTTAGGGACAATTTGGAATCTCAAAACATCTCAACATTATTGGAAACATTCAGACTAAAATTGAATTTGTTAAAAATGCAAAACTTCCAGTCAAAACACAGGAGTGAGCCGCACAGACACATTTTCTGCTGCTGTTGTCTGTCCAGCACGCTCAAGGACGGCTTGACAGCTGTTGTGCAATCTTCCTCTTGTAGTGCAATCGTTTTATATGAAAAAAGTGAGAGCGAGAGGATTGTCTGTTGCCACACACTGGCAGACAGCTTCCCTCTCTGCTGTGACCGCTCGCCTTTCCGAGCGGAACAGCTCGCTGCTCACTGGCTAATTTCCTCAAGAAGCATTTCATTCAGCTTTCATTTGAGAAATGATTTTCATACATGTTTTTGGACTATGGGAAACCAGAGTACCTGGCACATTCGGTCAGAAAATGCAAACTCCAAAGCTACTTACACAGTATAAGATTCCATAGAGTTGCAATGAAAGAGCCAAAAGTAGCAAAAGCTGCTGATGCTCGTGATGTCCTCATCCTGGCTGATGCAGATCTGAACGGCTAAACTGCGCAGCGGTCCATGCAAGATGGCATTTTCATGTCAGTCTTGCTATTATGACCATCATTATCTTTCATAAGTTGCACTAAAGGCATACGATTAGTCACAGCCTTTTGTGGAAAGGTCTTTCCTGTTGAATTTTTTACCACTCACAGGTCTGTCATGTCAGTTCACTCTGCTTCATTCAGTCCGGTGCAGAAACCAAAGCCTCCAGCATGCTTCAGGGCTACATGTGGATCAGGATCGGCGTGGTCATCCGGGGATCCGAAGGTCGGCAGCTCCATTGTCGAAGTATCCTTGGACGACATAGCGAACCCCAAGCTGGTTAAAGCAGACAGACAGCAGCCTGTCCAGTACATGAATGGGAGTGAATAGGTGAATATGACTTTCTGTCTGTAAAGTGCTTCTAGTGGCAGCACATAAAAGCACCATAAAAGAATCAGTCCATTTACTGTACCATTCAAGAGTCTCCATTGTATCTTCCAACTGCAGAACATAGCCATTAGTACTCATTTCTGTCACTTTTCTTCCGCGTTCAATTGAGCACAACATCAAGATTCCCTTCGAAAAGAGCCATTTGTCAAAAAGACCACAGCGTATTTGTTCAAGTCTTTGTGTCAACAAACGGGCTGATTGAATCCCGTCCACCACGAATAGTGTCTGTCGATTCTCACAGTGAAGCAAACTGGAAAAAAAAAGTTTCATCGTGTTTCAGTTCTGTTCGAGCGACAAGGACGGGCTGAACAAGCCCCGGCATTATAATAACTGCACGCCTCTACCTGTTTACTTCCTATTCACGCACACATGCAGTGCTCACATGGGTCCATTGATTTTTTTTTCATATTTATGTTCATCGATTTTGAGTCATTCCAGGCATCCGCTCCTGCATTTATGACCCTGATGCTTCAATAGAAAGGTAGAGGTTTGTCGGTTCCTTCGTTCTTTCTTCTCTTTGTTTCACGTTGAAATTGAAACATATGATGCAGTGATATGGATTTTCTTAAAGTGTCTGGTCTGGTCGAAACCACTTGAGTTTTCAAGCGGTTTCCGATTTAACATGGCGACTTTGCATGTTTACCTTCGATTAGAGACCCTAAATTACCGCTGGGTGAAAGCGAATGGGATAGGATTTTACTTCTGCGGTTGGACAAACCATTAATCAGTCAGTTCTTCTGAGGCACATTAAAGTCTGACGTCTGAGCAGCACTGTTTTACAGTCACCCACCTGCTAGTTTTCCTACAATAACCATTTCTGTGGCTTTCAACCATGATGATAATTGCAGTTTCACAGCTGAGTTCAGTTAGAAAGTGGGGATTAAGTGCAACTCTTTCTGATTCTGTCAGTTAAGTAAATACAGCAATGATTCAGTGCAGCTTGAGGGATTAATGAATCTTAAACCATTACTGTCTTTCCTTTCACAAAATAAAGAGTGAATAGCAGGTGAGATGTTATTAAGAGGACTTGGTTTTCATTTTCAGTTAAAATATTTCTTTTGTTCGTGCCTGATTAACTTTTAAATCTGTATTTGATGACCTCGAGAAACATAAGAGTGCAAAAACAAAAGAAGAAGCAGAGATGGCATTCGTTTTTCCCTCATTTTTTTAATTCTTTGAAGTCCTTGGTATTTTTTTTTTGTTTTTGTTGTTTTTTTCATTATTTTATTTTTACATCACCATCCATGGGATTTGACACTTTTTCCATAGAGAGCAAGCATCCCAGAGACCCCACAGCCACCAAGACAAATACCATCACACAGGTTCACTTTCACAAAGGGGGGGGGTGGGGAGTGGGTGGTTGGGGGGTGGCTTACAGAGAGGGAGGGGGGGCGGGAATGAAAAGGGTTCAGGTGCAAGTAGGTGTTCAACAGCATCGACGACCTCCCGACGGAAGGAAGCTCCTCTCAGTCTGCAGCACGGTGCGTACATACATGTCACTCATATATCATTAGCATAATATGGCATAGAAAAGCATTCAAGCTGACAGAGCGTCGAAGGAGTATAAGAGTGTGTTTCAGTGTGGGTAAATCGAGGAGGCATGGGACACGGCCAGGAAGGCCGGCGTTGACAGCTGGTTTTTTAATATCCGAGTCAGTTCTCCAGGCTGAATCACAGCAACGGACAGCTGTTTGATGTGTATGTGTGTTTATACGTGCGAGTATATGTGTGTGTGTGTGTGTATGGCAATGGGTACTTTCAGGGACTAGTTAATTGTGGACAGCCTGTGCCATGGATGACAAAAGCCATTTCCACCGATAAATAAAAAGCAGATTTTTGGGTCAGTGCTCTCAGTATATCCCAGAGGAATGAATGTAAGTGAATTACATGATTCAGTGTGTGTGTGTGTGTGTTGTGTGTTGTGTGTTTCTATTGTATTCTGCAGTGTGTTTTCCACACAAATAGATTCTTTTCAGCAGTAACGGATCCTGGATTCCATGCAAATCAGGATTATGTAGGATTGCTGTCACAGAATAATTAAAGAAACGTGTGTGTGTGTGTGTGTGTCTATTTGGTTGTGTGTGGGTGTGTGCTTGTGTGCAAGGCTCAAAAGCTGTACTAAATAGCACCAGGTCAGGCAGGGTTGCCAATGGCAACCCCCAATCTGACATGCGTTGCCATGACAAACAAAAAAGCAGAACCTTGTGAGAGCGGAGGGGTCTGTCGCCCCGGCAACAGCCAGAAACAACAAATGAGCCAGGAAGGGAGGGAGAGGGAGAGAGAGGGAGAGGGAGAGAGAGAGCGAAGGACGGAGAACAGGGTAGACAAAAGTGAAAGGAAGGAGTGACAGAGAGAATACAAAAAGACGAGGCATACTGTTCCAAGTCGTTCCTATCTGCAGGACCTCACGTCCCACACGTAAACCTCGGACGCAGTATGGGAGTTAAGTGACGTGTGTCCGCGGAAAACAGGAAGTTTGACAAAGCTACAAGTGTCAGTGCGATGTCGATCGGTGGCACGGAGGGGGTCAAATTCCACACTCCTGACTTGGCGTGGAGATCGAGTTTCCACTTCCCATTCCTATCTCGTCTCATCTTTGAATTCCTCAGAGACGTGCATTTGTTACATCTTCTCCTGCCTTGGATTCTTCAAATACACGTACCATTTGTAATGCTGACATGCTCAGCCTTCCATAGGCTTGAAATAAGCTCAGGTTGGAGGATGTTTTCAACAAAAAAAAGGGATTGAGAGAGCAAACGCAGAGGTGCTGCAAATTTTTTGTGTATATGTACATGTATGTGTGAGTAAAAAGAGTGGGTGGAGGGGGCAAACCAAACACTTGTGACTGGCCGGTTCCACTGGCTAACTAAAGCTAAAGCTATGTCTCACGTGCTGCAGGTGCCGGTCTTCATAGAACTTAAGAAGGATGTGAGCCCGGTCTGAAGCTCAGGCCAGTTACATAACTGGACTTCGGCCTCGTCCGCATGTCACAGTGAGCGTGTTGCTCCGTGCTGAGCCATGGGGAAGAAAATGGCTCAATGAAAAACCAGATCGGGCGACAGCACAACAGTCAGGTGTGCCGTGCCAGAGCCTGCTGTGCGTGTCCCATCCCTCGCACATCAACGCTGCACACTAGTCAGAAGTACATTAGCTCATGTCTACTTTCAAGCGTAAAATCAATAGTGCTCAGCCCTTAGGCACCTAGTTACAGAATAACACTAAAAAGCAGTTTGACAACAAGTTAAAAACTCTAAAACATTAGAACATTTGAAGATATCGAGCATTCTTCGCCTTTGCTGGGGCCCCGACCACAAGTGCGGGCCCCTTGAAAGCACAAAATCTGGCACCTTTGAATCGGTTAATCCTGGCTATTTTACATCTTTTTTTTTTATCTTACATCCTTCACTTACCTCAATAAGAATAACAAAACAAGAGAGACAAAAACAATTCATACTATCAGTACAACTTCTGTGGGTTCAGGCACATAAAGAGTAGAAAGGAAAGAGGGAATCCGATGAGTAGAAAACAGTCACATTTGATGGAGGAGGAGAAACATTCTGCGTATGCAAATGCACTGGGTGGTGATGGACGGGTGTCAATCAAACAAATTTGGACCACTGCGATTCACTGGAATGCAAACAAGCTGTAGCTGCGTAGTGATTGGCGCCCGCCCTGGACTACTTAACTCTAAGGACGGCGTACTTGTTTATTTTTTTGTTGTTGTCGAGAAACAATAAGGCAAAGGAGAGGTTGAGGTTGAAGCGACAGCGAGAATAACAACGTTCTCTTTCCTCCCTGCGTCTTTCCCTTCAGTTCTCACACTTAACGACGCCCCGGTGCTCGGAGATGAGGCATAAAGCTCTGTTTACTACCTGCCAATGTTCCCTCTGCTCTTCCACCACGACGGGTTGTAAGGCAGCTGCCAAAGACGGAGGATGGTTTTTAACTTTTGTACCTTAGCGGAGGGGGGTGATGGGGAGGACACAAGCTGAGAGAGTCTTCAGCTCTGCTGAAGCATTGCTCAGTTTGTTCGGATCTTAAGGCCG
Source organism: Karalla daura (assembly GCA_029224185.1). Classification (NCBI taxonomy): domain Eukaryota; kingdom Metazoa; phylum Chordata; class Actinopteri; order Chaetodontiformes; family Leiognathidae; genus Karalla; species Karalla daura. The sequence goes on from CM055201.1 coordinate 18,226,277, forward strand.
TCCTCGTGGCGAGCAGTCGTAGCGATAATAGGTGTTTGGCGGATGGCGATACACTGGAAATTGAACTGCAACGTACATATAAATCACGGCGAGTCGACAGCATGAAGGATGCGCTACGTTTCTGTCCTTAAGACTGTTCCAATTTCACACAACCTACTGTTTGGCCTGTTGGAGATAAAGCAGGAATAACAACGTGGTGCTGTATCCATACTGATTTTTTTGTTGTTTTTTTGTGTGTGTGTTTGCGTGTGTGTGTTTTTTCAACTAATCCCAAAATGAAAAGACAAGGGAAATGCAACAGACATTGTGTATCAATTCTCTTCTGCCTCTTGATCCCTCTATTGAAAGAAAAACAAAACAGTAAAACAAACATCGAAAGGATACATGGCAGGGAGAGAGTACGGTATAAAAAAAAACATAATAATGCATTCAAAAGTGCTCAAATAAGAAGTGTTTTCTTTTTTTTTCTCTTTTTTTCATCATATGAGGCAGACCATTTTTGTGTGTTTTTGTTTCTGACTGTGTCCTCTAGGATCAAGGTTTCGGGGAGGAGGAGGAGGAGGAGGAGTAGGAGGAGGAGGATGAGAAGAGGCAGGAACGTGAGATGCAGCGAAGGAGGATGGGAAGGATCGAGGTTGGCAGACGGGCCCGAGGTGCCGGGCGCTGCGAAGGGTTTCGGACCCCCCTTTTTTGGTGTTGTTGTGGCACGGTCACTCCACACCGTGAGCTCCCACACCCTGACCTCAGATCTTCTCTGTCCTCCTCGGCGGCCGAGGCCGGAGCTCTAGCCCAGGCTGGTGATGTTGGCCCTGCCGCCCGGAGGCGCCACGATGCGCTGGGTGTTCCGACGGGGAACGTTGTCGTCGATCTGGGCGCCTGGAAAAACAAGAGGGAAATCAGCTATGTTCCAGGATGTTCCAGGCTGGCCTGAAACCAGAAGGTAGCGGAGAAAATAATGCCGATAGATCACTGTACCAAAGGCTTTCCTGATTGAACTAACTATGAGCGCTGTCAAAATGAAGTTCATGATCATTACAGTATTGTAATGATAGAAACAGATATGTAGTAGATGTACCTTCACAAGCTCTGCATGAGTAAGTAGCTGTTTCCATTGGAGTTTTTCCCCCAAATGAAAGTGATATCTCAATCGTGACATTTGTTTCCAATGTTTCAGTTCCTGTAATATTCCAAATCTTGTCCCACAAGATTTGATTTACATCTATTAAAAAGTTCTTCATTTTTTAGTCCTTTTATTACAGTCTTCATTTTTGTATAAACTGTGATAACTATATTGAAACATGAAAAACCACCTGGAGCGCATAAAAATCTTTTTAAGATATTTGAGATGTTTTTCAAAGTCTAGGTCTCTAGGTGTTTCCATCAGCAGTTTTCTAATTGCAAAATTTTGGCTTTGCACATTTCAAGAAGGAGAAGTGCACTTTGTGTTGTTGCCAACTTTTCCTAGTGGCCGGCTGCAGAGGTGCAATTTAATTACTACCACAGCCCAGAAAAACATTTACTTCACAGGCTTCCAGGCCACACACGTCAGACACACGTGCAGAGTCTGAAGACCAAAAACGACCTAGACCGATAGAGTAAAACATTTCTGGGAGAACGTAGTGTGTATATTATGAGTGGCTTCCAGCAGAGAGTCCAGCATGGAGGCGTAACACACAGATCCCCAATGTGGGTTCACTCCAAAGTTCACTTGAGTTGAGCTTGGCATGGATTTCATGATACTATGCCATAAAACAATCTATTTGTTTGTGCAGACTCTGCTGGAAAGGATTGAATTTAGCAAACATTTTCACTGCTGGAAGAGCCGTGAATGCTGCTCTTTATGTATCTGTGTGGAGTGTGAAGATAAGCTGAACCCCTGGTGACCTGGGAGTATCTTAGCTCAAAGAGCACAGAGACACGCCTCCGGGCCTCAGTGTTTTTTTTCCTCATTAATGATGTAAGGAAGCTGTCAGGATAAAGCAACCCAGAGTACAGAGGTGTGCACTGACCTGATAGGCTGAACCCAGACTGGTGCAGGTTACGGACAGGCTGGTTGGGCTGCTTGGCCGGTGAGGTCTTGGCAGAGGAGGCGGGGGTCATGGCTTTAGGTGTGACCGACACCTCGCACACCGGACCGTCGTACAGTCCCCTGGGGACTCCCCTCAGTTCGGCCAGCTGGAGGACGAGACAAGTCACAACAGTGAATACCGAAGAGGGAGGCAGCCTCTATAGCTTTACATGATCGTGTAAGACTGCGTCGTACCCTGCTGCGAGCCTTTATCCTCTTGTAGACGTAGTCGGGGAAAGGTTTCCGGGCGACGTAGCGTCCCGTGCCCTCGGTGGTGTGGAGGGTTCCTTCCTCCAGGACGATCTTGCCCTGGCTGATGACCACCAGAGGCACGCCACGCACCTCCGTGCCCTCGAAGATGTTGTACTCCACGGTCTGTCAAGGAGAGAAACATCACCAAAGTAAGACGTCTGTACGTCCGTGATAAACAAATACACACAATAAACCAGAGTTGCAGCCCTGTGGCTGTATGTCTCTGCACTTTATGTCGCTGTCTGTCCAGACAAACTAGTGCAAGGAGGTGTGTGAAGGAATTCAATCAAGCAATGTATGAGTCCAGTATTTCCAGTGTATGTGTATGTATAAGTTACTAAGCCACAGGTCTGTTCAAGAGTGCTGCGTACTGGACATCAAAAAGACAATTTCAACCACCCGTATGTTTTTGGTCCTGTGTTGCGACCGTTTCTGGCTTTATAGACTTTGTTTAGCTTATTTAGCTGCCGTTTCCTCACATCTGCAGTTTCTCTAGTGCGGCAAGAAAAAAAAAAGAGGACTTGTTGTTTATATTGGTCTCAATAACCCCACCCCCAGTTTCTGATGAAACAGCCCCCCTTGAAACTATGATGAAATGAAACGCTAGTCTGAACCAGCACTGGAACCAGATTAATGGAATAAAAGGGCTTCAGCAAATGACAGCTATGACAGCTGTATCGCATGTTGCAACAACAACCGGTTTAGTAAGCAAACGCAAGGACTTTCAAATCTGTACGGTGTCATAAGGATATTCCTGACAAACACCATCTGAGTGTCACAATAAAGTACGCCTTTTTGGGTTTTTTTTAGATCATCGTGACGCCACAGCGAAGTTGCCCTCTGACTGCTAGGATGGAGACTATCATCATCACTTCATCCCGTGAGAGACGTGCGAGAAATTCTTGTTTATGGAGCCCGTCACCGTGCTCGCAGCTGTTATGAAGACCGCAACTTCTGACCACTGACCGCCAGAAACTCCCCTCAAAGCATTCCTGAGACGCCGCGTTAACTCGGACAGAATGTGCAACGGCACCATGGGTGGTTTAACCTCCGGATTACAGCGAAACCACATGAAAAACGTGTTAAAACCGTACTCACATCCGAGGCTTTCCCGGTTTTTCATCAGATTTGTATATTAGTTACAAGGCCCACGGCTGGCAGGTCCAACACAACAACAGATTTTTTTTCCGCATTAATTGGAGGACAGATTAAAGCGGAGATAAAGTCTAAATCTGCCACTGGATTATGCATATTAGATGTTTTAGCGCGTACAAACAACTCTGGATATCTAAATAACGGACCGAGCAGCGCCAGTGAAACACTTGACTTAACTCTGTTAATTTCAATTTCGCATGGACTATTTTGGAGAATTGAGCGTGCCGTGATTGGACATGTGTTAGAGGTTGTTGTCCGATGATTCTTGGCCTGCGATCTTGCAAGTTAATGCCGAGCTCCTGTGATGTTTTATTACCGCTGCTTGTCGATTTATCAAAGCATCCCAGAAATACCTTCAAAGCGGAGGTGCGGTGATTCATCTCCCCCAGCTGAACCCCCCCCACCCCCATCACAAAGATGACGTAACCTCCCTACAGGGCCCATGATCTATCTGGGAACGTTGCTGCTTTGGTTCGCAGATTTATGAAAATCTCCCGGAAAATCTGACAAATTGCCACGGCGGCGCTGATGGGAGTTTGCGTTCGCACACCATGTCACCGTGGAAAAATATCGCCAGAATGTTTATGGATTATAGTGCACTTGTAAAACAGGAGCTTAACTGATTTAACCCGCCCAGATTTGAAAGCATTTCCCCCTGGCTTCCAGTGCTACAACATACGAGCAGAGCTGACGATTGGGGGAAACCAACAGATGTGGCGCAGAGGCCTCTGTCCTTTGGCCTGGAGAGGAGAAGAACAAGTAGCAGGGGTGTTTGGGTGTGTGTGTGTGTGTGTGTGTGTGTGTGGGGGGGGGGGGGGGGGGGGGAGGGCGGAGAGGGTGTTGTGTGATGAATTTAAAAGCCGTATGATGGTTGCTCTCTCCTAAAAACTACTGGAGCTAAGTCTGAGGTCATGGTAATCTGGTGGACCAAAATGAGATCACCGCTAGGCTGGGCTATATGGTGACACACACACACACACACACACACACACACACACACACTCCAAATGAGCAATTTCTCCCATGAACATCAGTCCGTCATGAGTAAGCGGAATAAAAAGAAACCAAAGAACATGACGGACTTCAGCAAACAGATTCCAAGAACATGAACAGCAATGGTCTCTCTGTCTTTCCTTCACACACACACACACACACACACACACACACACACACACACACACACACACACACACACACACACACGCAGTGATCTGCCTGCTAACAATCAGCATCGATGTGTTCCAGTTCTCTGGCAGGTTTTGAGGATGACATCACTCCCCTGACACCGCATGAGGCCCACACCCTGTTGGGCCAGCCGTGCGGCCAGACGTGTGTGTAACACTCGTACTGGCTGCTGTCAGAACACATTGCTGCGCCGCATTAATGCGCACGTTTATATAAGTCATTATTGGACAAAAGATGGGTGTTTTCTTTTGTCTGTGTGTGAATCCAGTGAGTAATGTTATCGTCATACAGTAAGTGCTAATGCCGAATCTCACATGATTTAGTGCCATTTCGTATGGGGTGTTATCTGGGTTTAGGCTTCTCTGTTTGATTGAATATTATTTTAAGGCAATAACGTGGCTGTAAATAAGTCTTTTTTGAGTTCAACAAGCAGCCTATTTCTTAATCCCTTGAGAAATACGTTTATGACAGTAAAGGTCTTCAAATCGGGTAGGTTTCTACTTTGACTTGTTTAAAGTTGTCGTGACTGCAAAAAACTTTCCCAATTATTCCAGTAGTTATTTGTTTCATAAAATTAGACAAAAAAAACATCAGCTTTTAGATCTGACGTTGATTTGACGGCCTCTCTCTGCTCATATGGACTTCGTACCGAGTTGTGGCTCTTGGCGGAGATGATCTTGGTGGTGTCCGGGTCCCACAGCACCAGGTCGGCGTCGGAGCCCACGGCGATGCGACCCTTGCGGGGGTACAGGTTGAAGATCTTGGCAGCGTTGGTGCTGGTCACAGCCACAAACTGGTTCTCATCCATTTTACCCGTTACCTGTGAGGAGTCAGGGCTGAGCGTGAGTGACCGCAAAGCACAGTGTGTGCACTCATCTGAATGAAACCTGTGAATGGCTTTTACTCATCTCTCTCTTCCAGCAGCTCTCACACATTCACACCTGGCACAAGTGAGTCAATCTGGTTGAAACCCCACCTCGAGTTGTACCAATTCATTTTCGAGGGGGTCCTTAAAATCTGCTCTTATACTTCAATGAAGTATAAGACCTACTACAACTAGTAACAGTTGAATTACAAATTTAAATTGGGACAAATAAGAGCTCTTTCTGTTTTATTCTGCTAGAAGTACTGCCGTCATGGCTTGCTGAATGGGACGTGTGTGTGCTATTAAAAGACTGCCAGGCCTGATTTAGACAGCGTTCACTCTGCAGGTCTTTCAGACTTTTTGTGTAGTTTTTCATCGCATAATTTGAATGAACCACACTCCAGCGTAACCAGTCTACTATATGGACCTGAACTTACCCTGAAGCATGTAAAAGAAGAAGAGGAAGAAATGATGTCCAGCAAAACGATGTGTTCACAGCAGTAAACAGGGATGCTACACGTGTGTCTCAGTTCTAATGTTGTTATGATCAAGTGATAAAAGGAAGAAGTTTGAGAACAAAGGGAGAAAAAAATTTGTGGAGCTGCCTCTGAACCGAGTTATGCGTGCAGCTAGAGTCACGACGTATGATGTAAAAGTTGGATGAGATGCAACAGGACTCTTTGAAAAGGATCCAGATCCAGGTCCAAATATGAAAGTCCCCTGGGACTAATTTGGGATTTTCAGACTTAAAAAAGTCACTCAGTTATCACATACTGTAAGGGGAAAAAGTCTACCTCAGGCCACTTTTGCCTGCAGTGTGAACATATCCATAGATTTGTGTGCAAGTGGACCCCGTCCATAGATCCCATTGTTGCTGCTCATCTGAAGATAAAGCTGCAGTTACCACTTACCACACACTTGTCCCAGATGATGGACATCCTCTCCTCAGTGCCGTTGACTCCCTCTGGGATCAGGCTGAAGTCGTCTTTGCCCACAGCACGCTGGGCAGTGTTAAAGGGACAGTGTGCGCTCCCTGTCACCTGCAGGTCACCGCTGTGTGCACAAGAGAGGAGGAAACTTAGTAGTCATGCAAAATCCTTAATAATCCATCTGAATCGCAGAGTATGAAATTTTAACACAGGGCAGTATCTGCAGGAATCATTTAGTTAACTCCTATTTAAGACTTTTTAAAGACAAAAAAATTGAGATCTCATCACCACTTCAAGCTGTAATCTGCAACACATCTTTAACTTACTGAAATACTAAATAGTTGGAGTTTGCAATTAAATCTATGGAGCATAACCATGCAATAGATATAAAATCAGCTGGAAAGGAACAAAGCTCAAAGAATAAATGCAAATGCAAAATTTATCAAAATATACCTTTGGTCACAAGTGACACTGACTCTCAATTATTCACCATAAATACACAAGTCAAACTATTTGGAAAGTGCTTGAATAATGTAATACCTCATAAAACTACGATCAAGACTTTTTAATACAGATTTAGACATTTTATCAGCGTTTCGTGTTTTTTACGACCTTGCAGACACCCTCTAATAAGTGGAACCAGGCTCTCACCAGGACAGCAGGGAGGTGAGATAGTCTGGTGTGGTGGGGTCGGGGCTCAGGGGCGGAGAGGTGACGTAGGCGGCGGCCTTGGCCCAGTTCTTGCTCCAGTAGTGAGAGCCGTCGGTCCCCAGGCTGGCAGTGATCGGCTCCCCGTAGACCACAGTGCCTGTAAAATCCAGCCCCATTATAACAGATACAAACCCGCCAGAGTCTGTTTCACGGACGTCATGTGTCACTGAGGCACCCTTTGGATACAGGCACTCCAAGTAAGTGGGTGTATGACAGCGCACAACTCAATATAACTGTCCAAATGAAGTATTAATGTCAATGTCAGAGGGGCAATGTGAGCAGACTGAGGTATATTGTCTGACTGAACTGACATTGAAGCAAGTGAAGCAAGAAAATGTTGAATGTCGAAGTCTGATTTTTCAGCCTCGGGGGTCTTACCCTTCTTCCTGGCCTGAGCGATGACATCCGCGGCGCTCTTGCTCATCACCTTGGTGACGTAGAGCGGACAGTTGGTCTGATTGGCCACAGTGACGGAGCGGTTCACAGCCTCCGCCTCCACCTGCAGAGAAGCTTTCATGTGAGTGAACCAGGCGGGGGATGGACACTGGCTTCACCTCTTTTCTCTCTTAAGTCTTAAGTCCTCTAAGTCTCAAGTCCTGCTAACAATGCCTGTGCCGTGGGCTGTAATAACAGCATGTGGAGTAGAGGTGGATGCACATCTTATAACATTCCCAAGAACAACGAAAGGAGATTAGAAGTGGATAGCCACCATTGGAAGGGCTCGCTGGACAGAACACTCCAGGATGTGCGTTAGCCTAGCTAGCAGGGATGTAAATTAGCATATTTTCTCTGCCTAAGAGAAGACCCGTCTCAAACTAATACATTAAACAGCTGACTGATATTAGCACGTTATAACAACTATTTAGGGTTGCTCCTGGGTGTGTGCTGGATTTATTTACTATTATTATTTACTATTACTATAAGCTAAGTTTGAGGCTGTAGCTTCACTGTACATGACACTCAACAAGAAAGCAAAGAAGCACATCTACAGACACAGAAAACAGCGTTTTATTTTCCTTAAGGTTGTTTTCTATCCATGGTAACAAAAAACAAGGTAAAACACTTTGGAGAACTTTATGGGCTACTGAATTTGATAAATGAGACGGCGGCGATGTGATTTCTTTCAGTGACAAACTTCAACAAAATGTTCCAAGAAGGACTGTGGTTTCTTCATCTTGACTGCAGTTCCTTTTGGATCGTGGTGTCTTTTTTCCTGCTTTTTTTCTCATTTTGACATTTTTGGGTCAAACACATCCACACGGTACAAGGAAACAAAATTCCTCTTCTCCAGATTTGGGTAAAAATGCACCAGATCTATGTCAAGTCACTTGTGCTTGATATAAATTATTATTGAAGGCTGAGTAAAAAAAATACTGTGTACTGGTGATTCACACACAGCAACACTGACCTTAAGCCACAACTTATTAGTACCACAAATTATCACTTAATGATGAGATGCAGTTTTAGAGCGAAGCATCTGGATGATGATTCACTGGAAGTGCCCTTATCAGTAATGAGTCACAGCAGGAACATACGCGGCTGATGCTCAAGTATTTGCAGAAGCTGCGGAGACGCTGTGCTGTAAAAATGTCAAACAGCGCAACACCAACAGCTGCAAAGGTCGGGAGGGTTAAACCCTCTTCGCTGGAGAGGCGAATGAGCAAGAGCCACTCAGCAGTGACTCAGTGCCAGATCTTCCCCTCACTACTGTGAGAAAGTGCTTTGTTTTGTTTTGTTTTTTTTTACTGCGTTACTGTGATACTGTACCTCCTCAGGTCGGCTCAGCACGTGGCCCTCAGGCCCAGTGATGCCCTGCTCCAGGATCCGGCGCTGCTCCTACACACACACAGTCAGAGACATTATTTGCAGAGATGCATACATCTATGTAATCCTCACAGTTAAATGACCTCAAATTAAATGACCTGCCCATGCAGCCAGGTAAGATGAATTGAAATAAGACTGCTCTTGCTTGATTCAAGATTAGAGTTAGATTTCCTACAACAATTTCTTAATTATGAGTGCTGGGAAAAGGAAAAGAACAGCAGTCAAAATGCAATGGGTGGTCGAGGAGAAATCCACATTTTGACGTCCTGTACAGCAGCAACATAACTGATGTATACAGTGACATAATGACTAATGGCAGAGTGCCAGCTCGGTTTTGTTGGAGCAGGGGTAAAAGTTAAAACATCGTACCTCGGCTACGATGTCTCCGTTCTCAGCATGCACCTGGGCGATGGCTCCCAGATCACGGATCACACTGAACACCTCGTACACCTGCAAAAGAAGGGGACAGTTATGAAACCCGTTCCGCTCTTAAATGCTAAGTTCGGCTTCAATTTACAACATGTTATGTGTGAGAGATGTGCAGAGGTTCATCCTCTTTATAGTGTTTATAAGTCGGTAGTTTCTCTGGATAAATACTGGACTAGAGTGCAGATGACATCAGAATTTAGTCCTGGGCTGTTTCAAGATTGATTTTATGAATGCATTTAAGTTACAAAAAGAAAAAAGGATGCGTTATTCTTGATTCAACATCGATCCAAGAGATGGATTAAAAAATAGTTGGTAACAGAAGCAGTTCTAGGGCTAGAGATACTCAAGACCAGAGCTGCAACAACTGTTAATCTTTTAGACTGAATAGATACATTATGAATATTATACTAATAAATGAATAAAGTTGGCATTTCAAGCATTTATACATATTTTAGAAGAAATTAAGCTTATTAAATGTGTATACTTTCTAGTGTTTAGTGTGTCGTGTTGAGTATGAAAAGTGAAACAAGCATTTACAAATTATAGTGTTTTGCATCTTTCAATTCAATGACTAATCGAGCTAACGACAGATTTATCACCTGCAAACGGTTTTGTTTTCTGGAGCCCTAGTGACGACGTGTGCATATTTCTGTCTGACTTTGACTTAAAACGCAATCAATCACTTTTCAAATAATGTTAATTACTCAAGTCACACTAAGGCCTTCTGCATTAGGAGTAAATCAGGAACTAAATCAGCGTTGACGTGAAGCCCCAGACAACGATGAATCAAATCGACGGTACGATAACGGATTGAACCGATTGTGGCGGACTGAACCCTGTACCGTGGTTTTCACACGCTGTGGGAGGTTCCCACACTCCGGCTGTTTTCATCAAAGCCACTATCGCAGGCTGAAGCAAAACCGAGGTGTTGAATGAGTCACCGTCTCCCCCGGCTGCCAAACACGCAACAATGCAGTGGCCACCGTGGTCTGACGTGGGAGAGGAGATGATAAACTGTGGCCGGCCCCCGAGTCCCGAGCATTCCTCACGCAGGTGCAAAGACCGGCGCGGCTCTGTTTCAAAACAGCTTTCGAGTGGGATTAATTCATTTCGAAGCGCGCGCCAGACGGAAACTTGTGGCTTTCATTATCCTGTTGCCCCCCACCCCACCGACCCGTGTGTTTGGAGAAACACAATCAGAGCGAACCGAGACGACGGTTCGCCAAGACAGGCAAAACAGGCTCGTGTCCCCCACACTGTGGCACTGTGATGCAGTGAGACGTCTCGTATGTCACATTTATTGTAGGATGGCGACCTCTCTGACAAGAAGGAGTTCGAGCTATTACTCAAATACCGCCAAAATTTGGTTTGTTACCATAAAAATCTGAGTCAGACCTACTGCGGCGAACGGCCTAGAAGAAACATATAAAATGCGTTTTCTTTTTAGTGTTTTTACCACAAATGCTTGTAGTAAACACTGTGCGATTCAGCTCTTCTTTTAGCTAATCCGACAGTACGCCAGCTGCATGTTTTTTGTCTGCGGATTCTTTTGTGTCCCATCGCGTCCCCGTATCGCCTCATGTAATCCCGATGCTAATCAGCCTGAGGATTTGATTCGGTTTTTCGAGCTCTATCTTAAAGAATAATTCCCGCTTAATTAGATTCAATGGCCCATTTGAATAAATGGCACAATCGCTGCACAATACGACGGCCTGCGTCACAGGCGTCGGGCAGAGCCAATCCCAGCTCTCATAGTGCAAAGGACTATTGTTACCATGATTATATATCGTTTATCTGATCTGAAACCTAATTTGAAATGTACCATCTCTAAAAAACACGCTATATTGTGTACATCGAAAAACATAGGGAGAGAGAAGAAGGAGGAAAGACTCACCTGAGCGTCAGTGAGCTGGAAAATGTCCTTATAAGCCAGGTAGACGAGGAACGAGTTGACACCTGAAAATGAGACACGTCGAAGGGTTAAACCGGGCAGCGAGGAGGGCGACGACCGAAGCAGAGAGGAGAAACACGGATAAGAAGGTCACAGATCGCTCTGACTGTCAGCATGTGACAGCAGAGATAAAAAACGTGAGCTAGACACCAGCCAGAAAGTTACAGCAGACAGAGACAGATGCATTGGAGTCAAGACCTGGTTTAATGCCGTACGAATCACTGCAAGAGGAAATATGTGTGTATAAGACTTGGTTTGGTGAGCACAGCAGCTGATGACGGCAGCTGGCAGATGTCTGCCCCCCCCCCACTCTCTCTCTCATCCTAATGGGATTATTTCAGAGAAAATTACCCTGTTTAACACTGTTACTGCGGCTGACGTCAGACTAAATGACCAGGGACCTACACGGGCCATTCTTGAATCATTTTGTTTACGATTTGAGACAAAATCATAAAAAACAAATCTGTATCAGTATCAACTTTTCAGTATCACTTTTCACGTTCTGTTGTTTCTTGTTTTTTTTTTTTGTGCTGACCTCCATGGTGCTCGTTAAGGGGTTTTCCTTCTCACAGCAGCGCCTGATGTAAATAACAGAAAACAAAAAGAAGAATCTGCTGATTCTGTCTTTTCTTTATGTGTTGTAATGTCTCTGCGGACGGGGCCGGCTCAGACAGCTCCTCTTCACACACACACACACACACACACACACACACACACACACACACACACACACACACACACAAACAGTGACTAAGGTGGAGATAACATTTTGCAAAAGAATAATACAGAATGGCGTTATTATTCACAGACACGGCAGAATTCTGTAATCTGAGCTGAAATATCAACTCTGAAGTGGAAACATATTCTCCATAATGTTATTTTTGTTTTTTCAGTCCATTGTCTCCCATTTTAAGCAGTTTATTAATACTTTTTTTTTAAATCATCCCAACTTATTAACATTATATATCATATATATATCACTCACTTATTATTTTTCTTAATATATTTCATACTACATGTTTACATTTACTCACATGGCAGACACTTTTTATCCAAACTGACTTACAATTGAAGGACAGCATTAGTACATTATTATTATTAGCATTACTTATTGTGAAGACTCTATCGTGAATGTGATGTTCTGTTATGTGATAGAATAATTTCCTTTCTGGAATAAAACCAGTACTTGTATTATCTTATCTTATCTTAAAGTTCCTTATTCCCTTTCATTGACGTTGTACTTAGGCGTAAGCGCCACCAGTGTTGTAACAGGACATAAAAACCGTTCGCCGCAGGTTATTATGGAGACCGTACAAACGTACCGTGATCCTTGACTAGCGTCTCCATCTCCTCCTGGATGCCCTTGTGCCACTCGGTGATGTCGATGTGCAGCGAGTAGTCGCAGCAGGACTTGCTGTCGGCCCACTCGCGCCACTGCTCGAAGGAGGAGATGAGGCTGATGCCGGGCTCAGGGACCACATGGTCGACTGGACATACACACACACAGAAACACACACACACACACACAAAGTTCATCAAAACAGAAACACGCTGACAGGAGGCCGACTGTTTTTCACATCTGGAGGCCAAATATGTTCCCTGTTGGTCTCGAGTGACCACTTGTGGAGCGTATTGATGTTTGAAGGTTACCAGATACATGTATCCTGTCTTTATACAATCCATCATCGGCTCACACTCTCCCAGCACACAAACAGACACATTGTTTGTGTGCTGGTCGCAAGATGTTTTCCAGAGTTGTCAGACGTGAGTGAATGGATTGGCCCACATATACGGCACTGATGGGAGATCCAGGGCTCTGCAGAGACCGTGACTTCACATCAGAGCCGCGACTGATTCCTTTCATTCACATCATCTGCTGACGACTCTTTCGGTATCACTCCATCAAACGAACAAAAAAAAAGTCTTCAGATTACGTATTTTGTCCCATTCCCAGCTTGCTTGAGAAGCAGACATCTACTTTTTCTTGAGCAGAGATTTTAGTTGTTTATCAGGATCATTTTTCAAATAACTGGGAACATCAAAGAGTTCATGTTTTCTGTCTCTCTGTGTCTGTACGTCTGTCTCTTGGTTTGCAACTGCACACAATTTAGTGGAAGAGACACGTACGGGTCTACAGGGATGTCATTAAATAGAAGCGCATGCTCACTTTCATGTTAAACTTCCTCAGAACTACCAGAGCTATATCTAAACTGACTTTTGGTCGATTTTAGGTTTATTTTAGAGTCTCAAAATAAATCAAAAGTCATCTCTGGTTCAACATCAGATTTAAGTCTTAAAGCTTCTGGATTCGTTATTTCCCACATGAAAAAGTGCTTCTTGGTCCCTTTCCCATTCGTCCTGCAGTCTCCTCTGCAGCACTCCCGGTAACCAAGCATATTACGCATCACATATCAGACATTACGTCCCAGACCTGCGTGACCCTGCAGCAGTCAGCCTTTTTTCTCCTGCGGTCGTCTGGGAGTGTTTGTTGTTCTGCTGCGAGCGGGAGGAGAGTGCAGCTGCCGAAAGGAGTTTCTTTCAGCTCTCCTCTTAAAATCGATTTATCTCATGTTATCTTTACAGGCTTGTGAAGCCACAGCAAGGCCCGGGGCACAATGTTATAGAGATAGAATCACTGGCTTTGTTCACTCTGTAATAAATGAATCAAGTTTTTAACAAGTAATAGTAAATCTGAAATTTTACAACATGGAACGGGATCGAAAATCTATCTAAATAAATTATGGTGTAGAATATGAATTTAAAGAAGCAGAATCAGGTCAGATGCAAAGATACTAGCTTTTAATTATTATTTACTGAATATTGTAAACTGTTTTATCAGTCAATTTAAGCATTTAGACATTTTTTGAGAATGATTTTAAGAAATTAAATCAAAATACTCCAATCTCAGCCTCTCAAATGTGAATATTTTGTGGTTTCTTTAGTCCTCAATGACATTTGATCTCATTCTGGTGTAAACAAAAAGGGGCGAGAAAGGAATCAGTAGATTTATCCACTAGCCAGACAAATAGGATTGTGACAGAAAAGGATCAAGTCTGAGATTCCTCTCAGTGAATGAAATCAGATGCCTGGGATCTGAAAGGCTGAAGTCGCAGCGTCTGTGTGTCTGTGGGGAAAGTGAATTGACTTCTGGCTCGGAGTCTCTCGCGAGCAGATGGACGGTCTGATGGCCGGGTCCGCCCGCGAACAAGCCTGGCGCCCTTCCTGCTCTCATTAAGACGTTTCCAATTAGGGGCTCATCAGTGAATGAAGAGTCACCGCAGGAGAGGCCGCATCGCCGACGAGCGCCTTTGATTCTCCCGCCAGAGGAGAGAGGCGCATCAAGCCCGGAGCTCGACAGCTCGAGACTCACTGATCATGGTGGTTCCTCCGGCCAGCGCCGCCTTGGTGCCCTGGTAGAAGTCGTCGGCGGACGTCATGCCTCGGTCGGGCATCTGGAAACGCGTGTGCACG